>CM070776.1:76009750-77209750 GCA_036346955.1 Dipus sagitta
ATATATATATATATATATATATATATATATATATATATATATATATATATATATATATATATATATATATATATATATATATATATATATATATATATATATATATATATATATATATATATATATATATATATATATATATATATATATATATATATATATATATATATATATATATATATATATATATATATATATATATATATATATATATATATATATATATATATATATATATATATATATATATATATATATATATATATATATATATATATATATATATATATATATATATATATATATATATATATATATATATATATATATATATATATATATATATATATATATATATATATATATATATATATATATATATATATATATATATATATATATATATATATATATATATATATATATATATATATATATATATATATATATATATATATATATATATATATATATATATATATATATATATATATATATATATATATATATATATATATATATATATATATATATATATATATATATATATATATATATATATATATATATATATATATATATATATATATATATATATATATATATATATATATATATATATATATATATATATATATATATATATATATATATATATATATATATATATATATATATATATATATATATATATATATATATATATATATATATATATATATATATATATATATATATATATATATATATATATATATATATATATATATATATATATATATATATATATATATATATATATATATATATATATATATATATATATATATATATATATATATATATATATATATATATATATATATATATATATATATATATATATATATATATATATATATATATATATATATATATATATATATATATATATATATATATATATATATATATATATATATATATATATATATATATATATATATATATATATATATATATATATATATATATATATATATATATATATATATATATATATATATATATATATATATATATATATATATATATATATATATATATATATATATATATATATATATATATATATATATATATATATATATATATATATATATATATATATATATATATATATATATATATATATATATATATATATATATATATATATATATATATATATATATATATATATATATATATATATATATATATATATATATATATATATATATATATATATATATATATATATATATATATATATATATATATATATATATATATATATATATATATATCCAAAAGCCTTAGCCTGTTTCAGCCTTAAATATAAGACTCTATGTCTATTTCTGTATCTATCTATCTATCTCTCTCTCAAATAAATAAAAATAAAATATTAAAAAATATGGGCTGGAGAGATGGCTTAGCAGTTAAGCGCTTGCCTTTGAAGCCTAAGGACCCCTGTTCGAGGCTTGACTCCCCAGGACCCACGTTAGCCAGATGCACAAAGGGGCGTATGCATCTGGAGTTTGTTTGCAGTGGCTGGAGGCCATGGCATGCCCATTCTCTCTCTCTCTCTCTCTCTCTCTCTCTCTCTCTCTGTCTGTCTGTCGCTCTCAAACAAATAAATTAAAAAATATTTTTTAAAAAAGAGGGCCTACACCTATTAAATTCTCTCTAAAATAAGGGTGGGTATCCATGTATTTTGCACTGATCTCAGTCTCTGTCTCAGAATTTGCTTCTCTTTTTCAGATTGATGCAGAACCTGAGGAGAGAATCAGTCCATAACACCCCACCTATGCACCAGCTGAAGCCATAGAGATAGTGGGGTAATGAGCAAGAGATACTTTCTCGGTGAACCTGGTACCAGCACAAGGGTGAAGGAGACGGATACAAAGAATACTCAACTACTACCAAATCATATATCTAGACACACAGAGACTCCCAAAGCCTCCCATCACTGAAATAGACCTAAATTGAATCCAGCATGGCTCAGGGAAATTCACAGAAGATGGGGCAGAGAGATTGTTAATGCCATAAGTTGGGTCATTATGCACAATGACATTTCCTCTCCCCCATAACTTAAGGCCACTCCCACAATGCAACACCCACAATCAGCAGGGTAGGGGATGACAGGGAGTAGGTTAACAATGATACCATCATTGCTGTATGCATGCTATATTCATAACTAATGAAAAATAAAAAAATAAACAGTTAAATTTTTTAATGCATGTGTCCAGTAAGCCAATAAACTATTCATCTGGGGGGAATAAAAGGAAAATATTCAACATCCCTAACCATTAGGGAAATGCAAGTTTCTAACAACAATGAGATTCTACCTTACCCTAGTAAGGATAGCAAATATTTAAAAATTACTGAAAACAAATGTTGGTGAGGATGTGAAGGAAGATAAACACTCATCCACTTTTGGTGGGAATGTAAGCTGGTACAAAAACTATGAAAATCAACATAGAAACACCTGAAAAGGATGAATATAGAGTTACCAACAGACCCTGTTATTCCTTTACTGGGAATTTACCTTAAATGCTGCACATCTAAGTCCAGATATATTTTCTCAAACATGTTTATATCTGCTCAACTTATAATGGCTAAAAAGTGGAATCAACCCAGGTGTTTGTCATTGAACAAATGGATAACCAAGTTGTAGTATATCTACACGATGGAATTCTACTCAGCAGTAAGAAATAATGGCGTATTAAAAATTTTAGAAATGTGGTCAAACTTGGAACATAACATTGTAAATGAACTCACAAAAACACAGAAAGACAACCATCATGTGGTCTCACTCATCTGTGGTTCCTAACCTGGATCAGCCAGAGTTGCTGACATACCTGAATAGCATCTCAAGGTTTACACAATAGGGAAGGTAATGCTTGGGGGAAGTGAAAGGTTGGGAAGCACAAAACTGAACCCAAATTGAACTGGTACCATAGAGCCCTATATCCTGGAAGTCAGACTAAAAGGTGGAACCCTGAAGAGGACCTTAGGGGGAGCACCTGAATCAAAGGGTGCTGAAGAGTGTGAGACAAACCAAACCTTAAATTTTTCCTGTTTCTCTTTCTTCTCTGTCTTTTCCTTGTTTCTTTTCCCTTGGTGTTGACCTATAATTCCTTGTACCAGGATCTGGTTTACATCCACAATGAGGTGTTGAACAAAGAGATCTAATAGGTCTCCCAAAACAGCCAAGATAGACTTCTGTCAGAGCACTTGATTACCCACCATCAGTTAATGGTAAGACCCTACTGCTGAAGTCAACATACACTGTTGGCAGGGACCGTGGAGAGACCTGATTGGAATCCAGATAATTGTCCCCAGAGAGTTAGCCCATCTAGTGCTGGAACACACTACATGAGCTACCAGGGCAAAGTGGACAACATCTATACAAGCAATTCAAATTCTAAATGACTCAGAAGCAAACAACCTGGTGTGATGCTCACACAAGTGTAATAGTGGCACACAGCCATGGTGGGTAACCATCTGCTCTTGGATTGGCTAACAGATCTGCTCAGTGAAAAGAAAACCACATTGGAAACTGAGAAATAAATCAGAATCATATCTAGATAATAATTCTGATTTCCATTGACAAGCTCCCACTAACCTTAGTCTATAAGAGGGTCTACAACCTTTAAGTTCTCTCTAAATTAACAATACTTATCCCATTTATCCAGTGCTGACTTCATTCTTTCTTGGAAAATCTGCTTATCTGCTTCTCTTTTTCAGATGGGAGCTGGATCTGAGGAGATAAATGACCCAGTGCACATCACCCTGGGCCCAGCTAAAACCACAGAGGAATTTGGGAAATAAATAAGAGTGCTGCTTTCTTAGTGAATCTGACATCAGCACAAGGGTGATGGAGATAGACACTGGGGACAATTAACACCTACCAAACCAGAGATCCAGAGGCTCCTAAGTGCCCATCAGTGAAGTAGACTTAAAATGCTCCCACCATGGCTCAGATAATTTTGCACAAGAGTGGTGAGAAAGATTGTTAGAGCCACAAGTTGGGACATTTTGCACAGAGACATTGCCTCTCCTGCCATAAAGCTAGACCCACAATCCCCATGGGGTTGACCTGCTTCCCCAATGATGAAGACCTCTTCAGATAAGGGACAGGAATGAGGGAATGGATGTTACCAACATGTGTTGCTTATATACTAAATATGTCTATATCCAATAAAAAAATAAAATGGCAAAAAGTCAACTCTATGAGTATATGAACCAAAACCAAACCTACAGAGAATAATTCAGGGAATTCTACACAGAAGAGTTAACAACCAATCTGAAGAGCCAATAATAAGAAGAACACAATAACCAAAAATAGACAAGGCTGAAAAAAGTATAAAATACAAGGAAGCCCCAAACCTCATAAAGCACCTCATCATGGCAGAGACTAATGCACACTTCAGAAAACCATAAATATTAATGGTCTTAACACACCCAATCATCAAAAGACACAAGTTATCAGGGCAGATAAAAAAATGGACTCTTCTATCTGCTGTCTTCAAGAAACCAACTCACTGCTAAAGACAGACACCTCTTCAGGATAAAAGGATGGAACATGATATTCCAAGCAAATGTAAATAAAAAACAAGCAGGGGTTGCTATATTAATATCTGATAAAATAGACTTCAAACCAAAAGTAATTAAATAAAGACAAAGAATGCCACTTCTTACTCATCAAGGGAATGATCAAACATGATAACATCACAATCATATATCTGTATGCACCAAACACAGATGCACCACAGTTTATTAAACAAAACACACTTGACAATAAAACAGAAATAAAAACCAATACCGTCATAGTTGGATACTTCAATACTCAACTATCATCAGTGGACAGATCATCTATACCTAAAATCAATGGAGAAATAATAGAACTTAACAACACCATAGATCAACTAAACCTACAGGACATCTAAAGGACTTTCTACCCCAACTCTACAGAATACACATTCTTTTCAGCAGCCCATGGAACCTTCTCCAAAATATATTAGGCAATAAAGTGTGCCTCCATAAATTTAGGAAAATTGAAGTAACTTCCTGCATCATATCAGATTGCAATGCTTGAAAGCTATAAATCGACAAGAGACACATCAAGAACTCCACCACATACTGGAAACTACAAAGCACACTTTTAAACAGTGAGTGGGTTGTGGAAGAAATAAGAAAAGAAATTGTAAAATTACTACAATTGAGTGATAATGAAAACACAACCTACCAAAACTTATGGGACACAATGGAAGCCATTCTAAGAGGAAAGTTCATAGTCCTAAATGTCTTCATAGCAAAGACAGAGATCCCAAATTAGTAACCTCAAGTCTTAAATTAACAAAATCAGAAATGGAAAAGTAGAGGTCACAAAAAGCATCAATGAAACTGGAAGATTCATCAGGACATACTTCCAAAACCTGTACTCTAAAAATTGGATAATCTGGAAGAAATTGTTGAATTCCTAGACACATACAACTTACCACAACTAAACTCATATCAGATTAATCTCCTAAACAAACCTATCACACCCATGGAGATTGAAAAGGTAATCAAAAACCTCCCCAAGAAGAAAAATCGAGGACCAAGTGGCTTCTCAGCTGAATTCTATCAAAGCTTCATTTAAGGACTGAAACCATTTTTTTCAAACTTTTTCACATAATCAGGAACCCGGGAATACTCCCCAGCTCCTTTTATGAAGCTAACATCACCCTAAAACCAAAACCATACAGAGATGCAACAAGGCAAGAAAATTATAGGACTGTATCCATAATGACTTCAGATGCACAGATACTGAACAAAATCCTCACCAACCAGAGTCAACAACACATCAAAATCATTATCCACCTTGATCAAGTAGGCTTCATCTCAGGGATGCAGGATAGTTCAACATATGGAAATCAGTCAATGTAATACACTACATAAATAAACTGAATCATAAGAACCACATGATCACCTCAATGCAGAAAAGGTCTTTGACAAAACAACATCACTTCATGATCAAAATGCTGGAAAGAATAGGCATGAAGGATTTATCTCAACATAATAAAGGCCATATAAAAAGCACCCAAAGCCCAAATAATACTTAATGTGGAGAAACTAAAGGAGTTTCCACTGAGGTTGGGAGCAAGACAAGCCTGCCCACTGTCACCACTGCTCTTCAATATAGTACTAGACATACTAACCTGAGTAACAAGACAGGAGAAAGAAATAAAAGGGATTCAAATTGGAAAGGAAGAAGTCAAGGTTGCCCTATTTGCAGATGACATGATCCTATATATAAGTGACCTGAAAGTGTCCATCTCAAAATCTCTAAGGTGATTATTTCCTTCAGTAAAATGGCAGGATACAAAATCAATGCACAAAAATCGGTAGCCTTTCTATTTGCAAATGACAAATATATAGAGAAATAAATTGGTGAGGCTATCCCATTTTCTTTTTTACAGATTTTATTTTTATTTATTTATTTCTTAGCGACAGACAGAGGAAGAGATAGATAGATAGAAGGTAGATGATAGATAGATAGATAGATAGATAGATAGATAGATAGATAGATAGATAGATGATAGAGCAAAAGAGAAAATAGGCATGTTAGGGTCTCCAGCTACTGCAAAGGAACTCCAGACGCATGTGCCACCACGTGCATCTGGCTTACATGGGACCTGGAGAATCAAACCTGGGATCTTAGGCTTTGTAAGCATGCACCTTAACTTCTAAGCCATATCTCCAATCCCCAGCGATCCCATTTTCAATAGCAACAACAACAACCAAATACCATGGAATAATATGAACCAAGGATGTGAAAGACCTATATAATGAAAACATTAAAAAGAAAACCTCAAGAAAGAAATCAAAGATGACTTGAAAAGATGGAAAGACCTCCCATGCTCCTAGATAGGTAGAATTAATATTGTGAAAATGACAAAACTACCAAAAGAAATACATAGATTTAATTCAATACCAACAAGAATAATAGCATCATTCTTTACAAAGGTAGAAAAAGTGACCTCAAAATTCATATGGAATGGCAGCAGGCCTCAGATATCCAAACATTCTTAGCAAAAAAATTACCTCTGGAGGTATTACCATACCTGATATAAAGCTATATGACAGAGTCATAGTAATAAAAACAGCATGGTACTGGAATAAAACAGAATCATAGACCAATGGTACAGAATTGAAGACTCAGACCTTAGTTGAAGTAACTATAGCTACTTGATCTTTGACAAAAGTGCCAACAATGTAGAATGGAGAAAACAGCATGTTCAACAAATGGTGTTGGACAAATTGGATGACCATATGTAAAAAAATTAAGCTAGACCCACTCATCTCTCCAAACACAAAACTCAAGTCCAAGTGGATTAAAGACCTCAATATAAGAACTGAAACTCTTCTACTGGAAGAAAAAAATAGGAGGCACTCTCCACGATGTAGGAGTGGGGAAAGAGTTCCTGATCCAAGCCCCAGTAGCCCAGGAAATTAAAGACTCATGCAGCCAATGGGATCTCATGAAGGTAAGAAATGAAATTAAAAAAAAAAAAAAAACTTTGCACAGACAAACACACCATAAGCAGAGCCAATAGGCTACCCATTGAATGGGAGAAAATCTTCACCAGCTCTACCACTGACAGAAGCCTAATATCTAGGTATCTAGATATCTAACTAGATATCTAATATCTAGAATCTGCAATGAACTCAAAAAACTCAACAATAAAAAATCAAACAAAGCCGGGCATGGTGGTGCACGCCTTTAATCCCAGCACTCAGGAGGGAGGCAGAGGTAGGAGGATCACCATGAGTTCAAGGCCACCCTGAGACTACATAGTGAATCCCAGGTCAACTTGGGCTACAGCGAGACCCTACCTTGAAAAAAAAAGAAAGAAAGAAAGAAAGAAAAAAAGAAACCAAAAACAAAAAGAAAAGAAAAATCAAACAACCCACTCCAAAAGTGGGTCATAGAACTTAATAGGGAGTTCTCAGGGGAAGAATTACAAATGGCTAACACACATGGCTCAGGGAATTTTGCAGAAGAGGGTACTGAAAGATTGTAAGAGCCACAGGTTGAGACATCATGCCCAGTGGCATTCTCTCACTCAAAAAAAAAAAAAAAAAAAAAACTGACTACTGCTCCCACAACACATAAACTACAACCCCATGAGGAATACCTGCAACCCCACTGAGGAGCATCCCCAATGAAATGGGGGCAGGGATGATTGAAAAGAGGGTACCAATACATGATGTATCCATACGAAACATGTTGATAATAATTAATAATAATAATATACATTTAAAAATCAAATAAAATTACAAAATTTGCAAGAAAGTAGATGAACCTGGAAATTATTATACTAACAGAAGTTATGAACATTCAGACAGTCTTCTCTCTTATATATGGGGACTGGCACTGTACTTTTAGATTTGTATGTAAGTTTGAGTAACAGTAATAGAGGCCAGGAAGCTAGCAAGGAGCCATGAAGAGGGAGGAGAGAGTTCTTAAGGAAAAGGGACAGTATATATGTAACACACACACACACACACACACACACACACACACAGTACTGTGGGTGAAGCATCTATCGGGAGTCAGGACAGTGTTCTTGATGAGAGGACAGGGTGGGGTAGGGCTAAACAATACTAAACATGATACAAATATACCATATAGACCCCTACTTCTTTGTTTCCCAACTAAGAATATACTTTTGGGTCTGGAGAGATATCTAAGAGGTTAAGGCACTTGCCTGCAAAGCCTAACAACCAGAGTTTGATTCCCTAGTACCCATATAAAGCCTGATGCACAAGTAGTTCATGTCTGTGGAGTTTGTTTGCAGCAGCCTGGAGGAACTGGTTCTCTCAATCTCTTTCTCTCTCATCTCTCTTTCCTTGCTAATAAATATATAAAATCTAATAAGTCTCTCTAAACCTTAAAAAATAAAAGAATACATAACTTTTTCAAAGAGAGTATTTGGATAGAGATACCTTGCAAGGTGGACAGTTCTATGCCCAAAAGGAACAGATGACTATAAAAAAAGAAATTCCAAAGCCAGGTGTGTTGGCACATGTCTTTAATCCCAGCAGTTGGGGGGCAGAGATGGGAGGATTGCTATGAGTTTGAGGCTACCCTCAGACTACATTTTGGGTCAGCCTGGGCTAGTGTGAGACCCTACCTCGAAAAACAAAAACAAAAACAAAAACAAAATCCCAGTGCTGGGAGTGAATAGCAATACCATATTGTTGAAGACAACACATACTTAATTTCAGGGCATTTTGAAATCAGGTTGAAATTCAGATGGAAGCCATCTCACTGCTAACTAGCTGGAATATATCACTGCAAAGTGCTATGCAGACTGCTGGGGATAAAAAAAATATCAACAGTTTGCCCAATGGTGTGACAGTGTCATGACTATTATGAGGGTAAACAACTGTTGCTACCTGGATTGATTTAAGATCTGCAATTTATGCCAGACAGTGAAAATCTTGCCAAAATCCAATGGCTTGGAAGGCCATGAGGCATGGGGAGCTACTACTGTTGTTTGGCTAAATCGACATGTTGTACTCATCAAATTGACTTCTAAATATTTCTATTTATGTCCATAGATTATGATTGCTCTTACTGTTAGTCTGAGAAGGTTCTCTTTGTAAATGGAATAGTAGATTTTGCGAAAGGAAGTTTACATTTACAATGAACATTAAATATACAGAACTAATTCTAAGAAATATTTGCAGGCTGAAACAAAATTAGATGGAAGTAAAAACCAAGTATATTTATTTATATCTTAATTACATACAGAAAATAAGGTCAAGAAGGTACATGTTGAGGTGCATTTATGATATACTGACAATTGCTTCTCATAATACTGACTTGTGAATATATATTTCTGAGTTAATATATAATCTGGGTATATAATTAAAGAAAAATTGATTATTATCATAATCCCAAAGTCAAATGCTAATGCCTACTTGTTATACTAAGTACTAATTTTGTCTGAGTTACTATGGATATTTCATGTGTATATATGTATACATATTATTAATGTTATTTACTTAAATAGTAATTCAAAAAAATTGAATTGCTATCATCACACACTAGAATATATATTTGTACAATTTCTCTCACAATTTTTCTTCTGATATAGACAATATTATTCTCTGAAAAGTAGTGGGGCTGTGAACAAAAGTGTCACAAAGAATTCTGAAGAACATTTATTTTTATCTATTGTACTTATGTGGTAAGTGCCTTTAGGCCCTCATTTATCAGAAGAGTTCCATGAATACTTCTTCAGGTTTTAGTGAATCCTCAAATCAAAAACTGTTTTATACTTGAGACACAGAAAAAGTATGCCTTTGTTCTAACATAACAGAGCCAAAAATGCATTCTTAATGAAATGACAATATGTTCAGACTTTTTCTCTGCTTTCATATCTCTTTATGTAAATTATCTTATATTAAGTTAAGGATTAAATACAACTAATACACATATACTAACATAAATATTGTCAACTTTTTTGAAAATCTTTTGCTCAGAAAGAGAATTCATATATCTTTAGAACTCTAATAGGTACCTGCTAAGCCTAAGGCCATAAAAGACATTCAAGTGCCTTTCAAATGATCAAAAATTAAATCACTTTCAGCATAGTTTCAGAGTAATGTGACTTTGTACATGCAAATTGTTGATTCTTGTTTAGACTATATGATAAATCCTTATTAATTCAATGTGTGGTTCACTGGCACATCCTCTTTATAGGCATACTTACTAAAAAATGTAATCTACTGTAACTACAATCAATAGGAGCTCTTACAATAAATTCTTAAACTTGGCAATGATTCTGTAATTTCCTAAACATCCAATCCAGAAGTGGATATTAGGCAGTTACTCAAAAGTAACTCATGATCATTCTGAGACTCAAATTCTCATAATGATTTAAAGTACTATTATTTTATGCTTAAACAGAAAGCCTATCTAGGTTTATTTTAATTTTCAAGATTTCAATGGCCTTATAATTTTTATTGTCTTCTACAACAGCAATTGCATTTAAAGTCCTATTCTTTAAATCGTGTGTTTCTTATTGTCTTGATTTTGTTTGCTTTTTTTTCTGGTTTATAAATATACATATTTAAATTATGTGCTTTCATTATTCAGAAATATTATGCATGTGTTTATTTCTATTTCTTGTTTAATTTAAAATATTATAAACTATTAATTTAAAAGTATACTGGAGTTTAAATTTTTGAACATAGGGCTTTTATTCATATCTTTATATCTCTAAAGGACACACTACACATAGCAGACACTCAGTACATATTTTGAAAACAACATGGTGTTTTTAAATTAGTGATAAAATTAAGGAGTGAAAAGTTTAAAATATAAGAGTGGGCTTCTCAAAATGAAAAGGTATTAATATAAGATAATATAAACATTCATGAATTTATAAGATCTATCTCTATAATTCTTCAAATTCATTAATACATTACTTTAGTTTCCCCAGGCTACAAAAGCAAGGAATTCCAAAATGGGAGGCTTAAAATGCCTGAATGGAGGCCCCCAACACCTCATCAGTGTAGCAGACCAAAAATGAACCCAACATGGCTCAGGGAAATTTTGCGGAAGAGGGGGCGGAAAGAATGTCAGAGCCACATGTTGGGTCATGATATGCAGAAACATTTAGCTTACCCATAACTGTGGGCTAACTCCACAATGCATGACCCATATACCTCAACAAGGAGGGGCCAAGGGGAGGGGGTAGGTCACGGATGAGCCTAATAATGGTACCAAACTGAGTGTATTTACTGAATACAAAACTAACTAATAAATAAAATAAAATAAAAATGAAAATAAATAAATAAATAAAATGCCTGAATGTTATTGTGTCATACATGTTGAATCTAGAAATTAAAAAAATAATAAAATCCAAGCATCTACATGTCTTGCTTTCTTTAAAGCTTGTAGGGAGGTGATGTGCTTTGAATGCAAAATACTGCTATGGCTCATGGGTTTGAGTACTTGGTTCCCAGCAGGTGGTGCTGGTTAGACAGGTTGTGGAACTTTTAAGAGATCAAGCCTTGCTGGAAGAAGTGGGTCACTAGCGGTAGAACTTGAGGTTTTATAAGGAGGCTCAACTTTCTGTTCTTTCCCTTGCTTGCTGAGTATGGATTCAATGTGACTAGCCAGATTCCTGATCTTTCTATCATGTGTTCCTTGCCTTAATGGAATATAAGCTGAAATAAACGCTTCCATCCTTAAGGAACTTCCTGTCATGTATTTAGTCACAGCGATGGGAACAGTAATTTACACAGAATGAAAATGTATTTTAATCTGCCTGAATTTTTTTATGTTTTTAATGTTTTATTTATTTATTTATTATTTGTTAGAGAGGCAGATGTAGAGGATGGAGGGAGGAAGGGAGGGAGGGAAAGAGAGAGACAGACAGAGAGACAGAGAGAGAGAGACAGAGAGAGAGAGAGAATGAGTATGCTAGGGACGCTACTGCAAAAGAACTGCAGATGAATGCACTAACTTTAGGCTTTGTAGGCAAGTGTCTTAACCACTGAGGCATCTCTCCATGACTAATTTTTTTTTTTAAATAGCATATAATGAAAAGTTGCTTGTTCACAAGGATTATATGTTGTTTGTCCATGCCATGTTTTCCATTATTTTTAAATCTATAGTTCAACAATATTTGTACATACAGTTTTGTACAAATCACCATAACCAATGTCTAAAAATTATTTTCCTAAAAAAGAAGTCTTTACAAATGATTAGTCACAGTTCTTTCTCACTCCAAATTTGTTCACACATAGACTAGATGAACATAAATCAAATTTCCTTCCCTAAAGGTTTGCTTACTATGAATATTTCACATAAACATAATTGTCCATAAATGGTCCTTTTCAATTAATTTATTTAACTGAAGAGAATATGTTGTCAAGCTTGTCCCATGTTGTAGTATGTATCATCTGTTCGATCTATTTTTGAGTTGAATAACATACCAATGTGTGTACATAATAAACTTTCCCTCACATTCATCAGTTTATGGACAACTGGTTTCTTTCCATTATTGGTTACTCTGAATAATGTTATTTATTATAAACAGTAGCAGACATTTTGTGTAAACATATGTTTTCACTTCTGTTGGATCTGACGTGAGTCAAATCGTTAAGCCTTTTTGTAGCTATGTTTAACCTGTTGATCAAAGGCCTTTTTTTTGTTTTTCCTCACATAGAAACAGGAACATTTGATAATACTATTAGTACTAACAGTTACAGTTTGCCAAATCCGTTTTGACAGGTCCTCTTATTATTATAGTAGCAGATGTGAAGTATGTCATTGTGGTTTAATTTCTATTTTCCAGAATAGTAAAATGTTGAAAAGATGAGTTAATTGACAAATGGTTTTCTTCTTTTTCTTCTTTGCAGAAATGTGTATCAAGCCTTTCATCATTTGTCTTTGGGCTACTTGTCTCTTTTTTTTTTAAATTCTAAGTTTGGTACATATTCTGACTTCAAGTCCATTACCCAGATTTGATATATACATGTTTTCTGCTACTTGATAATTCTTTTTATGCACAAAATTTTAGAATTTTAATTAATTCTATTTACTTATTTTAATATATTTTGACTTGTCTCTTCAATGGTAACTCTAAAACTTACCTATGTCACCTTATCACAATATTCTTCAATTCACTTGATTTCAGTGAGATAGGATGTTGTTATGCACAGCTCCATAGACTTACATTTTTACTATTATTTTGTCTATTTTATATATTTCAAATTGTTATGCATTGTATACATTTCACAGTTTTACTACTTCAAATATTTTTTATGAAAGAGAGAGTAACAGAGAGAGAGAGAGAGAGAGAGAGAGAGAATTGGTGCTCCATGGCCTGTAGCCACTGCACCTGAATTCCAGACAAGTGTTCCACCTTGTATGTGTGATCTTGTGCACATGCTTCACCTTGTGCATCTGGCTTATGTGTGTTCTAGGGAGTCAAACTGGGTCCTTAGGCTTTGCAGGCACACACCTTAACCATTGAGCAATCTCTCCTGCCCATTTCAAATAATTTTATCTTTTAAAGAAGTTAAGAAAGTAAAATGGAGTGACTTTTTGGTGAGTAGTCAGTTCTTTCATTGATTTACCTCTTTCTTCAACAATTCTTTTAATATGACATGTCTTCACATTTTGTTTTTCTGTTTGTATTTGACCTACATTGAGCTTTTTAGATATTTGGATTAATTTTCATCAAATTTAGAACTTTTTCAGCCTTTTTTTCTTTCATATGTTTTTGCTCTATTTCTATTCCTCTGTGAACATTATTTTTCTGTGTATATATGTGGGTGGTGTGAATGCATGTTTCTATGTGAGTATCCTAGTAGGTGAATGTATCTGTGCATGCATGTGCACACATATGTGCATGCATGTGGAGGCCAGAGTTTGAGATCCTCCTGGGAAGGAAGTTTTAGAAGGGCTCACATTGTATCTCCATTCTCTATTTTATCCCTCTTAAGGTTTTACAAATGGATCATTGCCACTCTGTTTTTTATTGGAGGGGTTTTGGGGTAGGATCTCACTCTACCTCAGGTTTACCTGGAATTCACTCTCTAGTTTCCTTCTACCTCTGTCTCCCAAGTGCTGGGATTAAAATCGTGCACCACCACACCTGGATTATTGCCATTTTTTAATATTTTTTTATTTATTTGAGAGAGAAAGAAAGAGTAAGAAAAGAAGAGAGGGAGAGAAAATGGGTGTGCCAGGCATCCAGCCACAGCAAATAAACTCCATACACATGTGCCACCTTGTGCATCTGGCTTACATGGGTCCTGGGGAATTGAACTTGGGTCTCTTGGTTTTGCAGGCAAGCGCCTTAACTGCTAATCCACCTCTCTAGCCTCTGACGAATTTTTTGACAGCTCCCAAAGGAGTACATTTTTTTTTCCATAGTCCCATCCACTTAAATTCTATGCACTTTACAACTTCTGTTTCGGATAGCATTTGAGACTTTTTTTTCAGTCTATAATGTCTTTCTTTAGCTTGTCCTTTCCTGGACTCTCTGATAAATTAGAAGGCCTACACTGTAGCTTATTGCTTTCAGGAAGCTACCTGCTCCATCTGAAATGAGTATGACAAGCAAGATCAACTTTAGAAATTGTAATCTGAGAACAGTCCTGACCAGTGAAGTCATGGACTCCAGAAACATCTCCCAACATGATAGCTCCTTGGCATAAAACTTCTTCCTACCGTGTTGGGAGATGATGATTTTCATTCTTTAAAATCCACCTTGCTCAGAAGTCTGAGACATGGAACTTACACAGTGATTTGAACTGACATTTAATATGGGTGGGCATAAGGTTAGTTAAATATTTCTCTACAAACTACTTGGCTGACCCACTGGATGCTGTTATCCAAAGTTCAGCAGATGCCTTGGCTTCTGTAAATCTAAAGACATTTACTAGAAACTTTATTTTTCTAGGAATAGCTAACCTTAAAGTTTATGATATTGGGGCTGGAGAAATGGCTTAGTGGTTAAGGCAGTTGCCTGTGAAGCCAAAGGACCAATGTTCAATTCCCCAGAACCCACATAAGCCAGATGCATATGGTGGCACATGCATCTGGAGTTTGTTTGCAGTGGCTAGAGGCCCTGCTGTTCCTATTCTCTCTATATACACCCCACTCTCTCTCTCTATCTCTCTCTCTCTCTCTCTCTCTCTCTATCTCTCACATAAATAAATAAATAAATAAATAAATAAGACAGTTGGAAAACATTTTTTAAAAGTTTATGATATAGGCAGAGAACAAAGTGGTGGGTTTTCTTGGAGAAAAAGTTTAACCTGCTAAGCAGATTTTGTCAATTGTATCAACTGCAGAAGAGATATTGGGAGTTTAATAATACATTGCTCAGCTGCAGGACCTCCAAAATTAGTCATTTTTTCTTAAGTGCCTATAAGTAAATAAAGCTGGAAGGTTTTGATTTCCCCTTCAGTTACAGATGGACACCTCACTATTTCAGATCAAATTAGGTTTATTTTGGGGGGTGTGGTAAGAGTATATTATGGGGTGGTCTGTATCTCTTCCTAGACAAAAATCTCTGAGCTTCTGCTCCTGAAATGGTGCTGGATACTATGACGTACTTCTCACAGAATGAAGGTCTTGCTTTATAAGGAGGATTTCCTAAAGATGTGGTAACAACCTCAGGTCCTTTTAGTTTGTGTCTCCTAACTATAAAACTATAAAACATCCACCTTACAAATGAGCTGCCACAGTATGGTCTGGGCAATAGTTTGTTGGCCTACTTTTTCTGGGGGAGATGCCCTCCTTCCATGCCACAACATACTTTCTTCTTCTTACCTAGTCCCACATCTACATTCAGGTCTTATATTCTGTGAATCACTGGGTTACTTAGAATTGCATTGATAATAAAATATTGATAATACTACTATATTACAGAGGAACTTACAAAGTACATGGTAACCTGTTTGGGAAGTTTAGAATTGTTATGTTGTGGAAACCTTTGAAAAAGCTAAGAAGGATTAAAAACATATTAAACATGCCTATTTTTCAAATTATCAGCACTTTAATGTTTTGATCACACATATATTGTATGTTTTTAGAGATATATAAAGATGAATTAAACATAGCTTCATTAAAAATACTTAAAGCTGGGCTGGAGAGATAGCTTAGCAGTTGATCGCTTGCCTGTGAAGCCTAAGGACCCCTGGTTTGAGGCTGGATTCCCCAGGACCCACGTTAGCCAGATGCACTAGGGGGCACACATGTCTGGAGTTCATTTTCAGTGACTGGAGGCCCTGGTGCACCAATTCTCTCTCACACACACTCATTCTCTCTCTCTCTCTCTCTCTCTCTCTCTCTCTGCCTCTTTATTTCTCTGTCTGTCGCTCTCAAATAAATAAATAAAAATAAACCAAAAAAAATAAGAAAAAAAATTAAGGCTACCATATGAAAGGTAATCTTTATTGATTGAGAGAAATACATCAGCTTGTGTACATATACATCTTCACATACATAAAGGCAAGGCTTGATGACATGAACCCTGCAAGACACTTTACACAGAGTCATATTTATAGCTGAAATTGCAGAGATGCTAAGTCAATATGAAAATACTTAAATCTATAATAGATCCTAGTGGCAATCAACTAAAGGCTTGGATGAAAAGACAGTATTTTAGCTTCTTAGCTTGACTCAAAGCAATTGAGTTTGCTTAGTTCCTCATCATACTTCTATTATTTAGTCAGTGAAATAGGAACTCATATTGACATTTATTCACATTCTTTTCTTATCATCCTTCTTAGAGCATCCCAAATTAGATTTTTTTAAGATTTTATTTTTATTTATTTACTACAGTGAGAGAGAGAGAGAGAGAGAGAGAGAGAGAGAATGGGCACACCAGGGCTTCCAGCCACTGCAAACAAACCCCAGACGCATGCACCACTATGTGCATCTGGCTTATGCGGGACCTGGAGAATCAAACCTAGGTCCTTAGGCTTCGCAGGCATGTGCCTTAACTGCTGAGCCATCTCTCTAGCCCCCCAAATTAGATTTTTGATCTCCTGCCAAAAATTTTATTGAACTAGCATAAATCTCAAAATCACATTCAAAATGGGAAATATTTTATCTATATTACTTATCACCACATGTTATACATACATATTCATTATGGATAAAACTAATTTTTATATAAAATTTGATTAGCATACAAAGAATTAAGTTTATTTACATCTTGTTTCAAAAAAATTATTTTTCCCTCTGTTACCCCAGAATTCTCTTCATGCCCTCTCTCCACCATAGCCTCACTTCTGCTTTCATGTTATAAATCTTTTGCGTACCTTACCCTTTATCAATATCTCCTGCTCCTGAGAATAAACCTTGTTTCATAGCTTATGTAAAATTTCTCATCCCCAAAGTATGTGCATAGAAATATTAAAATTAAGATATTAATATGAGAGAAAATGTAATTTTTGTCTTTCTAGGTTTTGGTTACCTCACTTAGAATAATCTTTTCCAGGACATTCTATTTTACTGCAAGTTACATCACTTCATTTTTCTTTACAGCTGAATAAAATTTCATTGTGTATATGTACCACATTTTCATTATCTACTCACCCACTGATGAACAACAAGGTTGAGGCCATTTCCTAACTATTGTGAATAGAACAGTAGTAAAACTTGATGTACATGTATCTCTGTGGTAGAATGTAGAGTCTTTTGGCTATTTTCCCAGGAATGATCTGGCAGGGTCATATTATTAGCTCTTTGAAAACTTCAACACTGGTTTCAATAGTAGAAGCAGAAGCTCACACTACGACAAATAATAAAATATGGTTCCCTTTTTTGCACATTTTCACTAGCATATATTGTAGTTTTCTTGAGGTGGGAGTGCAACCACATTTTAATAAAGACAACAATTCATCAAGAAGACAGAGTGGTTATAAATATTTATGCACCAGATATTTATGCTCCAAACTTCTCAAAACAACACTAAAAACAATACATAGTCATATAAGTCCTGAAACAATATCAGGGAAAGACTTCAATAACCTACTCACATAATTAGATGAGTCTTTCTAAATAAAAATCTTCAAAAATATGCATGCATAAATACATGAAAATGAAAAAGAAAGAAAATCTCATCCATTCTATAAGCAAAGATATACAAAATTGATTATTACATTCATTTGTCAGAAAGCTTTTTTAAGTTCCAGATCTTATTTATGCATGATGATCCTACTATACTTGGATGCTATTAGCAAATCATCACATTGCACTGAGCTTGTTTTATCAAGTGCTAAATAACAACACAAATATTAAATAAATCAACTCCTTATAAACATACACATATTGAGTCTTCATAGAAATCTTACTTTTACAGTATAATAGAATGGTGTAGAATGACCAGTATATATTCATGTTTTAGTATCTATTTGTGTTTTACTATTTTCTTTAAGCATCATGATAAAACCAATCAATGATGAATATATCTCCAGTTTCGTAGACTCTGAGTCTCTCAAAATAATTTACAGTATGTTTTGTGGTACAGTAGTACCTTTGGTACTCAATGCAACAAAAACATTCTTGCAGCATGTAACATAATAAATTTGGACAAAATGTTCCACATTACAATGCTACCCCAAACTTTGATACTGCTATTTATCCTCCAACATGTACAGAGACTACAAGGGAAATGCAGTCTTTTGGACTAGTCAACATCTAAGTGTTACTATAACAGTTGACTTTTATCATTATCTCTGGAGCCTGTAGGCTTGTAAATTATTAAATAAGAGAACCACAGGGGGAAAACATGTATTAAAAAGAACAACAACAACAAAAAAACCAAACTAAAAAAAAATCATTATGCAGTTTTAGAAAGAATTTTGTTTAGTATACTTACCTGACAACCATTCAAATGTATTAACATCCTAGCAGTTACAGATGGTGCTAGATTGCCTTCAGTTGAGGGAGGAATGAAGAATCTGATATGCACTTAATATCCAAAGCTACAACATAATTCAAATAAATTAAAAATGCAATTTAATTAAAATACTAAATAGCTTTTTAGCACTACTAACTGCAATATCATAAAAGAAAAAGTACTCACACATCTGTGAGAAGTAAGTTTCATTTCTGAAACTACATTTCTTTCTAATTCTATCTTCACTGAAATGTCATTTAAATGATTTTGAAATTACAAAGGGTAGAACTACTTATAAAATTTTATTAGCTACAATTGTAGCTAATTGTGGTTTAATTTTAGAATGTCACAGAAAACTCACGTGATTCTTTAGTATCTTTAGAACTGTTCCAAACTTGACTAAAGTCAGTCAACATTTGAAACTCACTGTGGAGCAAATGTGAAATTTCTGACCTCACTTGGATCAGTCAATTATCACTGACACTCAAATATGGTAAGACATTTGGCTTAAGAAAGATATTTTTCCAGAAGGCACCTTATAATGTTTTGAGAAAGAGAAAACCTTGTGTTGTATATTCAAATATAAATTACTATTTTGGATAGGTGAATGTTACAGAATTAGACATTAAAAAGATACAGTAGAAATTCATAAAGAGAGTTTTGCTTTCATATCACAGCTCGAGTTTGCATTCTCTTTATATTTTTATGCTACTACAATGATGTTTAATTATTTTTCTATATATTCATAGAATAGGAGGAATACAATTATGAGGTATTTAGGGAATGAACCTTGAAAATGAGCAGTTTTGTCTTTTGTCCTTGCTTTGGAAATGTATTTGTTAAAGTGAATGTTAAGATTGAAGCAGTGAATCAAAACTCCTGGGAAAAAAGAACAGGAGAGCTGAGATATCGGCATGAGCTAGCCAACCTGACTAGATTAAGAGCAGACCAGGGTTCTATGGAAAACAACAAAGCCAGTCACAACAGGCTCCACCTGACCACCATGAAGCCTCCCTTGAAAGATATTTTATGCTTGAGTCTTGGTTCTGCCTCTGCCTCTGCCTTGCACAAATGGCAAGTGTGTGCTGAATCCCTCCTTCCCACCATCACCACTGAAACCAAGTCACTGCGGCAAGAAGAATATGACCCAGTTTGTGATTGGGAAGGAGACACATGGAGGTCTTTATGAGCAGTGATGACTAGATCAGAGTTATACTTCTCCATATCCAATCCAGTCATTTAAAAAAAATCATCTTGTCTCCCTAGACAGAAAGTCTTGTAAGCCCTGAAATCCTGGTCATCAACAGACCAAGTACGTTCTCTGTTGGCACCAGGAGAATTCCTTTACTTTCCTTTTTGGGGGAAAACATTACTTATGTATCCTTCTATTGTCCTAATTCATCAATTTTGTGCGATCATGAAATAAAGATCTCAACCCAGAAAACAGATAATGATGTCATTCTCTGAACTGATAATTTGAACATATGATGCACTTAGAGAAGTCCTGAAAATTTGAATATATGATACACTTAGAGAATTCCAAAAAATATATGAAAATACACACAGTGATGAATGAAAATTTGGGGTACAGAAAGTTAGAAAGATTTGTTAATTTTGTCACTAAGAAACATGTCAAAAATAAAACAAAACAGGGCTAGAGAGGTGGCTTAGTGTTTAAGGTGTTTGCCTACAAAGTCAAAGGACCCAGGTTCAATTCCCCAGGATCCACATAAACCAGATGCACAAAGTGGCACATGTGTCTGGAGTTTGTTTACTGTGGCTGGATGCCCTGGCTATCCCATTCTCTGTCTTTCTTTCCCTCCCTCACCCTCTCTGTCTCTCTCTCTCAAATAAATGAAAATATTTTAAAACTAAAACAAACAATAATGAGAATGGTAATATGCAACAGAGATAAACAATATTCACAGGAACGTTTTTAAAATTAGGTGGTAGAATCAATTCATAAACAACTAAGGAGCATACAGAATGTCACTCTATAAGATAGAAATGAATATAAACATATTAAACTGAAATATCCATGAAATTACTATATGTAAATTATGTCAAGATATTGGAAAGAAAGTTGTATATCTAGCAAGTATAAACCATTAAAGTGAAAAATCCAGTATTTTAGAAAATATTAAATGATAAATTAGAAATACAGCAGACAGAAAGTGACAAAATAAGAACAGCCATAATAATACATAAATCAAAATGCTATTCAAATATAATCTGCTTATATCTACTTTTCTAGGAAAATGACATTTGTTTCCAACTTTCTACAAAAAAATGATAAGACACATAAAGAGCTATGTTTCCTGTGAATAGAGAAATTTAAAAATTTACCTCCTTGACAAAACAATCCAGTGTTCTCATGTTATTTCACAGATTATTTCTACCAAAGCTTTAAACAAAAATTCATACCAGTGCTTTTTGAGATGTTTCTAAGAATAAAAATTACTTTAATTTTCTTTGAAGCAAAACACATTGATAGCAAAGTGTGACTGAGCATAATGACATTACCAATCAATATCTTCTGTGACACCATAAATCTCAAGCTAAAAGCCTAGCTTTATAATCTTATGTTAAAAATTATATTTTAGAATGTACATGTTCCCAAATGAAATCAGATTACCTTTTCTATTTTAATCCATTTCCACTTCAAGAATAAAAGTTAATTCTTAATCATACCATTCATAAAATGGGGGGAAAATGGGCTTGAGAAATGACTCAGCTCTTAAGGCACTTGCCTCCGACCTGGATTTGTTTCCCCCGTACCCACTTAAAGCTAGATTCACAAAATGGCTCATACAGTGGGAGTTCAGTTGCAGCAGCTAGAGGCCTTGACTCACCCATTCTCTCCCTCTCTTCCTCGCTTTCTTTTTCTCTCTCTCTCTCTTTGCAAGTAAATAAATAATTATTTTTTAAACTGGGAAAATAATTTGCTATCATAACAATATATGTTTCCTACTTAAATAGCATCAGAGTTACTCAAATTTATGTTGGATGAAAGACAACTGTGTTATGCAGAATGTGTATTTTATATTACTGTCTTCCTTCATAAACCCAATGTATTTAGGTGTGCTGAGCAGTCAACTACATATAAAATATACCAAAAAATTATAGGCATATCAGGATTTTTAAAAAGATTTTATTTTTCTTTATTTATGAGAAAGAGAGAGAGAGAGAGAGAGAGAGAGAGAGAGAGAAAGAGAGAGAGAATGGGCATGCCAGGGCCTCCAGCCACTGCAAACAAACTCCAGAAGCATGTGCCACCATGTACATCTGGCTTAAGTGGGACCTGGAGAATTGGACCTGGGTCCTTAGACTTCACAGGCATGCACCTTATACACTAAGCCATCTCTCCAGCCCAACAATTCGTGGTCCTAAGTGGTCTACTCCTTTTTTTTTAAATTAATTAGCTTTGTACTCAGCGAATAAAGTCAATTTGGTACCATTATTAGGCTCATCCATTACCTACCCCCTCCCCTTGGCCCCTCCTTGTTGAAGTATATAGGTCATACATTTTGGAGTCAGCCCACAGTTATGGGTAGGCATATCAGGATATTGTAAATCATCTCTCCCATTATAATAGGAAATGATTAAGCACACTGAAAATTAATTACTCTTATTTTATCTACTAGAGAGCTGTTGTAAGAATACAAATTGATACCATAAGTACTAGCTCAGGCAAAGAGATAAAGAAAACCACATCTTACTAATTCCAGGAGAAGAAAGCTGGAGGAAGAATCTTTAATATGTTTATTAGATGAATTGCTGGAGGCAAAGGAGATAAGGGTGAGGTGGATAGTTGAGGAATAGCATCTGGTGCCTTTAAGAATGGATATGGATGCAGCTCAGTAGTAGATTATTTGTAACACCTTGCTTGAGGCAGGTCCAAGGCCCAGCATGAAGGCCAGGGAGACTTATCAGATTTTCATGGTGCAAATAGAAAAAGCACTGTATGAAGTTTTATGGGGAGGTAGAAATTTTCCATCTTCAAATTTTATAGCATTTAATTTTTTTTCAGATTTTAAAGTAGTTCTTTATTGATAAACATTTACACCAGCATTAGAAATGTCAGTAGAAAAATAAAATTTAAATAATTTTCTATTGCACAAAGATTTGATCATATTGACTATAGTAGCTAGTGAAGTAACCTAATATAAAACGTTAAGCTGGTCCAGATCATAACCAGCCTCATGGGGTACACGAAGGAAACACAAGTTCACAGAACTTTCTGCATGTGGATAGTTAATGGCACCAGGGCTTCACAGTCCAGGACACAGTTCCTTAGTATCTTCCTGCAACAAAATTTTTGATGATAGCCTTAAGCAGAAAATATTTCAATGGAGCCTAACCAACTAGGATTTTACTAGAACCTTCCATATTGGGTATGAAAACACTTAACTTTGCCTCCTTGACTTAAGGAGAAGGGGCTGAGAAGAATTTATTATGGTCACATAAAAACTATAACCAATAAGACAGAAACTATTTTTTAAAATAATTTAAAAGAACAGTAGCACGGACATAGAATTCATATCCCACACAATTATCTATCAAAAGTCTAGGGAAAAATAAAGCCAAGTGTAGTAGCTCATACCTTTATTTTTAGCACTTGGGAGGCAGAGGTAGGAAGATTATTTTGAGTTTGAGGCCAGCCTGGGACTACAGAATGAGTTCCAAGTTAGCCTGGGCTACCTTGAGATCCTGCCTCAAAAAGCTAAAAAATAACTAGAATTAATAAAGGATGTCTCCAACAAAGAAAATATGGGATTTGTTTCAAATACTCAAAGTTTAATTCCCTTAATTTTACTTATCTAGAAGATGTCATACAAGACAATTGCAGCAGTATACTTTGTAATTTACATAATATTTCTAATTTTAAATGGAAAATAGCAATATGAATAGGGTGAAGAGGAACAAGAGGAATTTTTGCTCAAGAGTGTTTATACTTCCTATAAAAATGTCATAGTGTTTCTCAAAAGAGGACTTTGGTAAGTTGTATGTGTATATTGCAAACTACAGGACAACTTCTTCAAAAGTTTGCATGTTATCATATATTTTAAAGTATAAAATGTTAAAAATGAAATACTATAAAATAGTTTGTTAATGACACATACAGCAAAAATAGTTTATGAAAAAATGAAAACACATAGTTCAGTGCATAGAAAGTAGAAAATGGTAATAATTACATTATTATCCACTTTAACCTGAAATGCCTAAAATTTTCAATGTAAAGATAGATGTATACTATATAAAAATGAGAATCCAAATGCATGTTGGCTATGAAAATACATTTATAGTTTTAAACACATATAGAATTATCTACCATGGTAAACTAATCAGTAGAAAACTCGTACAGCTTCATTAACTTCTAACAATACAGATTTCAGAACAAGTGCAATTACCAGAAAGAGGCCAGGTACATGTTTATAAAAGGGATAATTTTCCCCAAAAGAAATAAAAGCTATTGTGTTGTATATAACAGAGCATCCAACTGAATAAGACAAAACTAGAAGAATTAAGTGAATTTACCATCACAATGGATAAATTAAATAGTCCTAGTATATCACTGTTTTAATAATCCAGAAAGCAGTGAATTGTCCAAAATAAACTTTAAAAGAACATATTCATGCGGATTAAATAAACATTTAGAAGACTTCATGTGACAACAGTATAACATAGCATTCACATTCTTCTTAAGCACACTCAAATTATTCACCATGGTAGACAATAGACTGGGTCATATGGCATGCTTCAGCTATAAAAAGAGAAATCTTGTTAAGAATGATCTCAGATCACAATGGAATGAAATGTATACAATGAAAACATAAAGACACTCAAAAAAGAAATTGAGGAGGATTGAGAAAATGGAAAGACCTCCCATTCTCCTGGATAGGCAGAATTAACATTGTTAACATGACAATCCTACCAAAGGCAATATACAGATTTAATGCAATTCCAATTAAAATCCCTACAGTGTTCTTCACAGAGATAGAAAAAATGATCTCAAATTTCATATGGAAAGGTAGAAGACCTCGCATTTCCAAACATATCCTCAGCAAAAGAAATACCTCTGGAGGCATCACCATACCTGATCTAAAGCTATATTACAAAGCCATAGTAATAAAAACAGCATGGTACTGGCATAAAAACAGGAGTATAGATCAATGGAATAGACTTGAGGACCCGGACTTTGGGTCAAGCAACTATAGCTACTTGGTATTCGATAAAGGCCCAAACAATATAGCCTGGAAAAAAGACAGCATCTTCAACAAATGGTGCTGGACAAACTGGATAACCATATGCAGGAAACTGAAACTTGATCCACACATTTCACCATGCACTACACTCAAGTCCAAATGGATCAAAGACCTCAATATAAGACAAGAAACGCGAATACTACTGGAAGAAAATTTAGGAAGTACTTTCCATGATATAGGAATGCAAAAAGACTTCCTGAACAAAACCCCAGTAGCTCATGAACTTAAACCGTCACTCAACCAATGGGATCACATGAAGATGAAGAGTTTCTTTACGGACAAGCAAACAATAAGCAAAGCCAATAGATCACCCACAGAATGGGAGAAAATATTTGCGGGTTATCCAACTGAGAGAAGCCTAATCTCTAGAATCTACAAAGAACTCAAAAATCTAAACAGTAAGAAGTCAAACACCCCACTCACAAAATGGGGCAAAGAGCTGAACAGGCATGTTATAGAGGAAGAAATAGAAATGGCAAACATACACTTAAGAAAATGTTCATCATCCGTAATCATCAGAGAAATGCAAATTAAAACAACTATGAGATTCCACCTTACCCCAATAAGGATAGCAAACATCAAAAAATCAAATAAAAATAAATGCTGGTGAGGATGTGGAGAAGTAGGAACACTCATCCACTGTTGGTGGGAATGTAGGATGGTACAACCACTTTGGAAAGCAATATGGAGACTTCTGAAAAAGCTGAGTATAGAGATACCAACAGACCCAGTTATTCCCTTACTGGGCATCTACCCTAAAACCTTCAAACCACAGGCTAGAGGGATTTGCTCAACCATGTTTATAGCAGCTCAGTTTGTAATAGCTAAGAGCTGGAATCAACCCAGATGTCCATCACTAGAAGAATGGATAAGTAAGATGTGGTATATATACACAATGTAATTCTATACAGCAGTAAGAAAAAATGACACAATGAAATTTGAGGAAAAATGGTTGAACCTAGAACAGATCATTCTCAGTGAACTTACCCAATCACAGAAAAAAAATCAACACATAGTGTCACTCATCTAGAGCACCTAACCTGAATCTACCTAGGATACCTTACATACCCAGTAAGCACCTCCTAGACTAGACACTAGGACGGAAGGCGAGGGAGGGGGGGCATCAAAGGGGTGGGAAACACAAATCTAGACCCAAATGGCAATGGTACCATAATTTTCTACTTACTAAAAGACAGACCAAAT
This sequence comes from Dipus sagitta, assembly GCA_036346955.1. Lineage (NCBI taxonomy): Eukaryota > Metazoa > Chordata > Mammalia > Rodentia > Dipodidae > Dipus > Dipus sagitta. Next base: position 76,036,677 of record CM070776.1, read on the forward strand.
GGCTGATCCTTCACCAGGCCCTTACAGAGAACACCTGAACCACAAGACACTGGAGAGGGTAAGATCAAGACTAACCTTAATCTTCTACATCTTCCCTCCCTCACTTCCCCTCTCCCTCTCTCTCTCTCTTATCTCTAACCTTTGTATATTAGTTATCTTTTTCCTCATTTTCTTAGTGGGCACTGACCTATAACTCCCAGAACCAGCATGGGGCTGTCATCCACAATGAGCTTTTGATCAGAGAGACTTACAAGTTTTCCTAAAAGACAGACAGATTTCTGTCAGAGTACTTGATGACCACCAAAGGCTAGTGATAAGACCCTACTGCTGAAGACACCTTATGTGATTGACATGCAAGTTGGAATGGCATGGCTGGAAGTTGGAAGAGAATCAGTCCCCAGACAGTCAGCGTGTCTAGGGCCAGAAGGTGCTACATGGGCGACTGGGTGAAAATGACCAATATCTGTTGAAGCAATGCATGGTCTAACCTACTTAGCAGCAAATAACTTGTTGTGATGCCCACACAAGTGCAGTGGTGGCACACAGCCATGGTGGGGAACCAACTGCTCTCAATTTGGCTAACTGATCCCCTCAGTGGTATGGGACCCATAGCTGGAGCTGGGAAACAAGTCAGAACCATATCCAAACATAAACCCACTCTCCAATATCAAGCTACCATCAATTGTGGGCTACAAGAGGGCCTACACCTATTAAATTCTCTATAAAAAAGGGGGTTATCTCATTTGTCCTGATGCTAACTTACTCTCCATTGGAGAATGTGCTTCTCTTTTTCAGATAGATGTAGATCCTAAGGAGAGAGCCACCCCATCATACCTCAAAAGGGCCCTGGCTGAAAGTAAGAAAAATTGGAGAAACAAGCAAGGGTGCTGTTTTCCTGATGAACCGGATACCAGCACAAGGGGGAAGGACATCAGCACAGAGAAAAATCTACTCCTACTAAATCAGAGAGCCAGAGCCTCAGAGGCCCCCAGCACCTCATCACTGAAGCAGACCCAACATGGCTCAGGGAAATTTTGCGGAAGAGGGGGCAGAAAGAATGTCAGAGCCACATGTTGGGTCATGATATGCAGACACATTTATCTTACCCATAACTGTGGGCTAACTCCACAATGCATGACCCGTATACCTCAACAAGGAGGGGCCAAGGGGAGGGGGTAGGTCACGGATGAGCCTAATAATGGTACCAAACTGACTGTATTTGCTGAATACAAAACCAACTAATAAAGAAAAAAAAAAAAAAGAAAAAAAAAAGAAAAGATAATATGATTTTAGAGCTATTACTGAGGAAAAAAACATATCTGAATAACACAAAGGTCCAAAGCAGAATTTTAAGAGAAATTTTTAAAAAATTAGTGGAAACAAATACAAAAATATAGTGTATTAAAAATTTCAAATGCAGAAAAAACAATCTTTGATAAAAATATATAACTTTGCATGCATATATTAACAAAAAAATTATTCCAGCTCAATAAACCCTTCAACTCCAGAAAAAAGAGTAAATTAACATGAATATAAGTTAAAGAAACAATAAAATTAGAATGAAAATTAATGAAATTGAAAGGGGTAAAGCAAAAAGAATTGAGTAAACTATTAATAAGCTGCCAGCCAAGTTAGCTATATTAAAAGAGAAAATACGTAAAACAGAATAGGGAGTATATAAATATTGATCACATGGAATTTGAAATTATGATTAAAAAATTCTATAAGAACCTTTATGCAGACAAAATTAATAATAGATAAAATGAACAATTATCCCACACCAAGCAAGAATCAGAGAACCTCTCAGAAAAAGGGGCAGAAGAAATCTAAGAGAAGGAAGAAGGAGAGGAGCATTGCAAAATTCTATCTTTTGGATATAACATGGCAGTTACACTCATGAACTCACAACATCTGCAATTTCCAGCATAACATTGAGCCTTTCAATACTTCACCAATGATGAGGAAAAGACACCAGAATCACTTTGCCTCCCAGAGTAGCTAATGATGGCTAATTGTTGTTAGGAGAGGGGGAGTTAAGTTTATCAATAGTGGAGCCACTGGTCATTAGCCTATTTCACAATAAATAACCTTTCACCCATGATCATTCAAGCAACTCAAATTTAACTCATGGGAAAAATAAAAGTCACAGAAGTAAGATGGGGATAAATGGGGAAGAAGAAAGATGGTATTAGAAGGAGGGAGGGATGAAAGAGTATAATTGGGGGAATAAAATCAAAATATATTATATGCATGTATAAAAATATCAAAGTGTAAAAATAAATAAAAATTAAAAAAAACAGGGAAGGGCAAAGAGACAAAAGCAGATGTGATGAATAGAAAGTAAAACAAATTACTAGATAGTAAATGTAAATACAGTCATGGAAATAAGTGTATTAGATATAAATAAACCAAATAGACAAAGTAAAAAGTATTACAAAATGAAATTTTAAGATAACAAAAAAGTATTAGCTGGGCTGGAGAGATGGCTTAGCAGTTAAGGGCTTGCCTGTGAAGCCTAAGGACCCTGGTTCAAGGCTCAATTTCCCAGGAACCACATAAGCCAGATGTACAAGGTGGTGTATGTACCTGGAGTTCGTTTGCAGTGGCTGGAGGCCCTGGTGCACCCATCTGCTTCTTTCTCTCTCTGTCTGTCTGTCACTCTCAAATAAATAAATAAAAATAAACAAAAAAGTATTAGCCTATCAGAAATAGCAATGTACCAGAGAAATTACCAGGACAAAGACACACACATATTGCATGCATAAGAGTGTTTCAGCATTCAAGAACAAAATCATATAATATTCCATATTGAAAGGCAAAAGAAGCAAAGATAATATGAACCTATCAATAGAGGCAAAATAGCACCTAGAAAAGAAAGCAAAGAATCCTTGTTAATTTCTGTCAAGCTAGAAATAGAGGGTAATTTGATAAAATACCACTAGCAAATAAATAGCATCAATTTTATTAAATGATAAACAAAATGCCATGTTTCAAATCAAACAACAGAAGCAGGACAAGGGTGTCTCCTCTCTTCTTTTCTAAGTCACATGGGCATTCTTAGCTAAATCATGAAGATAATAAAATGAAATTGGTGTTCCCTATAATAGAAAAGAAAAAATAAAAATAAAACTATCCATGTTGTCAGTTGAAATGCTCCCTTTCATAATAAATAACAGAGAATCAACAGGAAAACCAAACTGCTAACTTGAAATAATAAACACAACTTGCTTCTTTCTTTCTTTTTTCTTTTTGATTTTTCGAGGTAGGGTCCCACTCTAGCCCAGACTGACCTGGAATTCACTATGGAGTCTCAGGGTGGCCTCGAACTCATGGCAATCCTCCTACGTCTGCCTCCCGAGTGCTAGGATTAAAGGTGTGTGCCACCACACCCATCTCAAAAGTTGTTTCTTTTAAGCTATCATGAAATAAATTAAATTTTAAATTGTAAGCCTGTGAGCACTTATATTGGAACCAAAATAAAATATTTTTGAAAAGTTTAATAAACTATATTCAAAATTAAAATTTATATGAGGAAAGCAAAAAAAAAAAAAAACAAAGAAATTGTAAATACACTCCAAAATGGACATATAACTTTTCCACATTAATGGACAGAAAGATAGACTTTGCCAATGTGTCATTTAATCTCAACTTGATCTATATTAAAACATCATGCAGCACTAATACTAATAACATGTCAACAAGATATATGTTGACATCAAAAAACAGATGCATCAGTTTATAAGAAAACCAGATGACCCAATGTAGAAAATACCATTTTAGAGATCAATTCCAGAGAGCTCCTAATACTCAACCTTGGGATTTTTATAAAGCTACAGTAAATGAGAAAGTACAGCATTCATGAAAATGCAACAATTAGTGGGCCAAGAAATTGATATCAACAAAGGAACAAAGCTGTCAATGATGAAAATAATCTTTTTACAAATATTGCTAGAACTACACCTTAATTAGAGCAAAAGTGTTCTGATTACTACATTTTATTACAATTTTCTAATTTTTCAGATATTGTCTCATTTATTAGCAATTCACTGTTTTGTACAAACCATGAAAAGTACATTTCTGTATATTTATATTTGTTGAACTTTTATACTATAAGAGTTAAGTTTGCTACTCATGCTACTCTTACTTCTCCAGGAATTCATGAGGAAAATAGTTACTCATGGAAAACTTAAACATGAAGTGTTAAGGTGCCTTATTCTGCATAGCCAGAGCTAACCACTGTTAATTTTTTTTTTTTTTTGGTTGGCTTCAATCCGTGCTATTCTGGAATTTAAATATCCTACTGTCAATATTATTTTACCATTATTATATGCTGCAATGATTGTTTTTTAAATTCTTTATGAGTAAATAGCCTTTAAAAATATTTTTATTTATTTATGAGAGAGAGAGAGAGCATGGACTTGTCAGGGCCTCCTGGCACTGCGAATGAACTCCAGATGCACATGCCACTTTGTGCATCTGGCTTTATATGAAATCTGGGGAATCAAACATAGGCCATCAGGCTTTGAAAGCAAGCCTTTAAGTACTGAGCAATCTCTTCAGCCTATATGTAGCTTTTAGGTGAAAAGAGGATAAAATCCTCAAAAGAACTCAAAAGTTTACACAACTTAATTTAAAATACGTACTAAAATACTAAGGGATAAAATTAAGGTAATTAGGATTGTACAAATTCCTTTTAAGAGGTAGTACTAAAATAAAAAAAAATAGAAGAGAAATGGTATGTTGAAATTCATTAAAATAGAATGAAAATGCAAGAGTCAGATTGTGACAAAATATTCAGAAAACAAGGACATGATGTAGTTTCCTTCATGTTGCTAGGACAAAGACCCAATCTAAAGCAGCTGATGGGAGGAAAGTAAGACTAACCTTAATCTTTTTTTTTTTTTTTTCCGCTTATTCTCTCAGGGAAGCTTCCACAGCAGGTGAAAGACCACAGCAAGAGAGTGAACCAGATTTTTGCAAGATGAGGCTGGCTAAAACACCTATAAAGCCCACCCACATCAACACACCTCCTCAGGCAAGGCTCCACCTCTGAAATTGCTACCGTCTGAGAACTAAGCATACAAAACACATGAGTTTATGAGAGAAGTCTAAACCAAACACCACACATGATAAAGAACTGATAACTAAAAGTAGAGGAAAATTAAGTCAATAATAAGAAATCAAGCAACTTGATAAGAATTTATTACAATTATGCACGATATATCTACAAAGACAAACAGAGCACATACAAGCAGAATGAAATTTCAGTTAACAAGAAGGTGTGAAGGTTGAGCTTTGGTGGTTGGCACTATGCCTATAACAATTATATTCTTTTGGTATATTGAAACTTTTAAAACATGTGATACTAATGATTATCTTTTAATATTTTTGTGTCAGTATTTTAAGTGATATTTGTACAAGTGCAGATTCTTTTTGGCTTATTATTTACCTAAAATATATATTACTGTGCCTTCATGTAGTATGCATTTACTTTCTCTGTGATCAAATACCCAACCAGAGATAAATTAGGGAAGGAATGGCTTTATTTAGGATTATAGTTCCTGAAGAAGCATAGGAGGAGCAGGCAACAGCTAGTTACTTCTTCAGGTTCACAGGATGGAGCACAGAGAACAAGAAAAGGAAGTGGAGCTGGTCTATAACACCTCAAGGCCCACTCCCACGGTCACACTTCCTCAAGCAGACTCACCTAAATTTTTTATAACCTTCTTGAACAGCACCAACAACTGAGAATTAAGTATTCAAACATATGACTCTATAGGGGATATTTAAAATGCAAGCCACCACACCAAACACTATTGTTTTTACATCTAAAATAGGTAAATAGTAATAGTAAATAGAATGTTGTTTGATTATTTATTATTTGATTATTTTGAATTATTAACAAACACAGAGATAAATATAAAGCTCTGAGGACTTTGAATATATAAACAGATAAGTTAATTCAGTGATAATTGATTTGAAAATGAGTAATCTGCTTGCTTTAAGATTATTGACCAAATGCCAGCATATAAGGTAAATTGATTAAAAAAGATACCATAGGTGCTGAGATTATTTACAAAATACTTATTGTTGTAGTATACATATACATTGGAGTATATATATCCTAGATATCACAGACTATGACTTACGATTCTTTAGCTGGTTCAATTTCATTCTATATATTTATTTGGCTAGCTTTATGCCAAAGTCTTTTAAAATCTATATGAATATATGGATTTAATTTTGTGTTGATGAAATGTACTGTGTCCTATGACATGTAAATAAACATAGCTCTTTTATTTGTAGCCATATGGCACCTTGGTATAATACTATCTATCCTTTAGCAAACCTGTTATCTATAGGAATAGGTGCTCAATTCCAAACAAAGAATCAATATGATTAGCCTGTTGCCACTTTGTAGATATTACTCTTAATATAATTCATATCTGATGAATTTTAAGAAATTTAAGAAAATTTAATGTACCTTAATGTATTTAAAGTGAATGTGAATATTGAATGCTAGTTTTTCAAAACAATAGAAATCTGTTAAGGGAATCAGAAAAAAAGTGGCAATGTATGAAACTTCTAAAAAATCACCGTAAAACAGTAAAACTTGCTAAAGATGCTAACAATGCTTATTTTTCCACCAACACCTACCTTCCTTATATTTTCTTTTATACTACATATATTGCACTCAAAAGTTGTCAAGCAAAACTCTACTATACATTACCTGGCCCTATAGACTCAGCCTTGATACTTATCTTGAGACTCCAGTGGGGGACCCTACTCCAGACAACACATGTCACTTGGGGGATGGATCTTTGAGTCCATCCCTAAGGTGGGTGGAGGAAAATTTGAGCTCTAATTGTTGGTACATGCTGGTATTAGTTTCTTTCTTTCTCTGTTGTGATGCATGCTGGAGGGAGCCTATTTCTGCTATTGATGGTGTTTACCTTGGATTCTGTAAGCCTGAAAGAAACCCTTCCCTTCCATAAACTGCTTTTGGTCTAGTATATGTCCTATAATGTGAAGCTGACTCTAACAGTGAATTGTTACCAGAGAAGTCCAGTTGTTTCTGCAATGAATGTGACAATGTGGATTTTGATATTTTGGAACTTGCGTACTAGAGGAATGTAGAAGGACATGTTACTTGGGGATGAAGAAGCCTCAAAGCATAGTAAGTAAAGATTTATAGGCTATTCTAAGAGTTTGAAAATGCCAATGCAGAGAGAATTGTGAATTATATATTATATTTGATTTAAACAGTCACTTTCTAACTATGATTTTGAAAGTTATTCATTTCTCTCATATACTTTTAATATATTTTGATCTGAGTAGAAAAACATGTAGGACCAGAAGGCAGTATGTGGAGTATTAAATTACCAAATATTGTAGACTTGGAGGGTACAACATAGCAGTAGTAGCAGTAGGGGACGCTGTGTTTTAAGGAAACACTAGATAAAGAACATACTTTCCAAGGATAAAATTTGGAGTGAAGGTAATAATCAATGGTAAACCATGGCTATGTTATCATTAAGTGAAATGAACTTGAAAATTTTATATTTTTAGGGGGATGCAAGTCAATTTGCCATACAATTGAATCTGAAATTATTGAGGAGTTAAGCAAGAAGAGAAGCATTCAGTTTAATGCTGAGCTGTGGCTGAAATATTTCCTATAGTTGGAACAATAGTCTAATGCTTGGTAGGGAAGAAAAAACAAGGAAGAAGGAGGCAGCAATCAAAATCTTACATTTTAGAATAGTTACTGACATATGACACAATTACATGGGTTGGGGGAGGTCACATTTGGAAAACAATTTATTGTATGCCAGCCTTTGTACTTCTACTCCTGGGAAATGGTCTTTTTTTTTCTAGATTTTATGAGAATTGTTATAGTATTACCCTCTGAACTAACTTTGCTATCTTCCCAGAGAGCTATTTGTTCAATTGGCCTATTTCAGTAAGTTAAATGCAGATGGGAGTGTTTTGAAAGGTTAAGAGCAAAGTTGAAATAGTGCATAATAGAAGACAAGAAACTGCAAATGGAATCCTTTAAACAAGAAGAGATTTTCAATATCCTTAATTTATAGCAATGAAGAACAAAGTTAGACATGCAAGAAATGCATAAGAATTTGAAGATAATTCTGTTTTATAATTTAATTTATCTAATCATCTAATTTTACAAATGATAATATTGAAGCTCAGCAGAGGCAGATGAATTTATTTAACAAAAATGAGATAGCAAGTCAAAATGAAAGTCAGAAATAGAACTTAATTCTACTACCAATTTATTTCTCAATTATTGAAAGTAAGTCTGTACTTTTTAAACATAAAACTTCAAGTTCATAATATTACATATGACTGAGTATATTTCAAGAAGTTCTCAATTATATGAATTTAAATATTTGGAATATTAAACCTCACAAATGTTTGTTATTTATTTTAGATAAACTTATTTTAAAAATAAATATACTGATATCCAGAAAAAAAAGAAGGTTTTTCTTAAAGTCACAGTGAGTAAAAAGTAGAGGAAAATTATACACGTCTGGTACTAAGAACCCTCAAAAACCTATATCTGGCGAAGTCATAAGCACTAGAGGATTAATGACTACTGTTGTCTGCGTATGTGAATATATTATGCCCACATAACTGTACTATAAACCCTTATGTTTATGCCCATATTTTTTTTTAATTTTTATTTATATGTGAAAGAGAGAGAGAGAGAGAGAGATGGACAGGGAATGGGCACACTAGGGCTTCTAGCTACTGCAAACAACTCAAGACACATGCACCAACTTGTGCATCTGGCTTACATGGGGTCTATGGAATGAAACATGAGACACTTAGCTTTGCAGGCAAGCACCTTAACCACTAAACCATCTCTCCATCCCCATGTACATATATTAATAATACTCTCACTTTTGGATAAAGAAGCTTCTCTTTTCAGATGGTGGTGACCACTGGGGAGACTCAAAATTCACCATAGTGTTGAGAAGAAGTAACAGTGGAGTATTTCGCACTGAGACATCTCTACCACACCCTCTGTTACAGTCAGGTTCTCATTGCTGTTAGAAATCACCCAACCAAGAGCACGTTGTGGGAAAAAGATGTTTATTTTGGCTTATAGGCTCACAGAGAAGCTCCATGATTGCAGGGAAAAATGATGACATGAGCAGAGGGTGGACATCACCCCCTGACCCACATAAGGTAGACAACAGGAACAGGAAGATGTGTCAAGCACTAGGAAGGGGGAGTTGGCTATAACTCCCATAATCCCACTCCCAACAATACACTCCCTCCTGGAGGTGTTAATTCCCAAATCTTCATCAGCTGGGAACCTAGCATTAAGAACATTTAAGTTTATGGGGGACACGTGAATCAAACCACCACACCCTCCAAGGCTCAGGGCCCATTGCCAAAGAGGTGGCCAGAAGAATGTAAGTGCCAAAGGAAAATGGAAGAGGAAAAAAGTGACTAGAACATAGACATAGACATAAAGGACTTCTATTAGGATTGTGGACATAGAAACGAGAGGAAAGATTACAAAAGGGTACTAGAGGTGATAAATTAGACCAAGTATATTTTATGCATATGTAGAAAGTTCTTAATAAAACAGTTAATATTTTACAGTAAATATACTCTCATAATGATAAGGATGCCTTAAGGTACATGTTGTTGAAATCAATCTACATGGTGAAATCTTTTCTACATTTGCAGAGTTTTGCCTATTTCTTTGAATAGACTTTCTATCATGTTGCCATTCTGATATCCCTCTTGAACCTACCCCTCCAAAAAAAAAAAAATCCCAAATACGTGCTGTTTAAATGCTGTGAAAAAATTCTCATAAGCTTTGCTTGGTTTTGGGTTGTGGTTTTTTTTTAACTTTTTTTTGTTGACAACTTCCATAATTATAGACAATAAATCATGTTCATTCTCTCCCCCACTTTCCTTTCATAAATCCACTCTATCATATCCCTTCCCTCTCTCAATTAGTCTGTCTTTTATTTTGATGTTATTTGATGTTATCATCTTTTCCTCCTATTATGAGGGTTTTCTGTAGGTAGTACGAGGTATTGTGAGGTCATAGATATCCAGGCCTTTTTTTATGGCAGGAAGATTGCATTGTAAGCAGTCCAACTCTTCTTTTGGCTCTTACATTTTTTTCCTCTACCTCTTCCACAATGGACCCTGAGCGGTAGAAGGTGTGAAAGAGATGTTTCATGCCTAATACACCTCTGTTACTGCTTCTCAGCACTATGTTGCTTTTTGAGTCATCCCAGCGGTCACCACCATCTGGAAACAGAAGCTTCTCTAACCAAAAGTAAGAGTAGGAATAGTATATGGGTAGAGATGGTAAGAAAAGTGATTACTGGGTAGTTTGGTGGGCATAATATATGCATTTAGCAAGACACCATCAACCATTACACCTCTAGGGCTCATGACCTCCCCCATCATAGGCTTTTGGTTTTCAGTATCACACATGTATTCCCTCCTGTGGAGTGGACCTCTAGTCTAATTAGTTAATGGGTAGTTTCCCCCATAAGAGACATGCCACTTATTGCACCTGTTGGCTCACTTGGTCAGGATGGCCAAACTTAATGCGTGCAATGTCCACTGATGTTTATCTCCACTGCAGACTACTCTCTCCCATAGTGCTACATACAGTATAGCTTAATCAAGCTGGTTTACAGGGAGGAGGTGTTTAGCTCAGCTCCAGCTTGACTTCTGAGTGACCTTGCAGCCTAATCATGTAGACTCTTCAGTAATAATGTATTACCATCTATTCCTTGTGGGAAACCAAGAGTCTTGGCAATGAACTATAATGTTTTGGGTGCATCAGGGGCCTCCTTAACCAACAACTCACTGGAAAGTATCCCATTCCTCACACTGAAAATTTTCTACTAACAGTCTATGGTTTTTTGGTGTCCAAAGCAGTAAGTTTTCATACAGCTTATTCATACCCTGTTAAATTTTAATTAACCATTCCCCCACCCTTCCTTTACTTAATCTCTTCCCCTGACCTCACTTAGGCCATTCTACCTTTAGTCATCTGTTCATCTACTTACATATATACAATACCTCCACCTTAAGTCTTTCCCTTTTCTTTATCCTTTATAAACCCTTTCTAGCTTACTGGCCTCTGCTACCAATTTTGGGTTGTGTTTTTTTTTAATGCTCTATGTGCTTTCCAAAAGCCAGTTTTTAACTTCACTGATTCTCTCTTGTTTTTAACTTATTTTCCTATTAATCTCTTGATAACTTCTATTTTGCTTTAGTTTCTCTAAGTGTATTATTAAGTTCAAGGATTTCTATTTAATTTTCTTATACCTTCTGTCTCTTTGTAAAAATTCTCTGTTGGATATGGAAACATTTCTTTCACTCAACTTCAATGGTGTTTTAAATGTTTCTGAGGACTCATCCATACTGATTATCATCTGATATGCTGCTGGGCTCCTGCTTTAACTCAGATTCAATTACAGTTTCTTTAATGCTGGTGGATACTTGTTGGTATGTGCATTTGTTACCATGAGTTGCACTATTTCATGAACCAAGATTCTGGACTGTATAAAAAAAAAAGGAGAGAGATTACTAAGAATGAGCAATCATTCACTCTCTGCTTCTTCACTGTAGACTGAACATGACTAGTTACTTCTTGCCGCTGTCACCATGTCTTTTTTTCCCATTAGGAACTGTAGCCTCACACTCGAGGCTGAAATAAATCTTTCTTTAATTAAACTGACTTATTGTCAGCTATTTTGTCTTAGCAATAAGGTACCTAATACAGTTACTATTAGGCATTTGATCAGAGCTCTAAGGAAATGCTGTGGGCTAGATTTTGTGCTCTAATACCCAACAGGTAGAGGCTTGCTCTCCACACTATTGTGGTAGAAGCAGCCTCTTTGATACCTGCATAACAATTACAGAAGCTCAATTTGATATACTGGCCTAGGTACAGTAGTCATACTGCTCTGCCAGAAACAATTTGTGATGAGTTTGGTATTAGGTTTAAGTTTATGACATTTGCTTGATTCCCTTTCTCTTCATCAAGTGAGAACTATCTCTTTCCTAGCTGCAATGCTTACAGTTGAGGACAAGGATATGACACAGATAATTTTTTACTTTCTACCTTGTTCAATGCCTTTTTCCTTTTTATTATGCTGCTAGCAGATAATATATCCTCTCTCCCTCACTTCTTTAGCACATATGGAATTAGTTTAGTAACTATACACTTGTGTAACTTGGTATGTCTGTGAAGAGACAATCAATGGTGGATCTTACTCAGCCACTTTGTTGCATTGGTAGTCTATTGTCCTTATAAGTATATGAAATTGTGGGCAAAATTATATACTTTTTCTGCTTCTCTGGCAGTAGTCCTCCATATCATGAATATGATAGGGTAAGACTTAAATTGAATCTCAGATTCTCAACTCTATATAGATTATACATTGGATCTTAATTTAAACTGTTAAATTTACAGGATGATAAAACTTTCTTCATGTTTCTTTAGGAGGTCATCCACTAACATGAACATAGTCTTGTTTCCAGAACTTTGGTAAATGTTTGTGACCTGAATGGCATGCCTCTCTATGATGACAGAGAAATTGTAATTAGTGATTTAGTTCCTGTTTAAAGTTGGACAATTTCAAGTTCAAACAATTTTGGACAGACTATTTAATTTTATTTCCCAGTTCCTCTAACTACATTTAGATAATCATTACACAAGAATTTTTTGTATGTAGATTCAATTGGGAATGAGATAAGCAAGAGCAAAAATTTGTGCAGTATAATACCAGAATTAAGGACCCTTATTTTTATGTTATTGCAATAATCAAATGTAATAAAATGACAGGTAACACATCAGAAAAAGATATAAAATTTAACTATAATGATAAATTTTAATTTGTCTGCTGCTAACTTACTCTCCCTTGGAGAATCTTCTTCTCTTTTTCAGATAGATGTAGATCCTAAGTAGAGAGCCACCCCACCATACCTCAAAAGGGCCCCAGCTGAAACTAAGAAAAATTTGTGAAACCAGCAAGGGTGCTGTTTTCTTGGTGAACTGGGTACCGGCACATGGGTGAAGGAGATCAACACAGAGAAAAATCATCTCCTACCAAATCAGAGATCCAGAGACCCAGAGGCCCCCAACACCTCATCACTGAAGCAGACCAAAAATGAACCCAACATTGCTGAGGGAAATTTTGCAGAAGAGGGGTCGGAAAGAATGTCAGAGCCACATGTTGGGTCATGATATGCAGACATTTATCCTACCCATAACTGTGGTCTAACTCCAGAATGCATGACCCATATAACTCAACAAGGAGGGGCCAAGGGGAGGGGGTTGGTAATGGATGAGTGTAATGATGGTACCAAATTGACTGTATTCACTGAGTACAAAACTAATTAATAAGAAAAAGAATATCCTATTTGATAAAACACAAGAGATATATACATATGAACACCTGGTACTAACTCATGTACCCACTGAATGCGCAGTTGCTACTCTGCATGCTTTTTTTCCCCTTGTGGTCTAGACTTAACAATGCACATACAAGCACTTCTCTCCTGAAACTTTCCCCTTCCTCCTCATCATCCCAAGCCAAATTCTCTTCTTATTGTGTGTATAGTTCATTGCTTTAGCTCACAGAGCACTATTTCATTTAATGACTATTTCATTTGTATCTATATACATAATATCTATCACCAATCTACCTATAAGTCTATCATCTGCATATTATCTATCTATGTATGTATATACAAATTAAACTATTTATCTATAAATATATCATCTACCTTTTAATTTATCACTTGTTGGATTTTTGGGTTGTGATGTAATGATTATGTTGACTATAGATGATTTAGAGTATATGAGTACACAAGTGGTGTTTGAGGACAAGTATATGTGGAGTTACATTGTTTAATTCTCCAGAGAAAATATCCCAAAAGTTGGATTTCTGTGACTTTTACTGTTTCCTGAATTGCAGGTACTAAATGCATATTTGGTGAATTTGTCACATTGATTTCTAAGGTTTCTGACAAATATTATTTGCATGAGGAATTATGAGATGATTTGTACCACCTTTACACCATGTCTTAATATTTGCAGTCTTTCTATCTTTAATCAATTTGGGTGTATCACTTTCATATCCCTAATAAATTTGCTTTTTTTTCTTGTACTTTTGGCTATTGAGATAGGTAGTTTTCTAAAATTATTTTCATTTTTCCTGTGTTTGAATAGATTTTTATATATTTATTACTGAGTTCTTCCTATGTATATATATATATATATATATATATATATATATATATATATATATCTTATCAGATATAAATTTGACAAATACTTTCTTCCCAACAAGTGAGTTGCCTTTCATTTTCTTAACAGTGTCATTAAAGTACACAAGATTTAAAGTTTAAAAAATAATGATAAATTTCCATATGCAAAATTTAATGTATGTGAAAAGTTCAATTTACTACCCTAAGTATGTTTATATAGTTTATATCTTGCCTATTTATTGGAATTTGAGCTTATTGGGGTTGTTTTTATGCTTAATATTTTATTCTGAATGAAAATAAAATATATCAGAATAGAGAAAGCTTTAATAGTAATAATTCATTGAACTAACTGAACAGTCTATTTTACTATTAAATTCTTATACATAATGCAAAATTTTAGATATTGGTTTGACTGAAGGCAAATCAATGTTCTGAAAGCTGTATCTGTGGTTTACCATGATTTTAATATTTTTTCAAATTAGTTTTTACTTAGAGATCTTTCAAGATACAAATAGGATAATTTAAGTATGATTTTGAAATACTAAATGCCAATCACTACTAAGTGTTATATTATTTTGAAAAGAGAAACTCAGTGAAATATAACAGCAGTGTTTGTTTTGAAATTATTGAATGATTTTTAGCTTGGTTTCACATACTTGAAAGAATATAAGGTATTTTATTTTTATCTTTTGAAAAAAAAATATTAGTGAAAGACTACCTGGAATATGGATTTTAAAATTCTCGTGTATTCATAGTTTACTCATGCAATACTCTGTTGACCCAAAGAACACAGTGAGAGTGCTTATCCCAGCCTATAGCTGTTTGTATTCAAACACTTTTAAAGAGTTTCATATCATTTGTATCAGGGAGTTGTTTAAACCTAGCTGGAGATTGAGGTATTATTTAAATCATGCTAAGAAAATCAATTTCGTTTTCCTCCTCTTATTCATTTGTTGTTAACAGTATCTATTTTAATATTGTATTTTTGGAATAAAATATATTTTAACAATGTTTCCTCCCAGAATGATAAAAATTTAGCATAGATGCCAGCTATAATTTTAAAGCATCAATAATCTGACAAGTAATACCTGCTCAGCAGTCTTTAGCATTAGTGTTCACTTCATATTTGGGAAAGGAAAGAATCTGGCTTAATAATATATGCAGGTGATGTGGCTGTGTGAAATCTAAAAATTACTGTATAATTCAGAAGTTTTTAGTCAATGAATTCATAGACATGTTCTATGAATATATGCATGTCCTTGGTTAAATTATCCAGGAACATTAGTTTTATGAGATTTCAAATACCTATTGTGGTAGTTTGAATAGGTGGCCCCCAATATATTCAGTTTTTTTATTGTTTGTAGTTTGCATCTACAGCCACCTGGCTGGATTCAGTGTCACTGGGTGGATCTTAAGGTGTGGTGGTGGGTTTCAGATTTCAATCTAAAGATATGCAAAGTGTGGCTTTTGGCGTTTTGGCTTGTGCTTCTCTCTTCTTGGTCCTGTGAAAGCAGGCCAATTTCTTCTGCCATTATGAAACTTCTCCTGGATCTGTAAGCTTCAATAAATCCCTTCCTCCATAACTGTGCTTGGTGTGGAAGTTCATCTCAGTGAACCTGAAGCTGTCTGCTACACCTATGAATTGACTGAAAGTAATACAAGGTCCAGAAAATATTTATGTATGTTTACAAAAATAATTATTATACTCTGTCTGCTATCTGTGTTAACTAGAGGTAAGTTCTTAGGTTCGTATGTTTGCATTCACCCTATGAAGTATAGCTGAGAAAGAGAAACCACAGGCTTATACTATGCTAGGACAGCATTACTATGATGGACCTATAAAATTCATATCAGTATTGCTATATAAGATATATTTTATAAGCAGAGCATTGCATAGCAAAGCAAGGGAACCTTAAATGTAACAACTTTTAGCCTAATTAGTAAAACAGTACATACTATTTAACATTAAGTTAAAGAAAAGTATGAGAATATGAACTCTCCAATACATTTTTATTGAGTAGAAGCTTTATATAGATACATAATGTATTGGTACCATCATTTCCTTTCTCTCTGCCCCTACTCAAGTGAGGGCACTCCATAGTGGGATTGTTGGTATTTACCATGGAGTTATGGGTTATGAGTTGTGAGAGCAACAGTCATTAGAGGAGGGGACTGCCTCTGTATATGCCCTCCCCACGCTGTGTCTCTTAAATTCTTTCCACCCCCTCTTTTGCACAATGTCCTGAGCTGTGGTGGGTAGGTTTTAAGTTTATTTTAGTGTTCAGTTCTTATCAGCTTCTTGATTTACACTTTAGTGTGTTTTGAGTATCCTCAGTGTCTGTCTCCATCACTCACACTGTGGCTCAGGATGTCAGGATCACCATGGAAACAGCACTGTGGCACATCTTGCCAGTTCCTCTATGGTTTCACCTGGGCCCCAGCTGCTGTGCAAGAGGTGATTTATCTTCCAGTGAGTCAGCTATCTATTCTTGTCTTGTCAATAAATTTTGGTTGTCTTTAACTTTTACTACTTCCTAAAAGAGAAAAACCTGTTTTCCAATGGAGAGTGAGATCAATATAGGTTAAAGGGGATAGGTATTTTTAGTTTAGAAAGATTTTGATGGGTGTATCCTCATTTTGGCCAAAGACTAGCGGGAGCTTCTCACTGGAGTCTATAATCTTGGTCTCCATAGGATTCTGACTTGATTCGCATTTTCAGCTATGGGTTCCCTCCCACTGAACACATCTCTTACCCAATCAGAGAGTTCTTGGTTACCCACCTAGTTTGGGTAGCACTATTGCACAAGTGTGTACATTTTGTCAGGCTGTTTGCTTTCATATAACAGGGTCCCCTGCTTGCTCACAACTATTATTGGCCATTTTCCCCCAGCAGCTCATGTAGTGCTTTTCAGCACTATGCAGGCTAGCCTTCTGGAAACTGCCTTCCTTCCAGATTTAGCCCAATCCCTCAGTGTTCTTCATTGGAAACATGTTATGTCTTTAGCAGTAGGGTGGTAACTTTTACCTCAGGTGTGTAATCAACTGCTTTGACAGAAATCTGTCTTCTTTTGGGGATCTTGTAGGTCTCTCTGATCAACAGCCCAACATGGGCTGTATCAATTTCTGTGAGTTAAAAGCCTGAGCAAAAGATTTTATGGTTGGGCTTCAACCCACCCTCTCCAGGGTCTATTTTAACAGATGATCTCTCCATACCCCTATTGAGGGTTATATCTTTTAGTCTGTTATCCAGGAGGAAGGTTTCTATGGTACTAATTCATTTTGGATTTGGTCTTTTGTATATCTACCCCCACCCTTCCATTACCCTCTCAGAAAACCCTTCCATCCCACTTATCTGTCACTTGAGTTGCTTGTCAGATATGCCTGAAACACACGCTGTTCCAGTTTAGGAATCACAGATGAGGGAGAACATGCAGCATTTGTCTTTCTGTGCTTGTGTGATTAATACTTTGATGAGTTCTTTCACACTTAGTAGTCAACATGGAATAGAGTTCCCATTCTATGATGCATTGACAAGAAATATCATTAAAATGTTCAGGTTTAAAGACAAATTGGGTGCAATGAAGAATAATAATTTCAAAATTTAATATCACATTACATCATATAATACATATGTTATCTCGTACAGTCTGAATTCCCTAACTGGTTTGCTAACATCTAAATATGCAAGGGAACTCAAGAAGAAACTTTAGTCTACAAAAGAAATATACACTTCTTTAAAATAGGAGATAAACAGTGTCCTGTAAGCTAAGTGAAACCATGTTTTGAAAGATTGATCTAATTTTCAATCAAGCAATACAAACCTCACTTAAATCAGATGATATAACAGCTCAGAAGAAAGGCATTACATATAGAAATTGGAATGCTGAGTATTAGTGCATTGTCATCTAGTACAGTGAATTGTTTCTCTGATGCCATTGAAGTGAGTCTTCAGAGATAAGGTATTTGAACTTCTAAATTTTAATTTTCTAAGTGTATTTTTCTTAAAAATATTAGTCATATGAAGCAAAATGAATCATACTAACAGTTTTTAAGTACAGTGAGAATGTTAAAAATGCCCAAAACTCCAAAAATGTGGTTGCTAATAATAAGTCATGTCACTTTTGGCCAAGATGGCGACCGCCTAACTGTGCCACACATCCCTGGGAAAGAAAGGTAAGACATTAAGGATTCACTGGGTCTTTTAGGGGAGAGAAATCTCTAATAGATTGCCAGTGGGAGGGCACAGAAGTAAAAACAGGGAATTGCTGATTCCCTCGTGTGCAGGTAGCCCACCCCTACCCCTAAGCAGCCACTGTACCCACAGTCCCAGCTTCAGGAAACTCCCGCACTTACTGTAGGAAAAGGGTACAAGGCCAAAATAGTTCCATTTGCCTCACTGCACAGGGGCAATTGCCCTGCTACCCCTGGCCACAAGTAACCTTGGCCAGGCTACACCCACTGGCCCATTGGAGCTCAGGCTCCTTTGATCAATTTGCCTGCCAAACACAGGCTACGTCGCTGATCCCTGCTTTTGCAAGCTTAGCCTGCTTGGTCCATTTGCTCACTTACTGCACTGGCTGCCGCACATTCACGTGTGAGGCCAGGCCCATTGCAACCACGCACAGGAACTCATGCTGTCTCTGTCTGTCGCACATCAGCTCAGGTGCAAGACCCTCCCTGTCTGCCAAGCCAGCCAACAACCATTGTCCTGTTGTTGGTGAGCTGAGACTGCTTCGGGGTCCCAGTGTTCCACCATGCCAGAGTTTGGGCTGCTTTGGTGCTTGGTGCCTCAGTGTCCCTCCTAGCTTGAGGGCAGGAAGCTTTGGTGCATTACCACATGAGAGCTCAGGCAACTTTGGTGCACCTGCCAGGCAGGAGCTCAGGCAGCTTTGGCAAGTGAGAGCCAAAGCCCAGACTGATTGGCAACTGCCCCAGGCTGCTTCAGATTCCCACTGTGCTTGAGCCAAGGTTGACCCACCCACCTACATGCCCATATACTGCAATGGGCATACCACAGTGCAAAAGAAGTAACATGAAAAATCAAATGCAGGAAAATCCAGTTAGATCCCCCCATCCTACAATGAACATCTCTAATAAAAACATAGAAGAGTCATTAGGATCAGAACACCAAAATGACCAAGCTACTGGTAGAACTTGCAAAAAAGCAACAAAAGACAAATAAGAAAATGGAAGGAATCCAAAGACAGGTAAGTGATATGAAGGAGAATGAAAAAAAAAGAGGACTTCAAAAATCAGCTGGCAATGCTAAATGAAGACATAAAGAAATGCAAGGATGAATTCCAAGAAGCATCAAGAAAATCAGAAAATGATGTGAAAAGGGAGCTTGACAGAGGGATGACAATTATACATAGAAAAGTAGTAGAAAATGCAAACCTCATTGAACAAGTCCAAAACTCTCTAGAAGCTCTCAAGAATAGAGTCAGCCATGTGGAGGACAGAAAATGTGATCTGGAAGACAAGATGGAAGAAACAGTTCAAGAGTTCAAAAATTTCAATAAGTTCAAAAGTTTCTGTGATCAGAACATGAGGGAATTGTGGGATACACTTAAATGTCCTAATGGCAGGATCATTGGAATACCAGAAGGAAAAGAAATTCAGACCAAAGGCATGGAGAATTTATTTAACAAAATAATTGAAGAAAACTTCCCCATCAGGGTACAAGAAGCTAATAGAACTCCAAATAGACTGGACCAAAAGAGAAACTCTCTAAGACATATGGTCATTAAGACTCTAAACATTGACACCAAAGAGAAAATAGTAAAACGCAGCTAGGGAAAAACAGCACACCACTTGTAAAGGTAACCCCATCAGAATTACTCCAGACTTCTCAGTGGAAACCCTGGAGGCTAGAAGGGCCTGGAATGAAACACTGTAAAGTCTAAGAACCTATGGCTTCCAACCCAAACTACTCTACCCAGCAAAAGTATCTCTCATAATAGATGGTGAAAGAAAAACTTTCCATGACAAAACTCAGTTTTACAATTATATGAACATAAAACCAACCCTACAGAGAGTATTTCAGGAAATTCTCCACAGAGAAGAAACAAATAATCAAACTCAAAAGCCCAAAAGAAGCAGATCACAATAACCAAACTCAGAGAAGGCAAAAATAATTCAAATTCCATGAAAACACCAAACCACATATACCCTCAAAATATGGCAGGGATCAAATCAAATCTCACAGTCATTACCATAAATATTAATGGTCTTAATTCACCTATCAAGAGACACAAGCTAACAGGATGGATCAGAAAATTAGACCCCTCAATCTGCTGTCTTTAAGAAACCCATCTTACCACTAAAGACAGACCCCTCCTCAGGGTGAAAGGGTGGAAAACAATATTCCAAGAAAACGAGAATAAGAAAAAACCAGGCATAGCTATATTAATATCAGATAAAATAGACTTCAAACCAAAAATAATCAAAAAAGACAAAGAAGGCCACTTCCTACTTACAATGCTATATTGCTAGAAATTAATAACAAAAGACCCACCAAGAATGCCAATGAAACCTGGAAACTAAAGAGCACACTTTTAAACAATAAATGGATAGTGGATGAAATAAAAAATGAAATTGCAAAATTTCTAGAAATGAATGATGATGAGAACACATCGTACCAAAACTTATGGGACACAATGAAGGCGGTCCTCAGGGGAAAATTCACAGAACTCCATGCCTTCATAAAAAAAGATAGAGAGATCCCAAATCAATAACCTAACAATCCACCTAAAGGCACTGGAAAAGCAAGAAAAATCCAACCCAAAGAGCTCCCAAAGGAAAGAAATAATTAAAATCAGAGCAGAAATTAATGAATTGGAAACTAAGAAAACAATTAGGACAATTAAAAAAAAAAAAAACAAAGAGCTGTTTCTTTGAAAAAAATAAACAAGATTGACAAACCCCTGGCCAATTTGATCAAGCATAAAAAAGAGAGGCTTCAAATTAACAAAATTCAAAATGAAAAAGGAGAGATCACAACAGACATAAATAAAATTGGGAGAATCATCAGGACTTATTTCAAAAATCTCTACTCCACAAAACTGGATAATGTGGAGGAGATGGGTAAATTCCTGGATGCATACCGTCTATGAAATCTAAACTCAGAGCAGATTAATCTCCTAAATGAACCTATCACATTCATTGAGATTGAAAAAGTAATAAAAAAGCTCCCCAAAAAGAAGAGTCCAGGACCAGATGGCTTCTCAGCTGAATTCTATCAAACCTTCATGGAAGAACTCAAACCAATTTTCCTCAAACTGTGCCACACAATTGGAGAACAGGGAAAGATACCCAACTCCTTCTATGAAGCTAATATCATCCTAATTCCAAAACCAGGCAAAGATGCCACAAGAAAAGAAAAGTACCGGCCTATTTCCATGATGAATTTAGATGCAAAGATCCTGAACAAAATCCTTGCAAACCGAATGGAACAACACATCAAAAGCATTATCCACCTTGACCAAGTTGGATTCATCCCAGGAACACAGGGGTGGTTCACCATATGGATATCTGTCAATGTAATACACCACATAAACCAGGTTAAACACAAAAACCACATGATCACTTTGATAGATGCAGAAAAGGCCTTTGACAAGATCCAACATCACTTCATGATCAAAACATTGGGGAGAATTGGCATGGTTGGTTCATATCTTAACATAATAAAGGCAATATACAAAGCTCCTAAGGCTCAAATAATACTTAATGGAGAGAGACTGGAGGAATTCCCATTAAGATCAGGAACAAGACAGGGTTGTCCCCTCTCACCTCTGCTTTTCAATATAGTACTGGAAGTCCTATCTCAAGCTATAAGACAAGAGAAAGAAATAAAAGGGATACAATTTAGAAAGGAAAAAGTTAACTTTGCTCTATTCACTGATGACATGATTCTATACCTGAGACCCGAGAGAATCCATCCCAAAATGCTTGAAGGTGATTAACTCCTATAGCAAAGTAGCACAATACAAAACCAATGCACAAAATCAGTAGCCTTTCTACATGGAAATGACAAAGATACAGAGAAAGAAATAAGGGACATGGTCCCATTTTCAATAGCAACAACAACAACAAAAATACCTTGGAATAACATTAACCAAGGAAGTGAAAGATGTATACAATGAAAACATAAAGACACTCAAAAAAGAAATTGAGGAGGACTTGAGAAAATGGAGAGACCTCCCATTCTCCTGGATAGGGAGAATTAACATTGTGAATATGGCAATCCTACCAAAGGCAATATACAGATTTAATACAATACCAATTAAAATCCCAACATTGTTCTTCACAGAGATAGAAAAAATCATCACAAATTTCATATGGATAGGCAGAAGGCCTCGCATAGGCAAACATATCCTCTGCAGAAGAAATACCTTTGAAGGCATCACGATAACTGATCTAAAGCTATACTACAAAGCCACAGTAATAAAAACAGCATTGTACTGGAATACAAACAGGAGTATAGACCAATGGAAAAGACTTGAGGACCTGGACTTTGCATCAAGCATCTATAGCTAATTGATATTTGATAAAGGTCCTAACAATATAGGCTGGCAAAAAGACAGCATCTTCAACAAATGGTGCTGGACAATCTGGATAAACATATGCAGGAAACTGAAACTTGAGTCACACATTTCGCCATGCACTACACTCAAGTCCAAGTGGATCAAAGACCTCAGTATAAGACCAGAAACTCGAATACTACTGGAAGCAAATATAGGAAGTACTTTACATGACATAGGAATGGAAAAAAACTTCCAGAACAAACCACCAGTATCTCACAAACTTAAGAAGTCACTGAACCAATGGAATCACATGAAGCTGAAGAGTTTCTTTATAGAGAAGCATACAATAAGCAAAGTCAATAGATTACCCACAGAATGGCAGAAAATATTTGCTGGTTATCCAACTGACAGAGGCCTAATCTCTAGAATACACAAAGAACTCAAAAACCTGAACAGTAAAAAGTCAAACACCCCACTCACAAAACGGGGCAAAGTGCTGAACATGCAGTTCACAGAGGAAGAAATACAAATGGCAAACACACGTTTAAGAAAATGTTCATCAACCCTAGTCATCAGGTAAATGCAAATTAAAACAACTATGAGATTCCACCTTACCCCAGTAAGGATAGAAAACATCAGAAAATCAAATGAAATTAAATGCTGGCGAGGATGTGGAGAATTAGGAACACTCATCCACAGTTGGTGGGAATGTAAGATGGTACAACCACTTTGGAAAGCAATATGGAGACTCCTGAAAAAGCTGATTATAGAGATACCAACAGACCCAGTTATTCCCTTACTGGGCATCTCCCCTAAAACCTGTAAACTGCAGGCCAAAGAGATGAGCTCAACCATGTTTATAGCAGCTGAAATTCGTAATAGCTAACAGCTGGGATCAACGCATATGTCCACCACTAGAAGAATGGATAACTAAGATGTGGTATATCTGCACAATATAATTCTATACAGCAGTAAAAACAAAATGACACAATGAAATTTGAGGAAAAATGGTTGAACCTGGAACAGATCATTCTCAGTGAACTTACCCAGTGAAAGAAAATCACCACATAGTCTTACTCATCTACAGCACCTAACCTGAATCTAACCAAGACACCTTACAAACCCAGGAAGCATCTGGTGGACTAGACAATAGGATGGGTGGGAAGTGAGGGGAGGGCAAGGGCGGGGGTGGGAAACACAAATCTGGAACAAAACGGCAATTGTACCACAAAATTCTACATCCTAAAAGGCAGACCAAATTGATGAACCTTCACCAAGCCCTTAGAGAGAACACCTAAGCCACAAGACACTGGAGAAGCTATGATGAAGACTGACCTTAATCTTCTACAGCTTCTCTCCCCACCCCCTCTCTCTTCTCTATAACTCTTTTATATTAGTTATCTTTTTCTTCCTTTTCTTAGTGGGCACTGACCTATAACTCCCAGTACCAGCAGGTGGCTATCATCCACAATGAGCTTTTGATCAGAGAGACCTGTAAGGTTTCCCAAAAGAAAGACAGATTTCTGTCAGAGTAGTTGATGACCCACCAAAGGTTAGTGTTAAGACCCTACTGCTGAGGACACCATATGAGGTTAACACGTAAAATAGAATGGCATGGCTGGAAGCTGGAAGAGACTCAGTCCCCAGACAGTCAGTGGGTCTAGTGCCAGAAGGTGCTACATGGAAGACTGAGGGAAAATGACCAATACCTGTCCAAACAACTCATGGTCTAACCTACGTAGCAGCAAATAACCTGTCATGATGCTCACACAAGTGCAATAGTGGTGCACAGCCATCGTGGGGAACCAACTGCTCTTGATTTGGCTAACTGATCCCCTCAGTGGTATGTGACCCATAGCTGGATCAGGGAAACGAGTCAGAACCATATTCAAACATAAGCCTGCTCTCCATTATCAAGTTACCACCAATCGTGGGCTACAAGAGGGCCTACACCTATTAAATTCTCTATAAAAAAAAGTAAGGGTTATCTTATTTGTCTTGTGCTAACTTAATCTCCATTGGAGAATCTGCTTCTCTTTTTCTGATAGATGTAGATCCTAAGTAGAGAGCCTCCCATCATACCTGAAAAGGGCCTCAGCTGAAACAAAAAACAATTGGCAAAACAAGCAAGGGTGCTGTTTTCTTGGTGAACTGGGTACCAGCACAAGGGTGAAGGAGATCAACACAGAGAAAAATCAACTCCTACCAAATCAGAGATCCAGAGACCCAGAGGCCCCCTACACTTCATCACTCAATCAGACCAAAAATGAACCCAACATGGCTCAGGGAAATTTTCTGGAACAGGGGGCAGAAAGAATGTCAAAGCCACATGTTGTGTCATGATATGCAGAGACATTTATCCTACCCATAACTGTGGACTAACTCCTGAATGCATGACCCATATACCTCAACAATGAGGGGCCAAGGGGAGGGGGTAGGACATGGAAGAGCCTAACAATGGTACCAACTGGACTGTATTCACTGAGCACAAAACTAATTAATAAAAGTTAAAAATAATAATAAGTCATGTCATGTGAGTATTAAAGCTTTAGGTGAATTTTAATCAATTAACCATTAAGGCTCATGAACTCCCCTGCCTTAAGCTTTTGATTGCATTTTCAGTACCAGGAACATATTCTCTCCCATAGAGGGGGCCTTCAGTCCAATTAGAGAGCAGTTGGTTTCCCCCAGAGCGGACATGTCACTATTTCAATCGTTCAGTCATTTGGCCTGTCTGTCCAAACTTGAGGTTTCTAGTGTCCACTGTTTTTACTGCTGATGACTTCTGTCTCCCACAAAACTGCATGCAGTGCAGCTTTTTCCAGGTTTAGGTTGGCCAGGCTATAGGGAGAAGGTTTTCTGTTCAGCACCCACTTGATTTCTCAGTGACTTTGCCTCTCAGGCATGTGAAGTCTTCAGCAATAGTGTCTTACAACCTCTTTCTCATGGGGAACCAAGGGCATTGGCAAAAGCCTATACTGTCTTGGAGGCAACGGGGACCTCCCTGGCCAATGACTCACTGGAAGGTACCCCAACCCAGACACTTAAAATTTTCTAGTAACAATCTATGGCTTCTGGATGTGCTTTTATTTAAGAAAGTAGATTTTCATAGGTCTTATTCAGAATATCTTCAATTTTGATTGACCTTTCCCCCCATACTTCTTTTATACAATCACTTCCCCTGACCTCGCTTAGGCATTTTCCCTCCCTGTAATTTGTTCTTCTACGTACATATATACAATACTATACTCTTAGGACCTTCCCTCTCCTCCCTTCCTTATAGCCTTTTTCCAGCTTGTGGGTCTCTGCTACTGATTTTTGGTTCCAGATCACAAACAAGTCTCTACATTTGTAGCTAGGATCCACATATAAGAGAGAACATGTGGCATTTGGCTTTATGGGCCTGGGTTACCTCACTTAGAGTAATCCTTTCCAGATCCATCCATTTCGTGCAAATTTCATTATTTCGTTTTCCTTTACTGCTGAATAGAATTCCATTGTGTAGATGTACCACATCTTTATTTTCCATTCATCTGTGGATGGACATCTAGGCAGGTTCCATTTCCTGGCTATTGTGAATAGGGCAACAATAAATATGATTCTGCAAGTATCTCTAAAGTAGTGAGAAGAGTCATTAGGATATATGCCTAAAAGTGCTACAGCTAGATCATATGGCAAATCATTTTTTAGCTGTCTCAAGAACCTCCACACTGATTTCCACAATGGCTGTACCAAATTACATTCCCACCAACAGTGCAGAAGGGTTCCCCTTTTAATACATCCTCACAAACATTTACTGTCATTTGTTTTCTTGATGGCAGCCATTCTGACGGGAGAGAGACGGAATCTCAACGTAGTTTTAATTTGCATTTTCCTGATGGCTAAGGATGTAGAACACTTTTTTTTTAGATGTTTATATCCCATCTGTATTTCTTCTGGTGAGAACTCTCTATTTTGTTCCATAGCCCCCCCCGTTTTTTTTTGATTGGGTTGTTTGATTTCTTATTGTTCTGTTTTTTGAGTTCTTTGTATTTTCTGGATATTAATCCTTTGTCAGATGTGTAACTGGCAAAGATTTTCTCCCATTTTGTAGGTTGTCTTTTTGCTCTATTCACAGTGCCCTTTGATGTACAAAAGCTTTGTAATTTCATGAGATCCCAGTAGTTGATTAGTGGTTATTTTCTGAGCAATTGGGGTAATATTCAGAAAGCCATGCCAATATGTTGTAGCATTTCCCCTACCTTTTCCTCTAAAATTTTAGAGTTTCAGGTCTGATATTAAGGTCCCTGAACCACTTGGATTTGATTCTTGTGCATGGAAAAATACAAGGATCTATTTTCATCTTTTTACAATAGATATACAGTTTTCCCAGCACCACTTATGGAAGAGGCTCTCTTTTCTCCAATGAATATTTTTGGCATTTTTGTCAAAAATCAGATGGCTGTAACTACCTGGATTAACATTTGAGTCCTCTATTCTGTTCTATTGATCTACATGTCTCTCTTTGTGTCAATACCATGCTGGTTTTGTTACTATGGCTTTGTAATATAGCTTAAATTTGGATATGGTGATACCACCAGCCTTAATTTTATTGGTCACAATCATTTTGGCTATATGAGATTTTTTTCTGTTTCCAAATGAAATTTAGGATTATTTTTCCTGTTCCTGTGAAGAATGCAATTGGAATTTTAATGGTGATTGTATTAAATGTGTAGATTGGTTTTGGTAAGATTGACATTTTCACAAAATTGATTCTTCTAATCCAAGAACATGGGATATCTTTCCATTTCCATTGTGTCTTCTGCAATTTCTCATTTGAGTGTTTGAAAGTGCTCATTGTAGAGCTTCTTCAATTCCTTAGTTAAGTTAATTTCAAAGTATTTTTCTTAGGCAATTGTTAATGGAAGAGATACTCTGATTTCATTCTCTCACATTTGTTGTTACTATATAGGAAAGCTACTGGTTTCTGTGTATTTATTTTGTATCCTGCTACATTGCTAAAAGTGTTTATCAGCTCTAACAGTTTGCTGGTAGAGTTTTTAGGGTCTTTTATGAATAGAATCATATCATCTGCAAATAGTGATAATTTGTTCTCTTCCTTTCCAATTTTTATACCTTTTATGAGGGTCTCTTGCCTTATTGCTATAGCTAAGACTTCCAGGATTATATTAAATAAAAGTAGAGACATTGGATAACCTTGTCTTATTCCTGAATTTAGTGGAAAAGCTTTGAGTTTTTCACCATTTATTATTATGTTTGTTATAGGTTTGTCATAAATAGCTTTTATTATGTTGAGATATGTTCCTTCTCGTCCCAGTTTCTGTAATGCTTTTTATCATGAAAGGATGTTGGATTTTATCGAATGCTTTTTCTCCATCTATTGAGATGATCAGGTGATTTTTGGCCTTCAGACCATTTATATGATGTATTATATTTATTGATTTGCATATGTTGAACAATCCCTGCATCCCTGGGATAAAGCCAACTTGGTCAGGTTAAATAATATTTTTGAATGTTCTTGTATTCTGTTTCTCAATATTTTCTACAGAATTTTCGCATCTATGTTCATGAGGGAGATTGGTCTGTAATTTTCTTTTTTTGTTCTGTCTTTGCCTGGTTTTGGTATAAGGGGGATGCTGGCTTCATGGAAAGAATTCAGTAGAATTACTTCCTTTTCTATTTTATGTAAAAAATTTGAGAAGCCTTGGTGTTAGTTCTTCCATGGAGGTCTGGTAAAATTTGCCAGTGAATCCATCTGGACCTGGGATTTTTTTTGTTGGGAGACTTTTTATAACTGCTTGGATCTCTGTACTTGTTATAGGACTATTTAAACGGTTTATCTCATCTGGATTTAATTTTGGTAGGTCATATGAATCAAGAAAATCATCCATTTCTTTCAGGTTTTCAAACTTAGATGCATATGTATTTTTAAAGTATGTCCTTATAATTGTCTGAATTTCTTTGGTATCTGTTGCAATGGTGCCTTTTTCATCTCTAATTTTGTTAATATTTGTCTCTTCTCTCTTTCTTCTGGTCAAATTTGTTAAGGGTTTATCAATCTTGTTATCCTTTTAAAGAACCAACTGTTTTGTTGATCACTTGGATTTTTTTTTTTTTTTTGGTTTGTGCTCTTTTAAATTTCTGCCCTAATCTTTATGATTTCCTCTCATCTACTGATTTTTGGTTTGCCCTGTTCTTCTTTTTCCAAGGCCTTAAGGTAGAGCATTAAATTGTTTATTTGTGAACTCTCTCATTTCTTAATATAGGCACTTAGGGCTACAAATCTCCCTCTTAGGACTGCCTTCCTTGTGTCTGAAATAGATTGGTATGTTGTATCATAATCATCATTTGATTCTATGACTTTATTGATTTCCTTTTTGATTTCTTCAGTAACCCACTGATCATTTGCTAGTGCACTGTTTAGTCTCCATGAATTTCTGTATGCTCTGTAACTTTTCTTGTTGCTGATTTGCAGTTTAATCCCATTTTGCTCAGATAGAGTACAAGGGATTATTTCAATTTTCCTATATTTGTTAAAATTTGCTTTGTGTCCTAATATATGGTCTATTTTAAAGAATGTTCCATGTACTGCTGAGAAAAATATATATTCTGCAGCATTTGGATAGGAAGGCCTGTAGGTATCTGTTAGGTCCATTTGTTCTATGACTTCATTTAAATCAGATGTCTCTCTGTATATTTTTTGCCAGCATGACATGTCAATTGATGAGAGTGGGGTATTGAACACTCCCACTACAATTGCATTTGATGTTATTTGTGACCTTAAGTCTAATAGTGTTTGTTTCATCGAACTGGGAGCCCCCATGTTAGGTGCATATATGATTAGGATTGTAGTGTCTTCCCAATGGAGAGTTCCTTTAATTAATATAAAATGACCCTCTTTATCTTTCCTCACTAATGTTGGTTTGAAGTCTGTCGTGTCAGATATTAGGATTGCAACCCCTACTTTTTTCCTAGGCCCCTTTGCTTGAAATACCACTTTCCATCCTT
Organism: Dipus sagitta; assembly: GCA_036346955.1. Classification (NCBI taxonomy): domain Eukaryota; kingdom Metazoa; phylum Chordata; class Mammalia; order Rodentia; family Dipodidae; genus Dipus; species Dipus sagitta. The sequence continues at coordinate 76,066,484 of CM070776.1, forward strand.
TCACCCTAAGGTGGTGTCCATCTTTTATTGAGAGATGAGTTTCCTGGAGGCAACAAATGGCAGGATCCTGTCTTTTAATCCAGTCTACAAGCCTGTATCTTTTGAATGGTGCATTGAGGCCACTGATTTTAAGAGCTATTATTGAAAGGTATGCATTTATTCTTGCCATTCTTCTTATTTTCTACTGTTTCCTGTCTTCCCTTTACTCATTTGTTTTAACTGTTATTTGAGTGTGGGTTTTTTTTTTTCCTATTTCCTCCTGTGTGTGTTCTGCTTTCTCTTTGGCGTTAAGAATTCCTTCAAAGGGCTGGAGAGATGGCTTAGTGGTTGAAAGCTTGCCTGTGAAGCCTAAGGACCCCAGTTCGAGGCTCAATTCCCCAGGACCCACGTTAGCCAGATGCACAAGGGGGTGCACTCATCTGGAGTTCGTTTGCAGTGGCTGGAGGCCCTGGCATGCACATTCTCTTTCTCTATCTGTCTGTTTCTCTCTGTGTGTCTGTCTCTCTCAAATAAATAAATAGACAAAAAAAATTTAAAGAAAGAATTCCTTCAAGTATTTACTGTTTAGTTGTCATAAATTCCTTAAGCCTGTTTTTTTTTTTTTTTGAAATGTCTTTATTTATCCATCAATTTGGATAGATAGCTTTGCAGGATAAAGTAATCTTGGTTGGCAGTTTTTATCTTTCAGAACATGGAATACATCATCCTAAGCCCTTCTGGCTTTTAAAGTTTGTGTTGAGTCATCTGCAGTTATTCTGATTGGCTTGTCTTTGTAGGTGAATTGCTTCTTCTCTCTAACTGCTTTCAATATATTTTCTTTGCTCTGTGTGTTTAGTACTTTAACTATAACACGGCAAGGAGAGATTTTTTCCAGATTTTGTCTGTTTGGTGTTCTAAATGCTTCTTGTATCTGCATTGGCATTTTCTTTTCCCAATTTGAGGAAATTTTTTTTTCTATGATTTTGTTGAAAACACTTACAAATCTTCTGGATTGAAATTCTTCTTGTTCTGTTATACCCTGAATTCATATGTTTGGTCTTTTCATAGTGTCCTGGATATCTTGAAATTCCCATTCATACCTTGCTATTAGTTTGTCTTTCTCTTTGTTGGACTGTATTAGATCTGCCACCTGGTCTTCTAGTTTAGATATTCTGTTCTCTCCTTCATCCATTCTACTGGTGAAACTTTCCACAGATTTTTTTTTATTTCATTGACTGTATTCTTCAGAGCCAGGATTTCAGCCCATTTTTTCTTCATTATTTCTATTTCCTTACTCATGTCTTATAATGACCTCTTTATTTCACTAAGCTGGATTCCTGTGTTCTCTTTCAGAAATTTGTTTTCTTATTTGATTCCCTTCATTTCTTTTGTGATTTCCCTGAGCATAGATACCATCATTTTCTTGAAATCTTTGTCAGGCATTTCATCTAAAGCAGTCCCATTGGTGATCATTCTGATGGATTTATAGTTCTTGGTGGGACTGTATTGTCTTGATTCTTTGAGTTTCTTGTATCATATTGTAGCAACTTTTGCATCCTGAATTGATTTGATGCTTGGGTTTTCTACTTACCTGCAGTGTTCCCAGACATGGAAGTCCATCTCTATATACCCTCAGGATTTGAGTTCAGGGTGCCAGGTGTAGCTCTTGTCCCCCAATCAAGCCACAGAAGTAATCCTAGGTGTTGAGTTTGCTTGCTAAGCAAGTATTCTAGTGGACTAGGTGGAATAATTTACTGGCAAATTCTAAACCAGTTATGGGGATTAAAACAAACAAATATTCGTATAAAGCCAAAATCCCTAAGGGTATGTGTTGTTCTACAGCCTTAATCTTGTCAACTGGGAGGTAGAGATTTTTGTTCTGAATTGGGTTCCAGGTCAACCTGGATCTCGATCAGACCCTGCCCCCAATAATGACAGAAGCAAAAAACAAAGGCCCTATATATATGAAAGTACCAAAGGCAATACAATTCAACTCCCAAATATACATTATTTGAAAATGGCAAAGCCAACCAAGAATATATACCCCATAACCTGTCTGACAAGGAAAGAGAGTATTATCTCTTCCAGGACTGTGTACCTTTTTTTTTTTTTTTTTTTTCAGTAAGCCTCCTTACCTTTTGAGGTGGCTTCCAATCTCACCATTGCTGAGAGTCCACCTCGATTCTTCTGTGTTGTGCTGTGCAGCTAGCTGTACAACTGATCAGCTCTGCTGGCTGTGCTGCCACTGGGGGCTGAATGCTGGAGGTTCCTGTTTCTGATGGGGCATGAGAGAGTTCAGACTTCTGGAGTTGCTCGCACTTTCAGTAGCTCTTTAGGTTGATCTCAGCTGTCTTTCCTTCAGATTTCTTTACTTTGCAAGAAGGCTGATGGAGTTGAAAAATCTGTTGCTTGGTCTCTGTTGCTGCTGACACCCGGAGCACCTGGCAGGACTGCGCTGGGTGGGCATGCATAGATCGTGGGCTGTGATCACCTAAGTGAGACTCTGGCCATTTTCATCCTTTCTGGTGGGTCGTGGCCTCTCCAGCTTCTCAGCTGTGTCTAAGAATAACCTATACTCCGTCACTTTTCAGAAGAAGAGTATATTTTGCTGGGGTTTTGCTTGAATCCCTCTCTAGGCTGGTTTGGCATGGCTCCTAAGCTGCCATCTTACTGGAAAGTGCTCTACTCTTTTCTTTTTGTCCCACCCTGACAATAGAGTTGTGCTTAATTGTTTAGAATTGCTGTTTGAAAGTTCTGTGCTTGCTATTTTGTACGAAATATTATATATGATGTGTTTGCTATTTTGCTTCTATCTTGGCCCACATTTTAAAACAAAATGTAAAGAGATTTTACAGCAATCTACCCACAATACTTTCAGATTTATCTATATTTTCTTCATTGCATTTCATTTTAAATTTCTTCAGCATCTGTTTGGGTTTCTATTCCTTGTTCGAAGAAACATTTCTTTGTTCTTTCCTTTTATACTGCATTCATCTTGGCACAAAATTGTCAACTTATGTTTGAAATTGCAGTTATTTGGTTTATTTTTTTTTCTTTTCCATATTAGTTTTCTATGTCATTAAATTTTGGCTTTCATATTTCTTATTGCTCTATAGTTTTCATTATTTTCCATTTTGGGAACATTGATACCTAATGCAAACATTACAGTCATGTTAAGGAAAGTTTGAATTGTATCCCACTCACATATAGTCATATTTCTATTTTCTTTCAGTTATAAATACTTGATTTATCGTATAATTTCTTCTACAGTATGCTATTGAAAAGTGTATTTCTTATTTGCATATCTATGGATTTTTTGTTTCTAGCTTAGTTGCATTGTGATAAGAGAATACAGGAATATATGATGCTAAGTCTTTTATATTTATTGATAAATTGTTTAATATATGTTTACTTTTCATAACTGTACAGTATATGTTTGAAATATTCAGTTTACAATTATTTCTTACAATATTATAAATGTATCCCTCAGATTAAGTGCCTTATGTTATTGAAATATTTTATATCTTCACTTAGTTTTCATTTATTCAAATCAATACTTACAGTGCAAAGTCAGATCTCCTGTAGCTCTATTTATTTTTAATGCAGTGGTGTCTATTTCTGCTTTACATATTTTATATGCATACAAACAAGTGGTAAGAGAATAAATGATGGAAAACCAGCTCTCTGCATGGAAAACGATGGCTTGATTTATAGTGGTTGTCAGTTCCTATAGCAAATGATTTCACCAAGCTATCAAAATGAGGTCACTAAATGCTACTCTCTGAAAATACTATCATCACTTCTCATTCATGGTCTGGCTCCACCTGTTAGAGATCTACTTATTTTCCTGTCCATTATTAGGTGAATAGCTGTCAAATAATCCTATTTCAATGAGGTTTTGTCTCTTTATATGACCCCACTAATGGAGCCAATTAACTATGAACTGAATCCTCTGAAATCAGAGGTAAAATAAATTGTTCCCAGTTTAAAAAAAATAATTTTATTATATGCAATGAGGGAGAGAAAGGGGATAGAGAATGGATATACAAGGGTTTCTTACCAATCCAGATGATTGGACCACCTTGTATATCTACATGGGTACTGGGGATCCAAACCTAGGCCATCAAGCTTACAAGCAAGTGCTTAACCATTAAGCCATCTCTCCACACCTATAGCTTCCACTTTTAAGTTGTTCTGTCATTTAGTTTGCTCAGAGTGACATGAAAAGTAATTAATGAATAAATCTGGAAGTCAGAGAAATGACATATTGCTATAAAAAAATCCCTGAGCACTTGCTTCTTAAACATTTCAAGCAGGTATATGTTTGGAACATGGATATGTCTGGAGAAATATGCTAGAGAAAGTAAGCAGATCTTAATTGTAATATTGGAGAGGTGAGAAGACCATGCTAATAGCAAAGAATGTTGAAAAATGTGTGTTTTAGATTTCATGTAAAAGTGAAGACGCTTCTGGGTAATTGATTACAAAACATTCTCATTTCATTCTGGCAAGGATTCTGGCTATAAAATTAATGCATTAATTAATTTGGTGGGGGAAAGAATATGAGTGATGGTGGCATGCTTTTATCCAGATTTACAATGACAGTTGGAGGCAAAAAGCAGATCAAAAAGATTTGAAAGATTGTGTATTTGGGCAAGAAAAGGGGTGTGTGTTTATGAAGTATATTAGTTCCATTGTAAAAAAAAAAAATGAAGTACTTTAAATCAGGATAATATGAATGCTACTTTAAAGGAATCTGAAGAATGATTAGACCCTACCTATCTCATGAGAAAAGATTTTGAAGATTTTCACTTGAGCATTTTAATTTGAGAAGAGTATTCCATGGTGACCTGTATGCACAAGCCACCTGTGGATTGTTTCTCCAGGTTCAGCTACCCACACATTCAGAGAACACTCCAGCCATGGTCCAAAAATTTAAAGTTACTTCTCTAGCTGCCAGAAGACCTTTGGTGTAGCCACCTTCATGATGCTGGTTTTATAGGCATGTAAAATGCAAGTGCTATGGAGTTATAGAGGCTTCCATTCAGATTTCAAAGGAATGCCTGGGAAGCAAAACACTACATTGCTTGTTTGGAGTCCCTGTGGCATATCTCTGAGAGGGCAGTGTTTGAATCAGTGTGGATGAAGCCCATGCTGCAATGGCAATCCTCAGAAATTAGAGAAGCTAGGGATACACACACACACACACACACACACACACACACACACACAACACACACATACCATGCATTCAAATAAATAAACAAAATATTAAAAAGAAAATATTTACTCTTATAATTGTGTTTATGAAGTATGTACCTCATTTTTATCTTTGTAGAGTATTAACTGTTCTTTCTATGAGTTTCAAGGGAGACTTTGAATTTGGACTTGCAGAAATGTTGGGACTGCTAGTACTGTGAGGACTCTTGGAGATTGGTGTGTTTGTTTTCAGATGTCTGTGAGCCTTTGTGAGGTAGGCAAAAACAGAATATTATGGTTTAGATTTGAAATGCCCCCCCAACAGGCTGATTTCTTCAGTTTTTTTTTTTTTTTTTTTTTGGTTTTTCGAGGTAGGGTCTCACTCTAGCCCAGGCTGACCTGGAATTCACTATGGAGTCCCAGGGTGGCCTCGAACTTACGGCAATCCTCCTACCTCTGCCTCCTGAGTGCTGGGATTAAAGGCGTGCACCACCACGCCCGGCTGATTTCTTCAGTATTTTATCCTGAGCAGATGCCACTAATTTGAGAGGACCTGATAGCTTTTAGAAGTAGAACATGTATGAGTTAATTCACTAAGGTTGGAACTTTAATGACATTTTACTCCTTTTTTTCTTTTCATCTCTCTTTGTCTCTGTCACTCTCTCTCTCTCTCTCTCTCTCTCTCTCTCTCTCTATCTATCTATCTATCTCTCTCTGTCTTTATCTCTTTTTAATGCTGAAAAAAGGAGCTACCCTACATCATATACCCTCTTTGGCTGACTGTTCTAAAATCATGACCCAAAATATGGGATCTTTCTTCATTTAAGATGTTTATCTTGGGTACAGAGAAGGTGAGCAAACCAAAACAACCTGTGCTGTTTTGATGATGAGTGACACGTGAGTGCTGAGTAATTCCCAGTTTTGGTCATGCTGCTAGTTCATGTCCCCACTCCTACACTAGAGTCCATACACAGATATTCTACCTTGCCTACTTGGATATGCTGCTACTATTCTTAAATGGAACTCCCTTAATATTCACTATGTGATGCACACTGTGCTTTTCACCACTTAGATGTGTCTGGGAACTTGAGTCTAAGTCTCAGTATCCTTGGACCACACTGAGTGGATCACTGAGTGAAGAAAAGTCTTTGAGACTTGGATATATAAAACTCTAGGGGTATCTGATCCCTATCCCAAAGCAAAGACAGACTTCAGGCATCCTCTTAAGATGGCTGTTCATTGTAGTACCTATGACTAAGTAAGAAGAACCAAAGACCCATTTCCTAGTACCTGCTAATATGCAGATCACAGATCTCCTATGTTATAAATTTGCTAGTTTCCAAAATATACTTTTGGAGCCCAGTGAGATTTGACCTAACTTTTTGCTTATAGCTCTACTGCCTTTATCCAAAGGGTACTACCACAAACTGGATTTTAAAGTCCTATATTTCTATGACAATTTGAAAATCCATTTTTCTGGGGTTTACCTGCTGGATGACTATGTACAATTTTATCTCTGTGACTTTCCATGACACCTCTTGCTTCCCTATAGCTGCACAACTTGCTTCAAGATCATGGAGATACAAGAAAGTACTGGATTTGTCTACTCTATTATCTTCCTGAAACACATTAGTATTGCATGCATAACCAAATGCAGTTACTGACACTCAACATTATTATTTTAGTGTCAAGGGGCATTTCAAGGGCTTGTACATCAAGTGCAGAGTGATTACCTAGCACATGTGAAACTCTGGGTTCAATCCCCATTTTCACATAAACCAGATTTGGTATGACACACCTATAATAATATCACATAAATGTACATGTAGGAAGATCAGGAGTTCAAAGTCATCCTCAGCTACATAGCAAGTACAAGGCCATCCTGAGCTACATGTGTCCATGTCTCAAATAAAAGCTCAGCTTCTTATCAGCTATGCAATGCATTATTTCAGTTGCACTTTTCATAAAAGGTTAGGATATCTGTTTTAAAGGTGAACTTATTTCATGCATAGTGAGATGATTTCCATCAATCACTAATGAGTTATTACGAAAATATTGAGCAGTAGCACTTTGGTGGATGAAAGTTTGAAAGGGAAAAGAGTTTGCAGATGTGAAACCATTCAATATCCTAGTGAACTCCCCTGGGAAAATCAAGCTTTGTAACTTTGGGGTCAGTGGGCAGCTCATTGACTCCATGGCCAACTCTTTCATGGGCACAAGTTCCTACCTGTTGCCTGAAAGCTTCCAGGGGACTCATAACTCTGTGCAGTTGGCCATTTGGAGCATGGGGCTCTCTGTGATGGAGATAGAAGTTGAGAGGTATCCCATCCCTCTTCCTGATGCCAAGGAGCTGGAGCTGATGTTTGGGTGCCAAGTGAAGGGAGGTGTGGCTGAGATGCCACCCAAGCCAAGGACTCCTGGGAGACACCTCAGCTCATATGGAATGAACATCCAACCTCCCATGGCAATTTTCGAGTTGTTGGATTACATAGTCAATGAGCCTCCTTCAAAGCTGCCCAGTGGAGTATTCAGTCTGTGAATAAATGATTGATAAAGAACCCTGCAGAGAGAGTGGATCTGAAGCAACTCATAGTTCATGCTTTCATCAAGAGATCGGACACTGAGGAGGTGGATTTTGCAAGTTGGCTCTGCTCAACAATAGGCCTTAACCAGCTCAACACACAAACCCACGCAGCTGGCATCTAAGCCATGAGCCCAGTGGTGTGCCATGCTGCTTTTAGGCCTGTCCAGTGCTTGTCTCTGTTCAGATGTGCATTTTACCTGTGACAAAGAATGAAGAACACAGCATGTGCCAAAACTGTACTGTGTCACTTTTAATATTCCTGTTTTTATTACTATTGTTACTCCCCTAAGTGGATTGGCTTTGTGCTTGGGCTACTCGTATGTTGATCAAAACATGCCAGGCTGAACACAGTGGTAGATGGTGAATGTGGGTCGTGGGTTCTTACTGACATTCACACTGCTGTTCTTACTCCATGACTGGCTGGCACCCTGTACTGTCAGGATTCTTGGACATTGTTGGTACTTCATGCTTGCCCAGTGTCCCTCCTACCTTCCAACCCTCCACAGGCAGTGCATGCTTTGCTGCTACTGGATGAGCAGCAGAAAGTGGACATCATATTGTTTTCACTTTTTGCTTTTAGTGTAGAATTCAGCAGTTTCCATCAAAATCTAGCGAGACCTTCTCTACCATGATAACTGGGGCTTCACCAGTCTGTCTACCATGATGATTTGTAGACTTGCACACTTCTGGTTTTATTTCTATATTTATTTTAAAATATGCTGTGTGGGGTACTTAGTGCTGTATGTCTCTTTAAGTTTGGGTTAGTGTTTCTAGAATGGAGTTATTTTGAATGTTACAAATGGATCAAGGCATTAAAATGTGTCAGATTTCTATCTTTCCTCTAGTCCAAGTACCAGTATTATTGTAAACAATGTGTATAGTGCCTCGGAATTGTATGAAAATCCTTTTAACCATTTTAATTCAGATGCTTATCAAATCTCTTATTCTAATAAATATACTATCCAGTTGAAAAAAAGAAAATATTGCAAAATATTGAGAAATATCATTAAATAATTTTGATGTTTTATATCCAATAATTTTGTTTAGAGCATCCTAAACTATGCAAGTGCATTTGTTAAAATGTCAATAAATAAATTCAAGAGATAATTTAAATAATATATGAACATATCTGTAAATCATCTTTTTCATGTTAGCATGTAGCAAGATCTATGTCATTATAATACTTTTTATATATCCAATGTGAGTTTTTTCACAATATATATGTGTTTCTGTGTGCACAATGTGTGTGGGGGAGTGTATGTTCATGTGTTTGTGTGTGTGTGTGTGTGTGTGTGTGTGTGTAGACTAGGGTGTCAGTCCATAGGAATATCATCCACATTTTATAAAATTTTATTTTTGTTAGTTATGGACGTACTAAGTATGGAAACAACACATATTGGTATCACCCTTTCCCTCATCCCTATCCCTTTTCTGAAAGGGCACTCCTTGTTGGGGATAAAGGTTATCCTCATGGGGATTGTGGATTGTACATTGTGGGAGCAGCAGTCGTATATGGGAGGGAGGCAATGCCTCTGTGCATAATGTTACAATTTGTGGCTCTTACAGTCTTTCAACCTCCTCTTCCACAAAATTCCCAGAGGCATGTTTCATTCACCTTTTTATGAAACATGGTCTCTCATTGGCCCAGAGTTTATAGTTTAGTCTAGATTGGCTAATCAGCATGTCCAGAGACCTACCAATCTCTTCTCCCCAGCCCTGGCATTACTAGTGCACACCACCACATTTTTAGCTGGGTTTCTGGCATTGAACTCAGGCCTTCATGCTTGTGAGGCAAGCATTTTATCAACTGAGCTATCTCCATGACCTCTAATATGAGTTTTTAATATGTGTAGTTCAAGTACCAGTATATTTCTATCTCATAATGCTACATGTCTGTCAGCACATTAAGCCTGAATTTCAAAAATGTTTTTTATCATGAGTTTTATTTCAGAATGTACCCCAACAACATAAGCAAACAAGCCAAAATAAAACCTGGCTTTAAGGAGGATGTATTATGAATACAATGGCTAATATGGTTTGTAATGAGTGTTTCAACAATTGAGGTTCAAACACATAAAGATTTCTTGCTGTTTTGATGTGCAAAAAATAAACTTCGGAATATTTTTTTCAGGATTAATGTCATTGGGTTAGGTTAACAAAGTTATTTCTTATACAATTTTAATGAAACAATCTTCTTAATTTATATTGAATTGAGAAACCTTGACATCAGTGAGGCACATGGTCTAACATCTATTTCTAGTTCAGTGATTTTTTTAAGCCCACAAAAAATACCCTTTGATCTTCAGCAGGAACAAATTCTTAAAGATTGGTGAAGGGTAAAAGATCAATATTGCCATATCAACTTCAATTTGGGAATTCTACCACATTGCCTCATAGTTTGAGTCAGATTGTCTTAGCTGTCTTTGTTATATGTCAGACCATTCACTACTGTAAATATAAGAAAGTGGTAATGAATAGCACCAATTTGAAGTAGTAATTATGGCTTTAAGCTCTATATCTTTAAAGAGTGTGAGTCTGCATATTTTTAACCAGAAGCAATTTTAAATGGGAGATATAGCAGCAGCCATTAAAACTAGCAGGTGAATTAGAACCAATATAAACTTTAATCTATTTTGAATGCCAGCCTCCATGCTTGTAAATTTTGTTGGAAGTTTGTAAAATAAGAGTGACAGTGACCTACATTTATATCAAACATATCACAGTAACAGATGAGTTTGTGTCTGCATGAAATTGAATGAATTATTTTCTGGACAGTGAAAAAATGCTATGCTAAATAAATATTTGAGTGCAATTATGGAACAATTTACTGCTTTCCAGAGCACAATATAGGCAGTTCACTGATTTTTTATGGTTATTAATTAGCTATATTATTTTCTGTCATTAGCCTTAGAAAAAATAAGCTCCCTCTTATCCTCCTCTTCCTTCTCCTTCCTCTACTGTAATTTCAGAAAGTTACTGCAGCAAAGTGCATTGTTGTAAGAAAAATTATAATTGCATCCATCATAGGACATAATCCTTTAGAAAAAAATTCTTCTTTTGATTCTGGCAGAAAAAAAAGACTTGACAGTACAACTTCTGCCTACACTCTACAATTCATTGTCCATTAATTATTTTCCTCATCACTAGAAATATCTCTCCACTCTTTCCCAACTATCTTAGACACACTCCTTTCCAAGCATCAGTATTAAAAGTTAATACTCATACATTACTAATGAAATATATTAGGAAAGATATTAGATATTTGTCTGTATAATACAGTCTATGCTAGCTATTAGAATGAAACCAAAAAGGTGTGACTTGTCCTAATGACAGTGACTATAATGATTTTCACATGGCTAAGTATAAAGTTAGCAACAAAATTATAAACTACTTCTCTTGTGTATTTTGAAAACTATTTCTGTCTTTTAACATCCTCACATTTCTATGCTATGTTATTCTCTCTGATGCTTAAATAATTTCCTGGATCAAGATATGTTTTCATATTGCTTTAAAAACTAAATAATTATGGGTTGTATAAGTACAAATTCAGCTTCCATCTTGCTATGAAAGCATCTGTGCCTTACCTAAATTCACAACTTGAGCCATATCCTATAATGGTATTGTAGTTGAAAATAAGGTTACCAAGCAGGTAATTAATTTTAAATGAGATCATAAGGTGAGAACCTGACTGAATATGATTTATGTACTTCTAAGAATAAACACAGAAAATCTCTTCAGAAGCACAAAAGGGACATATGAGCACATAAATATAGCAGCTGCTTACAGTTACAGTTACAAAGAGAGAGCTCACTGGAAACTAAATTATTGCCCATGTACTTGTTGACACTACAGATTTGAGAAATAAATTTCTGTTTTTTAAAACTATCAAATATAAGGTCATGGTAGCCATAGTTGGTTAAAACAAATCTCATTGTCATGATTAGTTTTAAATTATAAGTTTTAGATTTTTTGCATTTGTGGTATGTACATTCATAGTCTTATGTGTGTGGATATACTTATGTGTGTGCAGGTGTTCATACGTATATGTGCTTGAGTGTGTGGACACCAAAGGTAATGTCAGGCATTCAGTAGCTCTACTTCTTTGAGACAGGGTATCTCACTGAACCTAGAGCTCACAATTACGCTATACTGTCTAGCACCCATTAAGCACTAGGGACTTGCCTGCCTCTGCCTATTTAGTGCTGAGATCATACATGAATACCATTGTACCTGGCATTTTTCATGGCTTCTGGGGATACAAATTCAGGTTTGCATGTTTTTGTGGCAAGCACTTTAGTCAGTGAGCTATATTCAAAACTAAATTTAATGTATTTTTATTAGTTATGGACATACTCAGTATGAAAACAGCACATATTGGTACCATCCTTTCTCTCATCCCTGCCCCAACCCCTCCAAAGTGACCATCTTTGTTGGGAATGCCAGTCATCCCCATGGGTATTGTAGGTCGTACATTGTGGGGGTAGCCATCAGTTATGGGGAAGAGGCAATGTCTCTGGGCGAAATGTCCCAACTTGTGGCTCTAACAATATTTCTGCACCCTCTCCCATGAAATTCCCTGAGCCATGTGGGTGTGTTTTAGGTCGACTTCAGTGGTGAGCTCTTAGGAGCCTCTGGATCTCTGGTTTGGTAGGTGTTGATTGTCCTCAGTGTCTATCTCCTTCATTCATCTTGGGCTACAAGAGGGCCTACACCTATTAAATTGTCTCTAAACTAATAATGGGTATCCCATCTAACCTGTGGTGATTTCGCTCTCTGTTGGAGAATTTGCTTCTATTTTTTAGGTAGAAGCAGGACCTAAGGAGAGAAAGGACCCATTGCACTTCACCAGGGCCCCAGCTGAAACCATACAGGAACTGGGGAAATGAGCAAGAGTGCTGATTTGTTGGTGAACCTGATATCAAAACTCAATTTTTACTTTATTTAAATTAGCATCATTTAAAGTAAGGTTTCATCATGGTATTTTCATATGCACATTAATTATATCCCTCCCCCTCCCTTTCCTTTGTGCTCTTGTCCCTGCTTGTACTGTTTGACCCTCAGTAGTTCCTTTGTTTCCTTTTTGTTTTTATTAAGAACATACTTTGTAAGGATACACTATGTGTTGGTACCATCTCTCCCCTCCTCCCTGTTCACCCATTCTGCAGGGAGCCATCCTTAGTGGGGTGGCTGGTATTCCCCTTGGTGTGTGGGTTATGTGCTGTGGGAGCAGAAGTCAGTTATTGGGGGAAGGCAATGACTCTGGGAATGACATCCCAACGGGTGGCTCTTAGAATCTTTTTGCTCTATCTTCTAAAAAATTTCCTGAGCCTTTGTAGGTGTGTTTTAAATCTAGTTCAGTAATGAGTTCTTAGGAGCCTCTGGATTTCTGATTGTCAGCCTCACCATGGAAGCAACACTCTTGCTCATCTCCCCAATTCCTCCGTGGTTTTGCCTGGGCCTTGACTGAGAATAGGTTAGATTGGATACGTGTTAGTAATTTGGGGAGACTGTGATGGATGTACTCCCTTTTTTAGCCAAAGACTAGTGGGAGCTTGACATTAGAGAACATAATATTTTTCTCCATAGGATTCAGATCTCATTCCAAGTTCCTGATATGGGTTCCTTTTCACTGAGCAGATCTTTTCGCCAATCTGAAAGCCATTGTATACCCACCAAGGCTGTGTGCCACCATTGCACTGGTGTGTACTTCTTATGAAGCTGGTTGCTTCTGAGTAGCTTAGATCCCTGCTTGCTCACACCATTGTTGGCTCACCTTCTATTCATATATTTCTCTTCTGAGAATTCTCTACTTTTCTTTGTTAAGCCTAGTGACAAAAGCTGAATTCTCTAAGAGCATATGCTGCTCCATTTCATTTATGCAATTTTTTTTGATTATTTGCTTCCAGTTCAGCAATTTTCTTGATCAGGGTCATGTAGCTTGTTGTGTTTTCACTTGGGGATTTTATTTCTGTTATTTTCTGTATTATTTTATTGGAGGATTCAGTTGTGGCTCTAGGCATCCTTCATGGAGATGGCTCAGTTTTCTAGCTTTCTTTCTTTCATTCTTTTATTTATTTATTTATTTATTTTGGTGTGTTGTAGTCTGTAGCTATTTGAATTTGAATCTACCCATCTTGGGGTCTTATTTTATTGAGGAGGAAGCAAATATTTGTCTGTAAGATCTTCAGTGAGTGTTCTATTTTTAATGTCAGCTGGATTGGAGTAGGAATGAGTTATAATTGCAGATGAGCAGACTGTGGAGATTTTAAGTACAACAGAGGTACCTGGAGATCTGGGAGGTGGAGTACAGGAACTCAGACCTACTCACTCCACTTGCCAGCACAGGGGAACCAGGCATTGGGGAACCAGGAGCTGGGAAGCTGGGAAGACAGAGGTAAGAGACCAGCTCCCACAGTGATCCATGCACCCTCAGATTTAGGGGAACAGAAAGGCATGTGTACCCCACAGAGTAGGGGATCTGAGAGTTGGGGACCAAGGGTTCATTCAACCAGGAAGACAGATCAAGGGGCATATTTTCAGTAGCACATAAGCAGGTTACAGGCTGCCCCAAGAAAGAGCAGGGGTACCATGACCAGGGAACTGGGAAGTGGGGAAAGAACTGGGTGCTCTGGTCTACTTGCTCTGTGTGTGCACCCTCTGGAGTAGGGGATTCAGGAGTTGGGGACCCAGAGGCCATTTAATTTTTTAATTAATTTATTTATTTATTTGAGACAGAGGGAGGAGAGAGAGAGTGAGTGAGAGTGGGAGCTCCAGGGCCTCTAGCCACTGAAAACGAACTCCAGATGCATGTGCCACCATGTACATCTGGCTTAGGTGGGACCTGGAGAATCGAACTTGGGTCCTTTTGCTTTGCAGGCAAGAGTCTTAACTGCTAAGCAATCTCTCCAGTCCTCCTTCAATTTTTAATCAATATTTTGCTTATACAAATAATTCACCTCATTGAGTTAATTAATCCCTACATATTTTATTTATTTATTGTAGCTATTGTTTTTGTTGCTTAGTATTTTAAAATAGGGTCTCACTCTATCCCACGCTGACCTGGAACTCATGTTGACCAAGAACTCATGGTAATTCTCCTACCCCTGCCTCACCCTAGGTGCTAGGAATAAAGGCATTCTCCACCACACTCAGCTTACTGTAGCTATTTGAATTGAGCTTCTATTCTTGCTTTTATTGCATAATTCACTGCCAGTGTATAATACTGATAATGATTTTTATATGTTTAGTTGGTAACTTGAAATTTTACTGTTTATTATTTCTAACAGTTGTGGATGAAGTCTGGGGTTTTCTATACATAAAATATCATATCATCTGAAATAGTGAAAAATTGAATTCTTTTACAATTTGGATTATTTCATTTAATTTTCTTGTGTGATTTCTCTGGCTAAGGCTTCCAACAGTATGTTATGTCTGGTGAAAGCCAACATCCTCATCTTGTTTCAAATCTTATAGGAAAAGCTTTCTGATTTTGTCCATCCAATATAGTTTTAGCTGTTGGATTATTTTATATGCTTTTTAATGCTATAATATTTCTTCTATAACTAATTTGTTGAATTAGTTGTAAGGAAAGAACAATGGGTTTAATTAACTGGTTTTCTTTAAGTATTGAGATTATATTATTTTGTCCTTCATTCTGTTGCATCTCATTTATTGATTCACATATGTTGTGCTGTGCTTGTATCCCTGTCACAAATCTCACTTCATCAGGTTGGATATTTTTTCCATGTGCTTTTAGATCTTATTTGTCCATAGTTTTGTTAAGGATTTTGTATGTGTGTTTACTGTAGATATTGGACTGTAATTTTGTTTTTTGTTTTTGAATGCTTTTCAGAATTTGATGTCAATAAGATGGAAAGATTCTTTCCTCTTCTTTTTTTTGAAAGAACTTAAGAAAATTTGATATTATCTGTTCTTAGCATGTTTGGTAGAACTCAATGAGCAAAACATCATGTATTGAATTTTTCTTGATGAAGAACATTTGATTCCTCATGTTGATCCACTTTCAGACTTTCTATTCTGTCCACTGATATATTTGTGGATATTTATGCAATACCATGATTTTAATTTTTCAAATGCCTTCACTGCATTTATTGATGCTATCACACATTTTCTCCTTAGTCAGTTATTTTGATTTATGTTGACTTCACAAAGTTATGGTTTATTGTCTTAGCTTTTGTAAAAATATGTTCATACTCCATTGCCCAACCTGGTTCTGAATTCATGAGCTTAATTAAGTGACCCTTTTTCCTTGGCCTCCTGAGGTCTACAGGCATGTAATACTATGGTCAGCTAATGGTCTAAATTTTTAAAGAATATTTTATATAATTCAACACTAAAGCCATTTGTGTCTGGATTTTTTGAATTAAAAACTTATAGAATAACACTGTTTTGGGGAATGTAAACTGTTGAAACCACTATGGAACTCAGTGTAGTAGTTTCTTAAAATTCTAAAAATAGGGTAGGGGAACCAAAACTAAAGATATATGAATAAGCCATATGGAAACCTACTACTTGCTAAACTAATTTAAAAATATTTTTAAAGTATTTAATTGAAGGTCCCCTGCATGAATGGATAAAGCTGCTCCTAGAAGTGATACGGTATACCTTCTCATGACTTTTTGCTCATGGAGCTACAGAGGCCCCTAGAACAATATTGGCTGCTGTCATTTCAGTTGGTTGCCCACCAAAACTTGGTGGTAAGTCTTTATTGCTGAAGACACTGCACACTTTGGTTATAGAACATAAAAAAGCAAGAATATAGCTGGAAGTTTCCTCTATGCCTGCTAGTATTCTTCCTGTCAGTAGGTTGTATGAAAACTGCTAGGGAAGATAAACATCATCAGCAATCATACCCAGCTGCAGACCCTTCGTATTTCACAACCAATCTGCAAGGCAAGGTGTTTTTACAAGTGCAAAAGTGGCATGGAAGTTTTGAGAGTGACCAACTCCACAGGAGAAAAATTATAGCTGGTACTATAAACCTGAACAAAAACCTGTGGCTAATGACTTATGCCCTAGGGGCAAACCCATTACTGACGTCATGCTAAATGGGTAAGCATGTCAACTTGCTTTCTAAACATGTTTGTTCCCACAGTTTGGCACTGTTTGCAGCTTTGAACATAGAAGTTTCTTTATTCAAAGGGCAGAGATTAACGCAGTGATGTATAGCTAGCTGACAAAATGTCTAAGAGTAAGTGATAAGTTCATGTTCAGACCTCAACATGATATCTAAGCTGCCACACCATTGGAGGCCCAAAGAAGAGGATGTAGAAAAAATGTAAGAGCAGGAGGATGGCAAGAAGGAGTCCAGATATTGTCTTCTGGCACTAGACATGCTGTCTGGGGACTGACTCTCTTCCAGCTTCCAGCCATGTCACTCCATGTTACGTGTTAACCGCATATGGTGTCTTCAGCAGTAGGGTCTTACCACTAACCTTTGGTGGGTCATCAACTACTCTGACAGAAATCTATCATTCTTTTAGGAGGTCTCTCTGATCAAAAGCTCATTGTGGGGCTGGAGAGATGGCTTAGCGGTTAAGCGCTTGCCTGTAAAGCCTAAGGACCCCGGTTCGAGGCTCAATTCCCCAGGACCCACGTTAGCCAGATGCACAAGGGGGCGCACGCATCTGGAGTTCGTTTACAGAGGCTGGAAGCTCTGGCGCGCCCATTCTCTCTCTCTCTCTCTCTCTCTCTCTCTCTCTCTCTCTGCGTCCTTCTCTCTGTTGCTGTCAAATAAATAAATAAACAAAAAAATTAAAAAAAAAAAAAAAAAAAAAAAAGCTCATTGTGGATGATAGCCACCTGCTGGTACTAGGAGTTACAGGTCAGTGCCCACTAAGAGAAGGAAGAAAAAGATTACTAATATAAAAGACTTAGGGAAGAGAGACAGAGAGAGAGAGAGAGAGAGAGAGAGAAGTTGTAGAAGATTAAGGTCAGTCTTCATCGTATCCTCTCCAGTGTCTTGTGACTCAGGTGTTTTCTCTAAGTGCCTGGTGAAGGTTCAACTATTTGATCTGCCTTTTAAGATGTAGAATTTTATGGTACCATTGCTGTTTGTGTCTAAATTTGTGTCTTCCCCTTCCCTTGCCCCCACCCACCCTTCTGTGTAGTCCTCGAGATGCTTGCTGGGTATGTCGGCAAGCAGTAAGAAAAGATGACAATGAAATTTGAAGAAAAATGGGAACAGATCACTCCAAGTGAACTTACCCAATCACAGAAAGATAATCACCCCATAGTCTCACTCATATATATATTATATATATTATATTATATATAATATATATAATATATTATATATATGTAATAAGTAAAAAATATATATGTATATATATGACATACATATATATATAGTCTCAAAAATGTCAGTTAGCACATTTTTTGTTCTCTTGGTGAGATGGGTACCAGCACAGGGGGGAAGGAGATCAGCACAGAGAAAAATCAACTCCTACCATATCAGATATCCAGAGACCCAGAGGCCCCCATCGCATCACTGAAGCAGACAAAAATGAATCCAACATGGCTCAGGGAAATTTTGCGGAAGAGGGGAAGGAAAGAATGTCACAGCCACATGTTGGGTCATGATATGCAGAGACATTTATCCTACCCATAAGTATGGGCTAACTCCACAATGCATGACCCATATACCTCAACAAGGAGGGGCCAGGGAAAGGGGGTACTACATGGATGAACCTAACAATGGTACCAACTTGACTTTATTCACTGAGTACAAAACTAATTAGTAAAAAAATTAATACATTTAAAAAATATTAATTAGCACATTTTAATTTCAACATGAAGAATTCTTTCTAGCATTTCTTGTCAGACAAGTTTAGTGGTATTGATTTCTCTCAGTTTTGTTTGTTTTAGAAAATTGAGAACCAACGCGGGCCTGGCGGAGCGGCGGAGGCGGCGGCGCGCGCGGGGAACGCGAGGCGACCGGGAGCCTCTGGGTCTCTGGTGGGGCGTCGCTGGGCTGGGCCGGGAGCCGCGCCTGTAGGAGCCCGGGTGCCAGCGCGGCCCGCCGCCGTCCCTGCGTTCATCTGTCAGCAACTCAGCCGGAGGCCATGAGCGAGCCGCCAGGGGCGCCGCGCCGCCGCCGCTGCGGACGCTGTAGGCCGCGGGTGAAGAAGAAAGTCCGTCCTAGCTCAACCCCGAACGAGAAGGTAACCCGGAGCAAGGAGGAGACCCGCAGCAAGAAAGTGACCCGGAGCAAGGAGGTGGCCCTGGACAAAGTGGTGACCCTGGCGGAGGAGGTGACCCCGACCGAGAAAGTGACCCAGGTCGACGAGGTGACCCAGACTGACCCAGTGATCCAGACCGACCCAGTAACCCAGGCTGACCCAGTGACCCAGACCGAGGAGATGGCAGAAACGGGGCTCAGCGTGACCGTCACTCACAGCAATGAGAAGTATGACCTTCATGTTACCCCACAGCAGGGCAAAGGTGAACCAATTGTCCAAGACCTGGCCCAGGTTGTTGAAGAGGCCACAGGGGTTCCCCTGCCTTTTCAGAAGCTCATATTTAAGGGAAAGTCCCTGAAGGAAATGGAGACATCATTGTCAGCACTTGGAATGCAAAATGGCTGCCGGGTCATGTTAATTGGGGAAAAGAGCAATCCGGAAGAAGAGGTTGAGCTAAAGAAGTTGAAGGACTTAGAGACATCTGTAGCGAAAGTAGCTAAACACCTGGAAGAGTTGAATAAAGAACTTGCTGGAATCCAGCAGGTCCTATCAGAAAATTTCAAAGATAGTAGGCTAAAAAGGAAGAGCTTGGTGCAGAAGGTTCAGGCATTCCTAGCTGAGTGTGACATGGCGGAGCAGAACATCTGCCAGGAGACTGAGCGGCCCTTTCTGAGTGAAATGTGGTACAGGCCGTGCTGGCCTGAAGCAGTGTCAACAGTGCAACCCTCTCTGGAACAGAAGTTGCCTGTGTCTCCAGGGCTGCCAGAGGCAGCTGACCATTTGCCAATTTTCCGACTCCTACACCAGTTCTCAGTGAAAAAGTACTGTCTTTGCCACCCGCAAGTAGAGCTCCAGTTTCCCCATTCTGGCTCCACGTGGCTAGGTTGCCCAGCAGCTGCCTCTTTAGGAGTGGGCCTCCCTGCCCATATTTTACCAACTCTTCTGACATTCAGGTGCTTTTGGGGGGGCTGGTGGGAGCTCTCATTTATCCAGAGCTAGTTCCAGGTTTATAGGGCACCCTGGTTTTAAGTCACACAAAGTTGTTCTTGATCTTTTGATCCCAGCGTTCCATAGAAGTAAAAAAATCAGAAGCAGGAGGAGAAGGTTGCATGTAGTTGAGAATGTTGGGACTGGCTGCGCACACAGGCCATCACACTGTGCCTTGTAAACACCCGGCTGGATTGTTGTTTAAAGACCTTGTCCTTATCTTCCAGTGACCTTGCCAGCCACATGATTTCAAGGAGCCTTTCCTCATGGGGCCTGTAGTTGATGTGTGAATTTTCTTGACCCTAAGCAACTCTTAAGAATGTTAGAGCCCAGTTTCTGCTTAAAACCAGTCTAGGACCTGGCTTAGGCAGGCAAAGGTGGCAGAGTGGGGGTGGGGGGAGTCAGAGTAAGGGAAAGGCCCGTGGAAATTTCTCAGGTGTGACAGGTTTCTGTTAATCATACTCTGCTGAGTTTTGCATGTCCTTCGATGCTTTTTTTTACCCATTTTGTGGACTTCCACTGCCATTGCTATTAAAACTACTTTATATGCCCACCGTAAAAAAAAAAAAAAAAAAAAAAAAAAAAAGTTGTGATCTCTTCTTCATTTCTGCAAGACAGCCATGCTGGTGTAACATCCTTGGTTGACAGTTTCTTTTTATGTGCAATATATCTGCTGATATGTGCTTATCATTTTAGTAGGGATTCTCTCTTGTAACCCGTCATTTTTTTGTTGGTACTTTAAAATCTCTGCACTTTTGTCTTTTGAAAATGTGTCTCCATGTCTTTAAGATGAACTATGGAATGCTTTGAGATTCTTGTATCCTTGTTTGGTGTCTGTGCTTTGAATGAAGAAATCATTTCCACATTTTGCTCATTCACTTTAGCAGAGAAAGACCTTTCCTCATTCAACCTAGCCTCAGATCTTTCACTGTTCAATAAGATCTGTTAGCAACTGAGGCTTCTTATAGGGTTCTCTAATGGGCCACAAACACTGCCCTGCCATGGTGTTGGGTGAGGCTACTGGCTTAGTTTTCATGTTGAGTGGGTCTCTTGTTGAACTCCATGACTGAGTCCTCAAAGCACTGCTATACCTTCAGCTTCACATATAGATTTTATCATACTTGGATAGGATGTGTCTCTATGCTCCATGGCCATTCACTGTTGATACTAGGCTTGCATGTTGGGTGAATCTTCAGGATATGCATTGCATTCCAATGAGGATACATCCTGAATCCTACCATTCAGTACATTTATTGTATGTATTAACTATCATGATAGAACCATACACCAGGTTCTGTAGAACACCAGCCAGCAGGCCCAAGTTAGGCCATACAGTTGTCCATTCTCCTTGCCTAGTAGGTGTAACTCACTTAGATATGTTGTTGGGTTCACTAGCTAGACAATCTTATTAGGTGATTCCATTGACAAAGCCACATTGCCATTGTTGTGATCTTTATACAGGTTTCTGTGATCCTTGTCCCTTTCTATCTCCAGTAGATTTAACCATTTCAAATAATTTCACCAGTATTCCCTATGAGATTAAACAGAAGTGTATATTCTGTGACTCATTTAAGAATGCTGAGGAAACAGGATGTGTGCCTTGAATTCTTTCCCATTTGTGAAAAGTGCAATTTTATGAAGCTCTGAGCCTCTAAAGGTGGGTCACTGGGCATCATGGGACAAGAATAATGCAATCAAAGAAAATACTGTGCTGGAGAGATGGCTTAGTAGTTAAGACACATGCCTGTGAAGCCTAAGGACCCAGGTTCAATTCTCCAGGTCCCACATAAGCCAGTTGCACATAGTGGTGCATGCGTCCTGAGTTCGTTTGCATTGGCTAGAAGCCCTGGCATGCCCATTCTCACTCTCTCTCTCCCTCTTACTGTAATAAATAAATAAAAATAAAGTATATACATTTTTAAAATCCCATTCCTCTTACCCTTCTATTTTAGATTTTCTCACATCTGTGAACCAAGGGTCTTTCAGCTTTACACACAAGTTCTGGATTTTCCCATGTGTATGTGGTATGTGTGCATTTGTATTGGTGCAACTATGTGAATAGGTACACATGCCTATATGGTCATGTATGTGTGGGGAGGCCAGAGTTCAACACTGGGAGTCTGCATAATTACTCTATCTTAGTTTTTGAGACATGTTTTTCTCTCACTGAAACCATTTGATTAGACTAGCTAACCAGTAAGCCCTGGGGATCCCCATCTCTGCATTCCTAACACAGCTGTGCCCAACATTTATGTTGGTACTGGTCATCTGGCTCACGTACTTCATGCTCTTTACCAACTGAGCTATCTCCCCAGCCCCCAGGTTATAGGACTTTTACAAGACATTCTTATGTGTGTACAGTGGAATGCTGGTAGTTCTTTATGGAACATTAAAACCAGGGACCTCTTGATCACGTTGACAACACTACCTATTTTATTTTATATTTGGTTACTTTCATAATATTACAGGGGCACATATTTACTAGGAACTAGGCATGTGGAGATATATATATATATATATATATATATATATATATATATATATATATATATTTCAATATCTTTCATGTATACATTTTAATTATAAATTGTAGAGTTCCAGTTAGTTTAAATTACATGGTTTTATATTGTCTTGTGTAAAATGTTTATATATGAACTGCATACTATTTGTTAATATTTTAAAGTGAATGTATACTTATTTGTCATTACCATTTATCCTTGTGTGTCTGGGCTTTTTCTCCATAATTTTTACTTTTTGGTTTTAAGCTAATATCACCTTGATATATAGTGAGCTTGGTCTTGATTATTATAGGGAATGTGGAAAGAAAGGGGCATCATCTTAGCCTGCACCTAAACACTTCATTCCAGGCCTTTCCAACATGCACCATAGGTATTATGATTTGTATTTGGAAAGATACATTTGCATCTTCTTCACAATACCTCACTATCAAAAGAGGAAATTGAGTTCTTTTTCTGGCTTTTTTCCATTTTATATTGTTGGTCTCTTGTGGCTCCTGTTCTAACTCTTTGGATATTTACTTCATAAACTTCAGGTGATGCTGAGTGGCAATTATGCTCTGAATATCTTCCACATTAGGCTCATATCATCTAATTCAGCTCTGATTACTGAATGCCACCTAATTCTCATATGTTATTGACTTGGTGCCTTGGGCAGTTCTATTGAGATGTGCAGGACTACCTATAACAGGTAAGTACTAGCAGAAAGTTCTCAGGATATTGGTCCACATTCCTCAGAGAGTTCATGGGATCCTGGTCTCTTTTCTCTGCTTCCTGACTCATGATATCTCTACCACAATAGCTCTAACATTTGCTCCTACTATCATGTTCAATCATGAGCTGAGGCCAAAATGAAAGAGCTTACCCAATCTTGAATTGATACCTCCAAAACTGGATGCAAAAATAACCATTTTCCTCTGTAAGTTAAACAATCACATATTACATTGTTGTAATATGAAAGTGACTAATGAGCATTCCTTGTATCCCTTTGTCTTCCTGTTCCTCTGCTCTGTAATGACACAGTGGTCAGTTCTGAGACATAAAGATTTGGCTAAGTGGGCCTCACCATACAGTATATGCCTGCATCCTGATCTCAGACTGCCTAGCCTTTGACTGTGGAATACAGATGTACATTCTTATCTCATCTCTGGGACTTTGTTACTACAGTACCTGCAGACTAAGAGAGTAGTCTTGCCTGTAGTTATAGGATTGGTGCTGTACAATATTCTAATTTGTTTTGAGGACTTTGTAAATTGCAGTTCTAAATTTTAAAAGAATGACAGTGAGTCTATCATTATTTTTAAGATTCTGACTTTTGAGTGTTCGGGAGTTGTTATGCTGAGAAACAGTGTTGATCAATAGTAGCCATGCACATTCGCTTAGCATTTTGCATCCAAATATCAGTTATGTGACCACTTCAGGGGTTTTCTGCAGGATGCAAAGAATTCTTCCTCCCCATTTTATATTTAATTAAGCATGAACACTATTTTCTAGGGCTATGATCCCCTTTTTATCCTTGTGGATCAATGACTATATTGTGATAGTAATAAGGCAGGCAGAACCACCCATTTGTGTCTAAAACAAAATAAACACCTTTCTTCAGAATGCCAAGGAATGGTTCCTAAGATGGATGTACTCATTCTGATGTGGTCAGAACACATGAACCTCTATAAAGATCACTCTCTCTGTTCCACAGAGCAACCTGAAATGTCCAGAACAATAATTCAATTTGCCTGACCTCAGATGGTTGCTGCCAATTTGGCATATCAGCCAATTTCATGTTGCTTTGAGGAAAGTCACACCTCACAACTTTCACTGTAACATTTTATAACATTATCAGTACATATTTTTAAAATTATGTCTCTGGGAACAGATCTCAAAAAACTATATAAATAATTCAGCACAGAGCAGAACACTGGGAGAACACAGCAAAGTAAATCATATAGCTCTCTCCTCAAAGGGCATAAGAGAGAGTTTATTCTGGAGCAAAATATGAGTGATCATGGCCCAGTAACACAGATTTAGTTTACCCCAAATTTTATGTTCAAATATAGTAACAATTTTATGACGGATTTTATAGTTAGAGAACAAAAGAAAGTCATAAATCAAGTCACTTTTCAAATACAGTGGGGGAAACCTCAGGTGTTCAGTTTACAGCAAAGTGAGCAAATTTTCTGCCATAGTTTGCAGATGTTATTTGATAGCATTCTTAGCCTTTGAGTTGGTGGCAGTTGGTAGTCTGTTGGTACATTCCAGAATGGTTTCACCTGATCATGTGATAGTCAGGAAGATGTGAGGTGAGACACAGAGGTGAGGAAGAAATGGCCAAGAATGGGTTAAAGATGGCCCAAGATAATTCCACACTGAAATTCTAATCAGCTATCTGCATAGTCTTACAAGACAGGCACAACTTTTTATAGGAGCTTTCCCATTTGCAAGGATTGAATTTCAGCCTGGAACCTTTGCTAGTACCTAATAAATGCAACCAATAGCAATTTCTGCCACAGCACAAGAACACGCCCATAGATGAAGGCCTCCTCCAAGGCTGTTGCTTCCACTGTTTGTGGAATTAATTAATAGGGAAAGAGCAGTCTAACGGCTAATATATAATAACTTTTCAGTTTAAGGCCCAGTCATCCTGCTCACTCTGCCAATTGTTTGATAAGTTTTGTTACTTGGGGGATTAGTAAGCCTAACACTAGGAGATGACTGGCACTGAAAAATTATTTGGGACTGGCTATGGAGCTCAGTGGTAGAGTACTTGCCCAGCATTTACAAGGCCAGAGCTTTCTCCACAAAATAAAATTAGGTAAATTTGTTAGCTTTACATATTGAAACAGAAGTGGTAGCCTCTCCACAGTGGGTAACATAGAGATGCACAAAGCTTAAACAGCTCAGACAGTAATCAGAAAAATATAGGGCAAGAACCATTATTTAGTTTCCTCCAAAAACAAGTCATCATCAGCATGCTTAAAATTGAAAAGCTTCAACAATTTGTGAGATTTGAGTATAGATAGTATTCCTAATTATGTTGTTCCTGCCCCTAAGTGAGAAAGCTTCATAGAGGAAATGATTATGTAAATGACCTCAGAATGGCTTATTTTACATTGGAAAGGCATGCTGTAAGATGAGTTGTTTACTTCTAGAAATTGTTCAGCACTTCCAGAGAAAGTACTTCCTGGACCAGAAAGGCACCAATTATGAAAGCAGTTTTTTTTTTCTTTTCTTTTCCCCATTATGTTTTAAAACAGGCCTCTATTTTTTTTCTTTTATTTCTTTTTTTTTCTTCCTCCCTCTTTTCCACCCTTCCTTTCTACCCTCCCACAATTCTCTCTCTCTTTCTTTGAGACAGGGAACCAGAATGTGGCCCAGATTGCCAGAGAACTCAAACTTCATGTACTTCAGTATGTCTAGTGCTCTAATTACAGGTGTGTGCCACCATGCCTGGTTTCCATTTATTTTATTTTTGTAAGCAAATATTTCCTTTTATTATTGCCATGAATTATTAACTAGGATTTTGTTTAGTCTGAAGATGCTTTTTAGATAACCTATATGTAAGATTTAAGAGTGACCAAGACCACGGAGACCACTCTGAGGCAAAGATGGAAGCTTTTATTTGGGAAAAACACGAGCTGCCAGGACTGATTCTCAAAAGCAGAGCAGTCAACTTGAGATTACAAATAGTGGGCTATAATGAGCTTTACAGTTGGGGGAAGGTGAAGAAGTGAGGAGTAAAGTAAAAGTTTCTATAGGGGAGATCTAACACAGCCAG
This sequence comes from Dipus sagitta, assembly GCA_036346955.1. Taxonomy (NCBI): domain Eukaryota; kingdom Metazoa; phylum Chordata; class Mammalia; order Rodentia; family Dipodidae; genus Dipus; species Dipus sagitta. The sequence goes on from CM070776.1 coordinate 76,092,722, forward strand.
GGTGTGACACCAGAACAGTAACCTGGTGTCCTGAGCAATAAGGGGACAGTAAACCTAGACGTGGGGCATTGTTAGGCAAAGAAGGGATGATGGCTGGGTGGTTCCTGGAGAAATGTGGATGACCCACTTCTTTGTGTCTCTGTTGCCCTCCTGCTGTCCTTGGTGACTCTATTTTGTCCTGACCTAACATTCCAGCCTTTTGTTAATGATAAGAGACTAAGGTTAAAATTTTCATGCGATGAGTTCTTATGGGGGGGGGGAGCTGGATAATGTTGTCTATGGGTGTCTTTTCAGGGCAGATGATGAGGAGGCAGTTTCTTGGTGGCTAGAAGTGGCAGAGTGGTGAGATCCATAGTGCCAGTGTAGCATGTTGTTATGACTTGTTCATGAGCAAAGCAGAGACTTCTCTCATACCATCCCTTTACTGAGCTGGCTTCAGGGCAGTCGCTGGCAGACACCTGTTATAGAGAAGGTGGGAGAGATGAGCTCTGTGCACCCCATGAGAAGACAGAAGGGTGAATAAAGGATCGTGTTACCCTTGTCAACAGCTATAACATCAAAATGCCAGGTGTAAAAGGAAGATGAGCAGAGGCGAGAAAGATAGGGCTTGGGGAAAAAAAGGGCTGGAGATATGGCTTAGCAGTTTTTTTTTTTTTTTTTTTTTTTTGTCTGTGAAGCCTCAGGACCCAGGTTCTATTACCCAGTACCCACATAAGCTAGATGCACATGGTACCACATGCATCTAGAGTTTGTTTACAGTGGCTGGGGACCCAGGGATGCACATTCCTGTCTGTCTGTCTGTCTCTCTCTCTCTTTCTCTGCTTGTAAATAAATAAATAAACTATTAAAACATAATAATGACATGTTCAGAGGAATTTCTTATACCTAGAGAATTAATGACATTAATAATTTTAATTACATTAGAATTTGAATAATCTAAGCTCACATCAGTATACTATTACTGAAAAGAAAGGTTCTATTGGATAAAAAGATTTTCCTGTAAGGTTTATTTAGAAACTTTATCTGAAACCTACTAACTTGCCTAATGATATAGTAAATTCTATAAATTCACATGTGTAATTTTAAGTACTAAATAGTAAAGCATCTAAAATCTACATGTTTCACTAATATAATTGCCCATCTAAATTTTGTTTGCCAGTCTAATTTTCCACAAATTAGTCTTTTCTTAAATATCACAAGCTAATATGAATTATCAATTAATCATTTGTTGTAAAATGGTCAAACACTAAGAATATATTTCGAACAAAAAGTGTCTCAGATTTTCTCTTTTTACCCCTTAAATTATCAAGAATCTGAAATAAAGAATTAAAGGCCTAAAGTAGCATAAAAAACAAACATGGGCAGGCAGGGGAAATAGCCAGTATCTGCCCAAGAAACTAATGGTCTAACCTACTTAGAAGCAAACAACTTGACGTGATACTCACACAAGTGCAATAGTGGCACACAGCCAGGGTGGGAAACTAACTGCTCTTCATTTGGCTAACTGATTTGCTCAGTGGAACGGAACCCATAGCTGGAGTTGGGAACCAAGTCAGAATCATATCCAAAAATGAGCTCACTCTCCATTATCAAGCTTCCACCAATCATGGGGTGGAAGAGGGCCTACACCTATTAAACTCTCTCTACAAAATAATAGCTATCCCATTTATCTAGTACTAACTTTGCTCTCCATCAGTGAATCTGCTTCTCTTTTTCAGACACATGCAGAACCTAAGGACAGAACCAGCCCATCACACCAGAAAAGATCCCCAGCTGAAACTAAGAATAATTGGGGAAACAAGCAAGAGTGCTGTGTTCTTGGTGAACCTGGTACCAGCACAAGGGTTAAGGAGACAGACACAGAGAACAATCAACTCCTGCCAAACCAGATATCCAGAGACATGGAGGCCCGCAAGACCTCATCACTGAAGCAGACCTAAAATGAACCCAACATGGCTCAGGGAAATTTGTGGAAGAGGGGGCAGAAAGAAAGTCAGAGCCACACATTGGGTCATGATACACAGAGATATTTCCTCCTACCCATAACTGATGGCTAATGCCACAATGCATGACCTATATACCCCAACAAGGAGGGTCCCTGTGGAGGGGGTAGGACATGGAGGAGGCTAACAATTATACCAACTTGACTGTATTCACTAAGTATTAAATTAATAAAAAAATAACCATATGAACATCTTTCCATTGCTTGATATTTTCTATAGTCTCAGTTTCAGAAGAAACAAATAAACCCTGAGACATGTACTATAATTTCTTGACTCATAAATTCAGCACATAATTATGAATTATTAGGCAGACTTTATTTAAAATTTTTCCTCTCAATATTTTTCTAAGAACCTGTATAACCAACTTCAACTATGAAATCTATTCCATTTCAAAATATTACTTCATTATAAATTTTTCATGTTGGGCTCGACAGATGGCTTAGCAGTTAAGGCCCTTGCCTGTAAAGCTAAAGGACCCAGGTTCAACTCCCCAGGACCCACCCCACTTAAACTAGATGCACAATGGGGCACACGCATCTGGAGTTTGTTTGCAGTGGCTGGAGGCCCTGATGCACCCATTCTCTCCCTCCCCCCCCCACCTGTATATTTCTGTATCTCTCACTCCCCCTCTCAAATTAATAAACAAAAAATAAAGTATTAAAAAATTCTTCATGTTATATGCTATCTTTTCTCATCTTAAGCTTTTACTTAAAATTTTATGTTATAAAGGATCTTATTTTATTATTTCATGATGGTAATGATGACTACTTTACTTTTTTCTATTCTTTTAATGTTTCCAAACATATCTATATAATATTCATTTTTGATCCCTAAGTGTATTCAGTGTTTATCACTCATCAACTAATTCATTTGAAAGTCTTGACTTTCCCAATTGCTCTCTTACTCAGTTTCTTTGGTGTTCCCCCATTGTGAAATATAAAATCAAAATACAGAGTAACCAAAAACAGTGAAAAAATTGATACAGTGGAGCATTTGAAGATTTGTTAATGTTTTGCTATTTCACTCTTTTTAATGTTAATTTAATTTTATTTATTTTTGAGAGAGAGAGAGAGAGAGAGAGAGAGAGAGAGAGAGGGAGAATGTACATGCCACGGCCTTCAGCCACTGTAAACAAAGCAGGCAAACATGAAGACTACCAAATGTTAAGTCAGGAAACTACGTGTCAAGACTTTATTTTTATTTTGAACTTTTGACACCTCCATCCACATAGACATTATACCATGATCATAATCTCCTCCCACCAGTCTCCATTTTGCTGCTCCCAAGTTTCTTCTCCACTGAATGCTTTCTTTTGTCCATCTAGCCTCTGTTTTATATTGATGTCATTATTTCTCCCTCCTATTTTGCAGTTCATGTGTAGGTAGCATCAGCCACTGTCAGGTCAGGAATATTTGTGCCTGTAAGACAACACTCTTCTCCTTCTTTTGGCTACTACATCCTTTCTGCCACTTCTTCTGTAATGCTTTCTTATTGGAAAGTGTGATAGAGATGTCTCAATTAGTGCTGTATGAGTAAGCTACCAAAAATTTGCTAGGTTTATTTCCTGTCAAGGCAAAAAATAACTACAAACATTAAAATACAGGAAGAATTTGTATTAGCTATTTCAGGTATGTAGAAACAGTCTATTATCCAGATATTCAGTTATTTTTTTCTTCTCATGATCAAAAGCAATAGATTTGCCTGTGATTTTTCACTCTTTTTAATTTTTATTTAATTTTGAGAGAGAGAGAGAATGTGCATGCCAGGGCCTTCAGCCACTGTAAACAAACTCCAGAAGCATGTACCATCTTGTGCAACTGGCTTCTGTGGGTCCCGCGTAATTGAACCTGGGTCCTTTGGCTTTACAGGCAAAAGCCTTAACCACTAATCCATCTCTCCAGCACCTATTTCACTCTTTATTTATAGAGTTAGGTGGTGATTTGAATCATATATCCTCCATAAACTCATGTGTTCTGAATGCTTGCTCCCCACGTAGTGGCAATTTGGGGGAGGGTATAAAGGTATGTTTTTGGGGACCAGCTTATTGGTGTAATAGCCAGTAACCACTTCCTAGATTTTAACACACTCACTTGCTACTGTTTTCCACATGCTCTGGCAGAAGTGATGTACAGCCTCTGCTCACACTATGCTTTCCCCTGACATCGTGAAGCTTCCTCTTGAGACTGTAATCAAAATTAAATTCTTTCCTTCCACCAGTTACTTTTTGTTAGGTACTTTGTCCCAGCAATGAAATGTTAACTGCAACAAATTATATGTCAAAAAATTGTTTTGGTAAAAGTGCCATTGTTATATTCTAATATCCAAAGTACCTGCTTTCAAAATTTTATTTTCACCTACCTGTTCTAGAAAAAATATATCTCTGACATGATTAAATGTTATTATGCTTCTACCACAAATTTTAAAATAAATATACAGTTCTTCCAACGTTTCAAGGATACCTTGCTCATCTTTACCTTTTCTCTACATGGTATTGATGCTAACTTATTTGGGTAGCATTTCCTTTTCTCTTTGTGGAATAACATACTTACTTTTTATTTTGCAAATAATTGTTCTAAAGATTTTCTATAGTATTTTTCTATCATTTATCTTGCACTGGAATACTTGTTTACCCAGATAGCTTCAAATTTAAAATCAATAGCAAAAGTTTGAAACTGCCACATCCTTATTACTTTGGCTGTTCATTTTTTGGCTCCTCTCCATGTGCCACAAATTTTTAGAAGTGTGTTTGCTTAGCATTTTCAATGTAGCGAAAGCAACGCTGGAGCATAAATGGTATAAGAATAATCCTCAAGGAGCCTATAATTCACCTGAAGACATATGTCATAGTAATATGTAATAAATAAGTAATCTTCATGACTTCTGGCAAATGTCAGATGAATAACAAAGCACTAAGGATTTATGGAATTTAAAGACTTAATCACTTTACAAACTTTCCCATTCAATTACTTTAAGATTAATGGAATCTACCTCTAAAATGGTGCTACCTTATTTTTTTTTTTTTTTTTTTTGTACCAGTAGCTTAATCCGCGGCATTATCACTTTCCCAGTGTAGTTGATTTAATCTCTGGGCAATGTCAAATGTTTGAAAACCTATTTTGTTTTGAATTAATACTTGGAAGATTTCAAAAACATATTTATTTTATACATTAGTGTATTTTTAGTAGATCAAAAGTTTATATTTTGGTAAATAAACAAATGATAAATAGTGACCATATGGTATAAGTTGATATCATATATTTAGGAGATGGTGAGAATTATGGAGAAAGAACGTGAGACATCTGTAGATGAAGCAGGGCACAATGGAGATGAGACAAGTCACATAATCAAGAGTGTTCTGGTAAATTTAAGCAAGGACATGAAACACATGAGGTAGTAAATCTATGTCCAGGAGAACATTTCTGTTAGAAATAACAGGGAGAGGCGAGTTTCTGAGGCACAAGTGAGCTGAACCCAATCCAGGATGACAAAAACCCTGCGAAGCCAGAGTGAGATAGAGAAAGGATGAAGTGGGACAAAAGGTCAGAGGCATGACTTACCTAGAGACCAAAGCCATTGGAGATACTGTAGCCATTCAATGTTTCTGACTTATATTATGGGTCAAGTTGCCAGTCATTTTAGGAATTCAGAAGAGCAGTGACTAGATTGTTTTTTTGTTTTTTTTTTGTTGTTGTTTTTTGTTTTTTTTTTTTTTGCTGTACAATAGCTTTTTAGTAGCATGAGGTTCCATTTGTTGACTGCCTTATTTCCTGAACAATCAGGGTCCAAATCAGAAAGCCCTCCCCTATGCCAATATTTTGAAGCATTTTTCCCTATTTTTCCTTTAGCTGTTTCAGAGTTTCAGGTCTTATGTTGAGGTCCTTTAACTACGGTAGTTGATTCTTGTACAAGATGAGAGAGCATAATTTGTTGATGATTTTGACTTTTTATCAATGTGCATTTTTGTATCTATGAAAAAAAAAGATGACTGTAGTTACATGGGCTAATGCCTTGTTTGGTCTGTTCAGTTCCATTGATCTACATGACTGCTCTTGTACTAATACCATTCTGGTTTTTATTTTTATTTTTATTTTTTATTTTTTGCTGAAGATAGTTTTGTCTATGCCTTTTGTACTTCCATAAGTTTGGGATTTTTTTTTCATTTGTACTGGCATTGTTATTGATATTTCATTGAATACATAAATTACTTTGGTAGGATGGTTATTTTGATTATATTAATTCTTCCTGCCCATAAGCATAGGAGATCTTTCTATCTTCTGATGCTATCCTCAATTTCTTACTTCACTGTTTGTAATTTTTCATTATGGAGTCTTTCAATTTATTGGTTCAGACTATTCTGAGATATTAATTTCTTTGTGGGCATTTCAATTATACTGTTTTTCTGATATCTTTCTCAGTACATTTATGTACGGTATATAAAGCTACTGAACTTTTCTGTGTTGATGTTGTATCCTACAATTTTATCAGATTTAGATGTTTTCTGGTAGAGTCTGTAGGATCACTTATGTATTAAATTGTGCCACATGTAAATAAAGATAGGTGTTCTTCCTATCCACTTTGAATCGCTTTTTAAAAAAATATTTTATTTTTATTTATTTGAGATAGAGAGATGTAGATAGATGATAGATAGATGAGAGAGAGAGAGAGAGAGAGAGAGAGAGAGAGAGAACACCAGGGCCCCCAGCTGCTGCAAATGAACTCCAGATGTATGCAATACTTTGTACACCTGTCTTATATGGGTCCTAAGGAGTTAAAACCCAGGTCTGTTGGTTTTGCAGGTGAACACCTAACAACTAAGCCATCTCTCTAGCCCTTGAATTACTCTTTTTTTCTTGTCTTGTCACTCTAGGATTTCAACCACTATGTTAGATAGAAGTTGAAAAAGTAGACATTTTTTCCATAGCTTAGTGATATTGTTTCAGTGTTTCTGTATTTTGAAGGATGTTGGGTATGTGTTTGTTATATATAGCCTTTATTATAATGAGATATATTCCATTCATTCCTAGTTTCCAGTGCTTTTATCTTGTAAGGATGATAAATTTGTCAGAGGCATTTTTTAGGAATATGTCAGGATAATCACATGATTGATATCCTTGAGTCTACTTATGTGTTAGATTACATTTATTGATTTTCATGGTTGAATCACACCTACACTTCTAGAATAAAGCCAACTTGATTGTATTGAATGATCTTTTAGCTACGTTCTTGAAATCAGGTTGTATTATTTCATTGAAAAATTTTTGCACCCATGTTCATCAGGGATATTGGCCTATAATATTCTTGTTTTCTGTGTCTTTATGTGGTTTATCAATTAGTATATGCTAATTTCAAAGAAGTTAGAAAAATTTTTTCCTTGTCTCTTTTATGGAATAATTTGAGAAGCAATTATTTTATTCCTTATTTAAATGTCTGATAGACTTTTGAAGTCAATCAGTCCGGATCTGATTTTTTTTTCCCCTGGAAAAAAATTTTATTACTACTTTTATCCCCTTGGCAATTACATATTTGTTTAAATTATCTCACTTTGGTTTAACTTTGGTTAGTTATATGCATAAAGAACTTCATCCATTTATTTCTTTTCAATTTTCTAACATTTAAATTATACATTTTTTGAGTATGTAATTATGATTCTCTTGATTACATTGAAATCTGACATAACATTTCCTTTTTCATCTCTAATCTTATTGATTTGGCTCTTCTCTTTATTTTGGGTAATTTGCCAAAGGTTTTGTCAATCATATTTACCTTTTCAAACAACAAGTTCCTTATGACATACATTCTTTTTTACTATTTTTTATTAGTTTTGTATTCAGTGTATACAGTCAAGCTGGTACCAATATTAGCCTCCTCCCTCTCCTCCCCCACATGCAGAGACCCTCCTCATTGGGGAATAAGGGTCGTGCATTGTGGGGTTAGCCATCAGTTATGTGTAGGAGGCAATGTCTCTGTGTATTGTAACCCAACATGTGGCTCTGACATTTTTTCGGCCCCTTCTTTCACAAATTTGCCTGAGCCATGTTGGGTTAATTTAGGCCTACTTTGGTGATGAGGTCTTGGGAGCCTCTGTGTCTCTGGATATCTGGTTTGGTAGTAGCTGAGTGTTCTCTGTGTCTCTCTGCTTCACCCTTGAGCTGGTACCAGGTTCACCAAGAACACAGAACTGTTACTCATTTCCTCAGTTATTCTTAGTTTCACCTTTAGTATTGTTTTTGTTCCTATTTCATTATTTTCTGTACTGATCTTAATTATTTCTTGCCATTTAGTACTTTCTGGATTGGTTTGTTCTTATTTTTAGAAAACCTTCAGATAGGTTAATAAATTTTTTTATTTGTGATTTCTCTGCATTTGTAATGTAAGCACTTAGTGCTATAAACTATCTCTAGGTACTGCATTCATTGTGTTATGTAGGATTTTGTATATTGTGTTTTCACTTTCATTCTGTTTTGTAATATTTTAAATTTCATTCTTGCTTTCTCCCATGACCCATTCATTATTCAACAGTGTGTTGTTTAGTCTCCAAGAGTGTGTGTAGTTTTTGTAGTTTTTTTTTGTTTGTTTTTCCTTGTTGTTAAATTCTAGCTTTATAACATTCTGGTTAGGAAAAATACAAGAGGTTATTTCATTTTTTTTTTCTAAATTTATGGAGGCTTCCTTTCTGTTAGAATGTGTGATATATTTTGGAGCATGTACTAAGGGTTGCTGAGAAGAATGTGTACTCTATAGTGTTTGGATGAAATGCTCTATAAATATATCTGTTAGGTCAGTTTGATCTATGTTTTCAATTAACTCCAATGTTTCTCTGCTTATTTTTTGTCAAGATGTCCTGTGCATGTAAGGTAGTCTTTGATTATGTCTCTGATGATGAGGACAGCTTTTTGAAGACTTCAAAAGATGAATCATATTTTCATATCCTGTCTTTTCTTTTGTGTCTTTTGATTGGGTCATTGTGACCACTAATATTCAGTTATTTATAAAAAGTGTGAGTTAATGCTGATTATGTTAATTATTCCATATTATTGTCTGTTTTTAGTCTTCATTTGCATAACAAATGCTCTAAAATTGATTATGATTTCTCCCATAGTTTCTTTAATATGTCTTTTCTTCTTTCAGATACTATACTAGGCACCTTTCATTGCTAGGACATATTACCTGATAAAAATCAGTTTTAGGGTGGAAGAGTGTATTTTAATTTATATTTCCCAGTTACAGTCCATCATGGTGGAGAAGGGATCGTGGTAAGAACTTTGATTCAGTTATTCATATTCAGTCCATAGTGAGGAAGAAGAAAGTGATGAATGCTGCTGTTCAGCCAGCTTTCTCTCTCTCTTGTATAGTTCAGAACCTCAGCCAATGGAATAGTGCTGCCCACAGTTCATGTGAGCCTTGCTACCACAATTAGTCTACTTAAAATAATTCCTCACAGATAATTCTAAATCCTTTAAAGTTGACAATCAATATAAACTATCACAAGTTCATCCTTGGTCAATCTGACAACCAAAAATATCACCTTTTGTTTACAACTTTCCATTTCTTGTCTTAATAGGTTTATGGCCATTTCCTAATGCAAAATATATTGAGTACAAATTCAAAAGTAATCATAGTTTTTAACAGTACCAACGCTGTTCAAAACTCAAAGTCTCATCTGTGTCAAGACCATCTCTTAATTGTGAGCCCTGTGGAATCAAAAAAACATTATGTATTTCCAAAATAAGATAGCACAGGTTAAGCATTTCCTGTTCAAAGAAGGAAATGAGGCATATCAAGGAATGTTTAGACCAAAGCAATACTGAAATTCAGTAGGGAAAACTCCTAAACTTTCATCTCCATATCTGGCATTTGGGACTCATAGGGGAAACATCTGGGCTCCAAAAGGCTCCCTTAACACCACTCTCCATCTGTTCCTCTTGTTGGGCATTTCTAATCTGTATCTCTGCAACTTTTCTCAGCAGACACTGCATGGTTGTAGCATTTGCAGTATCCTCGGGTCTTCATTGCAGCTCATGCCTCACATTCATAGCTGTATGTCCTGACCTTGCAGGATCTCCTTTAAGGGACTGTGTGTGACCCTACAACACATTGCATGGTCAAATGACTTGACTTGTTTGGCACCATGGAGCAATAGTCCATGACCTCCTATGTCTTGTTTATTTCATTGTCCAAAACTAGTACTACTTGGCCAATGATGTCACATTCTGTTCTCACAACAGAATGATGCCTGGAACCCATGATTTTAGCATTCTTCTATTAGGTGGTTTCCTTTCAAAAATATTACATTCTTCCCATATTGAGCCTTCCATAGAATAGAGCTTATATATTTATATACTTTAGGCTACTTTCTTATTATCCCAGTGAATAGCTGTAGATTTTTATTTAATACTGATAATCTAACAATTATAGCCACAACAACTATGGACTTGGGCCCAGGGACTTTCAATTTTCTTATATTTATTTCAGTGTCAAATGGTATTTTTTAAATATTTATCTCCTCTGTATTTTCCTTACTTTCCCTGCAGATCTGATTCAGGGCAGCAAAGGGAAAACATGCCACAGACTCAATACTTTTCTGTGTTGAAATTTATTCTGCTAAACACATTGGGGAATTTTAAATTTATCATTGTTCAAATTATCAAGACACAGACAGAATTCAGACAATTGAATTTATTTTTGTTGTTTTTGCTGTTATTGTTATTTGCCACAATATAACATGAACTCTCTCTAGCCCAGTTTCTAAGTGCTATTTCTCCTCTGCAAACTTCTGAGCCTCCACAGTAAACATTTTCCTTGACTGTTTGATTTTTCAAACTCCCATCAGAATGGTGTAGCATTTTAAGGCTTTTTTATGCCAAAGTTCCAAATGCTTCAACCCTCCTGCCACAAAGCAATTCCAAAACCCTAGGAACCATGTGGTCAAGTTTACCCCACTCTCAGTAATATTTTTTTCTGTTTTATTTAACTTCTCATTGCTGGAACAAAATAGTGGACAAATATCAGTTATAAGGAATAAAGGAGTTTTTTTTTTTTAACTTACATTTTCAAGTTACCATTTTTCATGCCAGGGAAGGCATGGCAGCAGGAGGATGAGGCATTTACTCCACAGTGAAGAAGAACAAAGTGATCAGTGCTGCTGTTCAGCCAGCTCTTTCCTTTCCATATAGTCTATAAACCCAGTCCAAGGAACGCTGCCACCCACAGTTGAGTTGTATCTAGCCACTTTAATTAACCTAATCAAGACACACACACACACAAACACACACACACAAAGGCTAACCCAGTTTACATACTCCTTCACAGGTGAATCTAAATCCTTATTGCAGTCAGGTTCACATTGCTGGCAGAAAACACCCAACCAAAAGCAGCTTGTGGAGGAAAGGGCATATATTTTGGCTTATAGACTCAAGAGGAAGCTCTATGATGGCAGGGTAAAATGTGGCATGAGCAGAAGGTAGGCATCAGCTTCTGGCCAACATCAGGTAGACAACGGCAGCGGGACAGTGTACTAAACACTGGCAAGGGGAAGCTGTCTATTACACCCATAAGCCCATCCCCCCAACAATACATTGCCTCCAGGAGGCTCCAATTCCCCAATTGCCACCATCTAGGGACCTAGTATTCAGAACACATAAGTATATGTGTTATATAAATTTATTGACTCAAACCACCACAATATTATCAAGTTGACAGTATAAACTATCTCCTGTGCTTAATATTCCATTCAGTATCCTTTGTAGAACTAGCTTAGTGGCCATAGCTTCCTTTATCCGATCTTTATCATAAAACACTTTTCTTTCTCTTACTATTATGAGAGGTAATTTTACTAGGCATATTAGCTTGGGCTGGCAGCTGTGTTCTTGAACACTTAAAATACATCATTCAAAGTACTTCTGGACTTTTAAAGAATCCACTGAAAAAATGAGCTATTATTCTGATGAGCCTACCTTCATATACGACTTGATATTTTTCTTTTGCAGCTATCAATAACTTTTATTTGGTCTGTGTAGTTAGTGTTTTGACTATAACATAAAGAGTTTCTTTGTGTAGGACAGCATCTGAACTGCTGAGCCATCTGTCTAGACCTAGGAGCTCGTTCTTTTTCTTTTTTTAGTCGTATTTGATATTTTGTATACCTCATATACCTGGAAGGATCATATTTTTCCTAATTTGGGGAAATTTTCTTTTATAATCTTAGTGAAAATATTTTCTATGCTTTGACCTGAAGTTCTCCTTCTTCTATGCTCATAAATCAGAAATTTGATTTTTGAAAAGTCTCCCACATTTCTCTCATGTTCCATTCACATGTTGTTTTTCAACTTACTAATTTTGATTAATTGGCTCAATTCCTCTACCATGTCTTCAAGTTTAATATTCTGTCATCCATCTGATATATGCTATTGGTAACATTTTCCATGGAGCCTTTATTTGACTTATATTTTTAATTTCCAGATTCATTTTTGTTTGGGTTTTCTTCAGTAATTTTATGTTTTGTGAAATCTATTTTCATATCCTGACTTGACTTTTTCATTCCATTTAGCCATTTGTATTCTCTTGGAATTTATTTTGGCATTCACTTGTGTCCTCTTTGAAGTCATTGAAGGTTTCTTTCAAGCTTTTATCCCTGTCCTCTTTGAGTTCTTTGTTTATATTTATAATTGTTATTTTTAATTCTTTGTTCAGAGTTTCTTCTAAGTATCTCCCATGGGCATCCTCTGCTGTGGGATTAGTAAATCTTGCAGAAAATATATTGCACAAATTTTGTTGTATTTCCCATTTTGTATTTCTATGTACCAATCAGGAGATGGAGCATTTATCATGTGTTTCTGGCACACCTGTGTTGTTTGGTTATTTGGAACAGTGCTTGGTAGTGTTTGTGTGTGTGTGTGTATGTGTGTGTGTGTGTGTGTGTGTGTGTGTGTCTGCTCCACTTTGTGCTGCTGGGAGTTTAGTGATGGAGGTAGTTTGTATTGTTTTGTGCATGGGTTTGTTGAGGTAATTTAAGTTAGGCTACAGCTATACACAAAGTTATTCACAGGATCCCGTCTCAAATATTAGAAACAACAGCAGGCCTAAGAATTGACAAAAGCAAGGACATTACTAGCAATCAGGTGTACCCAAATTTGAACACATATTTGTGTCTCCAGTGGCAGCATAGGTGGGGAACAAGCATGTGGACTCACATGTAATGGCAGCAGCAAGAAAAGACTTTTGAAACATGAAACATTTATGTCAGACTGCATTCTAGATATAATGATAATTCTTGAAGTATAAAAATATCCATAATGTGACTGACAAATATTATAGTTTCCAGTGACAATTTTTACAATCTGTTCAGATTATTTTATTTATCCATTATATATTAGCATTTCTAGCTTTCATTTTTCTATTTGTACCATTGATCATCTAGATTTACTATTATATATTTCATATTTAATTCCTCCCTGTTGTTTTTCTGTTATATCATCTTATTTCTTCCCTAATAGTCACTCTTTTCATTTCTCCTATTTCCTGTATAATTCTCAAGATAGTTAAAGATATAGATTTAAAAAATCAAGAGAAACATTGAAAAAATTCAAGCAGTTTGAGATATTAAGTTTTTAAATGTTTATTATTATTATTATTAACAAGATGCTTTCTATATATACATCATGTGTTGGTACCCTCTTTTCTCTTGTCCCAGCCCCCATGCCAACGGGGAGGCTCCTAAGTCAGGTTGCAGGTATTTCCCATGTAGTTTATGTGTTGTGGGAGCAGTCATCACTTATTTCTGTGGGGAAGAAATGTCTCTGGGTATGATGTCTCAACCTGTGGTTCATACAATCTTTCTGCCCCTTCTTCTGCAAAATTCCCTGAGTTGAGCCATGGTGAGTGAGCCTTAAATCTACTGCAGTGATAAGCTCTTAGGAGACTCTGGATCTCTACTTTGGTAAGTGTTGAGTATCCGCAGGGTTTGTCTCCTATACCCTGGTGCCAATTATCAGGGACAGCATGGAAACAGCACTCTTGCTCATCTCCGCATTCCTCTATGGATTCAGCTGTGACTTGGCTGAAGTACTACGGGTAGTTTAATCTCCTCTGGTCTTGCTACATTCTCCTCTGGTCTTGCTACATACATGGAAAAAGAAGAACAGATTCTCCAGTGGAGAGTGAAGTTAACATAGTTTAAATGAGATAAGCATTATTAATTTAGGGAAAATTTGATGCATGCAGCCTCTCTTTTATCCAAAGAATAGTTTGAACTTGACACTGGAGAGAATAATCTTTGTCTCCATAGGATTCTGATCTGGTTACCAATTCCAGCTACAGGTTCCTTTACACTGAGCATATAGCAGAGCCAATCAGAAAGCTATTGGTTACCCACTGAGGCTGTGTGTTATTATTGCACTGGTTAGCATATCATGTCAGGGTGTTTACTTCTGAGTAACTTAGACTTCTGGTTGCTCAGACCATTGTTGGTCATTTTCCCCCAGTAGCTCATGTAGTGTTTTCCAGCACTAGACAGGCTAACTGTCTGGGGGATGGAATTCTTTTGAATTCCTGCCATGTTTCTCGGTGCTTTGTGTCAGTAGCATATGTCTTTAGCAATAGGGTCTTAGCTTTTGCCTCATGCAGGTAATTAAGTGCTTTGACAGAAAGCTATCTCGATTTGAGGACCTCATAGATTTCTGTGATCAACAGCTCAATGTGGGTAGCAACCAATCTCTGACACTGGGAGTTACAGGTCAGAAACAGAACTTATTTTTTCTATTAAGTTTAGGCTTCAAAGCAACCTCACTAGAACCCTACTTTTCAGGTGCTCCCCCCTTACTCCTTTTGAAGGTTATATCTTTTAGGATATCTCCAAGGATAAAGTTTTCTATGGTATCAGTTCAATTTGGATTTGATTTTGCATTTGTTTTGCTTTTCTTTCCCTCCCCTCTCCCCAAACCTCCCATCCTATTGTCTGAGCCTTGACTTGCCTATCAGGTATGATAGCAACACAAACAGGTCCAGGTTAGGAAATACAGATAAGTGACACAATATGGATTTTGTCTTTCTGTAATTGTGTGAGTTTGATGAGTATGATCTGTTCCAAATCTGTCCAATTTTCTACAAATTTCATTGTTATCATTTCTTTTTCTTACTACTGAGTAGAATTCCATTGTATAGATGTACCACAACTTTGTGATTCATTCATCCAGTGATGGACATCTGTGTTGATTCCAGTTCTTGGCTATAGTGAATTGAGCAGCGATAAACATGGTGGAGCAAATGTCTCTGTATTGATACATGGAGCATTTAGGATAAATGCTCAGTAAGGGAGTAACTGGGTCTGTTGGTAGCTCTATGTTATTCCTTTTCAGGAACCTCCAAATTGATTTCCATAGTGGTTGTACAAGATTACATTCCCATCAACAGTGGATGAGGGTTGTTCCTTGCCAACATTTGTTGCTGTTAGATTTTTTTTATGATTGCCATCCTTACTTAAGTAAGGTGAAATCTCATGGTTGTTTTAATTGCATTTCCCTGATGGTAAGGGATGTTGAACATTTTCTTAAGTGTGTGTTAGCCATTTGTAATTCTTCCTCTGAGAACTCCATATTCATTTCTCTGCTCCACTTTTGGAGTGGGTTTTTTAAAATTTTTTGAGTTCTTTGTAGATTCTAGATATTAGCCTTCTCTCCCTGGTATAGCTGGTAAAGATTTTCTCCCATTCAGTGAGTAATCAATTGGTTCTGCTTATGGTGTGTTTGTGCAAAAGCCTTTTAGCTTCATGTGATCCCATTGGTTGAGTAATTGTTTAATTTCCTGGGCTACTGAAGTTTTTTTCTGGAAGTCATTCCCCACTCCTATATAGTGGAGAGTTATAAACTTTTATATTATAAAATAAAATGTTATTCTAACAAGGTTTACAAATGTGCTCTCAGTTATCTCATTTCAGTTAAGTGTTCAAGCAATTTTATCTGAAAAAATACTCCCTGTTGAATTTGTACACACTGATTTTCTTTTCAGATATATGTTTTAATGGAGTAATAGTTAGATAATAAAGCCATATAGTTTATAAAAATGAATATGTTAATTGTTTTTAAATGTTTTAAGATTTTATGAATTTGAGGTGGAGAGATGGTTTAGCAGTTAAGGCACTTGACTACAAAGTCTAAGGACTCAGGTTTGATTCCCCATAACCCATGTAAGCCAGATGTATGTGGCGGTGCATGTGCCTAGAGTTTGTTTGCAGTGGCTAGAGTCCCTAGCATGCCCATTCTCTCCTTCTCCCTCTCCTATCTCTCTCTCTAATTCTTTTTTAATATTTGTTTTCACTTATTTATTTGAGAGAGAGAGAGAGAGAGGGAGAGAGAGAGATAGAGAGGCCACATCAGTGCCTCCAGCCACTGCATATGAACTCCAGACACATGTGCCACCATGTCCATCTGGATTACATGAGTCCTGGGGAATCAATCCAAGGCCCTTTGGCTTTGCAGACAAACACCTTAACTGCTAAGCCATCTCTCCAGCCCTCCCTCTCTCTCCCTCTATCTAATAAATAAATAAATATTTTTCTTAAATTATGATTTTATTGAGTATTGAGGTAATTTAAATATTTTAATGTTTATTATTATTATTAACAAGATGTTTCATATGGATACATAATGTGTTGATATCCTCTTTACCCTTGATACTGCTCCCATTCCTTTGGAGATGCTCCTCAGTGGGGTCACAGGTATTCCCTATGGGGTTGTAATTTATACATTGTTGAAGCAGTAATCAGTTATTTGGGGGCAAGAGAATGCCTCTTGGCATTATGTCTGAACCTGTGGCTCTTACAATCATCCCCCGCCCCTCTTCCGCAAAATTCCGAGCCCTGGTGGTTGAGTTTTAAGTCTACTTCAGTGATGAGCTCTTGGGAGCATCTAGATCTCTACTTTGGTAGGTGTTGACTATCCTCAGGGTCTGTCTCCTACACCCTGGTGCTGATTATCAGATACAGCATGGAAGCAGAACTCATGCTCATCTCCCCATTCCTCTGTGGATTCAGCTGTGGCTTGGCTGAAGTGCAAGGGGTCATTTATCTCCTCTGGTCTTGCTACCTTCTGTAAAAGAAGAACAGATTCTCCAATGAAGAGTGAAGTCATCTGTTTTTGGTTACTTTTTAATCTTACTTTTATTAACAATAGTGAGTAATTTTTAATTTGTAAAATTTTGAAATGATGTTGCCTGGATATTTTAAGGACACTGACTACTTTTGTCTCACAAAAAAATGGTAAAGCAACCAATTTCATCTACTCACTTTCAAAAATAAAGGCATGCTGCCCATATTTTAAATAAGCATTACCATTCATCTAGAAACCACTGTCAATTATTAATCTTTTATTATTGCCTCTAGGGAAAGATTAAAGGAATAGAAGAAATATAGCTGACAGTTTGGTTATCACATCTGGAGTAAATGAAAAGCATGGCCTGAATCCATCAAGAAAGATTAGGTAAATGTGAGAAAATTATTGATGTCATTTCACAGATGTAAATTCAAGCAAGTCTTAAATTGGAGTACCTAGCTTCAGTCAGCTAACACCTATTTCGTTGTCAACAGTTAGAAATATAAAATATAAACTAAGACCAGTAATACTGTATCAGTAATAAAGCTACTCTACAAGTGATTACTAGGAAAGTAAGAAACTGTGAATTTATAGACTGTTGTAATTATGAAAGAATATTTGGCATCAAATTGTGTTATAAGAAGAGAAATTGATATGATGCAAAAGCAATCATTATTATGAAAAACATTTGATTATTTCAACCAAATAAATTATTTCAAAAAAATGGAATTTATACCTACATGGTCCAGACACTATCTAGTTAATTTCACAAGGTTTTATTATACTATTGACTTATAGAAGCCTTCATGAGCAATATAGTTTGTCCAGTTCTGAAGTGATTTAACTGAAATAAGTTGTTCATAGTTTCTAGATGTGAACATAAATATTTTATCAAATCAACCATCAAACTCATGCCACACAGACCAGAAACATAGCTTGAAATTTAACTTCTAAAAGTTGCATATTTATATTTAGATCATAATTTATATACATACATTTTACTGAATTTTTATATAATTCAATGAAGATAAACTTAGCTTACATAATTATTTAATATTATTAGAATGAGAATAAAATGTCATGTTTACCATGCACTAATTATCATGTACAACTAAAGGCAATGTACACTATATATAAAGTCTTCTTCCATAGTCTCAAAATATTAAGTGATTCTTGTCTAGTCTCTGCTCTCTGGAACTCATACATATTCAAAGTTGCAAAAAGAGCAACATCCTACACTCATCATCATCCAAGAGCAAGAGAACAAGCTGTAAATCAAGAAGTGTGTTTTATGTGATTAATTAACAATAATATATATAGAATATATATAGAATAATATATGTTGTATTATTTATGTTAAATTAAACTGTACCTGTCAAGTAACTCTCCCCCTTTTTTCTGTAAGAATCTTTTTTCAAAACAAATATAACTCCAACAAGTCAGGGTACAAAAACATTTATTTAGAGAATATTCAGTATACAGAAATGTTTGGATGAGTGGAGAACTTCAAGAAATGTGTTAATCAAGGAGATAAAATTAAACAATGACTATCATAATTAGCATAAATTCTCTTTTTACCTCATTATGAGCTATTTTTGTTTTATATTCTTTCAAATTTTAAATGATTTATAGAAATGTGTAGTTAGTCCTCTCTACTATAAATTTACATTTTGCATATTAAAAGGCTGCAGAAAATAAATATCTGACACTATTCAAATTTGTCTCCTTGTAATACCCCACAATAGTTCTCCTAAAAGTAAGAATAGTAATAAAATACTGGGGTACAACAATGAGGCCATTCAATTTTTGATCATCTCACTGATGACAAAACATCCATGACAATCATTGTTTTCCCTATATATTGTCACTGATCAAGATTAAAATATATTTAATGCAAAGGGAATTCTACCCACCCAGTCTTCATAGTGAAAATGAAAATATCCTCAATCTATCAAATTTTAAATTCATGACGAATGAGAGGTACTCATTCTTCATATATATATATATATGGTGTTCTTAGGTGTTTTTTCAAGTTATGGGAAAATATATAAGTTTGAATATCATTTTAAAATGCCATTGAAAATGAAATGGAAGGGAAGAAAAATAGTAAAAGAAAGCAAGTATATGGAAAATAGGTGATGTGAATTGAGGAATATATTGATTAATTTTTCTACTATATTTCAAATCCACACTTCAGACTGAAATAAATACATCAGGGGCTGGAGAGATAGCTTAGTGTATATGGCACTTGCATGAACAGCCAAAGGATCCAGGTTCAATTCCCCAGGACCCATATAAGCCAGATATGCACAAGGTGGTGCATTTATCTAGAGTTTATTTGCAATGGCTGTGTGCCCTGGCATGCCCATTTCCTCTCTCTATGTGCCTCTTGCTTTCTCTTTATCTCTCTCTCTCTCTCTCCCTCTCTCTCCCATAAATAAATAAAAATTTAAAAAACATAAAATAAAAACATCAAAACAAATGGATATAATTAACAGGAATTGTGAATTGAAGTAATTCACAGCAGTATAAGTGACCACTTTGTATAGGGATTAATACTTAAACTATGTCATCACTACTAGAATGGAAACAGTCACTTTAAGTTGAATGCTTTAATTCCTTGAAGTAGGTATTGTGGTGAGGACAAAGACCACACCACATCTTTTATTTCCCTCTTTATTCATTTCTTGTCTTGATTTTTTTTATTTTCAATGGATTATGGTATTCCCTGTGGGGTCATGAAGGTCTCAATTAGTCCTTATGGGGCAGCAGGGGCACCATGCTTCAGAATATACCTTCCAATCTTGAGGCTCTTATGATAGTTTCACTCTCTCTTCCACAATGTTCCCTGAGCCATAGCAGGCCCATTGGCAGTCTAATTTAGTGTTTAGTTCTTTGTAGCCTCTGGATTTCTGTTTTGATAGGATTTGATTGATCATTATGTCTGTCACCATTACCCTCGATCTAGTTGTCAGGACACCAGTAAGAACAGTATTCATGTCACAGCTGCCACTGCAGTTACTCCTGGGCCCTGGCAGATGTGGTAGAGGTGGTTAGTCACATGGTGGGCAGTCAGCTATCTTCTTTTCTTATCAATGGATCTTGTCTCTCCTCTGTCTTCTCTGCCTTGCTGTTTTTAAAATAAAGCAGATTCTCCAACCAAGAGTAAGAACAGCTTGAATTAAAGGCAGTATGCAAAGTTATTTAAGAAATTTTGATATGCAAGCCCAGTCTTTAGTAATAGGAGCTTCCTTAGCAGTGAGGGATTCTGAATTGGTTTCCAGTACCAGATGTGAATTTTCTTCCTCTGAGTTGGCCTCATGTCCAGGCTGTGTGCCACTATTGGACAAGTGTGTATTACTTTTCTGGCTGGTTGATTTTCTAGTCTGTAGGGTCTCCTGCTTATTCATGCTGTTGGTGACCATTGCCTCCAATGGCTCCCATGGGGCTTAACAGCACTATGAAGGCTAGCCAGGCTGGATCTAGTTTCCCTTTTGATTCTAGCATGGTATTCTGATATCCTGGGACAGCGGCTTGTGGTATCTTCAGTGATAAGGTCTTACCTTTTAGCTCTAGCAGGTAATCAAGTGTTTTGGCAATAACCTACATTATTTTGGGGACTTCATGGGTCTCCCTGGCCAACAGCGCACTGTGGGGCCAAGTTAATTCTGAGACTTGGATTTACCAGTTAGTCTATGATTTCAGGTTAAGATTTTTCTACTTTCTGTTTATACTGTTCCACTCCTGCTTTATTGAGGTTATATCTTTAGTTGAGCATGAACAACATTTTCAAGTATAAGTTCCCTACTTGTCCAGGATGCCTACATCCAAGAATCCAAATATTCTTTTTATATGTGCACACACACATTTCTATATATGCATATGCATATCCAAAATTCCCTCAATGTAGCAAAGAAAAAACTACATTATCAGTTTCTTCTTTAAAATCAAATTATATATATTGTTCAGATTTAACATGTTTTCTCATGATAATGTTATTTTTCTGTTTTAGGATGCCATCCAGAAAGCTACTTTTCATTTAGTTATCATGTATCCTTAAATTTTTGGTAATCTTTGATGGTCCTCATACTTTTCTAGTGGTTAAAGAACTTGACACTATTTTGACTGCTGTTTACATATATTAATAAGTATATTATTGTGCAATATTTGGATATATATGAACTTAGTAGAAGGCATAAATTAGTTTCTACATATCTGCCTCCATCATCTATCATTTATTCTGAGTCAAAATACTCACAATCTTTTCTTCTGATTTAAATATGCAGTATAGGATTGTTATCTCTAATCACAGTACTGTGAAATATACACCAGACTTTCTTTCTTCCATTTAACTAACTCTGAAGCTCTTTATCAAACATTCCTTATTTTCTCCTCTCCTACATTTCTTAGTCTTGATTAATCACCATTCTACTCTCAAATTCTAAAAGGAACATGACATTTCACATATGAGTAAGATTATATGGTACTCCTTTCTGAGCCTGGCTTAATTCATTTAAAATATTGGTTTTTCATTCTATCCATGGTGTTACAAATTATGAGTTTTCATATCTGTTCATGGCTAAATAAAATTCCATTGTGGATGTATACCACATTTTCTACAACTATTTACCTGCTGGTGGATTCATTGGTTGATTAAATAATTTGACTATTATGAATGGTTCAGAAATAAACACAAATATTAGGTATGTCTGTAGTAAGATAACTATGATTATACTGAGTATATACCAAACTATGATATATACCTGAAAGATAAGGAAGTTCACTTTCTATTGTTTAAAAAAAAAACTTTTATGTTGATTTCCTTAGTGGCTGTATTAGTTTGTATTACCACCAGCAACATATGAGCATTCATTCTGCTTTTGCTCCACCTGATGCATTATGTGAGTGTGAGTGTCTGTGTGTGACACACACACACACACACACACACAGAGAGAGAGAGAGAGAGAGAGAGAGAGAGAGAGAGGAGACAGATGGCCACTTTGACTGACCTAACATAGAATCTGAATATAGTTTTCATTTGCATTTACTTGATGGCTAAAAATATTAAACCTTTCTTCTTGTGTCTATTACTCATTGTACTTAATCATTTCTAACTATTTATATCTGCCAAGTTATTGATTATATTATGTATTCTTTAGTATTTCATTTTTTGAGTTTATTAATTGTCCTATATATTAGACCCTTGTTAAATGATTAGCTGGAAAATATTTTTCTCATTCTGTGTGCTGTCTTTTCACATAGTTGATTACTAGGAGGTCTCTTCAGAAAATCCTCATTTATAACTATAACTTTAAATGTTTTCCATATGTTTTCCTTTAGCAGTATCAAAATTTTTGGCCTTGAATTTAGATTTTTTTTTTATCCATTGAGTTGATCCTTGTACATGGTGAAACATGGGGATCTAATATCTGTTTTCTACATTTGGATATCCAGTTTTCCCAACACTGCTTGTTTTAAAGGCTTTTATCTAACTGATATGCATTTGGCAAAATATTGTCAATATTCAGAAGGCTGTAGCTGCATGGGTTTATGTATAGATTCTACTTCATGGGTCTTATGTCTGTTTTTATACCAGCAGCATGTAGCTTTTATTATTATGACCTACACAGCTTTGGTAAGAACAGGCCTACAGTGATGAATTTTCTTGCAAAGGGAGTTACAGTTAGGGTGACTGGGCCCCTGAAGGTAAAATGGGATTTAAAGTTTACACTTGCTAGAAATCAAAGATGATCTGACTTCTTATCTCTTGCCTAGTTCCCTAGATGTGTTTTTTTCCACAAGCAAGCAGGAACCCTCCTGGAAGGAAAGTTTTTCATAGGATTTCAACATTGTGGTTGGTCACGTTCAACCCATAGAACTTGGTGTCAAGGCTAACCTCTTCCTGAGACAGCTCCTAGCCCTAACCACCCAGTGCTCCCTCTGGTTCACCTGAGCTCAAAGACAGCTCACCGCCACTAAAAGTTTATAAATATCTTAGCAAGGAGAGGGCACATTCTCAGACTGTGATAGAAAAGAAGCTAAATGTTGAACTGGTTCACTGAGTTACTGTGAGAGTTAATTGCTGAGGAGCTAAAACTTATCTTTGTCAGCAGATGGAAAATCCCAAAGAAGGAACTGTCCAGAAAGTGCCCAAAGGGATGATATGAAGGAAAGACAGTATAGGCTAAAACAAAGTAAAATGGAGTCCATTGTTAGGGGGGGCCTGACTACAGAAATGATTGATATGCAAATTGTCACATCTTGTTTGTTCACTTACCCCCACCTTGGATATAAAAACTATAAAATGAAAATAAAATCTCAGCTCTGGGCCAAAGCTTCTTTAGAGAACCACCTCAAGCTCCTTGGATCTGGGTAACAAACTACTCTACTTTCACTCATACTGGCATTGGAGTGATCTTTCCAGAGAATTTCTACATCTCTGGAGGCCCTAGTGATATTTTCCTTTACCAAAATCCCAGTTTGTTAGGAAGAACTACTGCTCCTGAGTCTCCCAGCCTAAAAGTCCCTGGAACTGGGAATCACACACCCCTGACATGATTGCAGGGTTACCTTCCAGGTGGCCCAAGGAGACTGTGAAGCCCTGGACCAGAGTTCCTGATTGGAAGGAGATGAGGCTAAGTCAGATGTACACACCACATAAGAATTTCCTGGGAAATTTGAAATGGGTATTGTGACTAGTCTGGTCTGGGGAAGCCAGCATGGAGTGATCTCCTCAAGAGGAGGAAACCCTGAGCTTTAATACTTCTGCAAGGTGATGGCCCTCTTTACATGAGGTGTCAGGTTGACTGATGGTATTCAGTCTAAGTAACTAGCTAGATAAGGACCAGTGTTGTTCCTGTCTCGGTAACTGGCTTAATCAGAGTTGTAACTGGGATTAGATAAGAAAAGCCATTTAAACTCCAAATGAATGAATGAATGTGTGAGGGGGAGATGGACATCTGGAGTCTCTATGAAAAGTGGACTTGATATAAATGTGTGTACTAATAGGCATGTGTCTCACAGCCCCAAGGCTGCAGAATGATTTCTGTATATGCTCAGGAAGGCTTTACTATTGTGTCTGTTCTGCAGCACTAACACAATGAGAAATTCATTGTGGCAGAAGCACTCCACAAAGCCCACTCTCCTCGACTGCATGGTTAAAACAAACCATATTTCAGAAGGGAATATTTAGGAGATTATAATAGTAAGATGACACCAGGAAAATTAAAGGCCTCTGTAAATTAGGAAGGCCAGCTTTTAATGTTGAATGGCCCCCAGAGGAAACACTAAAATTAACTCAGATTGTAAACAGGGAAAAATACAAGAGTCTCCTACTCTCAAAAGTTATAAAATGGCAAGATCAGAGATCTCCCCTATAGCCCAGAGAGAAAACCAAAACTCTCCCTGTTGGGAAAAAAAAAAAAAACAAAAAAACAACTCAACTAGAGTCAAAATAGAAGCTTCCTAACACACTCTCTAGTTATGAGGTACTGGCTAGCAGAACTTAAAATTGGCAAACCACAAAGCCACATAAGGGGGGAGGGGTGTGTTAGAGGGAGATAATGTTGCCTGGGCTACTCAGAAATTCCACCACTCTGGTGCCTGACACTGAGGAAGGAATTAAATGATAGAAAAGACAAACCAAGATAAAAGTCTCACTGCAAGGTTTTACAAATGTTTCTGAGATAAACGAATGTAATAAAAGTCACTCGGGTCCTAAATCCAACCATATACCAGCCACAAGAGTAGAGAAAGCACATCCACACTTGCAGAGAAGGGTTACAATGTCATCATGTGTACTCCAGGGGTAAAAGTCCCATCCTGAATATTTAAATTCTGGGGCTTGTCCCAGACAAGTGTTAGAAACCTGGGGAAACTCATCTGTCTTGCTCTCACATGCTGCAGCTGTGGCAGCTCTCAAGAGCAAAGACAAAATGGGGACTACACATGAACAGGCACCTGAAATTGAAATGTGTCACTTAGTGCTTTCCCTGTAGAGCTTGATAGACATAATTGCCAGATGGCCCTGGAATAAGAGGGAGAACCTGACACACAAATCATAATGGACAGTGAGACAAGAGACAAGTATCTCTGGGCTTATGACACTGCTGGGAAATCCATTATGGCTCAGCTTTCTTAGGTTCTTTGCCTTGCAGAGCCAGGGGGGATCTACAGGCACAGGGAATCTCAGGGTTCTGGTCCCAAGATCATGATGGGTTGCTTCTGGTCAAGATGGTGCCCCCCTAACTGTGCCAAAACTCCTGGGAAGGAGAGGCAAGGCATTAAGGATTCACTGGGTCTTTTAGGAGAGAACATTCTCTAATAGATTGCCAGTAAGAGGGTGTGAAAGGGCCAAAAAGGGAATCAGCTGATTTTCACACTCTTGGGTAACCCACCAGTTCTCCAATCCACCCAAGCAGCCATCCTAGCCAGAGTCCCAGCTTCAGGCTACTCTTGCACTAACTGGAGGAAAGGAGACCCAGGCCAGTAGTTCCACCTGCTCCATTGGGCACATGTGATCATCCAGATCCACCCCACACCCTCCAATCCTCAGACGCCCCTCAAGTCCCCCACACCCCAGGTATCCTCAGAACCCCCACCCTACCACTTTGGTCTCTCGCTGCTCCTCCCCCACCCCCTGAGAAGTCAGAAATGATCTACTCTGCCCCACCTGCCCTCAACTTCACCACAGCCTGCTCTGCTCGACCCCATCCACCAGTGACTTCGCACGTGCTCGGCCCCAAACCCCTCCCCTGCAACTTCAGATCCCCTCCACTCATCCCTGTCTCCCTGCACTTCGGACATGCTTGGCCCTGCCCTCTCCCTCTGTGACTTCAAACCCGTCCCACTCAGCCCTACCCTCCACCCAGTGACTTCAGATATGCTCAGCCCTGCCCCCACCATGCCACCACCACAACTTTGGACCTGTTCTGCTCAGCCTTGGGGCCCAGTGACATATTACCATTAAGACTCTAAACATTGACATCAAAGAGAAAGTCCTAAAAGCAGCTAGGGAAAAACAACACATTACATTTAAAGGTCTCCTCATCAAAATCACTTCAGACTTCTCAGTGGAAATCCTGAAAGCAAGAAGGGCCTGGATTGGAACACTACAAAGTCTAAGGACCTATGGCTTCCAACTCAAACTATTCTACCCAGCAAAAGTGTCCCTCATAATAGATGGTGAAATAATAACTTTCCATGACAAAACTCAGCTTTACAACTATATGAACACAAAACCAAACCTGCAGAGAGTATTTCAGGAAATTCTCCACACAGAAGAATCAAATAATCAACCTCAAGTGCCTACAAGAAGCAGATCACAATAACCAAACTCAGAGATGTCAGAAAAAAATTCAAAGTCCATGAAAACACCAAACCACATAAACCAACATAATATGAAAGGGACCAAATCAAACCTCACAGTCATTGTCCTAAATATCAATGGCCTAAATTCACCCATCAAGAGACACATGCTCACAGGGTGGATCAGAAAATTAGACCCCTCAGTCTGTTGCCTTCAAAAAACCCACCTCACTGCTAAAGACAGACACCTTCTCAGGGTGAAAGGATGGAACATGATAATCAAAGCAAATGGGAATAAGAAACAAGCAGGCATAGCCATACTAATATCAGGTAAAATAGACTTCAAACCAAAAATAATCAAAAAAGACAAAGAAGGCCACTTCCTACTGATCAAGGGAACAATCCATCATGAGGATATCACAATCATCAATCTGTATGCACCAAACACAGGTGCATCACAATTCATAAAACAAAACCTACTGGACAATAAAGTAGAAATAATCACTAACACCATAATAGTTGGGGACTTTATATACCATGACCAGCAATAGATCATCCAAACAGAAACTCAACTGGGAAGTGAGAGAGGTCAACAAAATTGTAGAATATTTTGACCTAATGATCATCTACATAACATTCCTCCCCAAATCCACAGACTACAAATTCTTCTCAGCAGCCATGGAACCTTCTCTAAAATAGATCATATACTATGTCACAAAGCCAGCCTCCTTATATTTAGGAAGATTGACATAATCCCCTGCATGATATCAGATCACAATGCTATATTGCTAGAAATTAACAACAAAACAGCCACCAAGAAACCCATCAGCTCCTGGAAACTGAACAGCACACTTTGAAACAATAAATGGGTAGTGGATGAAATAAAAAAAATGAAATTGAGAAATTTCTAGAAATGAATGACAATGAGAACACATCATACCAAAACTTATGGGAACCAATGAAGGTGGTCCTCAGGGGAAAATTCACAGCATTAATGCCTTCATAACAAAGACAGAGAAATCAAAAATCAATAACCTAAACATCCGCCTATAGGCACTGATAATGGGTGAGTCACAAATTGCTGCAAACAGATGGCAACTTCTTATAAGATATGTGTAACTGTTTTAAGTTTACTTTATCTCTCTATGGTTCTATGGAACTGCTAACAGACAACAGCCCCAAGGTTTGCATTTAGACTGAGCAGTACTCAATACTGAGTTTGTCAGAAAAGTTCTAAAACTTCTAATAATGTTCTACTCTGCTTTTATATTTTTCAAATATGTGTTCCAGAAAACTGATAAAAAGAGGTTCTAAAACTCAACAAATGATAAAATATATATTTATATCCTAAGTACACAATGTAAGTCAAGTCTGGTCTATGCTTTTATAAAAGATTATTTTGAAGAGCCTTTTGAGGGCAATAAAAAATAACACTTAAATGGTCATATTAAAAGGTCTTATGATAAGGATAGTAAAAGTTTTTGAGGTGATTATTATGAGATAAACTATATAAAAGGATAACCTGAAGAAGAAACATTAAATGTTGGATACTAAATGTTTGGCAATGGAGATTGTTACAGAATGGTTACACAGATTGTAAGGTAAAAGTATGTAGATGAAGGTATGAGTAAATGTAAATAGAAGGCTTAAAGACAAAGTTGATTATCTAAGTCTTAATGTGCCTGATCACATTACAGACTATGTGAGATTAAGGTGACTATTAGCCTAGAGTTTATATCAGACTAACAAAGGATGGCCCTAGCTGGTTGCAGGATGTTATGATATTTAGGTTCTAAATTTAAAACTTTAACTTATTGATGTTAATCTGGTAATGATAATAGTTATAAGGTTGTAAAAGAGTGGCTTTAAAACTCTTAAGCAAGTGTGTGATGTTCCTATATTTGTCAACCTTTTAATATTTAACAAGGTTATTATATCTTAACAAAAACACTATAACCTTCAGATGGTGGCTGCCTTGTTCACTCTGTTGTGCTGAGATTATTGTATAAGTCTTATAAGAGCTTATTTAGTCATTGTGAATTTGTTCTTAGGGAAACTGAGAAAACTCCTCCTGTCCTAGGAAAGCCTGCAATATACAAACAATGTTAATATAGCTTGTCTAAGATTCATATATTCTATCATAAATATTGCCTTATATTAAACTTAAAAATGGTTCAGAGATTAAAGGTAGTTGATGAAGAAATCATTTTACGTCTATCATAATGTCTCTAATGTATTTTAAAATCAGACTAATCTAGCTGAATTAGGTTTAGCTTTGTTCTTAAGCTATGTATAATCAGTGTCAGTCAAAGTTTTGCTTAAGCAATTATCTCATTTCTTGTATCTTAAGTTCATTGCTTATAGATATATTGATACTTAAGACATGTTCCCTGCTCTAGAAAAATGATCTGAAATGTTGCTGTACTGCTTCCAGTTTGTAGGTTAATTGGTACCTACATAGGTATACAGAGTAGCCAAAGTTGTTTTAAAATACAGATGCCAAGATTTGTATTGTCTTATCTTTTCCTGGCATACAGTTTCTAGATCAAATTGATGGATTTAAAGTTGTAGATAAAATATTGTTTTCAGGGCTTCTAACATGCTCTGTCTATACTTATAACTGAAATATACTTAAAAGATAAAAAGGGTATGTTTTCTGTGTTCCAGATGTAGCTCACACTGTTACCTGACAACAAAACTTAAATGCTAATCAGAATGATGTTATACTATTGTGTCATTCTCTGACCACATCTGCTTTGCTAATCATATATGTTCTGCACCTTTTAAACAAAATCTGGTTTGCTAATCAGATATGTACAGTTCCTCTGAGTGATTAATAACCACAAGTAGAAGCCAAGGTCAATTGGACATATTGGATTGAAAGGATAACCAATATTTTGCTTCCTGCTCCAAGGTCAGAAGGCCACAGGAGGTGATGGGACACTTGCTTACTTTTACTTCTAGACTTTGGTGAGTTCCCTGTCTTCTTGATCAGGGAAGACACAAGACCTGGAGATCGACTCCAACTCAGTGTTTCTGCAATAGGAAAGTCACATCAGAGGAAAATCCGTCCTTCAGGCTTCCAAGAAAGAGGGATAGCCACTTGGTCAGCACCACCCACACAACTTACTGGTGAGTGATTTTTACCTGACTGCTTTCTATTTCATTTGTGCTTCTACCCTATTTCTACTATTCTATATGGACACTGGGACTGATTTTATCAGCCTTTTTAACATGGCCTCATGACCAGAAGCCCTGTAGGAATCCTCTAGGCCTTCAGAGTCACATTGGGAATGCTTAGGTAGTCAGCATTGTGGACTGAACAGGTACCAGGGTCCATGATTCTCAAACCTACAGACAGCTGTTACTGGACTGCACAGATCTTATCCTGTGCACTAATCCCATAAAAACCCATTATAATACAAATTCATAGTATCAGTTCTGTTCCTCCAGAGAACTCTGTCTAATACACTTACCTAGAACTCATTCTGTTGCCCAGTCCATCCTTCAACTTGTCATATGCCTGACTTAACCTACCAAGTAGCTGGGATTACAAGCCTGTGCCTAAAACATTTCCTAATAAAGAATATCACAACCTTCTTGCACTTAGGAACATGTATCTTTTCAATTTTTACTTTGGAGTAATCAGGTAACAAATCACCCAATATGAGCAAAAATAAAAGTGAATGTGACATTGCATAAAGTATCAGAAAACTCTGTGTTTACAGTTTGTGATCTGAAACAAGAAAGCTAGCATTACCATGTGGTCTCCAGCTGAAACCAAGTGCACTAGGCAATTCAGTAGTTCATGCTACCCTGATTTGTGTTCATGTGACTAAAGAACCATTGTTGATAGTGACTTTGAGCTAAAAATCAATACTAATATTTACATGATTTCAAAATAAGAAATCTTAGAATAACAACACAAAAAAGCATAATGGCACAAATATATCAAGACAATTAGCCAATTTGTCTTGACATATATAGAACATTTCATTTACCAGCAGTAGGCTACTCATATATTTAAAGTACCTATGGGACAGCCACCTAGATAAAACATGACTATATTGCTAAAATTAATATCAATGAATTTAAGTAATAGGAATTCATTTTCATATCTAATCTCACCATGAGAGAATAAAATAATATATATAGCAGAAAATTAATTTTTCATTAATCAAACAACAATATCAAATAACCAGAGAGTCAAAAAATATAAAATATTTATACATTCATACATATAAATTGAAATGAGTTTTAAAAAGTTAAGAAATATATTAAAATATGTGAACTGGGGCTGGAGAGATGGCTTAGTGATTAAGTGCTTGCCTGTGAAGCCTAAGGACCCTGGTTCAAGGCTCAATTCCCCAGGACCCACGTTAGCCAGATGCATAAGGGGGCAAATGCATCTGGAGTACATCTGCAGTGGTTAGAGGCCCTAGCATGCCCATTCTCTCTCTCTCTCCCTCTTTCTCTCTCTCTCTGTCACTCTTAAATAAATAAATAAAAATAAACAAAACAATTTTAAAAATATGTTTTAAAAAAATAAGTGAACTATAGTGAAAGCATCCCTGAGAAGTAACTTATATCATGGAATGCTTAACTGAGAAAATAGCAAAGGTTTGAAATAAGTAATCTATGTTCATACTTCAGTAACTTGAGAAATAAAGAGTTAACCTAGCAAATGAAGAACAAAATAAAATAAAAAAAAACAGTCATGGAATAATAAAGTAGCAATGGAAATTTCAAATGAGAAAACAATAGACAAGAAAGAAAAGCTTGGAACTTTGCATACATCAATAGCCACTAAATATCCACTGAAAACTTTAAAATGGAAAATATAAACAGTATGAAACAAGAAGTACAGATGTATGGATCCAGTGGCCTGCAGATACTTTAAGGAAAGTAAGAGTGCTATAATAGGTGTATCTTTGAGGACATAGAAATTGTTCTAGGAAAACATAACAAGTGGCAAAAATAATGGCGAATAGTCTGAACTTTTTAAAGCTGACTAATTTAGTCTTTCATCTTGACTTCTTTTCTGAGTAGACGAATTTAGAGTTGCAAGGGAAAATGTCTGAAACACACAAATAAATAAATTCTGTGTAGCCTAGAAACATATAATGTTTAAAGGAAAAATAAATATTTGAGGAAGACAATATTGGGTTGGTGGAACATTTTGAAAATACTTGCCTCCTATGAGAAAATTCAGAAAATAAGGAGGCGGCCATTAGGAAAAATCTGCGATTGTCAAATGTACTAACATAAAGGAGAAACTTTAAAAGTAAGTTAAAGGGAATATTTAGCATATTTATTCTGTAGAGTTATAAGGGTTGGTTTCACCTTTTAAGAGTCCTGAGCATAGTTCCAAATAGGTTTTGTAAAGCAGCCTCTGGCCTTCAGTAATATTATTTGGCATACAAAATATTCCTTCCTTCTACCTAGCAAGTCCTAAACTTATTTTCTATCAATTATTATACTCTCACTCTATAGTTTTGCTATTGAAAATTTTGGGATACAAACATCTGCCTGAAGCAAAAACACTACCCACCAAATAAGTAAATAAAATGAAACAAAATTCTCAGCATACCCACAAAAATATTCAGAATTTTAGACATAGACTGGAACTATTGTAATTTTACAAAGGGCATCTTTAAAAATACATACAGCTAATATCACATTTAACTGTGAAAGACTGAAGTTTCAATTAAGGGAGAGGACAAGGATGTTTACTGTCTCAACTGTTTTAAACATAACCCTGAAAGATTTAGTATCCCAATTAGGCAAAAATATATAAATACATAAGTAAGATGAAATGAATGTGTTTTGAAAAGGTATGAATAAATGTATTTCTATTTATGAATTGTATATTTTTCTAGGGGAATAATGTGAAAGCATCTCAATTGCCAGAGTAAGAGCTGATTAAGGTCACAGGATACAAAATCATCCAAAAATACAATTGCATCTCTAAATACTAATAATAAACATATGGAAACACAATTTAAAATAAAACACCATTCAGCTTTACTCCAAATGTCATAAAAGAAATTTAAGGGCTGGAGATATAGCCTAGTGGTTAAGAAATTTGCCTGCATAGGAAAAGGACCCAGGTTTGATTTCCCAGTATCCACTTAAAGCCAGATGCACAATGTGGTACATGTGCCTGGAGTTTGTTTGTAGTGGCTATAAACCCTGGTGTGCCCTTTCTCTCTCTCTCTCTTTCCCTCAACTAAGTTCTTATTTGTTGGTTTATTTTCAAGGTAGGGTTTCACTCTAGCTCCGGCTGATCTAGAACTTAGAGCAAGTCCTAGCCTGGCCTTGAACTCATAGCAATCCTCCTATCACAGCCTCCTGAGTACTGAGATTAAAGGTGTGCACCACCATGCCCAGCTTTGAATGACCCTCCTGAAGACTTTATGTCTGAACAGTGCTACACTGGAAAGCAAGCCTTCACAGAGGCCAACCTTTGCAGAACATTGGAACTCCAAACTAGTACAATTAGAAAACATCCAAAGGCAAAGAAACGAACCTGGATTTCATGCCTTATTCAAAATATAATTCAAAATGGATCATAGAATTCAATATAAATTGGAAATATAGGAAAACATTTGGTATTTTTGACAAGGTTATTTAGATGTGATAAAAATGATAAACTACTTCAAAATTTAAAAATTTTGCTCTATTGAAATTAATGGAGAACAGATAAAATCCCAATGCATAGATTGGTAGAACATTTGTAGTAGCATTATTATTTATTTTCTCATTGCTGGAACAAAATACCTGACAGAAAATATCAATGTTGGGCTGGAGAGATGGCTCAGAAATTAAGGTATTTGCCTGCAAAACCTAAGGACCCAAGTCCTCAGTACCCACACAAAGCGAGATGCACAAAGTGGCACATGCATCTGGAGTTCATCCACAGTGGCTATAGGTCCTGCTGCACCCATTCTCTCCCTCTCCTTCAACCCCACTGCCTCTTTCCATATCTCACTCACTCACTCATATATATATATAATGTTAGTGTAAAGAAGAAAGATTTTTGGTTGTTTTTTGTTTGTTTGATTTTGGCTTACAATTTGAGGTTATAACCCATCAAGGCAGCCTGGAAAAATGGACTATGAAGCAGCTCTTCACATTGCATCCCACAGGTAGGAAGCAGAGTGGCAAATGCTCATGCTCAGGTCACTTCCTCCTTTTAATTCAGTCTTGAACCCCTGCCCTTGGAATGGTGCCTCCCACAGGTGAGAGGTGGTATAAAGTGGGTCAAGATGGGTCTTCCCATCTCAGTTATCCTCAGAGGCTAACATAACCTAGATAGTCTCTCAGAAGCATGCTCAGAGGCTTATTTCCTAGATGATTCCAGTTCCTGTCATAATCAATGTAAACCAATATAAAGTATACGTGATAAATTAGTGAATATTAGTCAGGCTTATCCATAGAAACAAAACCAGTAGAAAAATAAGTGTGTGTGTGTGTGTGTGTGTGTGTGTGTGTTTATTTGCTGGATATAGTTGACTCATAACCTTAATTATTACACATATACCACTAGTCAACTTGGCACCTATACACATGCTATAATTTACTTGATTGCTATATAAAATAATAGTAATGTCATAATTTTGTCTCATATGTTATAACTATCCTTATTATCCATTATCAAAATGAAAATGCAATAATCCCATCCCTAGCAAAGCAAGGAAATTATTGCATGATGTTTACTTTGCTTGAGATATACCATAACTTGAAACTATGATGTAAAATTAATAGTTCTACATTTATAATATTGACAACTTCATTTTGATTTTTATGTCTTAAGATATATTTTAGTTACCAAATTAATTTCATTGACTAATTAGTTGCTTTATATCACTTATTTTTAGTCTTCATATAATTTTTAATTGTCCAAGATTCCTCTTGCTATTAACTTCAAGCTTCATACCATTATGATTAGAACAAGTATATTCTTTATAAGATGCCAATCTTCTTAACTGTGTTAATACTTCTCTGTGGTATAACATATGGTCTAATATGGAAAATATTTTATAAGCATTTGTAAATATTTATTTTGTATTTTTTGGAAGACAATGTGCTGCAGCAGGATTTGCATTGCTGGCAGAAATCACTCGACCAAGAGAAGCTTGTGGAAAAAAGGTTTATTTTGGCTCACAGACCCACAGGGATACTTCATGATGGCAGGAGAAAATAATGGCATGAGCATAGGGTGGACATCACCTTCTTGTCAATATTGTGTGGACAATAGCAACAGGAGAGTGTGCCAAACACTGGCAAGAGGAAACTGGCTCTAATACCTATAAGCCCACCTTCAACAGTACACTGCCTCCAGGAAGAGTTAATTCCCAAATTTCTATCAGCTGGGAACCTAGCATTCAGAACACCTAAGTTTATGGGGGACACCTGAATCAAACCACCACATTCTGCCCCTGGCCACTATAAACTGTAAAATGCAATGGATTCAGTCCAACTTCAAAAGTCCCTATAGGTTTTATCAATCTCAATGATGTTCAAACATGCACATAGTACAGAGATCTTTTAACTGAGCCATAAAATCAAAAAATTACCAAAAACCCATAATGGCACAGAATAAGTTCTCACTGCAAATGATGACATTGGGCATAGCAAAGAAACAGTCAACCAATACATGATTTAAACTGGGAAAACATCAAAATCTGTAGTGCCAAGTCCAACAACTCTAGTCAGTGACAAATCTCCAAAGCTGATGATTCTAACCAGCAACAAGTCTCTGCATTTCCAATTCTGCCCCACAGATAGGGTACTCACAGCCCTGGAAAACTTCCTCTAGGGCCCGCAGCTCTCCTTGGCAGCCATCTCATGGTCCCGACATCTCTATTGGGTCTCCACTGCAACCCATGGTCCATCTTCACAGCTCCATCTGGTCTCCAATGCAGGCATCCAACAAACCTGATTCACACTGCCCACGGCCATTTCTAAAGTATGACCATGTTACAAATTCAATGACCATCCCTTTACTGCATTTATTATACTCTATAAAAACAGGTAGTGTGACAGTTTATTCAATGGGAAGTAAA
This sequence comes from Dipus sagitta, assembly GCA_036346955.1. Classification (NCBI taxonomy): domain Eukaryota; kingdom Metazoa; phylum Chordata; class Mammalia; order Rodentia; family Dipodidae; genus Dipus; species Dipus sagitta. The sequence goes on from CM070776.1 coordinate 76,128,182, forward strand.
GCAGATTTTGAAGAACAGGACACTCCTTTAGCATTCTCGCCCCTTCAAAAGAATGCATTCCTTCTTTTGTCCCAATGCAAGTCAGCTGGCCCAAACTTAGTGGTTGTAATCTCTCATACAATTGCAGCTGAATGGACAGCAGTTTTAGCCCAAAGATTTTATTTCTGTGCCATATCTCTCTGCTCACACCAGTACATTTCTATGCGAAGCCACACTGTGCAAGTTCTCAGGACACAGGCATAATAGCTAGTCTCTCACACAAACTGCTAGCCCAATCCAGGCAAAGATATTTTTCACCCTTATAAGCCAAATCTGGTAATCCATAGTTCTTACGGCATTCAGTTCTTTCATCTCTGGTCAGAATAGTCCATTTAGCTGTATTTATAGAACTGCAAGGCTTCTCTTATGCCAAGATTTCGAATCCTTCCACGTTCCTCTTGAAATCAGCTCCAAAAAGCCAAAACCACACAGTCATTTGTCTAGCAGTAACCCCATTCCTGGTACCAACTTTACTTTTGCAGTAAGGTTTGCATTGCTGGCAGAAATCACCTGACCAGAACTAGCTTGTGGGGAAAAAAAATGGTTTATTTTGGTTTACAGACTAGCAGGGAAGCTCCATGATGGCAGGGAAAAATGATGGCATGAGCAGAGAGTGGACATTACCTTCTTGCCAATATCAGGTGGACCATAGCAACAGGAGAGTGTAACAAACACTGGCAAGGGGAAACTGACTCTAATATCCATAAACTCACACCCCAAACTATACTGCCTCCGGGAGGTGATAATTCTCAAATCACCATCAGCTGGGAACGTAACAATCAGAACACCTACGTTTATGGGGGACACCTGAATCAAACCACCACAATATGTTGTATATTAGGACTTTGAAGAAAGTGTAAGTCTAATATTTATTTATTGATTTATGTCTTAATTATCTGTCCACTTTAATTTCATATTCAAGTAGTGTGTTATTGTATTATAATTTATATCTCTCCAAAGCTATCCTTATCTCCTTTATATTCAGATTCTACAATGCTTATAATATACATACATTTGAAATTGTTATATTTTCTTGTTTAGTTATCACTCCTATAATAATAAAATATGTTCCTCTCTTTTAGCAGATTTTGCTACAAGGCCTATTCTGTGTTACATATGTGTAGTTACTCTGTTATCCTTTATTTACAATTTGTAATGAATATGTTTCTAAAACTTTCAACTTCAAATGCCCCTTTTCCTTAAAAATTAAGTGCATTGTAGACAGTAAATAGGAAATTCTTCTAAAAAATATCAATTTAGTCACTGAATATAATATGGTTAAAAATTTAAAGTCTTTAAATTCAATGTATTTTGATAAATAGAATTCATTATTTCCTTTTATTTTTTTCTATACTTCCACTCAATAATAAACATGGAAGAATTCTGTGGTATTAAGTTGTGTTTTCCACTACAGAGCAAGCAAGTGATCAATGCAAAAATACCACCAGATATCTGTAATTCAATTCAATTATCACAATATCTAACTATAAATAGCACTAGAACCTATAGGCTGAGTCACATGTATGACCCCAGCCTTAAATTGGTACAAAATCCAGATACCCAAACAAAAGAACAATAAAAGGAAAGGAAGACAAAAGAAAAGCAAAATATAGGCCAATTGCCTTGATGCACATAAATTTCAAAAATCCTCAGCAAAATGCTAGAAAATTGAATCTAACTATAATTATGATTTTTATTTGATTTATGTATATCTAAGCAGAGGGAGAAAGATAGATACTATGGGTACACCAAAGCCTCCCTCTGCTGCAAATGAACTCCTGATATATGAACCACTTTGTGCATCTGGGTTTAAGGGGGTACTGGCAAATTGAAATGGGCTAGCAAAATTTGCATGCAAGTGGTTTCAACTGCAGAGCCCTCTCCACAGTCCTCCAACACCAATTTTAAAAACATTCCTCACCACAATCAAGTGGGATTCATTCAAGGATGCAAGTATGCTTCAATACTTATACACAAATAAATCACTATAATACATCATATAAACAGAATTAAGGACAAAAACAACATGGTCATATCAATTGATGATGAAATGTGTCTGTTACAACACGGTAAAAGCCATGAATAAATAAATCATACAATGAATGTACCTCAGCATTATAGGGACAATTTTATTAAGCCATCTACTAAAACTATTTTCAATGGAGAATGTGAGTTGTTTCTAAGATCTAGACCACGACTTTACACACTGTCCCTATGCTTACCATATATAGTATAGAAAGTCCTAGTCAGATTAATTAGAAATGACAAAATGTAAAGGGAAAGATAACATGATTTCCTTTTTGTATAGAGCACTTCAAACTCTCCTCAAAAAGCTATTAGAATTAAAAACTGAAACAAGCAAAGTTTCTGGTTATAAAAATTGCATACAAAATTTAATATTTAGCTATTTTATCTATATTTCTCAGAGCAAAACTAGAGTTCAAGTATATAGCAGCATTTATAGTAGTTATAAAAATAATGTAAATAAAAATAAATTTAAGGTGAAGCATTGTGACCTTTCCAATTTCTTAACATAGGCACTTAAAGCTATAAATTTCCCTCTTAGGACTGCCTTCATTGTGTCCCAAAGGTTTTGGTATGTTGTGTTCTCATTATAATTTAACTCTATGATTTTAGTTTGAATTCCTTCTTGATTTCTTCATTAATCTATTCATCATTTAGTAGTGTATTATTTAGTTTCCATTATTTTGTGTATGCTCTATAGCTTTTCTTGCTATTTATTTGTAGTTTTATCCCATTGTGATAAGACAGAGTACAAGGAATTATTTCAATTTTCCTGTATTGGTTAAGATTTACTTTGTGTCCTAATATATGGACTATTTTAGAAATTGTTCCATGTGCTGCTGAAAAGAATGTGTATTCTGCAGCTTTTTTGTATGGCAAAGGACACTGTGAATAGAGTAAAGAGGCAACAAGCAGAATGGGAGAAAATCTTTGCCAGCTATACATCTGATAGAGGATTAATGTCTAGGATATACAAAGAACTCAAAAAATTAAATAATAAGAAATCAAACAACCCAATTAAAAATGGGCTATAGAACTAAATAGTGAGTTCTTAAAAGAAGAAATACCAATGGAATATGAACATATAAAAAAATTCTACATCCCTAGTCATCAGGGAAATTCAGATTAAAACTACATTGAGATTCTATCTCACTCCTGTCAGATTGGCTACTATCATGAAATCAAATGACCATAAATGCTGGTGAAGATGTGGAAAAAGATGAACCCTTCTACACTATTGGTTGGAATGCAATCTGGTCCAGCCATTGTGGAAATCACTGCGGAGGTTCCTGAGACAGCTAAAAGTAGATCTCCCATATGACCCACCTATAACACTGTTAGGCATATATTGAAAGGACACGTCTCACTTCCTTAGAGATACACACTCAACCATGTTTATTGCCGTTCTATTCACAGTAGCTAGGAAATGGAACCAGCCTAGATGTCCCTCAACTGATTAGTAGATAATGAAGATGTGGTACATTTATACAATGGAGTTCTATTCAATGGTAAAGAAAAATAAAGTTATAAAATTTGCAGGAAAATGGATGGATCTGGAAAGGATTATACATAGTGAGGTAACTAAGGCCCAGAAAGACAAATATCACATGTTCTCTCCCATATGTGGATCCTAGCTAGAAATGATTGGACTTTTATGTGAATAGGAAGAAAACTCTGTAGCAGAAGCCAGTAAGCTATAAAGAAGATATAAAGGGAACAGAAGGGGATCGAAGGGGGGGGTACTTAATAGGATGGTACTGTATATATGTAAGTAGAAAAACATATTAATGGGGGTGAAAAGGCCTAAGTGAGGTCAGGAGAAGAGATTGAGTAAAGGATAGGTGGAGGGAGGGCTAATCAAAATCTAAGAGGATATTAAAAATTCATATGAAAACCTACTTTTTTGGACAATGGAACACTCACGAGCCATAGATTGTTACTAGAAAAATTTCAGGGTTGGGGATAGGATACCTTCCAGTGAGTTGTTGGCCAGGGAGGTCCCTGATGCCCCGAAAACATTACAGGCTATTGCCAAGGCCCTTGGTTTCCCACCAGGAATAGATGGTAAGACCCTATTGCTGAAGGCTCCACATACTGGGGCTGCAAGGTCACTGAGAATTCTTGCTGGAGCTGAGCTGAAAACCTCCTTCATGTAGACCAGCTGACAGAAAGCTGGAAAAAGCCATGCTGCATGCAGTTCAATGAGAGAGAGAGAGAAATAAACAGTGAAGACACTCAGCGGTGGACACTACAAGCCTTATAATTGGCCAGCCAAGCCATATGAGCCAACGGGTGCAATAGTTGTATGTCTGTTATGGGGGAAACCAACCACCCTCTAATTTGACTGGAGGCCTGCTCCATGGGAGGGAATAAATCCCTGATACTGAAAACCTACAACAGGGGTAATCATGACCCCTAAGGGTATAATGTCTGCTAGTGTCTGGCTAAATGTATATACTATGTTCAGCGAACTGCCCAGTAAGCACTTCTCTTAATGTTCATACCGATATATTAATGCTACTCTCACTTTTGGTTAGAGGAGCTTCTCTTTTCAGATGGCAGTGACTTTAGGATGACTCAGAAGATACCATGGTACGAGAAGAAGTGACAGAGATGTGCTCAGCACTGAAATATCTCTATCACACCTTCCAAGGCTTAGGGTCCATTGTGGAAGAGGTGGCAGAAAGAATGTAAGAGCCAAAGGGAGGGTAGGACTCCTAACAACATGCTCCTCCAGACACAAAATGACCTCTATATCCATGACCTCACAGTTCCTAACACTACCTACACAAGACCATCATAGTAGGAGGAAAAGATGATGACATCAAAATAAAAGAGATACTGATTGAGGGGGAGGGCTATGATTAAGAGTGGAGCTTCCAAGGGGAAAATAGGGGGCGGAAAGGAATTACCATGGGATTGTTTACAAATATGGAAGTTGTCAGTAAAAACTAGGAATAAATGTAGTCAAACAAGTGAAATACCACTACAATGAAAATTAGAATTATTTATTACATTTATAGAAGGGTACAAAGTACACACACACACACAGACACACACAGACACACACAGACACACACACACACACACACACACACACACACACACACATATATATATATATATATATATATATATATATATATATATATATATATATACACATAGCCATGGACAGAGAGCAGAAATATTATCAATGTTGCAAAAAAATGTCCACATAGCATAAAAAGCAATTTTCACATTCAGTGTGAACCCTATCAAAATGTCAATGGAATGTTTCAGAAAACTAGAAAAATTATTCCAAATTTTATGACAACCACAAGAAAAAATGAGTAACAATTGTTATTTTGAGCCAAAAAAAAAAAAAAAACAACAATCACTATAATACTTTACCTCAAAATATACTACAGGACCTTTGGAGATGGCTTTGTGATTGAGAGTGTTTGCCACACAAGCATAGGGCCTGAGAAGGCCGGAGCTTGATCTCTAGCACCCACCTAAAAAGACAGATGTGGTCATGTATTCTGGGATCCCCAGTTCTGTGTAGGAGGGAGATCAAAAACTTACTGGGGCTCACTAGTGAGGCAACATAACCAAAATAGCAGCTCTAGATTATGTGAGAGACTGTGTCAAGGAAAGAAAGTGGAGCAGTGATAGAGAAGAACACCTAATATTCTCCTCTGGCACACCTATGTGTATGTACAGGGCACACACATCTGCTTATACATGCCTATATCACTCATGTCTACCACACACCCCACATACTACACACATAAAAACCTACAAAGTTGTAATAATCAGTGTAGCATGACATATTCTTAAAAACAGATATTTTAAGACCACTGAAAAAGAGTACAATGTGGAGATGTAAAAGATCTATAAAGAGCTCCAGACAAATGATATTTATGAAGTTTCTATGATCACTCATTGAAGAGAATATAGTCTTTCTTACATGGTATTAAGGAAATTGGATGTCCTCATGCATATGAATGAAGATGACTCATGTTTGATCAGTTATAAAGATGAGCATAAACAGATAAAAGATACAACATAAAACTGTCAAATTACCTGAAGAAAACAAAATATGCTTCAGGGTATATGAATATATGTGAAACATTCAGATAAGACCCCCAATACAAGTATTTCAAAGGCAAAAACAGCAAAATGGGATTATACAAAAAAGTAAAAATTAATCTATGCTGAAAAGGAAAACAACATACAGCACACAGAATTGGAGATAATATTTGTAACACATACATTTGACAGTGAGTTGATATCCGGGATATAAAAATGACACCAAAAAAAAACTGTCTAAGCATAAATCACCTCCAAAAACAGAGGAGAAAAGTTTGAAATGTACATTTCTCCAAAACAAGTTATACAAGTTTCAAACAGAAACACGGCAAATGACTGAAAATCTTTAATATTCAGGGAAATGGAAATCAAATCCACAATGAGATACTTCAATTAACCATGTCTTTATTTTTTTTCTTCTTTGGAATTTTTGCTTCCCCATGCTAGTATAGTTCCTAGAGCCTAAAGAATGAGTATATATTGTCCTAAAACTTTTTTATTGGTACCCATATTTTTAAAGGTATTTTCATTAAGTACTGAGCTCTGGCTTAGAAGTTATTTTTATTCCATTAGCATTACATATTTCAATATTTTATGCATTCATTTAAAGGTCAACTTTTAATCTAATACAGTAGTAGGGGTGAAGGTTTATTATGCCCTAGAGCATGTCTTGTGGTGTTCTGGATACTATTAAATGTCAACATTTCATCTAATTCAGTTGTAGAGGGTAGAGATTATTGCCCCTACTGCACATTTGGCAAGTTTAAAAAATGTATTTTGCTTTCGCAGATAGAGGATGAATTGCTACTTGTATGTGCTGGCTAGAGGACAAGAGTACTGCTAAAGCCTGTGCAATGAAAATACATGCTTACATACTAAATTGAGAAGCCACATTCCTCTAGCTTTGATTCTTCCATGTTTATCACTTATTTTTTCTAGTTTCTTTCTATATTTGGTTCAAATGGATGTTACTATAATATATCAAAATAATGTTTAATTTTGTACATACATCTCTATTACTTTTTTCGGTTGTGTATTTATGTGCGTTTTTATTTTCATTTATTTTTCTTACCATTTATCATCTAGTACACTAATTTGGAATTTAAGTTTTAACAAATATGTTTACTGTTACTGTAATATATCAAAATAACATTTAATTTTATACACACTTAGTGTGTTCTAGGCTTCTTAAATTTATGAACACATATTTTTATTAATTTACAAAGATTTTCAGACACTGTGTCTTTGAAAGTATTCTCTTGATCTACATTCCCTTGCTAATTCTGGAACTTAAACATTTCACAATTCCTTATTATGTCATCTTATTCTCTTTATTCCATTGCTTTTTTTTTCTGTTTTGTATTTATTATGCCATTTTTATTTGTCTTACCATTTACCATCTAGTACTCTAGTTTGAAATTTAAGTTTTAATAAATGTGCTTCTCAAAATGATTTCCATTGATTTCTTAATATCATATATATATAAAATCTTCCTAGGCATATATTATAAATTTTAGTTCCAAATTGAGATTCTGTGTTATGTCTTATCTCTTCAGATATATTAAAATTGTGATGTTAATCCTGTGTCTGATAGTGTCAATAGTCATAAATATAATAATTTGGTTTTGGGGTTTGTTCAATTTATATTTCCTCCTTTTATGGTCTTATTAATTGTTATTATATTTATTGGTAACATTTTGATAAAAAATAAAGCATAGTATATTTTATCTATATTTTGATTTACTTTTTTTCTAGACATTTTTTGAAGCCTAGTGACTGAAATTCTTTTAACCCAGTTCTAAGACTAGGAGATTTAGTATTACCTATATGAATAGAGGAAATTAGGATATAGTCTTAAACATAAAAAAAATTTTCACATGCCACTACTAATAACATGATTTGCTATTTTATCTGGGATGTCACCAGGTGTAGTTTGAAATACATTAAATTAAGGATTCCTAGATGGCTCTTTGGTGAAGATGCTTGTGTGCAAAGTCTGAAGGCCTGGGCTTGATTCCCTAGTACCCACATAAATCCAGATGCACTAAGTGGCACATGCATCTGGAGTTCACTTGCAATGGTGCTATCTCTCTCTCTCTCTCTCTCTCTCTATATATATATATATATATATATATATATATATATATATATATATATATATATGTCTATTTCCTTGCAAATAAATGAATAAAATATTTCTTAAAAGAAGTATTGTAAATCACCACCCCTCTTGGGCAAAATAGTCCAATAATTTTCATATATTGCACACATTTCTGATTTCCTTTGGGATGTTTTTATAACATAATTTCACTACTACAGTAGCTCTACAGTATCATTAAATAAAAATTCTCAAAATATTTTCTTTGTTTTTTATGTTTATAGTGAAATGTTGCTCATAATTAATTTGTCCATCATCACCAGAGGTAAACATTTATATATGGGTAATATTATTATCTCTATTTTTCCATTGGTATTTTGAACAAGGGTCTTACAATATAGTCCCCGCTGACCTGATACTTGTTATTATGACCAGACAGGCCTCAAAATTACAGTGATCTGGGATGAAGAGATATTTCTCAGTGATTAATACATTTGTTCACAAAGCCTGATGGCCTTGATTCAATTACCAGTACCCCCTAAAGCGAGATTCACCAAATGGAGCATGCAACTAGTTTGTTTACAATGGCAAGAGACGCTAGTGCATGTGCTCTCTCTCTATCCCTCCATTTCTCCCTCTCTCCTTGTTATAAATTTAAAAAAAAACAATGATAAAGGTTCTTGTTAATAAAACATTATAGTTGTCCTTCCAAATTCCTCTAGCACACATGTTTTAAAGGACCAAAGTACTCATGGTCAGATTCAATGTGCAACAACAACCCCACTTCTCTGGTTCCAAAAACTGTTGTAGTCTAATCTACATTGCTGGGATGATCATCCAAGCAGACACAGTTTATTGGAGGAAGGGATTTATTTCAGGCATACAGTGTCCAAGGGAATACCACCAATGGTGGAAGAGGATGGATCCCATTCATAGAACCAAGCAGAGAGACACTATCAGCAGCCAACACCACAAGCATGCATGAACCTCCAGAGCTCAAACTTCTTTCTTCACACTTCTGGGATGGAATTAAGACCTGCCCCAAACATACCTTAAGGCTGGATTCTAAGATCTGATCCCAGTGACACCTCCTCTAACCTGGAGGCTAGAGACTCAAGTTAACAGCTTAATTTTCATAAGATATCTGAATCTGTGGTGCAATATGTTTGTAATATCACATTCAAACTACCACAGTAGGAAACATGAGTACTAATTCAACCAAGCTGCATATTCTCGAAATCACTATGTGTACATAGAGAATTTCAATTGTCAGAGACATTAAAATAGTTCTATAGGGGATGAGAAGTGGAGAATTACTGGATTATTTTTGTTTAATCCTGTCATATATTATTCTACTCAAATTACCAATACTCAAGATCATATGTATTAATGCAAAAAGAAAGTTTGAGGATTATCAGATTTTTTTCTTAATGAAAAATGTAGAAGATACTAAGTTTACCTCACATACACTGCTCTTGAATATGTGAGCTTTGTTGTAGGATTCTCTGTACATAAATATACTTCTTAAGTATGGTATAGATTACTAGTATTAAAATGTCCTCAACATGAGGATCCAAAATAGCAGAATAATCTTAACTTCTCAACATTACTGCCTTCCAAAATCATATGCTTAAACACAGACATAAATATGTTATGTTTTGGTATCTAGCACTAAGATATGCAGATAGTGCTATAATTTGACTAATATAATAAATATGGTAAAATATATTATGAAAGTAATAGCTTTCACTATTATTACTAAAATTAAAGATCAATTTTCTTAGATTATCCTGAAACTAATTGTATAAAATATCACTGGTTTTATTATACTAACAGAATTAGAAAAGCATATGGTTTTATGAAACTGCATTTAAATAAGCAAAATGATTAATTGCCTATATAATAATAAAGATATATCCTTGATTATTCTACAGTCTTTATTTTTAAACATATATCATTATTACTATTATTATGCTTTTCTAATAGAATACAAACACTTAACAGTTGGATGGCTATATCTTTAGAAGTTATTCTTTACATTTCTCTGTCCAAAAATATCAATGGTTCTATAAGTCTTTTTAGATTTTCATAGAAAACTAATTCAAGCCACTTTCATTTATAAAACCACTATTTTCTTTTTATTTGTATCTGTTTTCAAAACAGCTTTATTAATGTTTAACTGACCAGTTTTAACATAGTTCACATTTTTGAAATTATAATTAAAGTGAAGATATATATATATATATATATATATATATATATATATATATATATACATATATATATATATCTCCTCACAAAGTTTCTATACTCCTCTTTGTAAGCTTGTCTTGCCATCATAATTTTTGACAATCCCTACAGAACTTTTAGGAGGATCAATATATCTATTAGTAGCCGGGCATGGTGAGGCATGCCTTTAATCCCAGCACTCGGGAGGCAGAGGTAAGAGGATCACTGTGAGTTCTAGGCCACCCTGAGACTCCGTAGTGAATTCCAGGTCAGCCTGGGCTAGAGCGAGACCCTACCTTGAAAAACCTATATATATATATATATATATATATATATATATATATATATATATATATGTATATACATATATATATATAAATTCTCAGCATGACAGGTCTTAGTTTTAACACACAAAGTTAGAGGTCTAGCAGAAACTTTTATGAAAAGTGAAAAATAATGTCAAGTATGTCTAAATTGGAATTTTTGAAAATAGGTAAGTATAAAAATACTTATTAGTATCTGATCTAGATTATCTAGCCACATTTATATATGTGTATATGTGTGAGAGTATGCATATGCATACATTTGATATCCTCAAGTAAAAATATTTTAAATGTGTTTGTTCAACTTTGAATTTGAATTTACTGAAAAGTTTTCTTTTGAGTAATATAAGGCAAAAATGAGCTATAAACTGACTTGGTGCCTCACGTTTATAATCTGAGCACTTGAGAGGTTGAAGTAGGAGGTTTTCCATGAGTTTGAGATCAACCTGGGCTACAGAGCGAGTTACAGATCAAGCTTGCCTAGTATGAGGGCCGGCCTCAAGACCAACAAAAATAAAAATATATTTCTACTGTTCGTATGTACATAAACATCTAATTACATCCACCCATCCAGATTTGCCTCTTTTGGAGCAGTGTCACTCTAAATCTGTAGCTTTCCTTGGCAGACATCCTATAATTCGGGAATCTTCAATATTCTGTGGTCTCCATTGCAACTTAAAGTTCACATTCATAGCTTCATGTAGTGGCCTGTTATAGCCTCTTTGTAGGATGTCTGACCTGCACACGTGGCCTGGCCTCAGTATCCCCCTGGAACCATTGTTCCTTATTCCATGACAATTTCAGACATGAATACATTCATTGCCATTACCACATGGACAATACTGAAAAGTTCTGCTGCCAGCCTTGGATGAAGTCTGACTCCCTTGAAACATAACTTAAGATATATCTGTATGCCTTCCCATCTGACTTTGGTAAAAACATTTCTATAGGCAGTTGTGTCTGAACAGGAAGTTCCCCCAATGTTAGACTAGAAAGCCTTCAAATGTATTTGTACTTTTACAAGATGAAGTCTATGATAGTGGGAGTTTTCCCTCAAGATACCTTTCTTATTGTTCCAGTGAAGCACAGGAGATTTCTCTCCAATCATGTCAATCTCTTTAACAGCTGCATCTGCTTTCTCAGCACCAAACTTAATATTATTCTGTCTTGAGATTTCCTTCACCAAAAAAAATTATTACCTTAAGTTCAGCATAGTTGAAGCAATCAGAATATGGAGAGAATATGGCCACTTACTTTGACAGTATACAACATGACTTATCTCAAGCACAGTTCCTAATAAAATTCCTTGTTTCCTTCTGACACTGGATGAGCTAGGCTTCCACTGTTTCTTTTTCTCTTAGAATTCTTGTGTTTCAAACTCCCACCATAATGGCTCATGAAGATCATATTACAATATTCAAATTCATTTCTTGTCCAGAGTTGCAAACTCTTGCACTTTCCTCGAAAAAAACAGTGCCAAAGGCTTACAAATCATATAGTCAGGTTTATCACTGCAACAATCCTACATGTTGTTACCAAATTTTTATACAGTCCATGACCCTGCCCCATAGACTGGTACTGTGCACAGTTAATGTGGGTCTTCTTGCTTCAATTAACCAAATTAAGATAATCTCTCACAGGCCTGGAGACTAACCAAATCTAAGTAATTTATCTCAAGTCATTCTTGGTCCTGTCAATTTGACAATCAATATAAACCATCACAAACTAATAATCACCAGTGGGCTAATGAGATATTTCAAAGCCCAGTGGCCTAGGTTTGATGCACAAAGTGGTTCATGTGTCTGGAATTCATTGACAATAGCACTAGGCCCTGCATGCCCATTCTCATTCATTCTCCCCCACCTCCTTAAAAATAAGTAAATAAGTATTTAAAGAATCACACACAAAATATAATGTCAATATCTAATGGTATCAGTAATGACTTCTGTCACACTTTTGAAGGAATAAAATCAGGTCCCCACAAATAATTCCATAAAATGAAAAAGGCAGGTGAATTTTAAAAGTTAATCTATGAAGGCAGTATTAGGGTAACAAGAAAGCCAGATATAGGCATATGAACAAAAGAAAGCTATAGGCCCAAGTCATTAATAAGTATAAGCCCAAAAAGTGACCATAAAATCCTTAAAACTGAATACAACAGCATATTAAAAAGATCATATGCGGGCTGGAGAGATGGCTTAGCGGTTAAGTGCTTTCCTGTCAAGCCTAAGGACTCCGGTTTGAGGCTCAATTCCCCAGGACCCATGTTAGCCAGATGCACAAGGGGCTCATGCGTCTGGAGGTCCTTTGCAGTGGCTAGAGGCCCTGGTGTGCCCATTCTCTATCTATCTATCAGGCTCTTTTTCTCTCTGTCTATAGCTCTCAAATAAATAAAAAAAAAAAAAGATCACATGCCATGATCAAGCTGGTTTCATACCAAGAATGCAATAATGTCTTAATACATAGAAATCAATAAATGTCATGCAGCACATAAATATAATCAAGGTAAAAAACATAACACAATCATGCCAATAGGTCAGAAAAAACTGGCAAAAGTCAATAACATGTTTCTTATGATGGATCCAAAAATCAAGGATTAGAAGGATCATACTTTGATATAATAAAGGCTATATATTGAAACCCATAGACAAAATTAAACTAAATCTGGAAGAACTGAAAGCATTTCCTCTAAAATCAGGAATCTCATAAATGTGCCTGAATATACTACTTGAAAAATAATGTTTTTCTTATATTCAGATTATATAATCCTTTATTTGAAAAGAAATACTGAAAGACATCTACAGAATATTCTCTGTTTTGATAAGCACTTTCTACACAGTAGCAGGATAAATATTTAGCATGCACAAACATCAGCTTTCTTAGAAATTAACTCACTGGAAAAGTAAAGAAATAAAAGCAATCTTATTCATGGTAGCCTCACAATTGAATGAAAGGCCTAAGTTTAAGCAATCACTGTTTTCATTTTTCCTACAATATTCTTGTGGAGTTATGTAAACTTTACATGAAATTAATCAACTGTGTGCTCAAATTCTTGAAAGGCATTGCTTGCAATACTATCATCAAATAACAGAACTCTGGATCAGGTAAGAAATTGGCAGAGATCAAGATTAACAACATTCTGGCAAGCTGCTGCCAAGTGCTATGATTTTTAAAAGTTGACACCAAACTATATATTGTTTACAGAAATTTATTCATTTACCAATAAAGTTTTTGTAACAATATAAAATATAAAATATTTAGGACTACACAGTACTATTGGACTTAATCCACAATATTTTAGAAATTTTACATATAAAGTACTATAAAATGTTTTCTTTTCTACAATTAATTAGGTGGTAGAACAGTAAACAAATGTGACATAAGATATTGTTTTTATTATATGTAATTACATGGAAAATCTAAAATAATACACACTCATATTATAGATTCAGATAAACTTTTTTATATGTATCCAAAGAACTGACTTCCTATTTCTCCTTCATAAATTCTTGAGGACAATATCAGCACCAGATCCATTAATCTGCTCAAGAGCAATATGATTTATTTGATATTTCAAGGTTACATTTAAATATTTATCTCAAATCAAAGCTATATCTCATGTGTAGCCTATAGCAATTGACACCCACTTAATGTTCCATTATGCAATATAGACAGAAAAATATGTAGATATAGAAATAAAGAATAAAGATAGAGATATTAAATCTTCATAGTAGCAGGCTATGTAGAATTCATCAAATATAAAATTTCATGTTATTAATAAAACATTGCCAAATGTTTTGTTAATCACCCATAAATGTCCATTTTAAATTAAATGAGCTTAGAAAAATCATGTGTGTTATGTATTGTTGAATGAAAATCAATAGAAGTGGTGTAGTAGGTACCACTATTTGGATACTTAATAAAATGAGAAAAAAATGCTTTAGGACAATGCTAGCAGGTGTCATTACTATAATAATTATATAGTGATTTGTCTCAACTCTAAATAGAAAAGGGAGTATTATTCTATGGTCCAGTTTGGTGAGCTGGTAGATGTAAGTTAATAAGAGAAAACATCAGGAATAGGTGGTTTCTTGGCAAATTGACTAACTAAAGTCAAGGAGAGTTGCATATGAAAGGTGGGCAATTGAAATTTAATTAGATATTGGGAGGAGAGAATTCTCTCTTATATGACTTGGGAAGATTATTAACAGTACACTGTTACATGAAGTCTCAGCAAAGATGACAGTTAAAATTGAGGCTTAGCCAAAAAGATTCAGAACAACCTGACTAAACTCAGAAAATTCAAGAAAAATAAGAAAAAATCAGTCAGAATTCATAATATTGGAATTCTTACAAATATCCATGTTTTAGCAAATTAGTTAATACCAAATAAAGGTAAATATGTAAAATCATCAAGGGCTGGAGGGATGGTGTAACAGTTAAGGCATTTGCCTGCAAAGCCAAAGGACCCAGGTTCGATTCTCCAGGACCCACGTTAGCCAGATGCACAAGGGGGTGCACGCATCTAGAGTTCATGTGTAGTGGCTGGAGGCCCTGGCATGCCCATTCTCTCTCTCTCTCTCTCTCTCTCTGTCAAATAAATAAATAAATAAATAAAAATATTTTAAAATCATCAAAAATGATTGTGGATTTTTTTTGTTTACTTTTCAAGGTAAAGGTCTCACTGTAGCCTAGGCAGACCTGGAATTCACTCTGTTATCTCAGGGTGGCCTTGAACTCAGCTGTCCTCCAACCTAGGCATTCCAAATACTGGGATTAAAGGTGTGCTCCAGCATGCCCAGCTGTTTGTAGAAGTTTTATGGATGTTTGCCTTAATCCTCAGTTTCAGTTCTTAAAGATAACAATTCACATTCCTAAAAGTAGCCGAGATCTTTGATACCTGGGCAACTCGTCATCTCATAGATTCTTCTGTTTTTGATCTGAGGACTTTATTTCTGAACAGTGTTCGATGTAGCCCAGGCTGACTTCAAACTCACCATCTGTCTCAAATAAGAAGGCTTTTGTAAGAGTCACATGGGTTGCTTAGACATATTTTTCTTTCAACAGGAGGCTTCCAGTAGACGTGTATGTGCCACAGAGTTTCTGACAGAGCACTGCAAGAGACAGCAGGCATTGCTTTCCTGTGGCTCTGGTTGTCTTCTGTCACTAGGACAGTGGGTATGCTGAGAGACCAAGGACAAACTGAGTGATATTCCTACTACTCTCTTTGTGGCTGCCAGTGGCTTCTCCCAAGCCTTAAAGCAGCAGAGAGCTCCTCCTCACCCCATGGCCAAAACCTGATGGCAACAACAGCCTTTCAGAATCTAGACTACTGTCTTCCTGTCCAACACTGCTAGGCCTAGAATTGAGTGACATAGTGAAAGAAATGATGGGTAACAGAAAGCTGTGTGGACCCAGTAGTTACTTCCAGAACATACAGAGGCAGGATCTGCCTAGGAAAGCTCTGCCACCACTTTAAGCCAGGGAGCCATGCAGATTTACATCTGTGGATGGCCAGTACTGTCCTAGTGACAGCAGATCTCATCATTTCCTGACAACTCAAACCAAAACCCTCAAGGATCTTAGAAGGTGAATAGATCCCTGTGTATTAGCCATGATATAGCAGTTTGCTCTCTCTCTCTCTGTCTCTGTCTTTTTCCACAAGAGAGGAAGGGTAGAGTGAAAGGACACATGGGGAGAACTGGAAACATTGCACAGAAGTTTTTCTGGCACTTTTGTAGAAGGCCTGTCTACAATATGAAAAAAGCTGCTCAAACTTCTCCCAGACCTTGAAGATAACATGCTACTAAATGTGTTACTGCCAATTAATTTGTAAAGAAAAGAAAGGTTTCTAAGACAGAATGCTCATATTTCAGAGACACTTTCCAATTCTAACTGTTGTTGCATGTGTGAAGTTTTATTAAAGACGGCTGAGTACATGTACATAGACAGAGTCCTCTCTGGAAATGTCAGACAGACTAGTTGCCTGTAGGTGCCCAAACATATGGTAACAGTACAGGTAGTAGAATGTAATCTTGTTCTTATGTTTTTAATAGAAGTCATGTCAAATCCTTTCTTTGGGGACCTGAATAGTGGAATCACTTCTGAGAGTATCACAAAATTATTAGCACATGTTCTGTGGGTTGGAGAAGGGAGTGACTAAAAAATGAATGTGCTAGTGGGGACCTTTGCACATGCCAGTTTTCTGTATGTTCCTTGAATTTTGTTTCCTTGTGTATATAAAACACACACATACACACACACATGACAGTCACATGTGCTTAGTGGACAAAATTATGTCTCTAACTGAAGCATAATCTTTCTAGATGGTTAGAAGTCCACAAAGTATGTTAAAATAGAGGTAGATTATAAAACATTTTCTTAAAATTCACAGTGGAATAATTTTTTGTAAATGTAGCGATGAAGTCAGTCCTCTGAGCAGTACACATTATGTTTGAGTTTCTTTTGGGAAAGAGGAAGAAAAGTAAAAAGTATTTTTCCCAGTGTGTTTTTAGTGAAGCAAGACTGACCACTATCCATTATGCCTGTGTATTTTACTATACAATGGGTATAGTGTATGTAAAGCATAAACAAGTGCTAATAGTCATCTCATCTTTCTAGAAGCTAAAGAGGTCACCAATATACAACAAAAGTAGAATTAACAAGCACACAGATTATATATACTTTTGAGGTTACAGTTCATAGGAAAGACTGCTCTTAGAAGTACTTGGGACAAGACAGACTTCTGTCAGAGCACTTGACTACCCACCAGAGGTTAGTGGTAAGGCCGTACTGTTGAAGACACAGCATGCTGTCAGTACAGAACATGGAGAGACCTGGCTAGAACCTGGAAGAGATCCAGTCACTAGATAGTTAGCCTGTCTAGTGCTAGGAAGCACTACATGAAGTAACTGGCAGAAAGTGGCCAACATCTGTCTGAGCAACTTGAGGTCTAAGCTACTCAGTAGCAAACAACCTGATGTGATTCTCACACAAGTACAATAGTGGCACACAGCCATGGTGGGTAACCAACTGCTCTTGGATTGCCTAAGAGATCCACTCAGTAGAAAGGAACTCATAGCTAGAACTGGGTACACCCATTAAATTCTCTATAATAATGGTTGTCCAGTTTAACCTGTGCTGAGTTCACTCTCTGTTGGAGAACCTACTTCTCATTTTCAGGCAGAAGCAGGACCTGAGGAGAGAAATGACTCATCACATTTCACCACAGTCCCAGCTGAAACCATACAGGAACTGGGGACATGAGCACGAGTACTGCTTTCTCACTGAACCTGATATCAGCACAAGGTGTTGGAGATAAGACACTGTGGACTCTCAACACCCACCAACCAGAGATCCAAAGGCTCCTAAGAGCCCATTACCGAAGTAAACTTTATACACACCCAACATGGCTCAAGAAATTTTGCAAAATAGAGGACAGAAAGATTTTAGAGCCACAAGATGGGACATTATGCACAGAGATATTCCCTCTCCCTCATAAGTGACTGCTGCCCTCACAATGCATGACCCACAATCCCCATGGAAGGGGCGCAGGGATGAGGGAAAGGATGGTACCGACATGTGCTATTTACATACTGAGTATGTCCATAACTAATAGAAAAAAAAAAAGAAAAAAAAACAGGAAGTGCCCCTAAGTCCCCATTCCCTGGATACCCTATGCCAGCTGGTGAACACATCAGGCTTGGAGTGAGTAGGCCAGATCCTTGATCGCTGGGGCTTTTCCAAGTTTCCTGGTCCCTGTATGTACCCCTCTGGCTGGCTTATGGCTGCTTGAACTGTGTGAGCTTGCTGTGGAATCAGGTCCCTTGCTCCACCTTCCTGGTCAAAGTGCCTCTATATACCCATGCCCCAGATACTCTGCACCAGAGGGTGAACACAGAGGACATGAAATGAGTAGGCCAGACACCTGATCACCAGGGCTCTGACCAGTTTCTGGGAACCTGCAAAACCCCATGCAGCTCAATTGGGGAGGACTGGTCCCTGGATGGGGGCTGTGGAAACAGGCCTTTTTCTCTGGTATCCTGACTGGCTGCTGGGAACCAACATTCCCATTTCCCCTGAGTGGCACAAGCCACTGGGGAACAGGCCTCTTCCTTCTGGTGCTCCAGCTTACTGGTGCCTGGTTCCTCAAACCCAGGATTTCGATGTGTGGAAGAGTATGTTCAAGTTGAGGGAATAGATCAGAGCTCCTAGTTCCTCAGGTACCTTCCATGTGCCTGTAATCTCCACAATATGTACATTGGTGGCTATAACCACATCATATATCAGTATACCAATCCAATTCACATTTAAAACAGAACAACTACTGAAGATCCTACAAAGACAAAAACTTGCTTCCCCCTCAATACTATAAAGTGTCTCCCCAAGATAGGTAGACCACAATGCAAAAAAAAGCCAACAAAATTCGGAAAACTGAGAGACCTCCACCATGGATGCTTAGTCCCACAATGGAAGCCTCCAACGAAATCATAGAGAAATCAACAGATATTCAATCCCAAAATGAAAACACAACAAGCAATGAGACTCTGATCAAAAGAATTGCTGAACTGGAAGCAAACCATCAAAAAAACCAACACTTGTATCAATGAAATTAAACAGAATCTTCTCTTAGAATATTCAGCTTATGACAGGAGGTCTAACTTAAATGAAGAAAATGTTAAAACCCTCAAAAGAGATATGAATGAATTGAAGGTGAGCTAACAAATGGAATATCACAATAACCAATGGATTAAGCATAATGAAGACTAGCTCAAATGGAAGAATGAATTCCAGGAAGCATCAAGAAAATCAAAACTTGAACTGAAATAATACCTCAAAAAAAGATGCAGAATAACACAACAGAAAACAAAAATCAAATAGAGCTTATACACACCTCTTTAGAACCTCTCACTAATAGAGTTACTCATGTGGAAGACAGAACACCTAACCTGTAAGACAAGTCAGAAGAAATTGATTAGGAGGTCAAAAACTTTGGTAAGTTCTAAAAATCAAGTGAACAGAATATGAGAAAACTGTGGAATACCCTTAAATAACCAAACAACCAGATAATGGGTATACCTGAAGGAGAAGAATTCCAGGCCAGAGGCATAAAAAACTTATTCAACAAAATTATTGAAGAAAATTTTCCAAATCTCTCAAAAGAGAGGCCCATGCAGATACAAGAAGCAAAACAGATAGGACCAAAGAAGAAACTCTCAAAGACACATCATAGTTAAAACTCTTAACAACAGAAAAAACAAAACAAAACAAAGAAAAAAAACCAAGAGAATGTTAAAAGATAAGAGACAGAAACAATTCACAACATACAAAGGCAATCGCATCAGAATTACATAAGATTTCTCAATGGAAAGCCAGAAAGGCCTGGAAAGGAACACTTCATAGTCTAAAAAACTATGGCTTTCAACCCAAGCTATTCTACCCAGCAAAAATATGCCTCAAAGTACATAGTGAAAGAAAACCTTTCCATGAAAAAACTCATCTATGATTATATGAACACAAAATTAAACCTACAGAGAATACTTCAGGGAATACTAAACACAACCAATCTCAAGAGCCAAGAAGAAGAAGATCACAATAACCAAAAATAGACCAGGCTCAAAAAAGTACGAAACACAAGGCAGCACCACACTCCATAAAGCTCTTCATCATAGCAGGGATTAATTGAAACCTCACAGTAGTAACATTAAATATTAATGGTCTTAACTCACCCATCAAAAGACACAAGATAAGCAGGGCGTGGTGGTGCATACCTTTAATCCCAGCACTCGGGAGGCAGAGATAGGAGGATCACCTTCTCCACCTCTTCCACAATGGAGCCTGAGCCATGGAAGGTCTGATTGAGATATTTCAGTGCTGAGCACTCTTTTCTCACTTCTTCCCAGCACCATGGTGCCTTCTGAGTCATTCCAAGGTCATGTCCATGCAGAAATCCAGTCATTTGTAGCTAGCATCCACATATGAGAGAGAAATGTGATGTTTGGTTTTCTGGGCCTGGATTACCTCACTTACTATAATGTTTTCCAGATCCATTCACTTTCCTGCAAATTTCATAACTTCATTTTTCTTTACTATTGACTAGAACTCCAGTATGCCACATCTTCATTATCCACTGATCAGTCGGGGGACATCTAGGCTGGTTCCATTTCCTAGCTGTTGTGAATAGAGTGGCAATAACACACTTTTAAACAATGAATAGATTGTAAAAGAAATCAAAAAAGAAATCATAAAATTCTCAGAAGTTAATGATAATGAAAATACCACCTACCAAAACTTAAGGGACACAGTAAAGGGAGTCCTATGGGGAAAATTCAAAGTGCTAAATGCATTCATAAGAAAGTCAGAGAGATCCCAAATTAATAACCTAACTGTCCACTGGAAGGCATTAGCAAAACACTACAAGTACTAGCCCAAGCAATAAGACAGGAGAAAAAAATAAATAAAAGTGCTTCAAATAGCAGATGGCATGATCCTATACAAAAATGACCCAAAATTCTCCATGTCACAACTTCTACAGGTGATTAATTTCTTCTGTAAAGTGGCAGGACACAAAATCAATGCACAAAAGTCAATAGCTTTTCTATATGCAAAAGAGAAATATACAGAGAAAGATATCAGTGAGGCTGTCCCATTTTCAGTAGCAACAAAAAAAAATTAATACCTTGGAATAACACTAACCAAGGATGTGTAAGGCCTATATAATTAAAATATTAAAAACTTGGTATCATAAAATTCTACGTACTAAAAGACAGACCAAATGCCTGATAATTCACCAGGCCCTTACAGGGAACACCTGAACCACAAGACACTGGAGAGGGTAGGATCAAGACTAATCTTAATCTTCTACATGTTCCCTCCCTCTCTCTCCCTCTCTCTCTTTCTTCTCTCTAACTCTTGTATATTAGTTATCTTTTTCCTCATTTTCTTAGTGGGCACTGACCTGTAACTCCCAAATACCAGCATAGGGCTATCATCCACAATGAGCTTTTGATCAGAGACACCTACAAGGTTTCCTAAAAGAAAGACAGATTTCTGTCAGAGTACTTGATGACCCACCAAAGGTTAGTGTTAAGACCCTACTGCTGAAGACACCTTATGTGGTTGACATGCAAAATAGAATGGCATGGCTGGAAGTTGGAAGAGAGTCAGTCCCCAGACAGTCAGCATGTCTAGTGCCAGAAGGTGCTACATGGTGACTGGGGGAAAATGACCAATATCTGTCCAAGCAACTCACAGTCTAACCTACTTAGGAGCAAATAACTTGTTGTGATGCCCACACAAGTGCAATGTGGCACACAGCCATGGTGGGGAACCAAATGCTCTTAATTTGGCTAACTGATCTCCTCAGTGGTACGGGACTCATAGCTGGAGCTGGGAAACAAGTCAGAACCATATCCAAACATAAACCCACTCTCCAATATCAACCTACCATCAATCATGGGCTACAAGAGGGCCTACACCTATTAAATTATCTATAAAAAAGTAAGGGTTACCTCATTTGTCCTGGTACTAACTTACTCTCCATTGGAGAATCTGCTTCTCTTTTTCAGATAGATGTAGATCCTAAGGAGAGAGCCACCCCATCATACCTCAAAAGGGCCCTGCTGAAACTAAGAAAAATTGGTGAAACAAGAAAGGGTGCTGTTTTCCTGATGAACTGGATACCAGCAAGAGTGGAAGGAGATCAACACAGAGAAAAATCAACTCCTACCAAATCAGAGAGCCAGAGCCTCAGAGGCCCCCAAAACCTCATCACTGAAGCAAACCAAAAATGAACCCAACATGGCTCAGGGAAATTTTGCGGAAGAGGAGGTGGAAAGAATGTCAGAGCCACATGTTGGGTCATGATATGCAGAGACATTTATCTTACCCATAACTGTGGACTAACTCCACAATGCATTACCCGTATACCTCAACAAGGAGGGGCCAAGGAGAGGGCTAGGTCACGGATGAGCCTAATAATGGTACCAAACTGACTGCTCATACCACATTTTCACCGGCCATCGTGGAGCTTCCCCTCAAGTCTGTAAGCCGCTATAAACCTTTTGCTCCCATAAGCTCCTTTTGGTCAGGAAATTTCTTCCAGCAATGGGAAACTGACCACAACAGGAAGTGACTTCTGATTGTCACAGGGATTCCTTTTGAGTAATGAAAATGTTGTAGAAATATACAAATATACCATCAAATTCTACTTCCTAAAAGGCAGACCAAATGGCTGAACTTTCACCAGGCCCTTAGAATGAACACCCGCGCCACAGGGCAATGGAGAGGGTACGATGAAGACTGACTTTAATCTTCTATAGCTTCTCTCTCTCTCTCTTCTCTTTAACTCTTTTATATTAGTTATCTTTTTCTTCCTTCTCTTAGTGGGTACTGACCTGTAACTCCCAGTACCAGCATGTGGCTATCATCCACAATAAACTTTTGATCAGAGAGAACTACAAAGTTTCCTAAAAGAAAGATAGATTTCTTCCAGAGTACTTGATGACCCACCAAAATTTAGTGGTAAGACCCTACTGCTGAAGGCACCATATGCACTTTACACGTAAAATGGAATGGCATGGCTTGAAGCTGGAACAGAGTCAGTCCCCAGACAGTCAGCATGTCTAGTGCCAGAAGGTGCTACATGGGTGACTGGGGGAAAATGGCCAATATCTGTCCAAGCAACTCATGGTCTAACCTACTTAGCAGCAAATATCCTGTTCTGATGCTCACACAAGTGCAATAGTGGTGCACAGCCATGGTGGGAAACCGACTTCTCTTGATTCAGCTAACTGATTGCCTCAGTGGTACGGGACCCATAGCTGGAGCTGGGAAAAAAGTCAGAACCATGTCCAAACATGAGCCTGCTCTCTATTATCATGGTACCACCAATCACGGGCTACAAGAGGGCCTACACCTATTAAATTCTGTATAAAAAAAAAATAAGGGTTATCCCATTTGTCCGATGCTAACTTCACTCTCCATTGGAGAATTTGCTTCTCTTTTTCAGACAGACACATATCCTAAGGAGAAAACCACTCCATCATACCTCAAAAGGGCCCCAGCTGAAACTAAGAATAATTGGCAAAACAAGCAAGGGTGCAGTTTTCTTGGTGAAACTGGTACCAGCACAAAGGTAAAGGAGATCATCACAGAGAACAATCAACTCCTACCAAATCAGACATCCAGAGGCACAGAGGGTCCCAATACCTCATCACTGAAGCAGACCCAAAATGAACCCAACATGGCTCAGGGAAATTTTGTGGAAGGGTGGGGGGGAAATGCCAGAGCCACACATTGGGTCATGATATGCAGATACATTTCCTCCTACACGTAACTGATGGGTAACCCCACAACGCATGTCCCATATACCTCAACAAGGAGGGGCCAGGGGGTGAGGGTAGGACATGGACAAGCCTAACTATGGTACCAACTTGATTGTATTCACTGATTACATTACAAAACTAATTAACAAAAAATTAATCAATTAAAAAATAAAGAAAGAAGCAATTATATTACGGCACATTATGTTGATGATAAAAATATAAAATAAAATGTGCTTTTAATGTTCAAAAAAGTAAAAACATTTAAAATAATTGTTATTATTTTACTTCATTTCAACTTAAGCAACTGAAAATAAAATGTTACTTTCTTCATAAAGTATAAAATACTAAGAAGTTTGAGCACTAATTTATGTTAGCTAAAAAAAGCAGGATAGCCAGGCGTGGAGGCTCATGCCTTTAATCCCAGCACGTGAGAGGCACAGGTAGGAGGATCACCATGAGTTCAAGGCCACCCTGAGATTACCTAGTGAATTCCAGGTCAGCCTGGGCCAGAGTGAGACCTTACCTCAGAAAACCACAAAAAAAAAAAAGCAGGATAAACATGGCAATATATTCTAAACTTAAATATTAAATAGTTTACAAGGTAGCATTTTAAAGTTCAGAAAGATATTCAGCATGTCTAGAACACATTCCTCTGAATTAATCTAGTTATATAAATGACTCATGATTCTCTTGTAGTATATTAAACAAAACCCTGATTATAAGATTCCAATAACATTGAATATTGACTCTTGCCAAGAAATTTAACTTCTTACTAACCTGCCAGAAATTTTAGCATGCTTCATCTGCAGTGAATTCCTATATATTTTTTCCAAGAGTTTCATAGTTTCAGTTTGTTAAATTAGGCCTTTTTTATGTGGTGTGTCAAATAACTTACTTCATTCTTTCACATGTGGCTGGCTGTCACTTTTTTTCATTAGGACTGGTTCTATTCTTATTCAGCATTTTAACTGATAGAGAATCTACAAAAATCATGAAGTTCCAAGCATAATCAGAGATTTTTGTTATTGTTCTCTTAAAATAGCTAAAGTTGTAGTAAATGGAGTATGAAGGATTAAGTGACATGCCAATAATAAATTATTTTCTGTGCTATGGGCTGTTTACTCTTGAAAAATGAATTTGTGTTTTACCAAATAATATGAAGCTCTGTATTAGAAATAGAAAAACAACTGACCCCTTCCTACTCAGAGGACAAGGAATAGTATGGATCTTAAAATATCACCAAAGACTTATGTGTTGAAAGTTTGGTCCCAAACATTTGACACAATTAAGATTTGGTCAAGGTCTGGAAAGATGGCTCAGCAGTTAAGTTGCTTGTCTACAATTAGGAGTTGGTGAAATTTTCAGGAGGTTGGGCCTAGCATAAAGAAATTAGGCTATGGTGGGCATGCTCTTAAAAAGGAATTTAATACCTGCATTCTTTTTTAATCTACCTTTGTTTTACATACACTACAGGTTAAACAGAATAAATCTGCCATGTGTTATTGCCATGAAGGTACTGTCCTGCCACTACATACCAAAAGCAAGCGACCATGGACTGAAATTTCTAAAACTGTATGACAAAGTAAATCTTTTTTCTTTGTAAGATGATTTTCTTGGGTGATATTTCACAGTAGCAGAAAGTTGCCATTGAAAATCAATACCAAGCAGTGGAATGATTCTTACAACTATTCCTGATAATGTAAATCAAAAGCCTATGAAATTCATTTTTGGGAGCAGCTTTCAAAATTTGGAGAAACAGACTAGAGAAAGCCTAGAATAATGTATATGGTAAAGGAAGAAGAACAAAAATATATGTTTAGGGCTAGTGAGATTTCTTCGCAGTAAAGGCACTTGCCTGCAAAGACAAAGCACCCAGGTTCAATTCCGCAGTCCCCACTTAAGCCAGATGCACAAGGTGGTGCATGCATCTGGAGTACATTTGTAGTATTCTAAAAATGGATAACCTAAAATAGATATTTCTACATAAATTACATCTAAATAAGATAGAAAGTCTATAAGCATGAGCTTACCCCTAGATATGAATGATCTCTAAAATAAAATTGTAAATCATTGGTGAAAGTAATGTGAGAGCTCACTAAAATGGTCATGGACTATACTGTTAAAATATTCACACTATTAAATGAGATACAGACTCAAAGAAATCCCTATGAAAATAAGAACATTATACATATAGAACTGGTAAAAAATAATTCAATAAAATATATGCTACCAGGTACAGGTGACCAACAACTGTAATCTCAACACTGGGGCAGAAGAAGACGGATTGTGAGTTCAGGACCAGCTTGTAATACAGAATGTGGTCAATAGTAGCCTCAGATGCAGTATTGTAAGACTTTCTCTAAATAAATACGTAAACAAATATATAAATAAATATAATTTATATGTAAAGATACCAAAACATACAAACAGATACAAATAGTCATAGTCATTTCTGTTTCTTTATTTACTTATGAAAGAGAGAAGGAGACAGAATGGGCATGCCAGGGCCTCTTGACACTGGAAACAAACTACAGACTCATGTGTCACCTTGTGCATCTGGCTTACATGGGTACTAAGGAATCAAACTTGGGTCCTTAGGCTTCTCAGGCAAGTGACTTAACTGCTAAGCCATCTCTTCAGCCCCAATAGCTATTTTCATGAATATGGTAAAGCCAAAAGTATTGAAGTATTTGATATCAAACCAGCAGTCTGTTGTCATCAAAATAGACAGATAAATGCAACAGAATAGAAAGTATATAAATATATATCCATCCATCAAAATCAATTTCAACAGTCATTGAGAATCCTCATTGGTATCCACAGGTTGATGGGTCTTCCCTCCTCAGTTTGCCTAAAATCAAACTCCCTCATATCACATATTCTCTGTTTGTTTGAATATAAAATACGCTCCATAGGCTCAGTCAAGTAGTGCTCTCAGAAAGGTTGTGGAACTTTTGGGAATTAAGCCTTGCTAGAAGAAGTGTGTCAATGGGGACAGACCTGGATCTACATTCTTTTGTTTCTCTCACTGCTTCCTGACTCTGGTGAAATATAACATAGGCTTCCTACTCTGCCCTGCCATGCCTTCCTCACCATAATGAAACTTCCCCTTGAAACTGTACGCAAATTAAAACACTTTTTCTTCTATAATCTGCTTCTCTTTGGGTACTTCGTTACAACAACGGATACACAAGTCCAGAGGTTTGTTTACATTGTGATTCTAAACCCCATTAAGTTGACAAGATTAAATATCAGTACCCCCCCCCAAGTCAACACATCATATCTTGTCCACATAGGCTCATGGCCAGCTCATAAAGCAACTTCATTATAAAACTTCAAAATTCACCGTTATTTAACAGTCACAATGCTGTTCAAAGAAAAAGTCTCTTCTGAGACACGTATGTGGGTATTACAAAGAGACCAAAGCAAGACTGAACCCCAACCGAGAAAACGCCACAGTCCTCCCTTTTGGAATATGAATATTTGCACTGTGTCATTGTGTTTTGGAAATATGTACCATGTTGTGATATTATAAGGGCTCACAGTTAGGAGATTATGTGCCTTGGAAGAGGCTATGTACTTTTTTTCAACAGTGCAGGGACTGTACCTCAATATCTAGTATCTGTGACTAATTTTGGAATCATCTTGGCTCTAGTGGGCTTAAATATTCTAGCACTTTCAGCTCTGCTCCCTGTAACACACCTAGCCTGTTTATTATACATACAGATTTCCTCAGCCATGGTCCTTGCACCTCATATATCCTTGGGTCTTCAGTACAACATACAAAGACTTTCCTTTTACAATTTCAGGAGTTCTCCATGTAGGAATTCTTACTCTACCTCACACTACTTAACCTCATAAACCTTCCTCTGAAACTATGGAACAAGTCTCCATTACCCCTTTGATCTTGAATTGTTCAGGTCTTTTAAAACCAGCAACACAGCTGTATTGGTCACTGTGTGTTAACCCTGGGAAAACACTTCTCTAGACTGTTGCTAATGAGCAAGGGATACCTTGAGTGACATTCTTAGCTTTGGCTCTTTCCTTGAAAATGAATTTGGAATGTTACAAATGGATCCTTTCATGAGTGGGATTTTGCCCTGAGGGTACCTGTTCTTTTGTCCCAGTGCAGAGCAGTAGGTTTTCTTTAGTGGTACCAATCTCTAAAAATTATGTCTGCTTCCTCGGCTACCTTGTCTTCATCATTAAACTTTCTCCCTTGCCCATCAAAGAATACAACCTTCATCATATCTTTTTTTTTTCTCATTTTTGGCCTCTCTTGTCAGAGCAGTGAGCAGTAGTAATCATGATACATGATGAATTATTTCCTGTGTCGAGATTTCCTTCACCAAACAATTTTGCCCAATTCTTTTGAATATAGCCTCACTCAAGTTCCCAGGACACAAGCAAAATGCTGCCAGATATTTTTACAGAACATATCCTGTGGTAGTTTGAATGTATGTCTCCAATTGACACAGGTGCTTTATTTAAGGTTGTAATAGGTTGTAATTTGGCTTTTTTGTCACCTGGCTGGAAGAGGTGTCACTGTGCTTGGATCTTGGGGTCCAGTCCTAAGTGTGTCTAGGGGAGGAACTAATTTTCAGCCTCAAGTTATGCAGAATGATTTCAGCTCTTCTGGGGCCCTGCTGTTTGCTGTCCTTTTGTGCTTGTGGTACTGGATGTTTGGTGCTGTCTCTCTGCTTAGATTGGTGAATTGGAGCCAGCTTCTTTTATCATTTGATGGAGCTTCCCCTGGATCTGTAAGCCTGAAATAAATCCTGTTCTACATTGTGTCTGGTTTAGATTTGCATACCAACATTGTGAGGCTGACTAGAACATAATCTAAATGGCTTCTAGCTTGGTTCTCAATAGAGTCCTTTTCCCCCTTTGAAACCTCATGAGCCAGGCCTTCATTATTTGAGTTTCGCTTGGCATTCTTGTCTTCCACCCTTCCTCAAGAATGGCCCATTCCATCTGCTAACAACATTCCAGAGATTTCCATCTAAAATTAATAAGACCTTCCACAAATCTACAGCAAACCATCTCCAATGGCCTAGGAACCGCATGGTGAGGCATATCACAGCAATGATGCTATTTTTTGGTTCAGTTTTCTATATGAGCTAATTTTCTCAATTGTGTGACAAATGCCTGACATAAACCAAGTTAAAGGAGGAAGGGTTTATTTCAGCTTACAGTTTGACATTATAGTCAATCGTGGCTGTAAAGTCATGGTGGCAGGGGTATGAAACAGAACAGGTATTAACATTGTATAGCAAATCAAGAAGCAAGAAGAACTAACAGCTGGTGTTTAACCTGCTTTATCCTTTATATTCATCTCAAGAGAATGCAACTGCCCACAATTAGGGTGTGCCTTTAATTTTCAATTAGCTTAATCTAGACATAGGCATGTACAGCAGTTTGTTTCCATGGTGATATTTATCAAGTTGACAAGATTAACCATTAGAAGTGTGAAAGCAAAAAAGGTAAATGAGATTATATAAAGTTTATGCTTTGTTCAACACAATGCAAGGAGGAAATCTATTCAATGAGATGAAATATTTGCAATGTATGCAACTGACACCAAATTGATATCTAGAATTGTATCAGTTACTTTTTCATTGTTGGAGACAAAATAGATGACCAGAAGCAGCATTGGGAGGGAAAGAGTTTATTTTGGCTTACAGTTCCAGAGGTAGGTTCCATCATTTTGGGAAAAGCAAGGCAGGTGCAAGAAATTTATGTCACATGGTCCATCTTCAGGGAGGAAGGAGAGAGAGTGAAAACAGCAATCAAGGCCAGCCTATAAGACCTAAAGGCCCACTTTTAATGACACTTCCTCCTGCAAGGCTCCACCTACTAAAAGTTTTGCAACCTTCCCAAATAGCTTGGGACCAAGTGGTCAAACATATAGCTGTGGGAGATGTTTAATATCTAAGTAACCAATTAAATATGAATCCCAGAAACTCTCTAGTCAAAAGCATTGTATAAATTTTGCACTAGACTTAAACAATCAATATTCAAAGGAGACATACAAAAGGATCAACCATATAACAAAGTCTCATCATCACTAATCATCATAGAAACACATGCAAACACACAGTGGGTTATCATTTTGCTCCAATTAGAATGGTTGAACCAATGAATGAGTGTTGGTAAGAGTGTTTAGAGAAAGCAAACATTCCACAAAGTTTGTATGAATGTAAATTCATAGAGTCATTATGGCATCTACTATGGACTTCCTCAAAAATGTAAAAAAATGTACTGCCATGTTACCAAGCAATATGTTATTACATACATATACAAATAAAATTAAGTCAATATATGGAAGAAATGTCTACACTATGTTCATTGGATCTTACTTTACATTAGCCAATATATAAAAACAACCCACATGTTCATGACTTGATAATAAATAAAATATGGTTTATACACAAGGAAGGAGTGATATTTAAAATAAGACACAGAATCCTGTCATTAGAGCCACATGGATGGATCTAGAAATTAGTGTATTAAATTTAATAAAAATACAACAAGACAATCAAAAAGGTTGTTCTCAAAGAAGTTGAAAGTAGAACTGTGGTTGACAATGTCTCAAGATTAAAGGATATGAAAATGATTAAGGAAAGTTTGATCAATTAATAATAACTTACAGTTAGAAATAAATAAGAAGTTCTGTAGCATTATTCCACAGTATGGGAAATTCATATAACATCAAGGCATTGTGCATTTCATACTTCTGGAAAAAAGTATCTAAATGTTTTCACCATCAATAAAATACTATAATGTTTAATGCATTTTAACCTCATTTGCATATCATATTAAAATGTATAACTGCACTGTTCTTATGTCTCTGTTAAAATGCATCCTCTTAATTATCTAATGACCTCAGAATACATATTATTTTATAGCCTTGCTAGCCATCAGTAACAAAAGTTATAAAAATATAGTTTATAATAGTGAATTTGATAGAATTATATAATGACAGATATCTTTAAGAATCTCAGTGCAATTGTAAAAAAAATAGTAATTTTACAGTTTTGTACAGCAATTACCTTCTCATTGCTAGGGAAAAATATCCAATCAGAAGCAGCTTATTGAAGGAAAGGGTTCATTTCAGCTTACACTTTCAAGGGGGATGTTTCGTCATAGTAAGGAAAACATGCCAAGCTGAGACAGCCAGGTGTTATATCCCTACAGCAGCAAGAAGGGAGTAGAGAGACTGAGATACCTATGAACATCTTAAACATCTGGAATAATAAGCCTCAAGGCTTGCCCTCAGTGATACATGTCCATCAGAAAGGCTCCCCCAGCTGAGGATTAATCATGAGGCCTAATAACAAACACATGAAGCTTTGGAGGGTATTTCCTACTCAAACCACCACACTTTGTTTGAATTTTAAATATTAAAATTTTTCCAAATCATAATCATCTTTCATGAACTAATTCTCTTGATGGGCCAATTTGTAAATGGTTCAAAAAGTACTTGAGATTGCTTTGAAAAATATGCCTTTAAATATACATCAACTTCTCATGTACTGAAGAGCTATTTTACTTATTCAAAAAAATAGAAAGGATTCCATAAACTTCTGAGTCACCATAGTCCTAAGTACATGGACAATGGAAACACATTTTTTGCTTCTACCTACTATTTGTCACATAAGCACACATTATTCCTTTGTTATTGGTATAGTTTTTAATCTGGCTTTTTAGGAAAAAAAAGTCTAAATATGCAGTAATCACAGTGAGGAAAATTTTCTTGGTAAAGTAGTAGTAATGTTAAGATTTAAATTCATTGTATATTTCACAAGAAATAATATCAGATTTGTTACAGGATGAATAACATAACTACACACATATAATGCTCATAGCTTCTCTTTTACTTTAGCCAACAAGGCAGTCTATGTCTAACTCACTTAAGATTTAGAGGATTCATGGATTTAAAAGAAAAGATCATATAATTCAGAGAAACCTTTTTTTTTTTTTTTTTTTTTGCTTTAAGCACAAATAGATGATACTTACATGGTATAGTGTCATTTGCCACATTGTTACTCCAGTTCCCCAGGGGAAATACTGGCTATGGTTATATAAATCAGAGGGAAACTTGGTAGCAAAACGTTAAGATAAGAAATGATTACAAAGTGTATGTTGGAACTAGAAGAAAGGTGGAACATGACATTTGACTTGAGTCTTTTTTAGAAGATAGAAAAAACTGAAACAAGGTAATTGATGCTTTCCAAAGGAGGGCTAACAGCTTGAGCACAACCTCTAACCTCAATTACAATTTTCTCTATACTGCAAATCTAGCATCACCTCCTAATTTTCTGTTTTTGTTGGTTATGTAACAGCACAAAATCACAACATGACAAAAGCAAATATTTCCAGTGAAAAGAATATTCTTAACCCTCATGTAATCTACAAACTTGCACTGAAAAATTGGTGTTTGTTTTTAAATGCTTTAAAAATTGTAAAAGTTCTCCTCTCCACATTCTTCAAGCTTCTGTGGAAATTAAAAGCTATGATATTTTCTGACTAAAATTGGCCATGACACCCTTCCCATAATACTGTTATCTCCCCTTCCTATCATTAATTTTCTTTGCATGGATGCCAAAATTTGTGGCTTCTGGAATTATATATTAGTTTTAAAATATGTGTATTTTGTAGATCACTGGGCACTGGGTAAGTTTTTATCTAAAAGTATCCAATTTCCCTTTTGATCTATTCCATAAAGTTTGATTGAGTTTATTACATATGCGATCTTCATTTAAAATTCCATGTAGTTACACACTAATGATCTTTATAATCTTTTTCAATATGGGGGCTTGGAACTAAAGTAATATAACCATACAAATTAATATAAATCTACATGTAAAACATGAAATATTTAAAGAAATAAAAAGAGAAATGCAATTAAGGTATGATTAGTTTGATTTTAGGGTTGTTATATACCAATCATCACTGTATTCAGAATAGTGAGAATAGTGTGAGAGTATTGAAATAATAAAGAAAACAATCAAGTTCAAAAATATAAACAAAGGGAAATATTTATTGTGCCACATCAAAAAATCTTAATCATTTTCAATAAATGCTTTATATTTCTTTAATATCTCTTGTTTCTAAACCCTCTTTTACTAACTTGGTAATTTAAGGGTTTGTTCTTATTGGTGTTGTATCTTTTCATTTTAATTTCTGGGCCTTCTAAGTACAATATTCCTTCTTTTTTTGCAGGCCCTGATTTAGTGAAATTCAAAGTTTTGCTGTAACAGAATAATACTAATACTTTATCTGTTGCCCCAAAATTAAGGTTGGTAAGGATAAATAGATAGAAAGATCGACAGATACATGTATTATATGGCAAATGGATTTTGATATTTAATTTAAGTCTTTCTTACATATGGTTAGATCTCTCTCAAATTGTATGGCTACTACCTTAAGATATCATTCACCTTTTGGATAATGACTTCTTACTATAAACTATTGTTTATTTTGATAGTCACCTAGTGACATGGAGAAAATCCCCTTCTTAAACCAAACATATAACACTCGCCTTATACTTTCTTTCTTAAAATTGAAATTTATAACTCTTAAAAAATGCTAAAACAAGGATGATAAATTAATTAATTTATCAACAGAAAGCTACATAAATGGAGAAAAATCCAGATAAATACACATTCTATGTTATATACTGAAAATCATTATTGAATGGCTTTGCTTTAAACTAAAGTGGTTTGATTCTGTCTTTGAGGTCAACTATATCTCATATTTTTTTTTTCTTTCAGCAATTAATAAAAAACAAGTACAAGAATTTCTTCTTCATATTTTTTATGGATATAGATATTACTTTCTATGATTCTATTAATGACACATGTGTCAGAAAACGTTCACCATTCCTGAAAATAAC
Organism: Dipus sagitta; assembly: GCA_036346955.1. Lineage (NCBI taxonomy): Eukaryota > Metazoa > Chordata > Mammalia > Rodentia > Dipodidae > Dipus > Dipus sagitta. The sequence goes on from CM070776.1 coordinate 76,162,193, forward strand.
TGAAGATTCAAAGTATTCTGAGGAAAAACTTCAAAGTAAAAGTATTCGCATAGGAGCAAACAAGTAATAAAAGAATATATAGCTATTTTTTGTTTATACAAAGCTGAAAAACTATAAGAAAATCAGTATTTTTGTCTACATTAACAAATGAAGGCCAATAAATGTAATGACAAAAAAATGTAAATCAACTTAATAAAATGGAATAATTATGTGTTAGCTTCTTATAGGGCTACTATAATTATTAAATATAAAAATTACCTGCTCAAATTTAAATTGGATAATAATGACATTTTTGTAATTATATTAAAAATATAATATTGGTTATATGTGATAACTCACATTTGTTGTAGACCTGACATGATATAGTATCACTTAGAATGGTACCTCTTTTGCATGGCTATGAGGGATTATCTAAGTTTATGATTCTCTAGGCATGCCTGTGAAGAATTACCCTGACTAGGTTAATTGAAGTAGAAAGATCCCCCTTTTCCCATGGGGGGCACAGTCCCATGGGAAGGAGTCCTAGTCTCTGTAAACAGGAGTGAGCCGGCAGAACAGCAGTATTCATCACTTTCTGCTTCTTCACTGTGGACTGAATGTGACCAGTTCCCTCAAGTTCTGGCCACCATGCCTTCCCTTCCATGATGTTCTATAATATGGAATTATAAGCTGAAATAAACCCTTTCTCCCTTAAACTGGTTTTTGTGTAGTACTTTCTCCCAGGAATGAGAAGGTAACTAATGTAGTATACATCTAAATTCTTAGTTATCAGGAATTCAGCTTTTACTAGATGTTTTAAATTTATATAGTTCCTTTCTTCAAACTTTTCAATCTTGGATAAAATAGTTAAGATTTTTATGTGAAATAAGGCAAAAAATTGAAATTCATGAGATTTATCTGCTTATTTGGTTCTAAATCTGAACAAAATTTTATGTTGGCCATTTCAATTATGACTTGCTCCCACAGTGTAGAGGGTTCTATTTTGTTGCTAGGTGGCTACCTTGAGTCACCATTGTGATGCAGTCAAAACTCATGCTTAGCAGGTATAACTAGAGAAGTAGGAGGCAGATGAACACCAGACCATAATGAACATCATGAAGCACATCTTTTAGAAGAACTTTGAACTAATAATGGAAATAAAGGGTAAGTTGAATGTTAAAAAGAAAAAAAAAACAGTAGAAAGTAATGAGTACATATATATATATATATTGGTTTTGCCTTAGAAATCATCTTTAAAATTAGCTTTGAAGGACTGACCTCCCATTCTTTGACAGAAATGCTACTCTCAGAGAGAAAGAGGAGGAGGGGAGAGGGAATGAGAGGAAGTGGAACAGAGAGGGAGGGCGAGAGGAGAGGAGGAAGAGAGGAGATGATGAAAGGAAGACAGATATGAAAGGAAAGAGAAAGGAGAGAAACACAGGAAGGAATGAAGGAAAGGGAAATGAAGGAGGAGAAGAAGGAGAGGAAGAAGTGATAGAAAGGGAGAGGAGGAGAAGAGCAAGGGAATAGAGGAGAGAAGAGTAAAGGGATAGAAGAGGAGTGAAGAGGAGGGGAGGAACAGTGAGCAAAACAAGAAGGCAAAGAAGAGAGAAGTGAGAGGGAGAGGAGAAGAGAGGAAAAGGAGAGGAGAGAAACAGGGAGAGGAGTGGGAGAGGAGTGGAAAGGGAAAAGAAGGATACAAAAAGAGAAAGAAGAGAGGGAGAAGGAGAGGAAGAAGTGACAGGAGAATGAGAGAGGGAGAGAAGAGGAGGAGAGGTGAAATAGATAGAACAAGAGATGGGGAGGAATAGGAGAGAAGAGGGATAGAGAGAGGAGACGGAGAGGAGGGGAAGAGGAGAGGAAAAGAAACAACAGGGTGAAGAGAGGGATAGGGAGAGGAAAAGAAGAAGACAAGGAGATAGAGAAGAAAGGAAGAGGAAGAGTTGAAGGAAAAGAGAGGGAGAGGAAAGCAGAGGAAATGAGAGGGAGAGGAGATGGAGAAGGAAAATAGGATGAAAGAAGTAGAAGAGGAGAGGCACATGAGAGGGATACAGAGAGAAGTAGAGGAGTGGAAGTGGAGAGGAGAGGAGCGAAGAGAAGAAAGGAAAGGAAGAGGAGAGGAGAGGAAAGAAGAGTGTAGAACAGGACAGGGAGGAGAGAAAATGCAAGCTGAAGAAAGAATGAAGGGAAGAGGAGAGGATGAAGAGAGGAGATGAAAGGAAGAAGAGAAGAAAGTTAGAAGAGAGGGATAGGGAGAGGAAGGGTAAGAGGAGAGGAAGAAGAGAAGGAGGGGCAGACAACCGACAGAGGATATGAGGGAGAGAGAGAGAGAGAAGAAGGCAGGAGAGTAACAGGAGAGGAGACTATTTGGAGAGGAATTAAAGAGGAGAGAGAAGAGGGGGAGAAGAGAGGAACAGAGACAGGAGAGAAGATGAGGCAGAGAGGATAGGGAGAGAAGAAGAGGAGCAGAGGGAGTGAAAGAAGGTGAGGTGAGGCAGAGGAAAGGAAATGAGAGAGAAAGCAGAGAGGAAGAGGGAATGCCAGAGTAAGAAGGAGAAGAAGAGAAAGAGGAGAGAAAGGAGTGACAAAAGTGACAGAAAGGGAGAGAAAAATAAGAAAAGAGAGGGAAAGCAGTAGAAGAGTGGGACAGGGGAGTAGATACAACTGGAGAGGAGAAGAAGAGAGAGGAGAGGGCAAGGAAAAGAAAAGAAGAGGGAAGGGAGAGGGAGAAAAGTAGAGGACCAGAGGAAAGTGATAAGGAGAGGTGAGGAAGAGGGAGAGAAGAGGAGAAGAAAGGTGATCAAGAGCGAAGAGAGGGTAAGGAGAGAGAGAAGAAGATGAGAGGGAGAGTAAAAGGAGAGGAGTTGAAAAGAAACAGCAGAGGAGATGAGAGGAAAGAGGTGGGGAGGAGTGAAAAGGGAGAAGGATGTGGGAGGAAGAAGGAAAGGAGAAGGAAAGGAGAGAGTTGAGAAAAGGGTGAGTAGAAAAAGGTGAGTGGGAGAGGAGAGGCAGAAAAGAGGGATAGGTAAAGAAGAATGAGAAGAGAGGAAGGACAGGAAAGGGACAATTAGAACAGAGGAAGGGGGCGGGGAAGGACAGGAAATGGAGAGGAGAGGAAGAAGAGGGGAAATGAACAGGAGAGAAAGCTGGAGAAGAGAAAGAGTGGGGATGTGTAGAAGAAGAGAGGGAGAGGAAAGAAGCAAAGAGGAGAAGAGATGGAGCAGAGAGAGATAGCAGTGGGACAGGCAGAGGGGGAGTGTGCCTGGGGAAAAGAGGCAGAAGAAAGTACAAGAAAGAGAGAGAGAGGTAGAGCAGAGTGAGAGGAGAAGGATAGAGAGAGGAGACCACATGGAGAAGAGATGGTGAGAGAGAGGCGAAAGAGGGAGAAAAGAGGATAGGAGAAGTGAGAGAAGAGAAAGACTAGGGTGAGAGTGACTGGAGAGAAGAAGCAAAAGAAAGAATGAAGGAGAAAAGAGGAGAAGAAGGAAACAAGGGGTAGAGAGAGAGAGAGATGATAAAGAGAGTGGGAGAGGGAAAGGAGGGGAGAGGAGATCAACAGGGATAGAGAGGGAATGGTGAGTGAAGACAAAGAATGGAGAGAAGCAGAGTGTGAGAGGAGAGACAGAGGGAGAGAAAAGGAAAGGGAAAGTGAGAGGAGGAGGACGGAATGAAGAAAAAAGAGAGGAGAGGAAGACAAGAAGAGAGGAGATGAGGGGGAAAGAGAGAGGAGAAGATAGGGATAGGGAGAGGAAAAGAAGAGGGAGATGAGAGGGAGGGGAGGCAAGTTGGGGAGAGAGAGAGAGAGAGAGAGGAGAAGGAAAGAGATGGAGAACTGAGGGAGAGCAGAACAAGAGAGAGGGAGAGGAGACATAGAAGAGAAGCAGAGGAGACAAGGGGGAAGGGAAAGGATAGGAAAGGAGAAGGAAGATGGAGAGGAGGATAACCAGTGGAAGAAGGAGCGGAATGGGGGAGGAGATGGCAAGGGAGAAGAGAGGAAAGGAAAGGGAGGGAGAGGAGAGAGAAAGAAGAGTAGAGAAGAGGAAGGAGAGGTGAGGAGAGGAGAGGAGAGGGATGGGAAAGAATAGGAGAAGAGGAAGGGAAAAGGAGAGGAGAAGAAGAGAGAGAAAGAGCTAAACTTAGAAGAGAAGGAGAGGGATTGTCGAGGAGAGGAGAGAAGAGGAATGGAGAGGAGAGGAAAGGAAAGAGTAGACATGAGAGAGAGAGAGAGAGAGAGAGGAAAAAAGGAAGATGAGAGGGAGAGGAGACCAGAGGAAATGGATTAGGGAAGGGAAGGGATAGGACCATAAGGGGAGAGGGAGAGGAGAGGGGAGGAATGGAGAGGTTGAGGAGAAAAAGAGGACAGTTCTATAGAGCACAGAGGAAGGGGGAACAGAGGAGACAAGATGGAGAGGAACACATAAACGGATATTGAGAAGAGAACAAGAGGGAGAGGAGAGGGGAGGGGGGAATAGAGAAGAGGGGAAAGGCAAAGAAGAAAAAGAGATGGAGAAGTAAGCCAGGTGTGGTGGCGCACACCTTTAATCCCAGCATCCAGGAGGCCTCTGTAGGAGGATTGTCATGAGTTCTAGGCCACTCTGAGACTCCATAGTGAATTCCAGGTCAGCCTGGGGTAGAGTGAGACCCTACCTCAGAAAAAAATAATATGGAGAAACAGGAGATGGAGAAGCACAGGAAGAAGAGAGGGCAGTAGAGGAGACGTTTAGAGAGAGGAGAATGAGTAGAAAATAAGAGGAAGGAGAGGAGAAATAGAGGAGTGAGAGAGGAGAGGGTACAAAGATGAAAGTAAAGGATAGGAGAGGGAGAGGAAAACAGAGAAGAGGACAGAAAATGGAGAAATAAGAACAGAGCAAAAGTGAAAGGGACAGATAGGAAAAACAGAGGAAAAGGGAGAGGAGAGAAAATGGAGAGGGAGCAGAGGAGAGAGAGAAGAGGAGAAAGATGATGTATAGGAAGATGAGAAGGTGAAGGAGAGATGAAGAAGAGATGGAGAGGAATTGGAGAAGAGAGGGAAAGTAGAGGGGTGGGAGAAGATTTGGAGATGGAGAGGGAGAGGAGAATGGGAGGGGAGGGATATGAAGGGGAGAGGCCAAGCCATGGAATGGGAGAGGGAGAGAAGACAGAGAAGAGAAATAGAAGAGTGGAAAGGATTGGAGAAGAGAGGGGAGGAGAGGACTCAGAGCAAAGGTGATGAGTGGAAGTTGAGAGGGAGTAGAGAGAGGAGTAGGAGAGGGAGAGAAAGTGAGAAGAGAGGGAAAGGAGAGGACAGGAAAACAAGAGAGAGAGAGAGGAGTGAGGGGTGGAAAGGAGAAGAGAAGATGGGAAAGAATGGGTAAGGGATGGTAGAGGAAAGGAGAGGGAGAGTAGAGTAGAGGGAGAAGCAGAGGAAAGGGGGGGGGAAGGAGAGGGAGTAGGAAAGGGAAAGAAAGACAGAGAGAATAGTGATAGGAGAAGGCATGGAGAAGATAGGTAGAGGGAGAGGAAAAGAGGGAGAGGAGAAGAGAGGGAGTGGAAGGGGGAAGTACATGAGAATGAGAGGGAGAAGAGAGGAAAGGGAGTGGAAGGGAGGAGGAGGAGATGGAGAGAAGCAGAGAAGGGGGAGAAAGGAGAGAGGGAGAGCAGACAGAAAGGAGAGAAGAGATAGAGTACAGAAGAGGGGTGAGGGAAAGAAGAGGATAGGAGAAGGAGGGAGAGGAGAGGGAGATAAACAAAGTAGGAGGAGAGTGAGAGTAGAGCCAGTGAGAAAGGAGAGGAGAGAAGAGAGTAGGAAAAAGAGGAAGAGGAGATGGAGAAGCAGATGGAGAAGAAAGGATAGTAGAGGAGAGGTTGATCAAGAACAGAATAAGAAGAAAATGGGGGGAAGGGTAGAGGAGAAGTAAAAGACAGAAAGAAGAAGAAGAGAGCAGAGTAGAAGACATAAAAGGGAGGTTAGATCAGAGGAAGATGGGAGGGATAGGAAGAGTGGAAAGCAAGAGAGGAGAAGAGAAAGAGGAGAGGGAGAGGAAGGAGAAGGGGTAAAGAGGGAGAGGAGAGAGAGGAGAGCAAGAGGGAGACAGAGGTAATGGTGAAGGCTGAGAGGGAATGGAGAGGGAGAGGAGAAAGGGAAGAGTGGGAGGGGAGAGGAAGGAAGAAGAGAGGTGAGAGAGAAGAAGGAGAGAAGAAGAGGAGAGGTAGAAGAGAAAGGAGAGGTGAGGAAGTGGAATGGAGACAAGAGAGAGAGGAGAGGGAGAGCAGAAGAGTAGTAAAGGGAGGGAAGAGGGTGGGGAGAGGAAGTGGAAGAACAGAGAAGAGGGAAGGAAGAGGAAGATGGATAGAGAGGAGAGGGAGATGAGAGGAGAGGGAGTGGGAAAGGAGAGTGAGAGGAGGAAGGAGAGGACAGGGAGAAGACAGAAAGGGAAGAGTAAGAGGATAGGATGAAGAGAGGGGAGAGCAGAGGGTTGGAGAGGAGCAGGCATTGAGAGAACCTGAAAGGAGAAGTGAGAAGAGGCAAAGAGGAGGAGAGGAGAGCTGAGGAATAAGGAGAAGAGAGGAGGAGAGGAAGGGATAGATATACTAGAGAGAAAGGGAATTAAAAAGGGAGAGGAAGAGTGGAAATAAGAGGAGATGGAGCAGCAAAGAGAGGAGGAGGGGCAGATAAGAGGAGAGATTCAGAGCTAGGAGCCTGATAGTGAGAGGAATGGGGAGGGATAGGAAAGAAGAAGAACTGAAGAGAAGAGGGAGAGAGAGAAGGGGAACATAGAAGAGAGGACAGGAGAGAAAAGGAGATGGGAGACTAAGGGAGAGGGCAGAAGAGGAAGAAGAGAGGGAAAGGGGGACAAGGGGGGAAGGAAAGGGGAGGACAGGGAGAGAAGAGGAGAGGAAGAGAGAAAGGAGAAGAGAGGGAGAGGACATGGGGAGAAAAGAAAAAAAGAAAGGAAGTGGAACTTAAGAGGGAAAGAAGACACATGGGGAGAGGACAGGGAGAGGGAAAGAAGAGCAGAGGGAGATAAAGAAAATGAAGAGGAGAAGCAGAAGACAGGAAGAGAATAAGGATAGTGAGAGAAGAGATTGAGAGGGAAGGGGAAGAGAGAAAAGAGGAAGAGTAGAGGTAGAGAAAAGGGAGTGGCTCAGAGGGAACAGGAAAGAGGAAGCTATATCCATGAGGAGAGAGCGAGAGAGTGTAGAAGAGGAGAGGAAGAACAGAGGGAGCAGAGGGGTAGAGAAGAGAGGGAGATGAGCAAGATAGGAGGAAGGAGAGGAAAAGAGGAAGAGGAGAGGGGCGGGGAGTAGGAGAGGACAGGGAGAGGACAAGAAGAGGAGGTGGAGGGGAGAGCACGAAGAGAGGAGATCAGAGCAGAGGAAGAAGAGAGCAGAGGGATAGGGATAGGAAAAGAGAGGTGATGGACAGATAAGAGATGCAGAGGATAGGAGACAAGAGGTGAGGGAAAGTTAGAGCAGAGGAAGAGGGGAGGGATAGGAAGAGGAGAGAAGATGAGAGAAGACAGAGTGGGAAATGACATGGAGAGAAGGATATGATACAAAGAAAAGGAGAGAGAGGAGAGGAGAGAAAAGGAAAAGGGAGATAAGAGAAAAGAAGGAGTGAGTATGCAGAGGAGATCAGAGGGAGAGGAGAGGAAGAGGGAGACAACAGGGTGAGGAGAGTACAGAGAGGATAGAGGGAGAGGAAAGGAATAGGATAGGAAGAGGAGATGGAGAAGAGAGGGAGAATAGAGGAGGGAGAGCTTGAAAGGAAGAGAGAAAGAGGGGAGCTGGAGAGGTGAGAATGAGGAGAAAGAAGAAGAGGAAACCACAGGAGAGTCAAGGGAGAGAAAAGGACAGGAGAGGAGGGGTGATGAATAAAAGGAGAGGAGGGCTAAGAAGGAACAGGAGCGGAGAGATGAGGAGAGGCAGAGCAAAGAGAGGATAGTAGTGTAGAGAGAAAGAGAGGGGCAATTAGAGGAGGAGGAAGAGAAATGGAGAGGAGAGGGGAAGAAAGGAGAAGGGAGAGCATAGGGAAAAGGAGAGGAAGGAAAGATGAAGAAAAGGAGAGAAGAGGAGTGGGAATTGAAGGTATAAGGGAACCTAGAGGGAAAAGGAGAGGAAAAGAGAAGAGAGGAAATGGACTAGAGAAGGGAGTGGAGAAGGAAGGGGGAGGTATAACAGAGGGTAAGGAGACAAATAGGAGAAGAGATAAAGAGGAGAAGAGTACAGTGGATGGTAGAGGAGGGTAGAAGAGAGAACAGGGAGCAAAAAGGAAGAGTAGTTGCATAAGAGGATAATGAGAGAATAGGGAAAAGGGGAAGGATAAAAGAAGAGGAGATGAATAGGGGCCCACAGAGGGAGAAGAAAGGGAGAGGAAGGAGAAGAAGGAAAGGAGAAGAGAGGAAGACAAGAGGGATCTGGAGAGGACTGGGAAAGGGAGAGTGAAGGAGGAAATGGAAAGAGAGAGGAGAAGGGAAAGGAAGAGGAGAGAATAGTAAAACTTGAAGAGAAGAGGGAGAGGAGAAAAGGAGAGGGAGAAGCAGAGGAGAAGCAGAAGTGAGGGATCAAAGAGGGATAATGATAAGAGAAGAGAGGGAGTGGGAAAGTGAAGGGAGAAGAGTGAAGAAGAATGGAGAGGGAAAGCAGTAAGAAAGGAGGAGAGAGGCAAAGAGGGAGCAGAGAGGAGTTGGAGAGGAGAGGAAAGAAGTGGAGAGGGAGAGGAGAAGAAATGGGAGAGTCATAGAAGAGGGAAGGGAAGAGAGGAAGAGGGAGAGGAGATGCAGAGGATAGAAGAGAGGAGGAGAACAGAGGGACAAGAGAGCCAAAGAATAGGAAAGGGAAATGGAGAGGTGAGGAAAAAGAGAAAGAGGAAATAGTAGAAGGAGATGATAGGAGAGGTGAAGGTCAAGTACAGCAAGGATAGATGGAAGGGATATGGAAAGGAGAAGAGAGGGAGAAGAAATAGAGTAGGGGAGTGATAGAGGAGAGAGGAGGGATAAGGAAAGGAGAGGCAGAGGAGAGGTAGAGGGAGAGGAAAAGGGAGAAGAGGGCATTTGGAAAGGAGAGGCAGAGGAGAGGTAGATGGAGAGGAAAAAGAGAAGACAGATGTGGAAAGGAGAGTAAAGAAGAGGAGAATTTGGAGCAGAGAGGAACATTTGAGTAGAGGGATAAGATAGCAGAGAGATGAGAGAAGAGTAGAGGAGAGGAAAGCAGTGGAGAGGAAGAGGAGAGGGAGGAGAGGAAGAGGGAAGCGAGGTAGAAGAAGTAGTGTGGGAGAGAGAATGAGAGGAGAGGAAAACAGAGGAGGGGGATGAGAGGAGACAGGGAGAAGAAAGGAGAGGGTAGAGAGAGCAGTGGGACAGGGACAGGAGAGTACAAGGAAAGGGAGAGAACAGGGGACAGAGAAGATAGGAAGAGTAGGAGGATTGGAAGAGGAGTGCGAGAGGGAGATAGGAGGGGAGACAAGAGGAGAGGAGAGGAGAGGACAGGGAGAGCAAAAGAGATTAGAGGAGAGGAGAGGTTGGAGCAAAGGGAAGCAATTATAGGAGATGGAGTAGCCAGCAGAGAGAGAGGGAGAGGAGAGGAGACGGAGAAGTAAAGCAGAGTGAGAGGGGATGGAGAGGGAGGGGAGCGGGATGAGGGATGTATAGGAAGAGGAGAGGGAGGAAGATGAAAGTGATAGGGGAAAGGGGGAGGGAGAGGAGTGAAGAAAGAGAAGACATAGAGATGTGGGACAGGGAGAGAGGCAGAGATGAGAGGAGAGGAGAGGGATTGGAGGGAAAGAGGAAGGAAAAGAAGTGGTGTGGGAGAGGGAAAGTGAGAGGAGAGGAGAGGAGAGGAGAGGAGAGGAGGAGAGAGAAGAGAGAGAGAGCTGATGAAAGGATACAGGAAGAAGGAAGCAGAGGATAGGGAGTGTAGGGAACAGGGATAGTAGAGTAGAGGAACAGGGAGAGAAGAAGGTAGGAAGAATAAAGGGAGAGTACAGTGATTGGGAGAGAGGTGGAAGAGGGACATGAAAAGAGAGAAGAGAGGAAGAGAAATTAGAGGAGAGGAATGGTTGGAGCTAAGAGAAGAAATTATAGGAGAGGGACAAGTGAGCAGAGAGAGAGGGAGAGGAGATGGAGAGGTACAGCAGAGTGAGAATGGATGGAGAGGGAAAGGAGAGGAGAAGGAGAAGAGATAAAGATTAAGAGGAAAGGGAGAGATAGAGGATCTGGAGAGGAGGGAGAGATATTGGAAAGGAAGGGGAAGAGGAGAGAAGAGGGGAAGAATAGTAAGAGCTACAGGGACAGGAAGAGAGGAGAGGAAAAGAAGAGAAGTAGGGGAGGGAACTAGAGGGACAAGATAGGATAGTAGAGGAGATGTTGAGGGAGTGGAGAAGGAGAGGGAATAGAGAGGAATTGGGAGAGGAGAGGAGAGGAAAGGAGAAATGGGAGAAAGAGAAAGAGGAAATAGAGAAGCAGATGGATAAAAAAGAGAACAGATGAGGTTCAGAGAGAGGAAAATGTGAAGGAAAGAAGTAGATAAGGCAGCAGTGGTTAAGGAGATGATAGGGAAGAGTGAAATGTAGGAAATGAATTTGAAAGCAGAGGAGAGGCAGAAAGGAGAGGAGAACACAGGGAGAGGGGAGAGGAGAGGAGATGCTGAGGCAGAGGAGAGGGAAAGAAGATGGATTGGAGAGGGAGAAGTGATGGAGAGGAGAGGGATTGGGAGAGGAAGGGAAGACTAAGAGGAGAGAGGAGAGGAGAAGAGGAGAGGAGAGGAGAGGAGAGAAGAGAAGAGAAGAGAAGAGAAGAGAAGAGAAGAGAAGAGAAGAGAAGAGAAGAGAAGAGAAGGGAGGAGGATGGGACAAGAGAGGAGAACATAGGGACAAGAGAGCAGTAAAGAGGAAAGGAAGAGGGAGAGGAGACAGATAGAAAGGAAAATGGTAAAGAAGGGAGAGGAAAGGGAGAAGTAGAACAGAGTAAGAGGGGAGGGAGAGGGAAAAGAAATGGAAAAGAGGGGTAGGTAGAGGAAAGGAAAAGGGAGAGAAGGGAGGGATAGGGTGTGTACAGGCAGAGGAGAGGGAGAGGACAGGTGAATAGGGGGAGACGGAGAGGAGTGCGAGAGAAGACAAAGAATATTAGAGACAAAGATTAGAGGTATAATGGAGAGGAAAGAAGAGAGGGAGAGGAGTGGGAGCTTAAAAGAGTAAGATGGGGAGAGGAGAGGCTGATGAAAAGAGGAAGAGAGGATGGAAAAGCAGAGGCAGAAGAGAAAAGAATATAGGATTAGGAGAGTTTAAGGGATAGAAAGAGAGGGCAAGGTGAGGACAGGAGAGACATAGAGAGAGAGAGAGTGAGAGAGAGAGAGAGAGAGAGAGAGAGAGAGAATAGTGAGAGGGGAGGCAAAGGGAGAGGCCAGGGAGAAGAAATGGAGAGGGAAAGGAGAAGGAGAGAGAAAAATGAGAGGGAAAATGGAAGGAAAGGAAAGCATGAGTGAGATAGAGGAGAGGACAGAGAGAGTGTAGGAATAGGGAATGGAGAGGGAGAGGAGAGGAGAGAGAGGGAGAAGAGATTCAGAGCAGGGGTTGAGGAGAGGATACTAGAGAGATGGGGAGAGGATAGGAGACAGAGAGGACAAAAAGAGGTGAGGAGAGTAAGAACAGAGGGATAAGAGTAGGAGAGGAAGTAGGAGAGTGGAAAAGAGGAACAGAAAAGGGGGAAGAGCAGTGGGGGTAAGAAAGGGAGAGAGAAGAGAGTGATTGCAGATGGCATGTAAAGGATATGAAGAGAGAGATGAAAAGAGTAAGAGGAGAGGAAGGAGAGAGCTAGAGGAAGAAGAAAAGCAGGCAGGGGAGATATTGAAGGGAGAGGAGGAAGAGGGAAGGGAGAGAAGAGGGATAGGCAGAGGAGGAGAGAGGGAGTGGAAGGGGGAATGGAAAGGAGTATTAGAGGGACTGGAAGGGAGAAGAGACAAAGAGGAGAGGAGACAAGAAGAGGTAGAGTATAGAGGAGAGGAGAGGTTGAGGAGGGGACAAGAAGTTAGAGAATAAAAGGAGGGGGAGGTATAGAGAGACAAGACGTAGAGGGACAGGAATGGAGAACAGAGGAGAGGGATAGTTAGTGCAGAGGAAGAGGTAAGGATAAGGAGGGGATATGAAGAGGAGATGGAGAAGGGAGGGAGAATTATAGGAGAGTTAGATGGTGAGGAGGGTGAGAGGAGAGAATGAGAGAGGGTAGGGGAGAAGAGAAGTAGAGTGTAGGGATAGGAATGGGAGAGGGAGAGATGGAGAGGAGAGGGAGAAGAGATGGTGAGGGAAAGGGAAGAGAGGGAGAGTAGAGGGATTGGTTGAAGAGTGGAAGAGGGAGAAGAAGAGAACAGTAAGTATTAGAGGAATAGGGAGGTTAGGAGAGGAGGGTAGATTAGAGGAGAGGGACAAGAGAGCACAGGAAGAACAGAGAAATATGTTGATGAGAGTGGAAAGAGAGGAGAAGGAGATATAGCAGAGGAGAGGAGAGGGATATATGATGGAGAGGAGGGGATAGATATAGGAGAGGAAGTTGGAGAGGAGAGGGAGTGGTGTGGCATAGGGAAAGAAGTGACAGTGGAAATAGAGGGAGAGGGGTTGTACAGGAGAGGGAGAGGGGTGGGAGAGGACAGGGAGAAGGAAACGAAAGCAGAGTGAAAGGAGGGGAGAGGGAGGGTAGGAAGAAAGGAAGAATGAGAGGTAAAGAGGATGAGGAGATGGAAAGGAGAGGGATGGGTCGAGTGATAGGCATGTTGAGAGTGAAAGAGGAAGAGGAGATGGAGAAGGAGAGGGAAAGGATAGGAAAGGACAGGAGAGAATAAGGGATAGGAGAATAAGACAGGATAGGATAAGGTAGGGTAGGGTAGGGTAGGATAGGATAGGATAGGATAGGATAGGATAGGATAGGAGATACAGAGCAGAGGAGAGAAGTGGGAGAGTAGAGGGAGAGGCGAGGACCAGGACAGAAGAGGAGATGGAGAGGGAGAGTAAAAGGAGAGGATAATAGAGGAGAGGAGAGGAAGATTGAGAAGGATATATAGACTATAGGGAGAGTTGAGGGGTAATGAGAGGAGAGGTACAGAGTGAGAGGGAGAAGAGAGGATAGGAGAGAAGAGGAAAGGAGAACAGTACTGGGAGTGGAGAATAGAAGACAAGATGAGTGCTTGTTTTTCTATATATGACTTATTTCACTAACATAATTAACTACAATTCCATATATGATTCCATAAGTAACAGGTTTCCATTGTCATGCCATACTAATATTGTAGTTGTGCATATATTCCACATTTTCTTTTTTCTTATATCATATCTATCCTCCAAATAAAGACTGTAACAAGATGAAAGTTGCACTATGATATACTCAGCATGATGTAACCATTCTCTTAAAAAAAAAGAAGAAAACCTAGAGATTAAGAGTAAATGCCTTAGTGATAGTTAAGACTCAAGTGATATTTCATGAAGGAGAGATGTAAAATTGACAACCTCAAAATACAGACATACTATCAACATGTGTTATCTGATTATGATAAAGAAATAAGAAAAATGTATTTGCCTAATTTGTAACTATACATACATACAAGTATTTTTAAGGTAGAAAGAATATATTTTGAAAATTACAATCTTTGTTTCTATAAATGGCCACATGGCCTTCACTGATATTTATAACTATCATACTCTACTACCATATCTACTATTCTAGGTATTTTCCTAGAAGTACACTTGCTGTGTTATTTCGTAATATTATGTTTTGTATTTCAGGAAATCCAGACTATTTCTCACAATGGGTTCCTTATGTTTCATATTTTTTTAATCTGTTCAAAAGTTGTTCCCATTCTTTGGCTAATGTGGTGTGTGCTACAATTAATATGGGGTGCAGATGTTTCTCTGGCATTCAAATCCTTTCTACATATTCCCAACAGTTGGGTGGCTAAGATATATGGCACTTGCATTTTTTAATTTTTGAAGAACTTCCGGATTGTTTTCCATTTTACTTATTATTTTCCGTTCCCAACAACAGTGTGGAGGGTTCTCTTCTTCCCAGAATTCTATCCAGCATGAGTTACATTTAGTCTTTTTTTTTCTTTTTCTTTTTTTTTTCTTTATTAGTTAGTTTTGTATTCAGCAAATACAGTCAGTTTGGTACCGTTATTAGGCTCATCCGTGACCTACCCCCTCCCCTTGGCCCCTCCTTGTTGAGGTATACGGGTCATGCATTGTGGAGTTAGCCCACAGTTATGGGTAAGCTAAATGTCTCTGCATATCATGACCCAACATGTGGCTCTGACATTCTTTCCGCCCCCTCTTCCGCAAAATTTCCCTGAGCCATGTTGGGTTCATTTTTGGTTTGCTTCAGTGATGAGGTGTTGGGGGCCTCTGAGGCTCTGGCTCTCTGATTTGGTAGGAGTTGATTTTTCTCTGTGTTGATCTCCTTCCACTCTTGCTGGTATCCAGTTCATCAGGAAAACAGCACCCTTTCTCGTTTCACCAATTTTTCTTAGTTTCAGCCAGGGCCCTTTTGAGGTATGATGGGGTGGCTCTCTCCTTAGGATCTACATCTATCTGAAAAAGAGAAGCAGATTCTCCAATGGAGAGTAAGTTAGTACCAGGACAAATGAGGTAACCCTTACTTTTTTATAGATAATTTAATAGGTGTAGGCCCTCTTGTAGCCCATGATTGATGGTAGGTTGATATTGGAGAGTGGGTTTATGTTTGGATATGGTTCTGACTTGTTTCCCAGCTCCAGCTATGAGTCCCGTACCACTGAGGAGATCAGTTAGCCAAATTAAAAGCATTTGGTTCCCCACCATGGCTGTGTGCCACATTGCACTTGTGTGGGCATCACAACAAGTTATTTGCTGCTAAGTAGGTTAGACTGTGAGTTGCTTGGACAGATATTGGTCATTTTCCCCCAGTCGCCATGTAGCACCTTCTGGCACTAGACACGCTGACTGTCTGGGGACTGACTGTCTTTCAACTTCCAGCCATGCCATTCTAATTTGCATGTCAATCACATAAGGTGTCTTCAGCAGTAGGGTCTTACCACTAGCCTTTTGTAGGTCATCAAGTACTCTGACAGAAATCTGTCTGTCTTTTAGGAAACTTTGTAGGTCTCTCTGATCAAAAGCTCATTGTGGATGATAGCCCCATGCTGGTTCTGGGAGTTATAGGTCAGTGCCCACTAAGAAAATGAGGAAAAAGATAACTAATATACAAGAGTTAGAGATAAGAGAGAGAGAGAGAGAGAGAGAGAGAGAGAGAGAGAGGAAGTGAGGGAGGGGAGGTTTAGAAGATTAAGGTTAGTCTTGATCTTACCCTCTCCAGTGTCTTGTGGTTCAGGTGTTCTTTTTGATGATAGCTATATTTATTGGCATGAATTTATAATCTATTTTAGTATTTCGTTGTCTTTTCCTTAGTCATCAATTTTGTGCATTTCTGCATATACCTTTTGTATATTTCTATAACATCTTCAGTGAAAAGTCTATTTAGTCATTATACTTATTTTAAAAATATTTTATTCATTTATATGCAAGGAGAGAGGGAGGAAGATAAAGATAGAGAAAGGGAACAGACAGGGACTCTTACTTCTGCAAACAAATTCCAGAGGCATGGGCCACTTTGTGCACCTGGCTTTACGTGGGTACTGGGGAATCAAACCAAGTCTGGCAGGCTTTGCAAGTAAGTACCTCTAACTGATGAGCCATCATCTCAGCCCTATATATTTTTTTAATTCAGATATTTGGTTTTGGAATTGTACTTTGCTATATACTCAAGTTATTAACTTCTGGTTAGATGCATAAATTACAAATACTTTGTTCCATACTGCATCTTGTCGCATCACCCTTCCTTTCCTTTTTCTGTGTAGAAAGTGTTTGCTTTTACATAATCCCATCTGTCTATTGTTTGCTTTATTTCTTAAGCTTTTAAGGTCTCGTCCAATAAGTTCTTGTCCATTACAATATACTTAGGTATTTCTCCTACAGTGTTTTAACTTGGCTTCTAGGTTCAGTTCTGACACTTAGGTAATAAATCAACTTTGAGCTTATATTTATAGCATGAGAAGAAAGGGTCTATAATTCATTCTTCTGCATGTGGACATTTAATTTTCCCATCATTTCTTACAACACACAATCACCTATTCTTAGCAACTACATCAAAAATCATAATCTACATATGTGTGGTTGACTTTAAGGCATGTAATTTTGTTCTATTGGTCTGTGTACTCATCAAGATTCTCTAGAGGAACATAACTGAAAGAATGTATATTTTGCAAAAGGGTATTTACTAGAATAGATTACTTCAGGTAGTCACTGGGTATTATAATGATGAACATCTGCTTGCTGGAGAGACTGAGGACCAGGTAACTGCTCAGTGTAATAAGCTATCTCAATGTGGTGTTGAAGGCCTGGAAGTTTCCTGGAGAATTGCTTGTCTTCAGGCTATGTTAGAAGGCTGAAGGAACTAGATTCTGATATCAGTGAAGGATGGTACCACCTGCAGCAGCAATGACAGAGACATTTACCAGTAAAAAAGGAAGGCAGGGGGTTGAAGAAATGGCTTAGGGCTTAAGGCATTTGCCTGCAAAGCCAAAGCACTGCGGTTTGGTTCCCCAGTACCCACATAAGCCAGATGCACAAGGTGGCACATGCATATGGAGTTCGTTTGCAGTGGCAGGAGGCCCTGGTGTGCCCATTCTCTCTCTCTCTCTCTCTTTCTCTCTCTCTCTCATCTCTCCCTTTTTCTTTCTCTCTAATAAATAAATAAAAATAAAGTTTTGAAAAAAAAAGAAAGGAAGGCTAGCACTCAATCAGAACTAATTTGACATCAGACTTCTTTATTTCTAAGTAACCTACTGGAAGGCACTCCCTCGTCTGGGAGGTCTTCACTCCTTAATTAATCCTTCATGGAATGCCCCTGCAAACCCATACAAAGCTGAGTCTTCTTAGTTGGTATCCATATTTGTGTCAATCCCCTACAGTTTAGATTAGTACATCTTTGTAGTATATATTCAAGCCAAGTGATAAAATGAATGTGACTTTTTTTCTTTGTTCCTTTCATTCCAAATGATTGTGAGGATTTGAGATTTTGTTTATAGTTCTTTATAAATGAAATATTGAAATTTTTACTTTTGTAGAAAATCGTGGACTTTTCGTGGAGGATGCAGTTAATCTGTAGTTTCTTTGAATGCGTAGACACTTTAAGAATATTATTTTTTTCAATCCATAAACATGCCTTTCCATCTTACTTTATTCTCTTTTACATACATTATCACTTCAATAATAGTTATGGTGGAACTAGTTCATCTCATGGGTTACATTTAGTCTCTCTCTCTCTCTCTCTCTGTGTGTGTGTGTGTGTGTGCGACTTTTGTTGAGAGAGTTTTATGTAACCCAAACTGGTCTCAAACTCACTATAGACCTAAGGTTGGCTGTGGACACCTAATCATCCTGCCTCTACCTCTCAAGTGCTAGGATTACATATTTGTGCAACCGCACTTGACTTATCTTACATATGTTTAAATATATTGTCAATGTGATAGTTATCTTTCTTGTTATGTAGAAACACGACCAATTTTGGCATACTGAATTTATATACTATAACTTAACTGAATTTATTATTTCTAGTATTTTTATGTGTTGTCTTTAGCTTTTATAAACACAAATAATATAATGTACAAACAGGAAATAAAAAAACTTCTCCTCAAACTATATGTACCTTTCAAGTCACAACAGGGCCTCCATATACAAATCTGAATCATGAAAGAATATTTGAGAACACCAACCTTCATGTTAACTTTTATGTTTAAATATGATGTTTAGAAAGTTATCATTTGAAGGAGTATTACATAATATTATGTTTGGGGCTCCTCCTCATTCACTTACTAAGTGTTTTACCCTAATCATTTTGAACTTTATCTTTTTTTGTTATTTTGAGACAGAGTCTTGCTGTTTATCCCAGGTCACTTGGTATGTAGAACTTGCTGTATCAGCCAGACTGGTGTTGAATTAGCAGTTCTTCTCTTGCTTCAGATTCACAAAAACTGAGGTTATAGGTATGTAACAACACTTCCTATTTAGCATTACTCTTTTAAAAGCTATTGGGTACATCAGCATTTATTTTGAACAATTATAACTCTTTTAATTGTCTTTAACACAGAGCATAATATTTCTATATAAATATGTTATACTATATAAAATTATTTTGCAGAAGTATATGCAGAGAAATTTATTTCTATACATGTGTATTAGTGTATATTTAATATAAATATGCTAATAAATGCTATAGATGAGTAATGAACAAACAATACAAAGAGCAGAACATAGGGTTAGGATGAGAGCTCAGCAAGTATCATGGTGAGCTTAGCATTGCTGAGATAAACTCCAAACCAGGGATATTTTATGGGAGAAATGGGATATATTTTGGGGTCACAGATCTAAGGGAAGTTTCCTAATGGCAGAAGAAGCTGGCTCCCTTTACCAAATCCATGCTGACAGGAAAACCACCAGCAGCACCATAAGGAAGCACCCTCTGGGACCCTCAGGCAGAGCTCAAGCACTCTGCATACATTTAGTTTGGAATTCATATCTGCCCCCAGTTACCCCTTAAGGTTGTACCCTATGATCAGCCCACAGTGACACCTCTTCCAGCCAAATGGCTCGAAATCCAAGTCACAGCTTTAATAATTATTTGAATCCACTGGGGGACATAAACTCAAACTAACATATTAATTAGAAGTTGTATTTTTGCTTCAGTCTCACAAATGCTGATGTTATAGGTATGTACCACCACTTCCCACTGAGCAATATACTTTTAAAAGCTCTTGGACATATTAGCATTTCTACTGGATATTTGTAACTGTTTTAATTTTCTAACACACAGCACAATATTTGTGTATAAATATATAATACTATAAAAATATTTTGCAGATATATATGGAGAGAAATGTATTCTTATACATACAGTTTATGTATGTTTAATATAAGTAAACAAATAATTTTATAGATGAATGACCAGCAACAAATACAAAGAACATAACTTAAGGCTTGAGATGATGGCTCAGCAGGTCTAAGAGCATTTGCTATGCAAGCAATCCCTTGCACCCATGTAAAAATGGGTATGGCCATGCATGCCTGTAACCCCAGAGATGATAGGGCAGAGACTTGAGGATGATGTTTCATGGTCAGTTGAACTAACCAAAAACTTACAGTTTCAAGGGGAAACTTCATCATGGTGGTGGAAGATGACTCATGTCATCATATTCCACAGCAGAGAAAGAAAGAAGTATGAACATGCTATCTCTGAACCCACAGTAGAATAATCAACCTCAGTGTCTACCATTAGTGATATATCTCATCCATCAGGGATCCACCTTCCAAAAGTCCATCAACTGGGAACAAAAGCAATTGAGGCTGTGGGAGGCATTTAAATTGAAACCACCACATTCCATTACTGGCAACCATAGACTCATGACAACCTCTAGAGGCAAAATGTACTCACTTCAACTTTAAAACTCCCCATAGGCTTTATTAATCATAACAATGTTAAAAATTCCAAAGACTCATCTGAGATATAAGACAGTCTCTTAACAATTTCTTAACTGTGAACCCTGTAAAATGAAAATACAAGTTCTATACTTCCAGTGCATAATAGACCAAATTTGACATTCCCATTGCAAAAAAAGGGACATAGCAAGAAAGGATTAGATCAATGCAAAGTCAAAACCCAGCAGGGCAAACATCAAATCCTGTAACTCCATTAATGTCTGGTATCTGTGACTATGATGTTCTTTGATTACAAAGGCCCAATTATACCTCTGCACTGTGCTGTTTGCTTTCTAGAAAGATCCACCAAAGCCAGAGAAAGCAATTTTTCTTAGCAGTTGTCCCACAGTTCCATAATCTCCAAAATCTTAGGGTCAACATTGCCATTCATGATTTCATCATCACAGTTCCATATAGTGGCCCTGTAGGCACCTCATACAGGGATTTAACTCTGTTTCACATCATCACATGTTACTGTCTCCTGGAAAAAAAATGTGCATTTTATGACCCTCTTTCCTACATTTAACATACTTCAAAAATCTGTGCCTGGGTGACTTCATCACCAAATTTGTGAATCCAAGGAGAAATGAAGTTTAATTTTGAGGAGCAGGATAATCCTTTAGCATTCTTCTTTCAGACCTTTCCCTTCAAAATAATTTGCCTTCTTACTAGCTTGAGCCTTCATTGGGTTACGTTTCATTCACAGAGCATCTTTCTCATTATTCCAATGTAGAACAGCAGGCCCATCATTGACATAGCTATTTCTTTAGCAATTGTAGCTTAAGTGGCCTAATACCAGTCAGTGCTTGTAACTTTAAACTTGTTTACAATTTTTCTGTGTCAATGTAATATTTTTCATATCTTCCTGTCCTATACTTTCAATAAACACATATCTATTATTTCTAAATTTATTTTTCTCAAATTCTCGGGACATGGGTAGAATTCAGCCAACCTTTCCACTAGTTGCCCAGTTCCAACAAAATCATTTCTTTTATCTCTGACACTTAGCCAAACCTTCACAGCCCACATTTTTCTCTGCATTTAGGTCTTGTAAACTCTCACCAGAATGGGCCATCACTGTCAGGTTTCTGTAGTCAAACATATCAAGTCATTCTTTATTCCTCCAGTAAACAAGTTCCAAAACCCACTTAATTATATTCATCTCAGCAACCCTATGCTCAGTACCAATTTTTGTGTAGCAGTTTTCTTCTCATGTTTTGGGAAACAACACCCAACCAAAAGCAGCTTATGAGAGAAAAAGATTGATTTTAGGCTTATAGTTTCAAGGGTAAGCTTCATCATGGTGGAGGATGCTAGCTTACTTCATTATACATCCACATCAGAGAGAGAAATCAGTCTGAGCAATCTATCTCTGAACACTCAGCATAGATCTCCTTTGGGAGGGCTTTATCTTCCAATTGTTTTGCCAGATGGTAATGTAATCATTGGATTATATGGGGAACATTTAAATTCAAACTATTACAGTGATAAACTATGTCTCATGGGGATAAGGTGGAAGAGCAATAAAGGACATCTTTCTCTGAAGTCCACATACCAGTACAAGTGCACAGGGCTAATGTAACTGAGTGTATGCACATGCCATACACACACACACACACAGAGATAGAACAGGAAAACAGAACAGTGTATTTTTCAATTGTCAACACAAAAGGCACAGCTCTCACCTCAAAGGGGATAAGATATAGTTTATTCTAGAGCCAAATATGAGTGACCATGGCCCAGGAGCACAGATTTAAGTTACCCCAATTCCATGTTCCAATGCATTAAAAATTTCATTAAGGCCGGGCATGGTGGCACATACCTTTAATCCCAGCACTCGGGAGGCAGAGGTAGGAGGATATCCATGAGTTCGAGGCCACCCTGAGATGACATAGTGAATCCCAGGTCAGCCTGGGCTAGAGTGAGATCCTACCTCGAAAAGCCAAAAAAAAAAAAAAAATACATTGGCTGACCTATGAGGTAGGCAGGTGACAGAGAAGTAGGGGTATTTCCCCCACAGTTCTCAGATGCCATCTGATGACATTCTTAGTCCTTGGGTTGGTGGAAGCTAGGGTTTGTTCTTGCATTTCAAAAATGATTACACCTGGCCAACTGATAGTCATCAGGATGTTAGTTCAGACACAGAGCTGGGCAATAAATGGCTATTTAGGGGCTAAAGGTAGCCCAAGGTAATTTGGCTCCAACATAAAATCTCTCTGTGATCACAGGAGTTTTATCAGTCCATTCAGAGTTACTTGAGGCAGATGTGGCAGATAGAACTGTTTTCTGGGAACTTTAGTTCACACAATTAAACCCACAGACATTGTCTGTGCTGTCAGGAAATGATAAATTAGGAAAGAAAGTATCAAACTTTCAGCTATTTTAAAATCTAAACCCTATACTAAATGATTAAGCTTAAGAAATTTAGTGATCCTACTGAGATTTTTTTTTTCTTAATATATGATAGTAACTGTAAGTACATGGCATTTTGATGTGACTTCTTTCCAAATGATATAAACTATATATATCTCCTCTGTGGATAACCACCAAGTATAGTATAGTAATATAAATAATGGTGGTATATTTATTATTTTAAGAACAATTATCCATGGATATATCTTATGAAAAAAATGTCGCTTCAGACGTTGGCAGGGAACAACTGATATCATAGTCACTGAGAGCAAAGCTACCCAAGAACAACTCAGCATAGACAAAATTCTTGCAGAGGTAGGAGAATAACCAAGAGTTCAAGGCCAGCCTGAGACTACATAGTGAATTCCAGGTCAGCCTGAGCTAGAGTGAGACCTTACCTCAAAAAAAAAAAAAAAAAAAAAAACCCTTGGGGAAGAAAATGCATGGAGCTAACTGTTCTGTTTTATGAAAGTATTTTGACTTGCTTAAAGGGTATATCTGACCTGATCTTGATGACCACCAGAACGTACCATTCTCACCAAGTTGCTGAATCTCATCATCACTGAAAAGTACCCTGTTATATTATCATCAAATCTGTGAGTTCATTTCTGTCGTTTCAGACCTTTTCTAAAATGTATACTCTATTTATTGTTGTGCTTTAATCATAATAGATAATAATGAGGTATTTAGGCAGAGATTTTCTTCTAATTGCTAAATGAGAACAAGCAAAACAAAAAAAGTTTAACAAGGCACCACAAAGATGCTTGTGGGATTGGGTAGATTATGAAGATTTAACGAGAGATTTAAAAAAATAGTTTAAGGAAGCCAGGTGTGGTGGTGCATGCCTTTAATCCCAACACTCAGTAGGCAGAAGTAGAAGGATAGCTGTGAGTTTAAGGCTACCCTGAGACTACATAAGGAATTCTAGGTCAGCCTTGGCTAGAATGAGACCCTACCTTGACAAACCCCCTAAAAATTAGTTTAAAGAATCTTACTGCTAATTTTTTTTAAAAAGAAGCTAGTAAAAGCAAGTATAATTAGGACAAACAAAAAAAATCAGAATCATACTGGATATGGTGGTGCTTGCCTTTGATCATAGCAGTTGGGAGGCCTAGGTAAAAGTATTGATGTGAGTATGAGGGCAACCTGAGACTACATAGTGAATTCCAGGTCACCCTGGGCTGGATAGAGACCCTTACCTCAAAAAAAAAAAAAAAAAAAAAGTAGCACTGGAGAAATGACTCAGCTGTTAAGGTGTTTGCCTTCAATGCCTAAGGACCCAGGTTCTGTTCCCTAGTACCTACATAAAACCAAATGCACAAAGTGATGAAAGCATCTGGAATTTGTTTACAGTGGCTAGAAGTCCTGTTTGTACTCTCTCTCTGTCTTGCTGTCTCTGAAAACAAATAAGATTTTTTTAAAATCAGAATTATAACAAAACTATTACATAACAGAAATAAAAAAAAATGGCCTGCTAAAAAGTCGTTGGTTATGAGTAGTGTATAATTCCATGATCTTAGAATAGCACTCAATAGTAAAAGATCTAGAATGATGTTAGGTCAGGACAAAATAGAGTCACCGAAGAGAGCAGGATGGTGACAGACACAAGGAAGTGAGTCATCCACATACCTCAAGAAACCTGCCCAGGCATTATCCCTTCCTTGCCCTAGGTCTAGGTTTCCTACCTCCTTATCTCCCACCTGGTCACTTCTCTTTTCACACACTATGGCTAATGTAAAGAACAAAGAAGCCGGGCGTGGTGGCGCACGCCTTTAATCCCAGCACTCGGGAGGCAGAGGTAGGAGGATCGCCGTGAGTTCGAGGCCACCCTGAGACTCCATAGTGAATTCCAGGTAAGCCTGGGCTAGAGTGAGACCCTACCTCGAAAAACCAAAAAAAAAAAAAAAAAAAAAAAAAGAACAAAGAGTTCTTTTCCCTTTCTCACTTTTCCCCAACGGAAGTGCTCTATATAGCCCACTATCCATAATTTCAAATTTGGCTGTGCTCTGCTCTTGAGAGTCAGTCCTGACACCTTGTGTCTTCCCGAAGAAAAGTTTCCATCTTTGGCTCAAAGTGGTCTCTGTGGTCTTGGTTACTCCTGAACCTTATAAATAAAATCCCATTATAACAACTGCCTTCCATAAAAATGTAAAGAATGCTTGACAGAAAATGGCTATACTTACCTAAATATCAGACTTTAAAAATATTTACTTAAGTAATAAATTGAAACAAAGAATGAAATGAAATAAAAATAATCAACAGTGCTAGAACACAGAAAACTTATTGAGTGAGTAGAGGAGAGAATCTCTATCAGAAGAGGTGGAGACAGGTTGTAGAGGTTCTCTCAAAACTAGAGTATTAAAAAATTGTCCATTGTCATATTGCCGATTTAAATCAAGCTGACCTGTGCATAAATTCTGCCTAAGTTAGTTCATGAAAGCTAGCCATGACAAATGAAAGTGAAGTTAATTTCACAAGTTGCTACAGATTTGATTTCAGGCTACTTGGATCTGCCTGTCCCCTATACTACTTTTTATTTTTAAAAAAAATGAGATGGCTAAGCAGTTGTGGGGCTTGTTCGCTTCCCTAGGACGTATGTAAGCCAGATAATGGGTTGTATGCATCTTGAGTTTGTTTGCAGAGGCTGGAAACCCTGGTATGCCCATTCTCTATCACTCTATCTGCTTCTTTCTATCTCTCATTAATTAATTAATTAATTAATTAATTAATTAAAAACTCACAAGTCTTCCCTGTTCATTCTCCCCCTCTGAAAAAAAAATCTCCAAGATGAGATTGTTCCAAATCTATTCATACAGGAAGACTAAAACATGTAATTTGAAGAATTAGCATCCTCCAAAAATTTTTGAATAGATAAATGAAAGGAAGAAAGAAAGACATATGACAGAACAGGAGAAAAGAGGTGAAAGTAGATAGGAACTTAAAAGTTTAATTAGCTACTACCACCAATAATTAAACATGCATAACTTATCACTTTGATGGACCCTGAGGTAGTGAAAAGGAAAAGGACTGCTGAATTTAGATTCAACTCTTCAGCTTCCTACCCATTTACCCTCTCTACTATCTATTCATGCATGATCCATATTTGTTCTTCTGTATGTAGACATTGCTAAAATTGATGACTAAAACATGAATATTTCAGAGAAAGAATAACTAAAATTTTATCACAAATGTTAATTGTCTAACTTATCAATTATGTAATTGGGGGGGGGGGTAAAGTAGGGTCTCATTCTAGCTTAGGCTGACCTGGAATTCACTATGTAGTCTCAGGGTGGCCTCAAACTCTCGTGATCCTCCTACCTCTACTTTCCAACTGCTGAGATTAAAAGAGTATGCCACCACGCCTGCCCAATTATGTGATTCTTAACTTTTCTAAACATATGTACTCATAAAGCTGCCTTATATATTGGTCTCAGTTTAAAATCCAAAATCAATAACCCAAATTTATCTTATTTCATACAACTTCTATTAGATTTGGCATCTAAAGGGGAATAATTGTACTTTCTGTCCAGAATACCGTAGCTTCATGAATATGGAATATTAATAAAATATCTAAATGACAGGACACATTATTTCAGGTTGATGTAAATTTCTTAACAAAGAGAAAACAAGACATTTAATACAAGTATTGTTTGCCCCCTGATTTGACTTTTTCCTTATTTTATTTAATGGGATTAATACTGTTAAAATGTGAATAGTTATGAAAAACAAGACACACCATCTACATGCCTTTTGAAACTACTAAAGGACTAATTTATTATGAATTGATTCCTTCTCAATTGAATAAACTCTTTCTGTTTTTCTCACAAGTGAAACCTAGCATGACTTCTAAAGAACAAAATGATTCAATGGGCAATGGTCTCAACAATTCTGAAAATCAAACTTCACGTAACTGTAATGCTGATGAAGAACCTTCAGTTATAGATACCAACATGGCATCTCAAGAAGAAATTAGTCCTACAAATATGTCACACAGCTCACAAAGTTTCCAAGATGATACTGATCTACCAACAGCAGAAAATAGTGAAATTGAAACAGAAACCCTTCAAAATGATCCCCCAAAAGAAGAGTTAGTAGAAGATTCTCTTCCAATTCAGATCCCTGTTCCTAGAAAACTGATATTTCATATGGTAAGATTATTTAGAATTATCTACGTGAGTATCCCAAAACTACAAACTGAAGAAAAGAAGGCCTTAGTAGACAGACCAATATTCTACTCAAGGAAAGTGCAAATGAAATTAAGTGACAAAATTCCACCTCAACCGTCACTACCACAGCAAGTGCCTTCCATTAGTAATGACAGGATAATAAGAATGCTTGTCCATCTACTGTGTGGGAGACATTTTTTTCACACTGCAAGACATGGAAATAACATGTGGGTGAAGCAAAAATTTATAGCACGTCTTACTCACCCAAACATTCTTATCCATAGTGAAAGGAACAAAACATTTAGTAGGCCTTTGAGAGTGTACTACCGTCCCCTTACTGCAAGAACTACATATGGAAAGCGCTCTAAGTTAACTAATACTAATGAGAAAGATGTTAACCACATTTTTGTGAGGCGTATGCGCTGTACTCCATGGAGACTAATAAAGAAAGGTATTACCATAAAAGCATTTAAAATTAATAGGAGAACGTACTATAAACTAAGGCTAGTGATCATGTGCACAAATAATGGCTGCATATATTTGTGTCCCATTTGTGGGTGTATTTTCCACTATCTTATTCATTTTAAAAACCATTCTTGCAGGTGTCCTGAGAATTAAGTTAAAATGAGGTAAATTTACCTTAAAATTTAACTTCTAAAATTTAAAAAAATGTCAACATCCATATGAAAAAATATGTCATGACCACAAAATTTAGCATTAGTATATGTAGTTGCAAAAGAAGACAAACTCATTTGATAAATCTGCAAGTAATACTTTGGAGAAGAGAAAAAAATTACCTCTTTTTAGATGGTGGTGTTATAAATATATCACCAAAATATCAAGCTATTGATCTGCATTGAGATGACAGTTGAAGCAAGAAAATATTTACACATCTTTTCCTGAAGATAAGAATATTATGAACAGATACCAAGTAAACATGATAGTGGTAAATGTCACAAAATTGGGGAGCTAGAAAAAGTCATAAAAGATGTTGCTAGAAATTCTGCTCAGTTAAAAATCCTGTTATCTCTAGTCAATAAAATTATTGAAAAGGCCTTACCAATTTTATTGTATTATTTATAGCTAGATGTGAATATCTATATAGAAAGTACTGTAAGTATGGTCTAATTATATAGTGTGATAATATAAAATAGAAACAAATTCATAAAAATTCTGAATTATGAAAAATTAATAGAAATAAAATAATTTGAAATAGAAGCAAATAAATATGTTTGGAGCTGTAAAGATGATTCAGTGGTTAAAGGTGTTTTGTTGCAAAGCCTGACAGCTTGGGTTTCATTCTCAAATACTCACTTAAATCCAGAAAGTGGCACATGTTCCTGGAATTTGTTTGCAGTGGCAGGAGGACCTGACATGCTTATTCGATCTCTCTTTTTTTCTCTCTCTCCTTCACTTTCAAATAAATACATAAGTAAATAATTAAATATTTTAGAAGAGAAGTGAACAAACATCAACTTTAAACTGGTAGTGTTCAACAATAAGCTTTTTAAAAATGCTCTTCTAAGCCGGGTGTGATGGTGCACGCCTGTAATCCCAGCACTTGGGAGGCAGAGGTAGGAGGATCGCCGTGAGTTCGAGGCCACTCTGAGACTACATAGTGAATTCCAGGTCAGCCTGGACCAGAGTGAGACCCTACCTCGAAAAACAAAACCAAAAACAAAAACAAAAAAAAAAAAAGTCTCTTCTTCTTTAATCCTCAATCAACACTCAAATTTTACCTGTCTCCATAATTTTAAGTGCCTCAAGTTTTGGAGACATTCTCGGAGTTTGCTACTTGTAGTTCAACTGTCTCTTTTTTTCCTTTTATCTATAAATGCATAAGGAAAAAATCTATAATTATACTCCTATATTAAAATGTATCCTATGCATAATATACAATCCATGCAGTAATATATGGTATGGAATGAAGAATAAATTAAACCATTCACATGAATACATAAAATACTACATGTATAACACAACATGTATAATACAACATATTCATACTAATAAGAATATTATACATATAAATGTATACTTCATTATACTAATAGTTTTCAGAATACTTTCTTGGTCTTTTTAAGTAGGAGTATAGACTAATGCTATTACTATATTCATGTACAGTAGCTAATATAAAATATTAGCTCATGTTACATATGGCCATGATTAACAACTTATATGTTAAGCATAGAATAACATACATTCTCAGAAGTAATAAGCTTATAAAATGACGGATTTAGTAGTGCTTTCTTAATGTTTTCCAATATTGCTAGCTAGAATGGCATTGCATATATGTAAGTAGAAGAACAGATTACTGGGTGCAGAAAGGACTAAATGAAGTCAGGGGAAGAGATTGAAGAGATTGAGTAATGGAAGTGTGTGGGAGGGTTAATCAAAATCTAAGAGGGTATGAATAAGGCATATGGAAACCTACTTTTTTGGACAATGGCACACTCAAAAGCCATAGATTGTTACTAGAAATTTTTATGTGCCAGGGATGGGATACCTTTCAGTGAGTTGTTGGCCAGGGAGGTGCCATTGCTAAGGCTTTAGTTTCCCACCAGTAATATATATGGTAAGACCCTGTTGCTGAAGGCTCCACATACTTGTGCTGCAAGATCACTGAGAATTCCTGCTGGAGCTGAACTGAAAACCTCCTCTGTGTAGATCAGTTGACAGAAAGCTGAAAAAAATCTATGCTGCGTGCAGCTCCATGGGATAGAGAGATGTCCTCAGTGGAGATAAATAGCAGTGGATACTTCAAGCCTTAAATTTGACCAGCCAGGCCAAATGAGCCAACAGGTGCAATAGTGGCATGTCTGTTATGGGGGATATCAACTGCTCTCTAACTGGACTGGAGGTCTGCTCCATGAGAAGGAATACATGCCTGATACTGAAAATCCTATGATGAGGGAAGTCATGGGCCCTAGGAGTATAATGCCTACTGGTATCTGTCTAAATGTCTATATTACACACACCCAACTTCCCAGTAAGCACTTCTCCTACTGTTAATATCCATATATTAATGCTACTCTCACTTTTGGTTAGAAAAGCTTCTCTTTTCAGATGGCTGTGACCTTTGGGATGACTCAAAAGGTACCATAGTGGCGAGAGTAAGTGATAGAGGAATGCTCAACATTGAATCATCTCTTTCACACATTCCAAGGCTCAGAGTGCATTGTGGAAGAGGTGGCAGAAAGAATGTAAAAACCAAAGGAATGGTAGGACTCCTCACAATGCATTCTTTCAAATACAAAATGGCCTGGATATTCATGACCTTGCAGTGCCTGGAACCACCTGCATAAGTCCATCATAATAGGAGGAAAAGATCATGACATCAAAATAAGACAGAGACCAATGGAGAGGGGAAGGGAATATGACAGAGGGTGGAGTTGTGAAGGGGAAAGTGGGGGATGGGAATTATGGTGATCTATTTTCTATAATTATGGAAGTTGTCAATAATAAAAAAATAAAAAATAAAATGAGGCCTGGAGGATGCCAGGGGCCAAGAAAGCAGCAGGGGAATGGGTAGTTAGTCTTTACTGAGGACAGAGTTTCCTTTTGGGAAGATGAAAAGTTCTGGAACTAATGGTGTGGTGAATATACTTAATGTTACTGAACTGTGCACTTTAAAATAGAGAAGACAATAAATTTGATGTTGGGAATGATTTACCACAATAAATTAAAAATCAAATAAAACCTTTAATTCAGATGTTTATTTTACAATAACATTTTACATGTGGCTTATTCTAGTTTCATCTTTGCATTGGATATATCTATGTAAATGATAATTTAGTTATATTACAAGAACAATTCCAAACTTCATATGCATGGTAATAGTTTTGTTCTAGTTTATGGAACACTTTTTCTTAGGGGGGGTTGGTTCGAGGTAGGGACTCACCCTAGCTCAGGCTGACCTGGAACCCAGTCTGTCATCCCACACCAGCCTCCAACTCACAAAGATCCATCCTCCTACCTATACCTTCTTAGTGCTGGGATTAAAGGCTTGTACCCCACAACCAGCTGCTATGTAACACATTTCAAATGTTAACTTGAAAGAACATAAAATTCCAGGGAATATTTTAACATTATATCAAAAAGAGTTTTTTACGTATTTGTTGCAGTCAGGTTCACATTGCTGGCAGAATACACCCAACCAAGAGCAACTTGAGGGGGAAAAAACTGGCTTACAGACTCGAAGGGAAACTGTGATGGCACGGGAAAATGATGGCATGAGCAAAGGGTGGACATCATCCCCTCACCAACATAAGGTAGACAACAGCAACAGGAATGTACCAAACACTGGCAAAAGGAAACTGGCTAGAATATCCATAAGACCACCCCCAACATTACACTGCCTCCAGGAGGTGTTAGTTCCCAAATCTCTATCAGCTGGGAACCTAACAGTCAGAACACCTAAATTAATGGAGGACACCTCAATCAAACCACCACATTCTCCCCCAGCCTCCATAAACTGATAACAATGAATGATATAAAATATAATGCATTAAGTCCAACTTTAATGGTCCCCAGAGTTTTTGTCAATTCCAGTGATGTTTAAACATTCCCAAAGTCCAAGAAGTTTTAACTGAGCCACAATATAGAAAATCCCCCCCCCAAAATAAGCCATAATGTCACAGAATAAACACACTGCAAATGATGGCATTGGGCATAGCAAAGAAATATTCAACCAATAGAAGAGTTTAAAGGGGTCAAATATTAAACTCTCTAGCTCCAAGTCAACAACTCTTGTCAGTGACAAATTTCTGAGTCCAATAATTCTAACCAACACAAGTCTCTGGAGTTCCAATTCCACCTCTCCAGCTAGGCAACTCACAGTCATGGAAAACTTTATCTGGGCCCAACAGCTCTCCTTATCAGTCTTCTCATGGTCCTAGCATCTGCACTGGGTCTCCAGTGCAACCCATGGTCTATTTTGACAACTCCATCAGGTCTCAAATGCTGTAATCTCTCATATAATTTCAGCTGAACAGGAAGAAATTTCAGCCCAAACATTTCATTTCTGTGCCATATTCCTGTGCTCATATCAGTCCATTTCTATGCAAAGCAATGCTGTGCAAATGCACAGGGCATGGGCACAACAGCAAGTCTCTCACACAAACTGCTTCTAACACAGTCCAGGCAAAGCTCTTTCTCACCCTCAAAAGCCAAACCTCACAGTCCATAGTTCTTACTGCATTCAAGTCTTCCAACTCTGACCATAATAGTCTATCAAACTGTATTTACAGCACTGCAAGGTGTCTCTTAGGCCAAGGTTTAAAATTCTTCCACATTCCTTTTGAAAATAAGCTCCAACAGTCAGATGACACCACTCCTCAGTACCAACATTGCTGTTGCAGTGAGGTTCACATTGCTGGCGGAAAACCCCCAACCAAGAGCAGCTTAAGGGGGGGAAAAAAGGTTTATTTTGGCTTATAGACTTGAAAGAAAGATCCATGATGGCAGAGAAAAATGATGGCATGAGCAGAGGGTGGACATCACCTCTTTGCCAGTATAAGGTAGACAACAGCAACAGGAGAGTGTGCCAAAAACTGTCAAGGGGAAACTGGCTACAATGCCCATAATCCCTCTCCCCAAAATACACTGCCTCCAGGAGGAATTAGTTTTCAAATCTCTATCAACTAGGAACCTAGCATTCAGAACACCCAAGCTTATGAGGGACACTTGAAACAAACCACCACAATATTTAATATTATTCTTACTCTTAATATACATAATTTTTCTAATGCCATTAGTTTTGTATAAAATGCAACCATAAGCAATTCATTTTTATCAATATAGATAAAGAAGTTGAAAATGTATCTCTGCTATGTGACATCAGATTTGTTGTTATGTCACACTTTGGGAGAAGAAAGTACCCAACATATGGATTTATATACTAGGAATCTAGGACTATTTACATTCAGTGAAATAAACTTTAGTTATATTCAGACTTCTATTACAGTGTTCTAGTATAAGATCATTGAATATATTAAAATAAAGATTTAGTGTATCATGATATTCTCAAAAACTAAGCTGAAATAAAAAGTAATCATTTACATAATTAGCAAATTAAATATCCATATTAAAATTACCACATAATTTTATTACAATGATTGAATAGTATGATGCTAACAAATGATCTTAAACAATTTTTAGGAAACTATTTTTGAAAGATCAAAGCTTAATGACTAGCACTTATAATGTATTCCATCAAATACTCAGCTAGGAAAAATGAGTCTTTAATGTGTGCTAAAGTAATGATTTTGATTACAAGAAGACTTGAAAATATGGCAGGGTAATATGTTCTATTACAATTAGAGTGAAATGTCAAATATGCCACAGTTATTACTATTTAAAACATGTCTGGGTGAATGAAATAATTTGTAACTTTTTTTCTTATTTCACATTAATGGATAATTTTTGCTCTTTTGAGAGCTTCAAAACACAGCATTATCAAGGGTGAGTTATTGACTGGGATAAAATTTTTCCAAGAATGTGCAATATGCAAACTATAATGAAAAGGAGTCCATATAAGGCAATAAAACATAACAGAGAAGAAGGAAAGAATTTTATTTTTTAACTGAAGAACACTAGACTATATTTTTTAATTAATTTATTTTATTTATTTGAGAGAGAAACACAGAGAGAGAGAGAGAGAGAGAATAGGCATGCCAAATCCTTCAGTCATGGCAATGAATTCAAGATGCATGTGCCACCTTGTGAATCTGGCATATGTGGGTACTCGGGAATCAAACCTGGGTCTTTAGGCTTTTCAGGCAAGTGCCTTAACTGCTAAGCCATGTCTCTATCCCAACTCTTGATAGTTATTATTTCCAATTAGTTTTTCTCAAGATCTCAAGTTAGTCCATAATACAACTGAGTCTTATTGCTTACTGACAGGGTTCAAGAATTGCCCATTCACTGGTGAGAAAGCTTTATATAAATAATAAGGCAAATTGAGAAGTAAATGGTTGTATGAGGTTTAATTTTATATGTCAAACTGATTGATTTAAGGTACTCTCAGATAGCTGCTAAAGCATTATTTATTAAGTATGTTTGTAAAAGTGTCTCCAGAAGATAGTAATACTTGACTAAGGATAATTCTCCATCTTCCACTCTGTGTGGGCATCAACCAATCAGCTAAAGACCAACCCAGATTGAATAAGTCATAGGACATGTCAATTCACTGTTAGTTATGGGTCTACGATACTCATATTCTTCCTTGGGATCTTGAACTTACTCCAGTGATCTTACATATTTGGGCTAATTTGGTCTCACAAGAGTAATTATAATAACAACAACTCTATTTTCTTGCCTTCAGAATAAAACTAACCCATGCTATCACAATATTCGTATTTTCAATGTGAGGCTTTGAATATAGTCCAGCCTCCATATTCATATGATTTCTTTCTGCCTAAAAAAAAATCTGTCATCTATCTATCTTTCTATCTGTCTATCTATCCTCATCATCATCTATCATCTGTGTGCATATATGTAATATGTATATAAGTATATGAGTGGTTGTGTAAATGAATTAATACATCATCTATATATTTGCATAATATTTCATTCATATATCTTCTTTGAAATTTTCTCCTCTGAAGCCATATGTACTATTTTTTCAGTCATTGCCTGTGACTTACATATTGTTACATAAAATCTTTCTGACATTGAAAAGATTTGGAATATTTATCCATGTAGGCAGTATAATTAAATGCACCTTTATGTCCTCAATTAACTTTAAGTGGTTGTTAGTTGAAATCTAACACTATTTTAACATTATGGGTTGAATACCTCTTATCTGATTACCTAAAATGTAAAATGTTACAAACTCTAAAAACTTTGTTCACTGACATGCAGCAAGTGTAACTTCCATACTAAGGCACCCTAAAGGATTTCTGGTATTTCAGACAAAAGCTTCTTTATCTCTTTGTGAAGTAGTGGTAGAGATTTGCTTTGGTAGTAAAAATTGACCACCCAGCCAACACCATAGTTTCCTCTTCTATTGATTCAGAAGTAAGAGGAGCCTGCTGGGACTGGGTTCCAGTTAAAGTGATTTATTATCATGTCTCTTACTTGAATCCTTTTCACTCAGGAAATAAGACCTTTAAGTGAGCAGAATATGAATTCAGCTTGATTCTTTTGTATGCAGATATGCCATTTTTTAATATCATTTGTAGATAAGAGTGTCCTTTCCCTGTTAAATGGCTTTGGAAACATTTAGATGTTGATGGGAGTGTGTAAAGTATCTGTTAGAAAGAACAAAATGCAAAATCAATATCCAAAAATCTATTACATTTTATGCTCTTACAGTGATGATCCTAAAATTAAAAAAATTTTAATCCATCTGAAAATTCACAGGAAACCTCAAGGGAGCAGAAGTAGCCCAAACAATTTTGATAAGGAATACCAAATGTGGAAATTATGTCCTTGTCTCCAATCTTTCTACACACGTACAAAAATAAATTCAATGCAGTACAGGCATAGAAACATATAGGCCAATACTTTAATCATCCCTGAACTAATCCTTTACATTTCTGACCAAAAGATATTCTAGTAATTATACTTATTTAAATTAAAATAATTTAAATTAAATAAATTAAAATTAAAATTATCTAAATTGACAAATGACAAATTTATACATTTATGGTCTAAACCTGATGTCTTGATATAAGAACATATTGTAAGCTAATTACATCAAGCATGATTACCTCATAAACTATTCTTTTTTTTTTTTTTTTTTTTTTTTTTTTTTTTTTTTTTTTTGGTTTTTCAAGGTAGGGTTTCACTCTAGCCCAGACTGACCTGGAGTGCTGGGATTAAAGGCGTGCGCCACCACGCCCGGCTCTCATAAACTATTCTTGATCATAACATTTAAAATCTACTTTCTGAGCAATTTTCTTTAAATAATACAATGTTACTCACTATACTCATTAGAGTGTACAATAAATTTCTAGAACTGTCCCTTCTAACAAGGATGAGTGCCTGAGGGCACCCAAATTACTTCAAGTTCATTTCTCTAACACCAAATTAAACAGTCACACATGGCCACTCAGACCTACATAACCACTCCTATGGATAGTAGAGAGTGGGGAATCACTGAAGATAAAAGGTAAGTTCCAACTACAGCAAAAGATCCCATCTAAGTCAAGGAAACA
This sequence comes from Dipus sagitta, assembly GCA_036346955.1. Taxonomy (NCBI): domain Eukaryota; kingdom Metazoa; phylum Chordata; class Mammalia; order Rodentia; family Dipodidae; genus Dipus; species Dipus sagitta. Next base: position 76,197,439 of record CM070776.1, read on the forward strand.
TGCAGATAAGTGATAGAGGAAAACACCCTACATTCTCCTTGAACCTCTGTGTGTACTCACAGGGTATACTCATCTGAACACAAGCACACATATGCATACACACTGCATCACACCACACCACATACACTACTCTCTCTCTCTCTCTCTCTCTCTCTCACACACACACACACAAACACACACACACACACACACATTGAAGTATTGGTAACTTACGTATTAATAAATAAGGTCCAATTTTCCTTATACTTTAACCATTAAAATATAGTCGAAATGAACTCATCCAAGCACAGAAAGACAAAACCCATGTGGCTGGAGAGATGGCTTAGTTGTTAAGGGGTTTGCCTGCAAAGCCAAAGGACCTCAGTTCAATTCCCCAGGACCCATGTAAGCTAGATGCACAAGGTGGTGCATGCATCTGGGTTTGTTTAGTGTGCCCATTATTGTCCCGTCCAGCAGGACTCAGTTATTCGGGGAGTGCGAGGGGGCCAGGCCTGTGTAAAGATGGGTGAGAAAGAAGGAACGAGACCAAGCAAAGAGTTGTCAAGGTCTGTTTATTGAGCTTCAAACATCAGTTTTTAAGCATAGCAGAAGGAGGAAGCAAAAAGGTGATAGAGGGTGGGGGGATCAGGTATTGTGTAAGTTCCCGTAACAGTTCACGGCTTCTCTCGTCATAGATGGTTATCATGTAACAGTTACTGAGCCTTATCGTTCCAGATGTATGGCCAGTAAGCAAAAATTCACAGTGTTCCTGTAATGGCCATTTTCACAAGCTGCAGTTTCGGTCTCGGTCTCTAACATTTCCCCCTTTTTTGTATTATTGATTCTGATGGACCAGGATACCCTGGTGGGCTTATAACTGACTGGGGGAGCAGGGACCTGATTCCTCCCGTGGGCTTTGAACCACCCACAATTTGGGCCCTTGGTACCTTTTGGGGAGGGGAGGCAGGGCCGACATTGTGAGGACATGTACTCTGGTACCAACCTCCTTGAAAATCAGGTGTTACTCTCAGGGAATCCAGAAATGGTCAGATTGGGGACCTTCCCTTGCGGTGCTTTGCCTCGCACCCATGTCGGTGCCCATACTGTACTCACTGAGGTGAGTCAGTATGCATAGGTCTGGCGCCTAAGCAGCTCCTTTGTAGGAGGGAATCATATATGCGAGTTTAAGGAGTAAAGGAAGGAAAGGACCCATGAACCGGATAACTGAGCAAGGAGAAGGCCCAAAACACCCAAAGATTTGAGAACACTGTTTTGTTTTATCGTTTGAGCAATTTGCCAAACCAGGAGGAACGATGCTCTGTGGCCAGGACTGAGAAATCTAATTTAGGAGCGCCCTGAGGGTCATTTAGGGGAGGTTCACAAGAGTCTTCTTCGTGAAGTTCCAAGCGATGGTAGTGGACGGAGACAGGATTCTTGGCAAGGGTGGAATCCACCTCAATAAAGTCCCATGAAGAGGAAGGTTTCCAATAGGTGTCACCGGTGGTCTCACAACCCCGCTTTACAAAAGAAGTCCGAGTCAAACCCACATGTCCTAGCAAGAGCACGGTTTCGATGATTCCCAGGGCAGACATAGAATCCTTTAGACAAGGCAAGGGCAGCCCTCCTTACAGTAGTGCTGCATCCCGGGTGTGTGCTAGAGTCCTGTAACTCGAGTGCTTTAAGTTGTGGGATGAAGGAATCAGGTGTTCCCCAATCAGGGTCAGCTCCTAGTGCTAATTTGCAGACGTCCACTTCCAAAGTCGGCCAGGGGATGTCTGAGAAACCATAGAGTGGGCCCAGTTCACATCACCCACTTCACTGAGCACGGTCCAGGTGAAATTCATGGGTCGATGGTCAGTGGTGATCAATCCAGATGCCAGGAGCAAGAGGCCAACGAAGGCAGGGGCAGCCATAGTCCTGAAAAGGAAAGGACAAATCCTCAGGGGGGCGGGGAGCCTTCCCTGGGAGAGGGTGAATTTTTAAGGGGTGAGGGTGGTGTCCATTGACGAACTAGACGTTCTGGGAGCCAACGAGGCCCATATGATTGCAAATTGGACAGTAGGCGCTGGAGGCAGGAGAAAAGCAGGTTCTGGTCACAGGCAGCTAAAAGAATGCCATCCATGTAATGAAGAATGTAGACAGAGGGAAAAGTCTCCCTGAGGGGGTCAATGGCCATGGCCACAAACTTTTGACAGAGGGTGGGGCTGTTAGCCATACCTTGGGGTAAAACCTTCCATTGAAAGAGAGGCATAGGGCCACGAAAATTTACTTGCAGGACACTGAAGGCAAAGCAGGACCTATCCTCAGGGTGTAGAGGGATGGTAAAAAAGCAATCCTTTAGATCAATAACTATTTTGAAGGAACCATAGGGAATGGCCACTGGGGAAGGAAGTCCTGGTTGGAGTGTCCCCATGGGGACCATGGCTTTATTAACAGCTCTCAGGTCCTGTAGCAATTGCCATTTGCCAGATTTTTTTTCGAATGACAAAAATAGGGGAGTTCCAGGGGGAGGTAGAAGGCTCAATGTGGCCAGCGGCAAGTTGTTCCTGCTCTAACAACATTGCAGCCTCTGTTTTCTCATGTGAAAGCGCCCATTGGTCAAGCCATATAGGGATTTGGGTTTTCCAAGTAATTTTATCAGCATGGGGTGCAGGGATGGCAACGGCCAGTAGGGAAAAGAAGACTCAGGGGCATACCCAAGGCCAGAGTGATCGAGTTTCTGGGGAGGAGAAATGGGCTCTGTTATGCCTTGTAAATTTTTTCCAAGTCCTTTCCCTGGAATAAAACCCTGACTAAGCATTTGGGAAGTGACAACACTATTGGGGCTACAAAGAGCCATATACATTTGTGAAAGAAGCAGAGAGCTGTTTAGGAGTGGTGCATTCACGAGAGAAGTGTCCCGGTTGTTTACAATTATAACATGTTTTCGTACCCTGAGTGAGACCAGCAGAACACAGAGCAACTCCAATTGCTAAGCCCATGGCGTGGGAGGAGCCCATGCTTGCACATAACTTGATATAATCAGATATGGTCTCCCGCTTGTGAGAGCGGAGAATAGACTGACAAGCAGGATTAGCATTCTCAAAGGCCAGGTGTTTGATAAAGGGGCTGTTGGTTTCCCCAACACCAAAAAGGTGCTCAGCAGTTTCATTAAGTCTACTAATAAAGTCACTGTAAGGCTCTTCTGGACCCTGTCTAATATTAGCCAGGGAGGCGGTGGCGGCCCCTTTAAGAGGGAGGCGCCGCCAGGTGCCTGTTGTATTGGGGCTAAAAGTCCAGGGAGGTAGCGTGCTTGCCCTTTGTTGGAATCGTATGGATGTTCCCCCAACAATTTTTGTTTTATCCAATTTTTAGAAACAGCCTTTTGTAAATTATGGCGAGCAAAGTCAGAGCAGTATTCATTAAATTCAGTGCACCATAACAGGAAAAGCAAGAAGGCCACTATTGCGGGTGTGTGGGTCTGCTTCTGTTTTGCACCTACAGCTGTCAGAGGAAGGATTAGAAAAGGCAGCAAGTTCTTTTGTGACAGAATCAAGTTCCTGGAGAAGCTGCAGCTGAAGATTTTTATCCTGAAGTGCCCTACGGAGAAGCTAATGTGGCAGATTGTAGTTCTATGAAGGGAGAGTGAGCCAGAGGTTCAGCAGGCGCAGAGGGATTTTTATCTTTTGATTTGAGGGAGATATCAGAAGCAGCGCGAGAAAGAGGTTTGAGAAATTCTTCTGCAGACAACAGAATTTTGGTAGAATGAGAGCCATGCATAAGGCTATTTATAACATTCCAATAAGTGAAAGCATGGTGAGTGACAGCGTCAGGACCCTCCTTATGTAACAACTCATTAAGTTCTCAACTTACTTTTGCCCAAGTATACGGGTGAATACTAGGACCATTAATAACAATCCATGGACAAACATCAGAAATAAACATAAAAAACTGTGACAATTCCTTTTTTGATACTCTAATTCCTTCTTTCCCTGAGAGAGGCCTTAATATCCTTAATAAAGAGTGCCTCTTTAGAAATAGAATGACCCATCTTTGATGTGACGGATGAAGCTACTCACCAGAGATCCGTCACTTCATGAGCGGTGAGGACGTTCTCAAATCGAAGCCGCTATCGGCGATGATGTCCCGGGACGCTGAAATGTATGGTCCGTCCGGCGAATGGTCCGTACCTCGAGCCCCACATGTTGGGCGCTACTTGTCCCGTCCAGCAGGACTCAGTTATTCGGGGAGTGCAAGGGGGACCAGGCCTGTGTAAAGATGGGTGAGAAAGAAGGAACGAGACCAAGCAAAGAGTTGTCAAGGTCTGTTTATTGAGCTTCAAACATCAGTTTTTAAGCATAGCAGAAGGAGGAAGCAAAAAGGTGATAGAGGGTGGGGGGATCAGGTATTGTGTAAGTTCCCGTAACAGTTCACGGCTTCTCTCGTCATAGATGGTTATCATGTAACAGTTACTGCGCCTTATCGTTCCAGATGTAAGGCCAGTAAGCAAAAATTCACAGTGTTCCTGTAATGGTCATTTTCACAAGCTGCAGTTTCGGTCTCGGTCTCTAACACATTATCTCTCTCTTTCTCTCTGTCTCTCTCTCTCTCAAATAAATTTTAAAAAATATTTGAAAAAAACACATACATGGTCTCCCTAATCTAAACTAGGACAGCTTGACTTGCTGTCATACCTGACAAGCAACTCAAGGGCCAGTTAAGAGAGATGGAAGAGTTTAGGAGGAGGGGACTCAGAAGGGGAGATATACATAAAATCAAATCCAAAATGAATTGGTAGCATAGAAACCTTCCTCCTGGATAGCAGACTAAAATATGTAACCCTCAATAGAAGTACGGTAATATGGACCCTGGTGAGGTCGGGATGAAGCTTAACCCTAAAATATTTGACACTGTCTGGTAAAACCCAGTACCAGAAATGGGTTACAACCCATGTTGAGCTGTTGATTGGAGAGATCCATGAGGTTCCCCCAAAAGACAAACATCTGTCAAAGCACTTGATTACCAGCCTGAAGGAAAAGATAAGCCTACATTGCTGAAGACAGCACATGCTCCTAATGGAGAACATCAAGAGATCTGGTTAAAAAAAAAGAAAAAAAGAGATCTGGTTGAATCTGGAAAGAAATCAGCTCCCAGATGTTTAAGCCATGTAGTGATGAAAACCTCAGTATGAGGTGCTAGGTGAAAATGGCCAAAATCACTATGAGCAAGCAGGGAAGCCTGCTATATGTAAGCAACCATCATTACAAGATGTACACAACTGTGCAATAGTGGCACACACCCTAGGCAGATAACCAATGACTTCCTGATTTTCTAAGAGATCTGCTCATTGGGAAGGAAATCATAGCTGGAACTGGAAACCAAATCAGAATTCTAGAAAGACCAAAATTATGGACTCCAATAAGAAGCTTCTATTAGTCTTTGGCCAGAAGTGAGACTACATCCATCACAATCTGAATTAACAATGCTTATACCATTTACCATATCATGATCTCACTCTACACTGAAGAATCTGTTTTTCTTTTTTAAAAACCAGTGAGAACCAAGGGCAACCAAAATCTATCAACAGGACAAGGATAGCTGACTCCATGTTAGCAGGTGAACCACCCCTAGTACTGCAGCTAGACCCCAGATGAAAACACAAAGGAACTGGCAAGAAGAGCAACAATGCTGCTTCCATGGCAAGCCTAACAGCCTTATCCAGGGTGATGGAGACTGACACTGAGGATACTCAAAATGCACCAAAGCAGAACTTCAGAAGCTGCTGAGATCTCTACACTAAAGTAGAATTAAAGCCCACCCACCATGGCTCAGGGAATTTTGCAGAAGAGGGGATGGAAAGAATGTAAGAGTCACATGGTGGGATAGAATAGCCAGAGGCATTGTTCCTCCCAATAACTGACTGATGCTCATACAACTCATAATTCACAACTCCACAGTGAATACTACCATCCTCCTACAGGGGACCCAAATAGGATTGGGGGCAAGGAGAAGGAGAATGATGGTACCAACACTTCACCAATCCATACAAAGTTTCAACTTAAAAAAGATAAATCAGGGCTGCAGAGATGACTTAGCAGTTAAGGCACTTGCCTACAAAGCCTAAGTAGCCAGGTTCGATTGCCCAATACCCACATTAGCCAGATGCACAAGGTGGCACGTGAGTCTGGAGTTTGTTTACAGTGGATAGAGGCCCTGGTGCTCCCACTCTCTCTCGCTTTTTTTTTTTCTCTCTCTCTCTCCCTCAAAAAATACTTACCAAGAGGAGAGTTTTTCTTTCTAGTTTCTAATGTGTCATTATCTATGAACTATTTTCAATGGATATTTAGTATTTCAGTTGGTATACTGTTAGTTTATCAAAAAAATTAAATGTTACTATCTTTTTTATATTTCTGTTCCAAGACAGAATAAAATGATTTGAATTGAAATTGAGTACACTGGAATTTGAGAATTTCATATGATTTATATCTAAATACGTATGCATAAATTCTATTTATATACTTATTTATTTACTTATTTTCACATGTGTGTATGTGCTTGGTATGGGTTTGTCAGGGTCTCTGTTTTATTAAGTAGAAACTTTGTATGGACACATCATGTGTTAGTACCATCATTTCCCTCCTCCTTGCCCCCATTTCATTAATGGCTCTCCTCAGTGAGATATCTGGTATTCCCCCTGGGGTTGTAGGTTATGAGTTGTGAGAGCAGCAGTCAGTCAGTATAAGGAGGGCAATGCTTCTGGACATTTACTTCCACTCTGTGGCTCTTACAATCATTCCACCCCTTCTTCTGCAAAATTTCCTGAGGTGTGGTGGGGATATTTTAAGTCTACTACAATGTTGTGCTCTCAGCAGCTTCTGGATTTCTGCTTTGGTGCATTTTGAGTATCTTCTGTGTCTGTCTCCATCACCCTGGCCCTGGTTGACAGGTTCACCATTAAAGCAGCTTATCTCGCCGATTCCATTATGGTTTCACCTGGGCCCTGGCTGATATGGAAGGAGGGGTTTGTCTCTTTGGCCTTGTGAAAAAGAACAGATTCTCCAGTGGATAATCAGTTCAATGGAATAAACATTACTAATTAAGAGAGATTTTGATGGGTGTAGCTTTTCTTTTGGCTAAAGCCCAAAGGGAGTTTTTTCTTATAGTACATGATCTTGGTCTTCATAGGATTCTGACTGGGTTCCCAGTTCCAACTATGAGTTCCTTTCCACTGAGTAGACTGCTTAGCCAATCAGAGCCATTGTTTACTCAACTAGGCTGTGTGCCACAATTGCACAGGTCTGTACATCTTCTCAGGCTGGTTGCTTTCATATAGGAGGTTCCCCTCCTTGCTCACAACCTTGTTTGTCAATTTCCCCCAGCAGCTCATGTAGCACTTTCCAGCACTATATGGACTAACCAACTGGAAACTTGCTTCCTTCCAGATTTCAGCCATTTCTCTCAGTGTTCTGTGTCAGCAGCATGTGGTATCTTCAGCAATAGGGTCTTACCTTTTACTTCAGGCAGGTAATCAAGAGCTGTGGCAGAAGCCTGTCTTCTTTTGGAGACCTAGTAGGTCTCTCTGATCAACAGTTCACTGTGGGTTTTAACTGATTTCTGGTTCTAGGAGTTACAAGCCAGAGCCAAATGTTTTAAACTTAGGCTTCATTCCATCTTCTCCAGGGCCCTTCTTACCAGACAACCCCTGCAAAATACTGTTCAAGGTTATATATTTTATTCTGCTATCCAGGAGAAAGTTTTATATGGAACAAATTAATTTTGGATTTGGTTTTGTGTGTATCTCCCCCTGTCTTCCCATTCCCTTTCCCCCAAACACTTTGATCCCTATTGTTTTTTTTCCTTCAAGTTGCTTGTCAGGTATATCTGCAACTCAAGCTGATTCAGGTTAGGAATTACAGATGAGGAAAAATATGCAGCATCTGTCTTTCTATGGTTGTGTGAATTTGCTTAGCATGATCTGTCCAATTCTGCCCTTTTTCCTACAAATTTCATTGTATCATTTTTCCTTACTGCCTCCACCATATATATATATATATATATATATATATATATATATATATATATATATATATATATATCACATGTTCATTATCCAATGATCAAATGATGGGTATCTGTGTTGATTCCAAGTCTTAGCTATTGTGAATTGAGCAGCTATAAACACCGTTGAGCAAATATCTCTGTAGTGAAGAGTGGAGCCTTTAGGGTAGATGCCCAATAGAGAAACAGTAGGGTCAGATGGTAGCTCTATTTTCATCTTTTTTCAGGAGTCTCTATATTGATTTCCATAGTGATTTTACAAGTTCGCACTCCCGCCAGTAGCAAATGAGGGTTCTGGTTATGGTACTTGCCTGGACAGCCAAAAGACCCAGGTATGATTCCCCAGAACCCATGTAAGCCAGATGCACAAGGTGGTGCATGTGTCTGGGGTTCATTTTCAGTAGCTGGAGGTCTTAGAATGCCCATTCTCTGTCTCTCTTCCCCTCCTTCTATATCTCAAATATAAATAAATAAATACAAAGGACTAAAATTCTTAAAAAATTATAACAGGAAACATAATTTTAGAGTGAAGATGGAAGTTAGTATGTTTCTCAAATTTGATATTTTGATTGTATTTTTATAAGTAAAATAATCCATTGTAAAATGTTTATTAAATTATTTGATTTTATTCTTCTTCTGACAGGGTACCAGTAACATAATTAAGGGAGTTCTGATAATCAGGCAATATTAATTAGAAACTTCATACCTTATAAGTAAATACACTTATGCCAATAGTTTATAAGTTCTTATATACAAAATACAATATGACTAAATCATGAAAAGACATTGTTTATTCATTTTAAAGAGAGAGAGAGAAAGAGACAGATATATATATATATATATATATATATATATATATATATATGTAGAGAGAGAGAGAATGGGCATGCCAGGGCATACTGCCACAGATTCATATGCCACTTTTTGCATCTGGCTTACATGGGTACTGGGGAATCACACCCAGGTCCTTAGGTTTTGCAGGCAAGTGCCTTAATCACTAAAGGATCTCTCAAACCCAAGACAAAGATTTGTATGAGTAACAAAAGAATTAGCTCCACTTTTGTACCATAGAGGATAAAAGACTATTGTAGTAGCATGTACAGACCTCACTGGAATGACCTTTTAAAACTGAATTACATACTATATTTTATGTAAAGCAGCTTATTTCAAGAAATATTTATATCATGAAAACTGATCCTATGGAATTTTTTAAGACCTATATTTTCATTTCATGTTTTATAGTAATCTGAACATCAATCAGGGAGGCTATTGTTAGAGGCTATTAGAAATTTAAATCAAAATAATAATAGAGTAGAAACCATATAAAATGAAAATCATATTTGGAGGGCTGAGACTATATTTCAAGGATAAAGCATTTATCTAAAATTTGAAAGGCTTTGAGTTTGATGATCAACACTAAAAAAATCCATTTTTATGTTTAATATACACTTCAAACACTGAAATATTTAGTTTTAAAATTATACATAGCTGAGTGTGGTGGCTAATGCTTTAACCCAGGACCTTAGAGGCTAAGGTAGGAAGATCATCATGATTTCAACAAAGTCCAGGTGACAGAGTAAGTTCCGGGTTAGTATGGGCTAGAGTAAGACTCTGCATCCAAAAGAAATATGCATAAAACTGAAGAGTAAAATAACATGTGATTAAGATATAAAACATAATTAATGACTCTTTTAAACTTTAGATATCATTTTAGACACTATATGTGTATGTATTTGTAAGCACGCACATATATATCACTTGAGAAAGGATACTTGAGAATATGTAAAACTTTACTATGAATATTTATTCTTTTTGGTAGAGATTTTGGTATGTGAGTATAAATTCATTTCTTTATCCTCATAGGTAGCTAAGTTGAGTTTTTTACTGTATATTCTTAACAGGTTGGCAAGTGAAATATTTATAGTGAATGGGAAGTGTGTGGGTTATACAGCCATAAAAACACAAAATGCAGGTAATGAAAGAATAAAAATGTTTACAAAAAATGAATCAGAGAAATACAAATGAACTTCGCACAATTCAATGATTTGGTTCTGTTCAACATAGTATATATTATGTATACTCTAAAATAGTTAAATTATAAATAATATTTTAGAAATATGGATTGTAGAACAAAAAGGAGCAGATTATGTGTGCAGTTATTTTTCTAGAAATAAACATTTAAATATATATTAGGTACCAGGGAGGTGTCTGAGATGAAGAGCTATTGCTATGCAAGCATGGTGGCCTGGGAGTGAGTTGGAACACCTGAGTTTGATTTCCCAAGACCAACATAAAAAACCTTGATGTTACAAAAAAAAGGCCGGGCGTGGTGGCACATGCCTTTAATCCCAGCACTCGGGAAACAGAAGTAGGAGGATCGCTGTGAGTTCAAGGCTACCCTGAGGCTACGTAGTGAATTCCAGGTCAGCCTGACCTAGAGTGAGACCCTACCTTGGGAAAAAAAAAAAAAAAAAAAACTTGGTGTAGCCATGCACATCTGTTACCTAATTCCTATGAGGTGGGAGGCAAAGAATCACTGAGGATTTCTGGCTGAAAAAAATGTTGAAAATAGCAGCACTGAAATGAGTGAGAGACTTCATATCAAGGAAACAGATGAATGAAGATGTAATCACATGGTATTTTCCTCTAGCTTCCACAAATATGTGTAAAGGTCATGAACACAATGCTAGTTGGTAAAATAGGTTACAGTTAGACATTTTATTTTTCTTAAGGTTTCAAAATAAATTTTATTTTGTAAGTAAACTTAATACCTTTAAACAACCACATACCTCCCCCTTAAAAAGCAAACTCTTAATAAAAATGTGCAAAACTCTTATAAGTCTCATATTTTTATTTTAAATAATACATTTGGGGCTGGAGAGATTACTTAGTGGTTAAGGATATTTCCTGCAAAGTCCATGGACCCATGTTTAACTCTCCAGATCCCACATAAGCCAGACACACAAAGGCGAGGCAAGTGCAATGTCACACATATCCACTAGGTGCACAAGTGTCTGGAGTTTGATTGTAGTGGCTGAGGCCCTGGTATGCCAATTCTCTCTGTCTCTCTCCCTCTCTCTCTTTCTAAAAAAAAGCATACATTTAATCAATATTTTCATAAGAGTGAATTTTATCAATCATTATATGATTCACCCTATATTCTATGTTTTTTTTTTTATAAATAAACATGTCATGGGCATAGCAAAATTTTCTATATTGTTCCAGATTAAATGAAAGGATTCTTTTCCATGTATATTCAATTACTTTGCTATGTCAGTGATGATTTAGTTAAGTGTATTCTGAGGTAAACTTGTTTTGAATAACATGTACAATTTCAGATGGGAACATTTTACACACACAAACACACACACACACACACACACATTCAAATCATATGTTTCTCTATGCAAACTGATCCCAGGGCAGCCAGGCCTCTTCTGGAGGTTCTACTAGAATGCAGCATTTAAGTATTGATGGGAGACAAAATTTGGCTAGGAAGCTTAGAGATGAAGTACCAAAGTGAAGAGCTTTCTCTTGGCTAAGTGCAGGAATTGTCCTTGGGCCTGCAGGAAAAAAAAAATCTAGATCATTACCCTTTACTACAGATCAGAAGAAATACTTGGTCTTTCCTTATCTCTGTCCCTCTTAGGGATTCCTTCCACTCTCTTCTTAAAGAATTCTGAAATTCCTGATTCCAGACTCCTGGTATCAGGAGTATACTGGCTAAATCAGCCCCCTATCCATGGGATCATAAAAAAACTGCAAACCTTGTCTTCCTTGCTTAGTCACTCTGGGCAAGACTTCTCCCTTTTTCTCTCATGGCTTCCTTCTCTTATTTACTAGGCTTAAGACCCTATAGGTTTAGGTTCTCTCGTAAAGCTTTATGCTGTAATAAAATATTTCCTAAACCTTATGCTCTGGTCTGTGGATTTCATTGTTTGAATTCATAGGCAAAGGATCCAGGAACACCCGAAATTATCAGTTTTTGGCATAAAAGGATCCCAAAATCCTGTATCAGTATCACAAAGTAAAATTTCTTAACAATGCTTAGAATTATTCGGTTATGTTTAAGAATACCTGAAACCAAAGCGGCCTCATACACTGTCCAAATACTTTGTCTTCATTTAAGGAAAGCAGCAGGTCTATCAATCATTACTATAATTAGTTATGTTATACAATGAATACATCACTGTAGATTAAGTTGGAAAATTGATATCTACATATTTTACATTTATTATCAACATAAATATTTTATAAGAAATCAATAATTTTTTGACGAAGCTAAGATAGTAATTTAGCATCATTTCTTAACTAGAAGGAGGTGTAGACTGGATTTGAAGAGAATAAGGGAGGGTGCTATAGCCAACACTGCAGGGTTCAGGTCCTGGAAGGGGCTGGCAAAGCTTAGACAAAGAAACTCACAACAGTCAATTAGAAACACAAAAGTGGAAGAATCACGTGACTCCAACTGGGATCAGAGGTGATGAATCTTGGCCCACCATGTTTTTATCCTTAGGCTTAAGCATATAGAGCTTAAGTATGCATCACAAATAAAGACCTTGATAGTCTTGAGAGAACTCTTTGATTTATGAGAGAACTTATCTTTAGATTCTGAGAAAGCAATTTCTGAAGGGAAAGAATTTGAAAGTATAAAGAAATGGTTTAAATCAATAGTACAAACAGTGATGGAAGGAAGATGAACAAAATATGGTTCTTGTGCTGTAGGACATTACCAACAAACACACTTAGGAGGTGGTCATAAGGCTCTAGGTCTTTTCAAAATGGTCATGGAAAATTAAGAGTGGCACATGGTAGCATGCCACATTCCTACTGGAAAAGGTGCTAAATAAGAAAGAGAACATGAAGTATAAGACTGTTCACTATCTGCAAACATCTCTTCATGGAGAAAAGTAAGTAATCATTCTAAACTCAGAAGATTATATCATAGGAAAATGTTCCTGTAACAATGTTAAATAAAAATAAGACATTTGTAAATATAATTTCATTATAAGGAAACATTGCTTTACCATTAGTTATGGAAGAAATTCTTCAAATTGTTGACTGGCCACTATAGGTTTTCTTTTCATTTTTTCTTACATGTCTGCAAATGTTCATTAAAAAAAAATTCAGGGGTTGGAGAGATGGCTTAGTGGTTAAGCACTTGCCTGTGAAGCCTAAGGCCCCCAGTTCGAGGCTGGATTCCCCAGGACCAAAGTAAGCCAAATTCACAAGGGGACCATGTGTCTGGAGTTCATTTTCAGTGGCTAGAGGCCCTAGTGTGCCCGTTCTCTCTCTCTGCCTCTTTATCTCTCTGTCTGTCTGTCACTCTCAAATAAATAAATAAAACATCTTATTTTAAAAATTTAAAAAAGGTTTGATTAAAATCAGAAAAATAAAATGCTTTTTTTTAAAAAAAAAAACAATCATGTTTGGAAGAGTTAATTATGAGAATGGAAGTAAAAAGAAAATCATTAGACAAAATCAAAAGCAAGAAGTTAAATTAGGAAGTAGATGAAAATAAGATTGCAGATAATGGAAATTAAAGGAATTCTTTTATTACTCCTATTGGCTGTGAAAGTAGGAAGCCAGTATCTGATGATTGAAAGGTTTACCTTATGAACTTGAGGAAAATGGTTATAATAATCTCAGTGGGATATGGAGCGTGGGAGTAATTAGTTGAGTTTGGAGATAATTATAGAAGTGCCAACCCACATAGTTGTGAGATATCCTCCAGGAATGCCCAGTAGTTTGAAGGAAGGAGAAAGAAAACCCTAGGCAATTAGATTCTATGCATGCTAAACACTGCAAATTGATTATAAGGAAAAAGTGATTCTGCAGGACACACTGTGCATATATAATGTATTATTTGATAGAAGAAAAATAAGCCTTGCTAAAGGATGAAGTCATAGCGGAAAATCTAATTACTGAGCCTATATGTAAATGCATACAATTTTTTCACATTATATATAATAACCTAAAACTAAAGTAAATGTTCCTCAAAACCTGAAATTTAGCTACAAATAGCAAGCAACCATTTAAATCAATTCATCAAATGTATGTGATTGCTTTCTAAAATATCCAAATAACTCACAAAATAATTTTCCCAATCAAATTATTTTCTTTGTATTATGTCTTACATTTTGTGGCATATTTCCTCATGCATTGTCTAATTTAATTCATGCAACATGGCTATGAGCCTAATATGATTGATCTCATTGTATATGTAAAGAAACAAGAGCTCTAACAAATTGTGATTGGGCCAAAATTACATACAAACTCCACAACCCCTTAATTAGTAGTTAAGATGAAAATAATCTTTAACTCACACCTAGTCTTTTATCTCCCTCTGTTTTACTAAAGAAATTAAGTAACCAATTATGATAATTTTGGTAAGCCATATTTTAATGAGCACATCATTTCTTCTTTACAAAATGCTCTGGATATGAATAAATGACTTTCTGCATACCCAGGTTAGAAGATTTATAGTCAAGCTACAATTTAGGTGGCTGCTTTTAAATATAAAATATGTTCTTAAGTAGTATGTAAGTGGCATTAATTGACTAAATTATAACTGAATCATAGCAAAAATTATGCAATATTTTGCTCTACAAACCACTACTTCACTATTACCCATTTTATAACTTTGAGTGAAACATCAGGAAATTTATGTTTATTTCCTTTTTTCAAATTTTATTTTCAAGGTAGAGTCTCACTCTGGCCCAGGCTGACCTAGAATTCACTATGTACTCTCAGGGTGGCCTCGAATTTATGGTGATCCTCCTACTTCTGCCTCCCGAGTGCTGGGATTAAAGGTGTGCGCCACCACGCCTGGCTAAATTTATGTTTCTTTGCAAAGAAGGCAGAATATGGCACACAATAAATTGATAATCAGATAGTGATAGATTCTTAAGAGGCCATCAATTGGGGGTACAGGGGAGACGTAAAAATAGAGAATACATTGTCATTAGCTAAAATAAAAGAGATTAGAGCAGCTACATTTACCACAGAAGCATTACACATCATTACAAATGACTTTCAAATCTTGCCAATCTGTTTCTTTTATATTGAGAATTAAAGTTTATACACACATACAAAAGCAAACATGTATATCTGTGTACATATTTACATGCACAGACACACACACACACACACACACACACACACACACACACTGATTATGTTTGTTGTCAACTTGACAAGATTAGAAACCAAGATCCACACCATTTCTGCAGGTCTGTGAGGGCTTTGCCAAGCAAGTTTAACTGAATGATTGCCTGGTTCTTTGACTTCCCAGCTAGCTTCTAGTCTCTAGGACCACATCTGCCTCTTCCTAAGATTTTTGTGCTGGCATCTAGCCTTGTTCTTCATCTAGCCTGGTTCTTCAACTTTCCTATCTATCAGCCCATATCTTGTGAGATGATTTAATACATTCCTAATTATATATTCATTTTATCAGTTCTGTTTCTCTAGAAATCCCTGACTAATACATTTACACAAAAATTGTTAAACATGTTTTAAATCCAACCAACAGTATTCTAGCTTATCCATTGGAAATGTGCTTTCCACAATGAAAGCATTACTCTGCCTCTGAATTCCAACAGAGCAAGAGAACAATAAGAAAAAGCTTTCATGAAAATTTCATGACAATTTATTAGTAAAAACAGTATGCCTTCTATTGATCTTTAGTGGACCATTACCAGGGCACCTGAAACTTTTTTTTTAAATGAATTAGAGTAAAATAAGCCATAATATTCTAAAATTCAAGGATTATGGGAGGAGACTCTGCCATGGAAAAACATGCATATTAACATTGAAGAAAGTTAAATAAACACTGTTTATCTTAAATATAAGTTCACAGTAGAAAAACTTGAAGCTTAATATATACTGTTAGCTACAAAAAAGAGGCAAGGGCTGGAGAGATTGCTCAGTGGTTAAGGCACTTTCCTGCATAGCCTAACAACGTGGATTTAATTACCTAGAACCCACATAAAGTCAGATGAAAGTCAGATGCACAAAGTAGTGTATGCATCTGAAGTTTGTTTGAAGAGGTTGGAGGCCCTGGAGTGCCCATTCACACACACACTCTCTCTCTCTCTCCTTGAAATTAAATTAATAAATAATATTTTAAAAGAGGCAAAAATATAGTTAGCTTCTTGTTTATATTTGCCTGGTCTCTTAAGCCATTCTAAAGGGAAAGTCACAATCATATTGCAGCATAAACAGTGTACATCTCAGTTTCTACTGTTAAAATAATTATTTCTGGCATTCAGTATGAATAAATTAAATCATCACTCAGGCATTAAATGCCAAATGCTGTTTATAGTTGTTTACTGTTAAAATGATGATTCCTGAAATTCATTACTAAAACTGATGATATATGAAACACACATAAAATTTTGAGGCAAATACAATTTAAAATTTAAAGAAATAAAAGAATATAAACTCAGTATAGTGTTGAAACTAACAAACAGGGACTTTTTATTTTTTTAATTTTGTTAATTTTTATTTGTTTCTTTGAGAGGGACAGACAGAGAAAGAAAGAGGCACAGAGGTAGAATGGGCACACCAGGGCCTCCAGCCATTGCAGCCACTGTAAATGAACTCCAGATGCGTGCGCCCCCTTGTGCATCTGGCTAACATGGGTCGTGGGGATTTGAGCCTCAAACCCGGGTCCTTAGGCTTCACAGGCAAGCGCTTAACCACTAAGGCATCTCTCCAGCTCCAAACAGGGACTTTCAAACGATTATGACATATGTTGATTTCTATGCGGAAAAGAATTCAATATGCATTAACCAAGTGAGGATTTTAGTAGCAAGATAAAAAGCATGCAAAAGCATCAAATGAGGATAATAAAATAAAAATGATAATATTGTGAAACAATTAAATATAATTAACATGTGTTTAGTTCATACCATTATTATTTTTTGTGATAATACTGCATCAAATCTTTCAGAATTTTTAAACAATCCAATATAATAAAAGTTGTATTAAATGTGTATTTTTACAAAAAAAATCTCTCTCACTATTCTACAAGTGCCTTAACACCTGTTAACCCCTATAAGACTCTATTTTAATGAGATAAACTTTTAGATTCCACCTATGAGTGAACTTGTATAGCATTTGCATCTCTGTGCCTGGTTTCATCATTTATCCGCTTGTTCTGCCTGTTCATACATGATGTTGCAAACTATAAATCTCATTAATTTTTTTATTTGACACAATTTCATTTTCATTAGACACAAGGTAGTGGAGTATTGAATGATATGGCAGTTCTGTATTTTATTTTTAATAAAAAATCACACTGTTTTCTTCAGTTATTCTATGTGCATTCCAGTGGAAAATGTTCAAGGATGCAAGTTCACAAGAACATTTCTTATGTTTTTTGAGGGGGAGAATGTTATTGTTTTTGTTGTTGTTTGTTTCTTTTGGCTAACACTCTACACCAATTTTCACCTCCATCCCTCTCTCCTGACCCCACTTAGACTATTTTATCCCCAGTATTCCACATCTGTATTTACATATCTACTATTTCCTATTTTTGTCCGCTGTGTGTGTTTGTGTGTAAATGCACACTTTTATTTAAAGTTCACTATGTACTCCTTGTTGCACCTTATTTTCTAAGCAACTAAAGGACCTATACAGAAAGTCCTTTCCTATGCCAATTTATTAAAGTGATTTTCCTGTCTTCCTATGGTAGTATATGAGTTTCATGTCTGACATTAAGATCTTTAATTTATTTGCAGTTTGTACTTGTACGTGATGAGATATAAGAATGCCATTGTTTCCTTATACATATAGATTTCCTGTTTTTTCATCACCATCCATTTATTAAAGAGAAAATTTTTCTCAAGGAGTATTTTTGGCAATTTTGTAAAAAAGCAGATGGCTGTAGCCACATGAGCTTATATATGGATCTTCTATTTTCCTCAATTGATCCACATGTCTGTTTTTGTGCCAGTGCTATGATGCTTTTTGTTACTATGGATTTGTAACATAATTTAAAATCCAGAATGATGATTTGTCAAAATCTAGAATGATGATTTCTCCAGCTTTTTATTTCTTACTTTTTCTCGGGATAACTTTGGCTAGTGGAGGTCTTTTGTGCTTCCAAATGAATTTTAAGATTTTTTTTCCTATTTATGTGAAGAATGACGTAGAGGTTTTAATGGGGACTGCATTAAATCAGTAGATCGATTGTGGTTGGATGGCCATTTTCATGATATTAAATTTTTACAATCCATGAACATAACAGATATTTCCATCTTCTGCAGTTTTCTTCAATTTCTTCATTCATTCTTTTAAAGTTTTCATTGTATACTTCTTTTACTTCTTTGATTAGGTATATGCCAAAATGTGTGTGTGTGTGTGTATCTGTGTGTTGTGTGTCTATTGTGAATAGGAGGATTGATTGCTTAATTTCTTCCTTAGTGTATTTGTCATTGATATGTAAGAAAAGAACTGACTTTTCTGTGTTAATTTTGTGTTCTGCTTATTTGTGGAAAATGTTTATCATCTCTAAAAGTTTTCTGGTGGAGTGTTTAGGATCTATTATATATAGAATCACATTATTGACAAGAATTATTTGGCTTCTTCATTTCCTATTCATATCCCTTTTGTTTGCTTCTTTAGTCTCAATGCTAAGACTTCCAATACTATGCTAAACAAGACCTAAGAAAGTGATTTTAGTGGAAATATTTTGAGTTTTTCTTAAATTATTGTAATGTTGGTTACAGGTTTTAATATATAGCCTTTATTGTATTAAGATATATTCCTTCTATTCCTAGTTTTCTCAGGACTTTAAATGTGAAGTGATGATAGATTATGTCAAATGTTTTTCCTGTACCTATGGATATGTTCATATGTTTTTTGTCAAGAAGTCCTATTATATATTACATTTATTGATTTGCATATTGTGGCAGTTTGAGTAAGATATCCCCCATAGCCTCATGAATTCTTTGTCTCAAGCTGGTACAAATTTGGGATATTGTGCCTCACTTGAGGAGTATTGCTGGGGGAAAGTTTGGAAATGTTACAGCAGAGCTATTCCTTTTCCAGAGCTCAGTTCACTCTCTTGCTGTTTCCTCACAGCTACTGTGGCAAGGTAGGATGTATATATAACCTCTGTTGTCCCTTTTTTCCTGCAGTGATGTCATTCCCCATTGAGACTGTAAAAAAAAAAAAAAAAAAAAAAAAAAAAAAAAAAACCAAAACAAAACAAAACAAAAAATCTTTCTGCCAATGAGCTGCTACTGGTTGGATGAATTGTCCCGACAATGCAAAGGTACTGGATTGAAAATTGATGCCAAAGAGTGAGGCCATTGTTGCCATAAGCCCTGTTATGTGCTTTATAGTGTTTTGTAAAATTTTTTTTTATTTATTTACAAGTAAAAAAGGGTTGAGAGAGAGGGAAAGAGAGGAGTCAGGGAGATAGGGGAAAGAGGGAGAGAGAGACCGAGAGAGAGAGAGAATAAGAATGGCCGTGATACATAGGGCCCCTGGCTGCTAACAAAAACTGTCAGATGCATTGGCACATCCTGTATTGTGTGCATCTGGCTTTACATGGGTTGGGGGGAATGGAACACAGAGTATAAGGCTTTGCAAGCAAGCATTTTTAACTTGACTCCTGAGCAATCTTTCCATCCTGTTTCTGTTGTTTTGGAACTGACTCTTGGAAGGAATTTGGAATAATTTTGAACTTTGGACTAGAGGAGGCTTGCAGTGAAATCAACTGAGCTTGATGGAGCATTCTGGGGAAATTATGGGAGACCTAAATACATACAGATGTGTGGATTACTGAAGATTTGCTTATCTGGGGAAAACAAGCTGTTTTGGGACAGGACTGGAAGCAGTTTGTAGGAGAGGCTGGTTTGCATTCTGCCCATGTCCTGAGAACTTGAGTGAGTTGAATTTGTAATGAACTGGTATGCTTGGCAGAGGAATATGCAAAGCAGAGGGGTATGAAGGATATAAAGTTGGCATAGGAAAAAAATGAAAGTTTTCACTGAAGAAGACAGAAAACTGGTTCAGTTACAATTTGAAAGATTACTACTGTTGAGGATTGAGCCAGCTGTTCAGCAAGGACAATGGGATGAATGCTTACTCTTTGGAAAGAAGGTGGTCTGAAGAAAAAATTTGTGTTTTGGTATCAGGGTAATCCTGACTTCATAAAAAGAGTTTGTTACTGTTATTCCCTTTCTTATTTTATGGAATAGGATAAGAAACATTGGTATTAGTTCTTTGAAGTTCTGGTGGGATTCTCCAGTAATTATTTTTGTTTTAGTTTACAAAAATTTTAATAAATACTTTAATCTCATTTCTTACTAAAGATCTTCTTAGTAATTTAACTCATCATAGTTGAATTTTGTAGGACATCTGTATCTAGCAAAATCATTCATTTATTTTAGATTTTCCTTTAGTGGAGTGTATGTTTTTTTCTAGTACATACTTTGACACGGTCCCTACATACATACATACACACACACACACTTCTTTCCCTTCCAAGCCCTCCTCATATTCCCCTCCTATTTCAACAAAAAATATTTTATCTATCCACATAAATTCTGCAGTCTATGATATTAGAAAAAATGATCTATTTTTTCTTGTGACTATGACTTTTTTGCCTGAATATGATGATCTCCAGTTCCATCAATTTTTCAAGGACATAACATTCTTTTGTTCTCTATAGCTGAATAATGTTCCATTAACTTGGATATTGTGAATAGTGCTGTAATAAAAATGCAAGTATCTCTGTTATATGTTGACTCAGGAGTTATCTCAATGGTTACAAACACTGGTTTACAAAACCTGATGACCCAAGTTCAGTTCCCCAGGGTCTCAAATAAAACTGGATAGCCATTTGCTTTCAGTGGCAAGAGTCCCTGGCATACATACATACACACACACACACACACACACACACACACAATAAATAAATAAATATTTAAAAATAGTTCTTTGAGTATATAGCTAGGAATAGTATACATGGGTATACTATTATTCATGGAAATATTAGTTATAATGGCCAGATAACTGAAACCAGACCAATGTCCTTTGTTTAAAAATTTAAGGATTAAGCATTTATACAAAGGAATCTAATTACACAATATAAAGGGACAGATTATTGGTAGATATTTAAGGCATTATGCTAAATAAATAAAAGCTAATCTCAAGTGAATACATAATATATTATCTTACTTAAATAACATATTTGAATTTTCTATACTTTAGCAATGGAAAAATCAGTGACTACAGTTGTGAGGAGAATATGACTATTACTTGATAATACTTGATGTCTGGAGAGATGGCTTAGCAGTTAAGACACTTGCCTGCAAAGCCAAAGGACCCAGGTTCAACTCCCCAGGACCCACCTAAGCCAGTTGCACAAGGTGGCTCATGCATCTGGAGTTTGTTTGCAGTGACTGGAGGCCCTGTGGCACCCATTCTCTCTCTTTCAATACCTCTTTCTCTTTCTCAAATAAGTAAATAAATAAAAATAAAAGATAACATTTGTGATTTCTGTTGTGGTTTTGGAACATTATGAGTTCTAATTGTGATGATTTGTATCCATACATTTTAAATAATTTAATATAAGTACTTACATACAAATGGTAAAATATGAGTAAGACCTGTAAAGGAATCAGTGGTGTTTCCCAATGTCAATTTCTGGGTTTTATCAATGTAGTATAACAAATTGAAGTAACACACTATCATTGAAGTAAGCACAAAGAAGTTTTACTGAAGCCTTTATTATGTTTACAAATTTCTT
Organism: Dipus sagitta; assembly: GCA_036346955.1. NCBI lineage: Eukaryota > Metazoa > Chordata > Mammalia > Rodentia > Dipodidae > Dipus > Dipus sagitta. Next base: position 76,219,220 of record CM070776.1, read on the forward strand.
GAGTTATAAATTGTATATATATATATATATAAAACAATGAGGGTATAAAGTGTTGTTTACACACATTAGAGAGTTTTCTTTATAAAAAATAAAAATGAATCCCAATGAAGCAATTACAAACAAGGACAAAATTTTGCATGAATCTTATTTGTCTATGTGCAGATGGCTATACAGGCCTCCTCCTTAGTCATTAACATTATAGCTACATTATTTTAAGCAGAAGATGCAATATAATGGAGATTTGTTATAAATATTAATTTATTTGAGTAAATAAATAAATAACATTGACTGCCATTTACAAAACACATTCTTGACAACCTAGAGAAACTGAAATCTCTGAACTTCCAGTGAGTATATAAAACTGGTGTATCTATCATAGAGTATACTTTCAAGATTTTAAATATATTAAAAATAGAACTTCCATATGATCCTGCAATTCTACTTCTCAATAGTTAACAAGAATCCTGCAAATTGGGAATTAAGTGAGCTATTAACATACCCTTGTAAAATGAGAGTCCTAGAAATCTTATATACAAAATTGTATTTAATGTCAGCAATAATAAATCTGTATACTAAAAATGTTAAGAGGTTGAATCTCATGTTAAGTGTTTACTAGATTAGGTTAACTGAGGTGGTAGGCCCTACCTTAACTGTGAACAGAACCATTAAATAGGCTGAGACACGGAACTGAATACAAAAAAAATGTGCCAACAAGTAGCATTCATCACAGTTTTTTATATTATAGATGCAATATGATCAGCTCTGCTTTAAGTTCTTGCTGCCATGTCTTCCTCACCGTGGTTGATTATAAACTCAAATTATAATCCAAAATAAACAACTTATTTCCTTAAACTGCTTCTTATGAGGAATTTTGTTACAGCAATGGTAATCAAACCAACATATATATAAAACATGGAACTACAAATGGGAGAATTTTTTTTTTCTGAGATTGGCTTGACTTTATTTGCTTCATATGATTATCTGCACTTGCATCCATTTTCCTACAGATGACATAAATTCATTCTTTTAGATGAAAAATTCCATTGTGTATAGGTGTCATATATTCTTTATATATTCTTCTAATTTTAGATACCTAGTTTGGTTTCACAGTTTAAATATCGTGACTAGTGCTACAGTATATATTAGTACGCAAATATATCTGTGATATGTTGACTGGAGTTCTTTGGGTATTCAAGACTGACATACCTAGATAATATGGATGCATTTCGATTATCTGTGAAACTTCCCTACTGATTTTCATAGGTACTGGGATAGTTTATGCTACCATCAGTAGTATATTTAAAACGATTTCCTTTTGTCCACATCTTCACCAACATTTGTTTCTCTTTGTTTCCTTAATGACTGTTATTCTGACTGAGGTAACAGGAAATTTCAATGGTGTTTTGATTTGAATTTCTCAGATGTAGTGTCTTAGTTGTTCTCTTATGGCTGTGGCCAAATGCTTGACAAGAAGCAACTTGAGGAGGGACAGGTTTGTTTTGGAGTACAGTTTGAAATTACAATCAGTCCATAATAGATGGAAGATCTGCTGGCAGGAACGAGGGAGCTAGTTACATTCGGTCCACAGTGAGAAAGTAGACAGCAATGAATTTGTAGCTTAATGTTCTCTGCACTCTCTCCTTGCATTCAGTAGGAAACCCCTGCCATACATATTTAATGCAGGTCTTTCTACCTCAATATACCTAATCAAGATATTCCCTTAAAGTCAGGCCTGGAGGCTCCTTTCCTAGATGATTCTAGATCCTGTCAAGTTGACAACCAATGAAAACCATCACAGTTAGTGAGGTTGAACATTTTTTTCATATACTTACTAGTCATCTGCATTTTTTCTTAAGTACTGTCTCTTCTTTTTAAAATATTTATTTGAGAGAGAGGGGTGAACAGATGAGGGATAGAGAGAGAGAGAAAATGGAGAGAGAGAATGGGAGCACCAGGGCCTCTAGCCACTGCAAGCAACTCCAGAACTTGTTCCACCTTGTGCATCTGGCTTTATGTACGTACCAGGGAACCGAACCTGGGTCCTTTGGCTTTGCAGGTCACCTCACCAGCCCATCTCTTCATTTTACTAGGTGATTTCATGCTTGAGATTTTCTAACCTAACCCTACTTCCTTTTGTACCAATAAGATAATACTGTGTCTTGCTTTCTTCAAAATATACTTACTATTGTCTCAGTTAAAAAAAAATGTTCTTTTAAAAACACGTCTTATGCTCCCTATCTGCATCTAGAATATCTACTATATTTCATTATCCTTCTTTTCTCCCCTCCTCCATAACCAACTTGTTAAAAAAACCTTGCAAATGGTAATATTTACATGTCATTTGAATGCATTCTAATTTCATCCTCTGACTCTTCCACTGTCTACAAGTACTTAGTTCAAGCCTTTATGATCTCTCATGTGAAATATGTATACCTGTAATATGACTTCCTTAGCTTATACATGCTGTCACAAAAATCTATGCTCCATACTATACTAATTGCTTACATCTTATAAAGGATTGAGTCCAGTATATGGCTCAGTGGTTAAAGGTACTTTATGGCAAAGCCTATCATCTCACATTCAATTCTAAAGTACCCATGTAAAGCCAGATGCACAAAATAGAGCATATGAATGGTGTTGTTTGCAGTGACAAGAGATTCTGGCATACTTGTACAAATTCTCTCTCTCTCTCTCTCTCTCTCTCTCTCTCTCTCACACACACACACACACACACACACACACACATGCACATACCCCCACATATATACACAGATAAATTAAGATATTTTCAAAAGGCACAGGAATAGGCATAAACATTCATATCAATCTTATTCTATCAAGCACTTATTATTTTCATAGGCCAAGGTCTATATCAGAACATACCATATACTTTCCATGTAAAGTTTACAATTTTAGCCCACATCTCTACCGAGCATAGCTTCTAATTCCTTTTATACTTTAGTAAAACTGATACATTAACCATTCCTTCAAAAATTTCCAGGCAACACATGCCTGTGTTTTTCTACCTTAATTGCATTCCACTATTTTGCATTTCCACTTTTGCTTAGTTCAAAATTTACTTATATTCAAGGAAATTTGATCAAATTCCTCTCATTAAATATCAATTTAACAGCAAAGTCATATTGGTAAACTATTTGCAGTGTTAATTTTAGCATTATACATTGATAATATTGATTTTGAAAATACTAAAATCTTTCACAATCAATAAGAACATATTCTCCATTGACCAACCAAAGACACCTTCTTAAAGAGCTAAGCTAATAATCATAACAGAACTTCTCCATAATCCCTTTCCAGAATTGTAGAATTCTATCACTTGTGTTGGTTTCTTGGTGCCCATGGTGATGAGTTGTTGAATATTATAATTTTTTCCCATGGGGTAAATTAAATAAGATACTCAGTTACTTCTTTACAACAAAGTACTTAATATCATTAATATTTTTGTGCCTTACATAAATGCTCTTAGATTAGATTTAAATATAGTTTAGACAAATTGTGAATATGCAAATGTCATATCTAGTAGTAAAATGTGTGTGACACTAGTACTACAAAAATGAAAATGTTTGAAAAATATGTGAGTAATTACTGCAGACAAGAGGAGATAGAGATAAGTTTTGAATTATGTGCAAAGTTTCAGTAATTTAAATTGCAGATTAGAAGGACACATCTACAAGAATATTCCCAATGGATTAAGTATGTGAAATGTTCAATGAAGTGAGATAACAGAATAGGTAAAATGACAATGTGTTCAAAGGAGGAGTGGAAGTTCAAACAAGAAATATGGGTAGTAAGCATGGATAATCATAACATGATGGATGTTTTACATATCACTGTATATGTTTAGATGACATTTAGAATTTCTTGGCATCTGCAATTATAATCTTAATTTGTGAATTTACTTTTATGTAGTGTTCAAGAAACACTTTCATGTCAAGGTTAATTTGACCATCTAAAACAAATTCACAAGAACTACTTAATATTTATTCTCTGTAAGAGTGGCTCAAATTGATGTCATTTATTAGGAAGGTACTTACAAAAAATTGAAATTTACCTGGAGTTTTCTTTAAGAGAGTATACTAAATTGCATACACAGTTCATATACAAATTGAAAGATATTTATTTTTGATGATATTAGTTAAGCTATTTGGACAAAGAATTTGTCTAAATTTTATAATCTATTACCATTAAGTGCCATATTTTAAAACTTTTTATTGGACAATTTTTAAAATATTTATTTATTTATTTGAGAGAGTGAAAGAGGGAGAGAGAGAGGGAGAGAGAGAGAGAGAATGGACATGCCAGAGCTTCCAGGCATTGCAAACAACTTCAGATGCATGCACCCCCTTGTGCATTTGGCTTGGATGTGTCCTGGAGAGTTGAACCTGGATCTTTTGACTTTTCAGGCAAATGCCTTAACTGCTAAGCCATCTCTCCAACCCCTGGACAAATATGTATATATATATATATATATATATATATATATATATATATATATGTATGTATATATATATGAGAGAGAGAGAGGGAGAGAGAGAGAGACTATTTAGATCATAGTCTCCTCCCATTACCTACTCCTTCTCTGTCCTGCTTCTACTGAAACACTACTTCCCAACTAGTCCCTCTTCTGATTAAATGACTTTTTTCTTGTTCTTTTTGTTCATTTTTATTTATTTGAGAGTGACAGAGAGAGAGAAAGAGGCAGATAGAAAGAGAGAGACTGGGCGTGCCAGGGCTTCCAGCCACTGCAAACGAACTCCAGACACGTGTGCCCCCTTGTGCATCTGGCTAACGTGGGTCCTGGGGAACAGAGCCTTGAACCGGGGTCCTTTAGGCTTCACAGGCAAGCGCTTAACTGCTAAGCCATCTCTCCAGCCCTAACTGACTTTTTTCTATAACCACTGAGTTTAATTAGGTTTTCTGCAAGATCATGGGTCAGGGATTATTTACCACAGCAATTACCAGTGTGTATACCACTAAAGAAGATGTCTCTGGCTCTGCCAGCAACCATGAGATGACAATAACTTCTCAAGGAAGAATGAAGTCTCATGTCATCCTCTGCACCGGCCAGCGGGGATACAACAAAGACCCGAGGGGAAGTCAACCTGAATGGGAGAAGGCAAACAGACACAAGAAGGAGACCAAGCTATGTGTTTGTCAAGGTCTCGAAATTTTATTTTTCCATATAGGTTTATATAGGGTTGTAGGGGGAGAGGAGCGTAGTTAGTACAAAGAGCACAGGGTTACTGGCTAAACCTCCAATATCCTTGTTTCTTCATCAGTTACCGGCAGTACGGGGGATTTATCACCAAAGCGTATGATTTCTTTGTTTCTGGTAGTTGAACATTAGATGAGGAAATAGAAACTTAACTCACAACATGGCAGTTTCTGTCAACAAGGCCGAGGTTTGGCTTATAGCTCCCAACAATCCTCCATTTCCATGTCCGACTTTTGATGGGACAAATATTAGTCCAGTTATTGTTCAGGTAACTAACACTGCAATAAATGTAATGACCACTTCATGTATAAAATACAGCATTATAAAGCACTCCTCCCCATCCTTTGGACCTTTACATTCTTTCTGCCACCCTCAATGTGTACTGAGCCCTGATGTGATAGAGATGTCTCATTTAGTACTGTGAACTCAACTGTAACCTGTTATTAGCACTTTGACCTGTCTCCCTAGTAGTTACCACCATCTGTAAAGAGCCATCTCTGACGAAAGATGAGAGCAACAATAATCTATAAGCATAAATATAAGCATTTAAAGGGCAATTTGATGGGCATGACATTTCTATTTAATCAAACAAGAGCAGTAGCTTCTCCCCTAGGGCCTATGACCTCCCCATTCACAGGGTTTGGACTAGGATTTCAGTACCAGGCATAAATTCCTTTCCATGAACTGGGCATCAAGTCCAATCACAGAATAGCTGGTTACCCACCAATGGACACACTTTACTGGCTAGTTGGTTGTATAGCTTGCAAAATCCATTTCTGGATAAGTGTGTTGATAGCTTTCCCTTGCCTCCAGCAGGCTGCATACAAAATTACAGCACTACCACAGCTAGCCAATAGGAAGAAGGCTTCCAGTTCAATTCCAGCTAGCTTTTTCAGTGTACTGCAACCTAAGCATATGGTATCTTCAACAATAGGGCCTTACATCTAGTCTTAGTGGGCAATTAAGAGCAGTGGTATTAGCCAGTATTACTTGAGGGCCTCAGAAGCCTTCCTAACAACAGCTCATAAGGAGGCATTCCACCCCTTGCTCTGGGATTTTTCTGTAATAAAATATGGCTTCTGAGAGCAACACTGTACACCCACTCAGAGTATGTTTGTTAAACCTTTACCACATTTTAATTATTATTTTGATATAAATTTGTTGTTTCTTGAGAAGAAATTGATGCAAATTTGAGTCTTTTGCCATCAAGCAACCTATGTCATACAATTACCTTTTTATTATTACTTTGAAGTAAAACTCATTTTGGAATATAGGAAAAATACTATAAAGTATATAAACATTGTCACTTTTTCTTCTTTTTTTTAAATAGAGAGCTAGAGAGAAACAGAGATAGAGAGAGAGAGAATGAGAATTGGTAGGCCTCAGCCATTGCATTCAAACTCCAGGCACTTGTGCCACCTCGTGGTCATGTGCAACCTTGTGCTTACCTCACCTTTGTGCATCTGACTAATGTGGGATCTGAAGAGTCAAACATGGGTCCTTAGGCTTTGCAGGCAAGTGTCTTCACTGCTAAGCCATCTCTCAAGCCCAACACTGTCACTGTTAAAAGAAAAAGTTAAGTAAATATTCCTATAGTCGTTTATACAATACTCTCTCAGATAACAACTTAGATCAGAAGTTATCAGAACCACTAAGCTCCTCTCCCTGAATATTTTATTTTCCGTTTCAAATGAACCATTATTAGGAGTATTGGGATTAAATCCAACATGCTAAGGTTCCTCAAGTGAACCATATTTTAATAACATAAATTAGTCAGATTTGAACTTTACATGAATAGAATGACATAGTATATATAAGTTTTCATTATATATTTTGCTCAACACTATGGCTGGTATATTTATTCATATTATTTATAAAGTGCTTATTTGCATCATTGCATAGCATTCTAATATATAAATATATCTAGATCGATACATCAATGATATTACTGGTTGATTTGGGGATTAGTAGAAGTAGTGCTGTCAAAACATCAAAATTGTTTTTTTTTTTCTTTTGATATCAATTTTTTTGGAGGGGAGGGGTTGAGATATAGTCTTGCTCTAGCCGAGGCTGACCTGGAATTCACTATGTGGTCTCAGGGTGGTCTTGAACTCATGCCAATCCTCCTACCACTGCTCCCCCCCAAGTGCTGGGATTAAAGACATACACCACCATGTCCACCTCTTTTGATATCTTCAAAATCAACATATTTTGTATTCAAATAATAGTTTTCATTATAATATTCTCAAACTTTTCATACATGTTTATCAGTTGTTTTGATTATATTCACTCCGAATAATCTTCTCATTTTTCTTCTCCCCAATTCTATTGGTACTCTTTCTCTATATAGTCTCCCTTCTACTTTCATGTCATTTTTCAAATCTATAATTTACATATGAGAGGAAATATGTAAAGCACATAATTATGTATATATTTTCATAATGTATTTATGTGTTATTGATAGGAAATAGGAGTAAGGGAGAAATGCAGCCAGTAACAGAGGCCCAACAAAAACACAGATGGCAGGGATACAAACTCATCCTAGAAAATGGACACTCAGAGAAATTTTCAGGTCCTTGAAGTTGAACAGTTTTGCAGGCTTTCCCTAAGCCAGCATTATCGCTCCTTCTCAGGTTAGTAGACCCCTTATAAACCTCCATATTTTTTCTTACTGTCTACTACCCCATCAACATCTCCTCTTCTAGGCTCCCAAACCTGACCAGGAGACATAACCAAAATGAAATGCTTCTTAATTTACATTTTGGCAGTTGTACAGAGTGTAGAGTGTACATCAGGATTCCACCAGCAATATGTTTAGGACCCCTCCAAGCTACTCAGCTTGTGAGCCTTTCCTTTCTCATCTTATTAAATTCTTCCTAAAAATAAATTGTTAATAGTTTGCCATTCATGGCTATTGTTCCCAATTATTTGCTAAAAATGGATAGGGACTTGATTAGAGTTCTAATTTCATGAACTTCCAAGAATCTCACATTATTTTTCATTCTGTAACTCAAGGATCTTACACCATTGCTATTTGTTCTATCTAGGAACTAAGTGTCTAAGTCATTGAGCATTGCTTACGATTACTAAGTATACTGTTAAATATTAGCCAAAATGTTCTCTAAGACAGCCTGGGTATGTAAGGCTGGCAGCCTGGCCCTGGCAATTGCCAGGGCCCTGATGAATTTTGCCAAGCAACTGTACATGGCAGTCGAGAGTCCCTGTTTCTGCTAATGGAAAATTGCTGTCAGGAAATTGGCCTGAGCCAAGAACATCCAAGCTGGTTATTTTGTGCACTTTGATAGCTACTACTAAGAAAGATTTATTGACAAAAAGGACAGGTTCAGCTGATTCAAGAACAAAAAATGAGAATTTCAAACAAAAGTATTACAAATTATGGACTCTGCTTCTTTCTTGCTCTCTCTCTCTCAAAATAAATGTTTTTTTTTTTTTAAAGGGCTGGAGGGATTATTCAGTGGTTAAGGTACTTGCCTACAAAGCCTAAGAACTCATGCTCAAATCTCCAGGTCACACATAAGCCAGGTGCACAGTGACATAAGCATGCAATGTGGCACATGTACACAAGGTGGGGGCAAGCATCTGGAGTTCATTTTCAATGTCTGAAGGCATTGGTGCACCCATTCTCTCTCTCTCTTTCTCTCTCTCTCTCTCTCTCTAAATAAGTAAATAAGCTATGGAAGTATGATGCATAAGAGATCAATCAATTGAGAAAGAAAATAACAACCTGCAAGATGAGGACTGAACAGCTGAAACACACAACATTTAAAGGAAGCAAAGAAATGAAGAAAAATGCTAAAGGCCTTTACAAAAAAACAAGAAAACCAGAAATTTGACAATTAAGTTTCATGGTAGCAAGAAAATACAATTCAGAGGTACAATTACAAACTTGATGATCTGATAGGAAAAATGAAAAAATAATGAAGTCATTATGAGCATCTGATAACCCTTCAGCCCTAAATTATTGCTCATCCCTTATGCTTTTTCTACTAAAGTCACTAGTGTGACAATGCCTATAGACATGTGTTCTAAAGGACAGTACCTGACCTCCAGCAGTGTTAGATAGATTGTCATGTGAGCAAGTCTTTGGAAAACTATGAAACCTCTCCAGAAGCTGAATCTGTGACTATCAAAATGGTAATACCACCATCAACATTATAAGGCCTTGGATTGACCTCCCTGTTCTGCCTACTGCAACTGGATGAAAGAGAAACAGATAATGTGGAGGTCTGACATGGAGCAATATAACCTTGTCAGTGTTATTTTTTAAGCTGCTCAAGTGGTAAATGCATTGTCTCATACTTGATGTCAATATTTTCATAAAACTATATAATAGTCAACTTTTTGAAGAAAAGCTCAACAAACAGAAATTTACCCAAGCAGTGAAGATATTAATACAAATATCTTCACTTATCTTTTCCTCAGTATCTAAGACTAGATCAATTACAATCATTGGATACCATCAGGAATCAAATGTGCCCAGTTATTTAGAGCTCCAAATGCTAGACACACTGAGATCTTCTGAAGTGTAAGACCTTGTGGAGTCTATAGAATTTGTGGCCCAATAATTGCTACAGAATCAGTCCAAAGTAAAGTTAGACATAAAATGGATGATGAAACAGACCTAGGCACAGTAGGAATACCTGCTGAACCCCAGATTGTATAACATCCTTTCCCAGGCTGTGAAAGTCTCCCAGAGCCTTAGCAACCACATGTCATCCATCATGACCAGAAGTAACAGAAGATTGGATAATCTTCTTCATAGCCATGATGACCTTCTGTTTCAAAGCTTACAGTGGACACCAGTATTGAGTATGGATTAAAACATGCCGCATTTACATCACAAAGCTCTCCTATTTCACTCTGGTAACCTTATCTGTGGAGTTATAGTGTCTGCAAGGAAAAAAATGGTTAAACTATTTGTTGTTTCAAGCATAGAAGCAAGCATTTCTGCTATTCAGGTGATATGTGATAGTGACTGACACACATAGTAGAACAGAAACAAGAGTGCATGATATGGCAAGATGGATAAGCATATAAAAGCACTTGCCTCACAAACAGGAGGGCTGACATGGCTGATTTACCCTGAGTTTGATTCCCTACCACTGATGTGAACAACTGGACATGGCCATGCATACCTGCAACCTCAGTACTGTGGGAAGTGCAGACAGGAGAACTGCTAGGGCTCTCTGGTCAGCCAGTCTGATTGAAAATAGCAGCTTCTAGCTCAGTGAGAGAATTTGTCTCAAGGAAACATGTGGATGGAAGATAAGGGAAGACGGGTGATGCTCTCCTGTGGCCTCCCAACATGAATGTATCTGCATCCATGCATATTTACAGCTCACATACCATACCACACATACTCCTCATACAAACATACATAAAACATAAAGTAAAGAGAGTGGAAAAGTCCTTTTGTTCAGACTACTGTTAGTAAAAGTATCTATGTTTGTACCAGTATGTTGAGGAGGGAATCTTCGTAGGAGCTCTAAGTGTAGCCCTCTCTAGAACTCACAGTGTGCCAATACTTGTGCTGACAAACTCTTCCTGACATTAAGTACTTGTGGTGGTTTGAATAGATGGCCCCCAATATATTCAGTTTTTTATTGTTTGTAGTTTGCATCTGTAGCCACCTGGCTGGAGGCAGTGTCACTAGGTGGTTCTTAAGGTGTGGTGGTGGGTTTCAGATTTCAATCTGAAGATATGCAAAGTGTGCCTAGCAGGAGTTCCTGAAGTGTTCTGTGGCTTTTGTCTTTTGGCTTTTACTTCTCTCTCCACTTGGTCCTGTGAAGGCAGGCCAGCTTCTTCTGTCATTTATGGAACTTCCCCTGGATCTGTAGGCTTCAATAAATATCCCTTCTCCATAACTGTGCCTGGTTTGGAAGTTCATCTCAGTGAACCCAAAAATGTCTGCTACAGTACTAGAGTTTGGTTGAAGCACAAAGAAGTGGTTCTTGATGAGGAGTACCTGGATGACAAAAACTGAGTTTGTCCTTTCTACTGTATATATTTTTGTACAGAGAACCAAAAGCCAACAGCAGTTTGAAATAGTTTTTCTTTATGATTTGATCCCATTGTTCTCTCTGTTTCTTCCTTTCCTTTATTTTTAGAGAGGAAGAATTTGTTAAAACCTATATCCCTGGTGTTACTCTGTTATAGCTCATCATATTCCTGCATTCTTCCACACACACACACCATAGAAAGTAGAGTCTTTATTTTTATAGGACCTATAGTATGAACACATCTATACCACGGACATGAGAAATTCTAGCTATACTAATATTTGAGAACTGTTTAAACCATTTTCTTTTATTCCAAGGGGAAATAAGCTAAGCTCATTCTTACCTATATTGTTGAATTTCTGCCATCTATACTATGTGTTTTTGAAATAGAACTGCTCCTTCAGGTCATTTCCTTGCATGAGTTAAATGCCTATCTGGACACAACTTAAAGATACTGGGATAAATGGCCTTTGGTCTTACAGCATTCAGTTTCCTCTAGAGGGATTTTATACATGGCAAATAGATTATAAAGTTTTCTTGTGGAGTTCTTAACAAATGTATTGCAGTAAACTTACTACTTCGACAAAATACTTGACCCAAAGTATCTTATGACAGGGATGGGTTTACTTCAGCATATCATTTCAGAGGAAAATTTTATCATGGCAGAGAAAGCATGGCAGATCAGTGTGGGTATCACATCTTGCCATGGTAGCTGGGAGGTAGCATCAATAATAAACTAGCTAGTGAACACTCAGTAGGAATGAACTAATAAATTTCAAGATCTGCTTCCAGTGACACACCTCCTTCATTAAAGCTTCATCTTCCAAAGTTTTCACCAGATAGGGATTAAGTATGAGGCTTATTTTAAAACATGTGAGACTATGGTGGACATCTCACATTCAAATCACATCATTTTGTGCATCTCAAATGCAGAATTTATTCAATTCAACTTTAGAAATCCTCCTATTTTTTACCAATTCCAACACTGTTCAAAAGTTCAAAGTGTCATCTGAAACTCAAAACAGTCTCTTACCTATAAACCCTGTATAATCAAAACACAAATTTCATACTTCCAACACATAATGGCATAGAGTAAAGAGTCCCATTCCAAAATGTATGAATGGGACACTGAAAGGAAAGATGGGCCAATGCAAGACATAATACCAGCAGGTTAAATATCAACTCCTGTAGCTCCAAGTCCACCATCTGGAACATAGGATGAAATGCACCAAAAAGCTTGAGCAGCTCCACTATTCCAGTTGTGTTACTTAGAGCCCATAAAATCCAACAAAGGCCTGCAGCTTTCCTTGGCAGCCATCTCAGATTCCTTGAATCTCTGTAATCTTATATTATATTCTGAAACACCACTGTTCATAATCAAAGCTTCATATCATGGCTCCTGTGGCCTAAACATGATGACTTCAATACTGCCTCACATCAGCCAGTGGCCATCTCCAGAACTATATGCACATCCTGATCCTGCTTTTCTGTATTTTTTTATATTTCCGAAACTAGTACTAGATGAGCTACTGAACTTATTAATCCAAGAGGAAACAGAGCTGAATTTGAGGTGGAAACTATTTAAGCATTCTTCCTTCAGGTCCTCTCCTTTCAAATGAACCAGTACTCCTCCTACTATACCAATGCAGAACAGGTGGGCCAATTCGAATACTTTTTTCTAAAAATTGCATCTGGTCACATGCAGTGAGTAGGACAGAGCTCTCAGTTCATTCACCACCTCTAAGTTTCCTGGCCCTGGTACCCCTGCTGCTGGGCTGGGGCAGTCTGGACCCTGTGATTGTGCTGCAGAAGTGGGCCTTTTGCTCCAGCTTCCTGATTGACCAGCCCCTGGGTCCCAAGTCCCTGTTCCCCTGGACCAGAGGATGCATGGACCAAAGTGCGAACTGACCTTTTGCTCTTGGCTCCTCAGCTTCATGGCTCCTAATTCCCCTGTGCTGAAGTGTGTTCAAGTGGAGTAACTAGGCATGAGCTTCCAGTACCCCACCTCCCAGTTACCCAGGTACCCTTTTTGTACTGGAAACCTCTGCACATATGTACATCTATTGTTATAACCCTATTTTACTCTTTTGCAGTCAGGTTCACATTATGGGCAGGAAGCTTCTGACCAAGAGCATCTTGTTAGAAAAAAAAGGTTATTTTGGCTTATAGACTCTTGAGGATGCTCCATGACAGCAAGAGAAAATGAGGGCATGAACAGATGGTGGACATAACCTCCTGTGAAAAATCAGATGGACAACAACAAGAAGAGAGTGTGCCAAACACTGGCAAGAAGAAGCTGGTTTTAACACCCATAAGCCTGCCCCCAACAATACACTGCCTCCAGGAGGATTTAATTCCCAAATTACCATCAGCTGTGGACATAGCATTCCGAAAACTTAGGTTTTGTGCATCAAATGACCACATACTCCAATCTGGTTCAAATTTAAAATAGAACACTCACTGAAGATCCTAAGAGAAAAAAAAAAAAATGCTTGCTTTCTCCTTAAGAAAATAAGACTTTTACCCTGAGATAGATAGAATGCAATGCAAAAGAAAAAAAGAAAAAGAAAAAAGAAAGAAAACAGAGAGAACTCCATCAATGATGCCTAGTCCCACAAAGACAGCCTTGAGAGAACATATAGCAGAAACAAAGACATTGAATCTCAAAATGAAAACAAAACAAGCTATGTGACCCTGAACAAGTAAATTGCTGAACTGAAAGCAAATCATCCAAAAGCCAACAATCACGTAAATAAAATCGAGCACAGTTGTCTCTTAGAGTATACACCATTAGTCACTAGGCTTAACTTAACTGAAGAAAACCAGGGAAATGTCAAAAGAGAGATGAAAGAACTGAAGAAGAGTCAACAAATAGAGGATCTCAATAACAAGCTGAATGAGCTTAATGATAAATGATCAAATGCAAGAATAAATTCCAGGAAACATCAAGAAAATCAGACCTTGACCTGAAATCATACCTCAAGAAAAAATTTGACATGATTCAAAAAACAAAACACAACAGAAAACAACAATCAAATAGAGTTTTTAAAAACCTCTCTAGAACCATTTACTAATAGAGTCACTCATGTGGAAGATAGAAGCTGTGAGCTGTAAAACAAGACAGAAGAATATGTTTGGGAGTCCAAAAATATTACTAAGTTCAAAAATATCAAGTAAACAGAATATGACAGAAGTATGGAGTAGCCTAAAAACACCAAACAACTGGATTATGGGTATACCAAATGGGGAAGCAATCCAATCCAGAGGCATAGAGAACACATTCAACAAAATTATCAAAGGAAACTTTCCCAGTATAGCAAAAGAGGGGCCCATTGAAATACAAGAGGGTCAAAGAACACCAAAGAAACAGGACCAAAAAGGAAACTATCCAAGAAACATCATAGTTAATACTCTAAACAGTGAAAACAAACATAGAATGCTAAAGGAAATAAGAGTGAAACAACTCATTACATACAAAGAAAATCCCATCAGAATTACCTCAGATTTCTCAGTGAAAACCCTGAAAGCCAAAAGGGCCTGAAATGAAGCACTTTAAAGTCTAAAAAAAATCATGGCTTCCAACCCTAGCTACTGGACCCAATGAAAATATCACCCATAATAGATGGTGAAAGGAAAACTTTCCATGAAAAAAGTCAACTCTAATATTTTATGAACACAAAGCCAAACATACAAAGAATACTTCAGGGAATCCTCCACACAGAAGAGTCAAACAACCAATCTAAAGAGCCTATAGGAAGAAGATCACAATAACCAAAACTAGAACTGGCTCACAAAAGTACAAATTGGAAGAAAGCACCACATCCCATGAAGCACTGCATCATGACAGGGGTTAAGTCAGCCTCACAGGTATAGCCTTAAATATTAATGGTTTTAACTCACCCATCAAAAGACACAATTTAACACAGTGGATCTGAAAAATAGACCCTTCTATCTGCTGTCTTCAAGAAACTCACATCACCCCTCAGGGTGAAATGATGGAGAATAATATTCTAAGCAAATGCCAATAAGAAAAAAAAGCAGGTGTTGCTATATTAATATCTCATAAAATAGACTTCAAACCAAAAGTAACCAAAAAGGACAAATAAGTTCACTTCTTACTCATTAAGGGAATCCAAAATGAGAAGATCACAATCATAAATCTATATGCACAAAATACAGATGGACCACTGTTTATAAAGCAAAACCGGGGATTCAGAGATGGCTTAATGTTGAAGGCACATCCCTGCATAGCCAAAAGACCCAGGTTCAATTCTCCAGTATCCATGTAAGGCCAATGCACAAGAGGGCACATGCATCTGGAGTTCGTTTTCAGTTGCTAGAGTCCCTGGTGTGTCCATTCTCTCTACCTGCCTATTTCCTAGTTCTCTCTCTTTCATTAATTCTCTCTCTCAAATAATTAAATAAAATAATTAAAAAAGCCTACTTGACAACAAAACAGAAATAAACACCAACAGCATTATAGTTGGGGGCTTCAATGCTTCACTATCATCAGAAGACAAATCATCCAAGCAGGAAATTAACAGGAAAATAATGCAGCTCAACAAAACCATAGATCAATTAGACCTAACAGACATCTACAGAGCATTCAACCCCAATTCTACAGCATACAAATTCTTCTCAGTTTCACACAGCACCTTCTGCAAAATATATCATATATTAGGCCATAAAGCATGCCTCCATAAATTCAGAAAAATTGACATAACTTCCTTCATCATATCAGACCACCATGCTTTAAAGCTAGAAAATAAAAAAAAGAAAAAGAAAAAGAGAGACACACCAGAATTCCACCAGCTCCTAGAGACTGAACAACACACTTTTAAACAATAAAAGTGTGAATGGATTGTGGAAGAATTAAGAAAAGGAATTGTAAAATTTCTAGAATCAAATGATAATGAAAACAAAGCTTCCCAAAACTTATGGGACAAAATGTAGGCAGTCCTAAGGAAAAAATTCATAACACTAAATGTCTTCATAACAATGAAAGAAAGATCCCAGATTAACAATTTAGCCATCTACCTAAAGACATTGGAAAAAAAAAAAAAGGAGAATCCAACCCAAAGAACTCCAGACATAAATAAATAAGACGATCACAGAAGAAATTTATGAATAGGAAAATCAGAAAGTGATTTAAAAAATGATGAAATGAAGAGTTGGCTATTTGAAAAATGAACAAGATTTGATAAACCCTTGGCCAATTTGATCAAATGGAAAGAAAGAGAAGTCTCACCTTACTAAAATCAGAAATGAAAAGGGAGAGGAGTTCATAGCAGACATCAATGAATTTGGAATAATCATAAAGACGTGCTTCTAAAACTCTGCTCCAAAAAATTGAATAATCTGGAAGAAATTAATGAATTTGTAAACACATACCACCTACAAAAACTAAGTTCAATGCATAATAATCTCTAAAACAAACCTATCACAGAAATCAAGATTGAAAAGGTAATCAAAACCTCCCCTAAATTCTGATCAAGATGGAGTCTGCCTAACCATGCTTCAGCTACCGTGGTAATACCAGGAAAGATCTGTGGGTTTTCAGGGTCAGCAGATCCTAGCAGACCTCCAGTGGGAGTGTGTGGAGGAGTACTCTCAGGAAGCCTACTAGACCCCGAGACCCTTCAAGCACCAGTCCTAGATGCTGCACCACAGTCAAGGTTTGCTCATTAATCCACAGATCCAGACCAGGTGTCTCTCACCTTTCCCTGAAACAACTGCCTTTCAGTCCTACCTCCCTCACTTCCACCTTGCCTCTACCACTCCCTCATTCCCTCAGCTTTCCTCCCTTCTTCCTTGCTTCCCCCACCACTGGGACCTTGCTGTCCCATCCCCCCACCCTTTGGTGCCACTGGGTTGGCACCACCAGTTTGATACCATCCCATCTCCCTCCCCTGCCACACTACCAGGTCTGCAGCACCAAATCCATACCACCAAGTCCACTCCATCCAATCTCTGCTGCCCTGCCACCTGTCAGTGGGTCCACACCATCTCAACTCCCTCACTGCCAGCCACTAAATGGTCTACACAGTCCTATCCCACAACCCCACAACCCACCAAGGGTTCCATGTCTCCAGGTCCAATACTTCCCATTCCCCTTCCCCACCACCCACCAACAGGTCCATGTCATCACATCACCTCCACCCCCACCACCCACTAGCCAATGGCCCCATGCCATCCCATTCCACCACCCCACCACACACCAACAGCACAATACTATCCACCACCCCATTCTGTCACCTGTCTCTGGGACTGCTCACTCACCAAGCTCTTCTCCCCATCCTGCCACTGGGTCTCCAGGTCCCCACGGCAGCTTCACTGACTCCTCACACCTGAGTAGATAGGACCACTTGCCATCAAAGGTCTAATTTAGTCAAACATAAAAGGGAACAATCACTGAAGACATTTCAAGTGTAAACTACACATTCCTCCCAAATTAAATAAGATTTCCACACTGCGATGGGCAGAACATAGCACAAAACAAACAGCATGAAACATCAAATGGAAGGAACCTCAACAAGGTTGCATAGTCCCACATATGAAAGTCTCTAATAAAACATAGAAGAGACAACAGGATCAGAACCCCAAAATGAAGACACAAAATATGAGACCCTGACCAAGCAATGGCAGAACATTCAGAAAATGAGAAAAGACCAAGAATTGTGTGAATTCTGTCCTTTCTAGGTTGGACCTAATAGAACAAAACAAGAGAGACTTCAAAAGAGAATTAAGTGATCTGAAGGAGACCCAAACAATGGAATACCACAATAATAAGCTGGCTAAACTCAGTGAAGACAAATAAATGTAAGGATGAATTCCAAGAAGCATTAAGAAAATCAAAAAAGATACATGAAAAGGGAACTTGACAGAAGGCTGGATAGTATTAAAAGAAAAGGAAATAGAGAATACAAACCAAATTGAACAGGTCCAAACCTCTCTAGAATCCCTCAGGAACAGAGTCAGCCATGTGGAGGACAGAACCTCAGAACTGGAAGTCAAGACAGGAGAAAAAGTTTGTGAGTACAAAAACTTGAATAAGTTCCACTTTTTTTTTAAAAAGAACATGAGGGAAATGTAGGACACCCTTAAATGTCACAACATTCAGATCATCAGTATACCAGGAGTGGAAGAAATTCAGACCAAAGCCATGGAGAACTTACTCAACAAAATTAACAAAGAAAACTTTCCCACCCTCTCAAAAGAGAGTCCATTCATGATACAAGCAGCTAACAGGACTCCAAACAGACTGGGCAAAGACATATTATCATGAGGACACTAAACAATGAAAATAAAGAGAAAGTCCTAAAAACAGTAAGAAAGAAACAACACATTCCATATAAAGGTAACCCCATCAGAATCACCTCAGAATTGTCATTGGAAACCCTGAAAGCCAGAAGGGCCTGGAATGGAACATTGCAAAGTCTAAGAACCTATTGCTTCACTCCAAACTGCTGTACTCAACAAAAGTAGCCTTCATAATAGATGGTGAAAGAAAAACTTTCTATGATATTAGTCAGCTCTACAAATATATGAACATAAAGCCAAACCTACAGAGAGTACTTCAGGGAATTCCCCACACAGAAGAGTCAAACAACCAATCCCAAGAGCCTAAAAAAAGCAGAACACAATAACCAAACCTAGAGAAAACTCAAAAAAAAAAAAAAAAAAAGAGTACTGCCTCATGACAGGGGTTAAATTGAGCCTCACAAGTATAACCTTAGATATTTATGGTTTTAACTCACCCATCAAGAGACACAAGGTAGCAGGGTGGATCAGAAAAATGGACCTATCAATCTACTGTCTTAAAGAAACCCACCTCACCAGTAAAGCCAGACACTTTCTCAGGGTGAAAGGGTAGAAAATGGTATTCCAAGATAACGGAAATAAGAACCAAACAAGTGCTGATATGCTAATATCAGATGAAATATACTTCAAACCAAAAGTAACCAAAAAAGACAAAGAAGGACACTTCTTACTCATCAAGGGAATAATCCAACAAGAATATATCACAATCATCAATCTATATGCACCAAACACAGGTGCACCACAATTTGTAAAACAACAATTACTTGACAACAAAACAGAAATAAACACCAACAACATCATAGTTGGGGACCTCAAGACTCCACTGTCATCAATAGACAGACCATCCGAACAGAATATCAACAGGAAAGTAAGAGAGCTCAACAGCACCATAGATTAACTAGAACTAACAGACATCTACAAAACATTGTACTCAAAACCTACAGAATGTACATCCTTCTCAACAAACCATGGAATCTTCTCCAAAATAGATCATATAATGGGCCATAAAGTCTGCCTCCATATATCCAGGAAAATTGACATAATTTCCTGCATAATATCAGACCATAATGCTGCAAAGCTACCAATTAACATAAAGATATGTCCCAGGAACTCCATCAGCTCCTGGCAACTTAAAAACACACATTTAAACAATAAATGGGTAGTGGATGAAATAAACAAGAAAATTGTAAAATTCCTAGAATGGACTGACAATGAGAACACATCATAACAAAACTCATGGGACACAATGAAGGCAGCCCTTATGGGAAAATACATAGCACTAAATAACTTAATTAAAAAAAAAAAAAACAGAGAGATCCCAAATCTATAACTTAACCATCCATTTAAAGGCATTGGAAAAACAAGAAGAATCCAACCCAAAAAGTTCCACACAGAAAGAAATAGTCAAGATTAGAACAGAAAATAATGAATTGGAAACTAAGAGAACAATTAAGAAAATTGATGACACAAAGAGCTGGTTCATTGAAAAAGTAAACAGGATTGATAAACCCCTGGCCATTTGGATCATGCAAAAAATCTCACACTTCAATTTCACAAAATTGGAAATGAAAAAGGAGAGATCACAACAGAAATAAGTAAATTGGAAGAATGATTAAGTCTTACTTCCAAAATCTTTATTCCACAAAACTGAACAATCTGGAAGAAATGGATAAATTACTGGACACATACCACCTAGCAAAACTAAACTCAGAGCAGAGTAATCTCCTAAACAAACCTATCACACCATCAAGATAGAAAAGTTAATCAAAAACCTCTCGCAAAAGAAAAGTCCAGGACCAGATGGCTTCTCAGCAGATTTCTATCAAACCTTCATTGAAGAAATGAAACCAATTTTCTTCAAAATGTTGCACATATTCTGAGAACAGGAAAAGATCTCCAACTCCTTTTATGAAGCTAGTATCACCCTAATACCAAAACCAGACAGAGATGCAACAAGGAAAGAAAACTATAGGCCTATATCCCTGATAAATTTAGACACAAAGATCCTGAACAATATCCGCACAAACTGAATTCAACAACACATCAAAAGAATTATCCACCTTGATCAAGTAGGCTTTATCCCAGAAACGCAGGGTTGGTTCAATGTATGGAAAAAACAACATCATTTCATGACCAAAACATTGGAGAAAATAGGCATGGATAGTTTATATCTCAACATAATAGAGGATATATATAAAGTACCTAAAGCCCTAATAATACTTAATGGGGAAAGACCCAAGTAATTCCCACTGAGATCAGGAAGAAGATAAGGGTTCCTACTCACCTCTGCTCTTCAACATAGTACTACAAGTTCTAGGCTAAGCAATAAGACAGAAGAAATAAATAAAAAGCATACAAAATGGAGACAAATAAGTCAAGTTAGCCCTATTTGCATACAACATGATCCTATCCATAAGTGATCCTAGACTCTCCATCTCAAACCTCCAATGAAAAAATAATAATAAAGTTAAAAAATGCATCTGAAGGCATTGCAGACTCTGTACTTTGAATCTGGACCAGATCACATTAATTTCAAGAGAAACACTACCCATTTCTTTTAAACTCAACTTTGTTCAAGTTCTCTAGATATGCATAGTCCAGCCAGACTTCCAAACAGAAAACAACACAAAATGCCTCTATCGCATTCACAACAAAGGCTTTTTCCCCTCTGAAACTTCATAAGCCAAACCTTTGTAGTCTATTAAATTCTTCTTATAGCACTGTAAAGCTTCTCTAGTCCGTAGTTACAAATCCTTCCATATTCCTTCTGAAAATAAGTTCCAATAAGATCAAAAACAACATGGTCATGCTTATCACAGCAATAACCCCACTTCTTAGTACCAAATTTCCATTGCATTCACCTTACATTCTTATTGCTCAGACAGAAATAACTGACCAAAATCATCTTATGGGAGGAAAGGGTTTAATTCAGCATATATCCTCAAAGGGAAATTTCATCATGGCAGGGATAGCATGGCAGAGCAGATGCTAGGAAACATATCTTGTTACACACTAGCTGGGCCAGAGAGAGTTAGCTAGTACACATCTAGTAGGCCAGGACTAATAAACCTCAAGGTCCAACCTCAGTGACCCACTTTCCCCAACAAATTCTCTACCTCCCAAATACTCCACCAGCTAAGTACCTGTGCCTCTCTCATCATCATCCTTTGTACTTCTCCATTATTGTTTTTCTGGATTCAGGTACATTTTGGAATACTGAGTCTGTTATTTGTCTCAGGTGTCAACCCTGTGCTCCTGCACATGCTACCTAGGCTGGAAAGATTCAGCTAATAACATGCAAGCCACTGTGTGTTATGATACAGAGATAGTAATAATATCTACATGTGGATTTCTTTCTACTATATGGAAAGAAAACCTTCCCTTCAATAGCGTATGGAATATAGAAGTACCCCCTCCTACCCCTCCTATAATCTATCATTACCTCCATAAATCCTTCTTGTTTGTGGTTTTCCCATACCGTATCTTCTTTATTAAGTGTAATAATTATACTTGATACTCTGCGTTGTGCTATATAGCTTGTGCTTGGTGTCTGGTATAGTTTAAGGTAGAGCTGCAAAAGGGACTTCATTCATTCTTATTCTGGATTTCCAAATTCATGATTCTGTGTTTTTTGTTCATAGGGAAGAGCAAGTTTTTTGTTTTTTTTTTCTTTCAAGTGATTCAGTTAGGCTCTTTTCTAAGTGCTTAGCTTCAAAATTGGTGGGCTTTACCATCTACTTTTGGAATTTTTTGAATAGCTCTGGCAAAATGAACGACTGCAAGCAGAACATTAGAAACCAATAGTGTGACAGGAAGCTAGTAAAGAGAATCCAGAGGTCATAAGCTCATATCTAGAGCAATTCAACAAAATATGGATGTGCAAAATTTAGTGATGAATAGGATTGCTTTCTGTTAATATCAGTTATTGACATTTTGATTTTATTAATGGTTTTGAACACAAACATAATAACTTACACTACTGAAATGGTTTGTATTTCTGTATTTTGAATCAGATCCATCCTGTAAATATTCTTCAATATACATTCCAACCATTTTTCTACTCTTTCTGCTGCTAATTAAATTTTTATAGGTGGATTCTATAACCATACATAAACAGCTTTACAAAAAAATAAATGAACCCGATATTTCTTAAAAAAACATAGAAACTGCATTATGTTTTCAATTTTAAAGTTATCTGTTGCTACAATAGCCCATGAGCATAAATGAGCTGCTCTGAATGATCTTACAAAGAATTTATTATTTAATGAAATAAAAGTAAGAAAGATTTGCACATGTGTAACTTAGGAGGAAAGTTTCCCACTGGTTATTGCTTACAAGATTTGTATAAGTACTCAGGTATACTTTGGAAAACTGCATACTATTAAAAGAGTAACAGTGTCTAAGAATCTCGTTGCTCTGCCATGTTACAGGAATGTCCTTTCCTATGCAACTTCCAAACTGATTTGAACCATACACATGCTTTCTAAACCTTTACTGTATTATTGCAGAATATCTTTTTAAAAGTAAAACATGTTCTGTCACAACTGGTATATGCTAGACCAAGATGTTTTACTGAAGGTTTGATGGATGTGCTTCATGAAAGATTGTTGGACTTTCTTTAACTCAGAAAGCTCTGAGGAACTGAAACAATTCGAGACATTCCAATTTGCAGAAAACTACTGAGGCAGGTCTTCTGACTCATTGTGAAAGATCCAACAAGCCACATGTTGTTATTCAGTTACTTGTCTACTCACACCAGACTACACCTGATTCTTGTCATTTCTCAAATAGTGCCCTTATAAGCAGAGCCCCTTCCCCTGCTGAGTGCTTCAGTCTCTATCTTGTGAAAGGGCTGAGGCCCCTCACTGTGCTTCAATAAGCAGTCTGTGTATGCTGAGATCAAGTCCAGTTTGCTTTTCTCTCTTACTTTTCTTACATTCACATCATTTAAAATACTTGATAATTGCCAGCATAGGTTATGATTTCTTAATACCAAATAGAAAATATACACCATAAAAAGGGAAAAAGGGGTGGATTTATATTTAATAGCCATTTATACTTTAAAAGATAAAACTCATTAAAAAGAAAATCCACCAAATGTGAAGCACTGTATGAACACATGTAAATGTGTATATATGCATGTGTCTGTACACATGTGTATGACAAATGGAATATATTAACAATGCTTGTCATTCAGCAGTTAGATGAAATACAAATCAACTTAAAATCAGATGACAAATCTGAATAGGCATTTGCAAGTGAAAACATATAAATGAGCAATTACCATGTCATACCAGTACTCATCACAAAATGAAAATTTAAAATTTTAAAAGGAAATTGAAACCACTAAAAGGGTACAAGCACACTAAGATAGTTATAATTTAAAAGTCTGTTTATATAAATGTCAGCATATATGCACAGAAAGGAAAACTTTCACATATTGCTGGTGTGTTAAATGGCACAACCACTTTGAAAATAATTTTGAAGTTTCTGAAAGTTGAATATCCACCTATCATATTGTGTAGGTATTATCGTTACAATAAAGAAAGCATGGCTTAAAACAAGAGGTTATTTGTTTTAGATAACTCCAAAGTATAATCATTCCAATGTTACATTGAAAGAATGGATAAGTAAATTGATTTATATTCATATAATTAAATGGTATGAGTAATGAAAGGATATGGAAACATCTCCAAAGCAACATATTGAGGGAAACATGCTTGCTAATGAAGTATATATATCATTATTTCTTATGTGAAGTTCAAGAAAAGGGCAAGTAATCTAAAATTCTAAATATTGGCTGCTTTAATGGATTAGGAATTCATAGGAAGAAAGAATAAACAAATCTTTTATAATGTCATAATGGTGTATATCTGCAATAAACTTCCCAAGTTGTTATTTTAGAATGCAAAAAATTATGCACTTGAGGTTTTTAAATTTTTTTGTTTATTTTTTATTTACTTGAGAGTGACAGACAGAGAGAGAAGGAGGCAGATAGCAAGAATGGGTTTGCCAGGGCCTCCAGCCACTGCAAATGAACTCCAGAAGCATACGCCACATTGTGTATCTGGCTTACATGGATCCTGGGGGATCAAGCATCGAACTGGGTCCTTTGGCTTCACAGGCAAGCAGTTAACCACTAAGTCATCTCTCCAGACCAAGTTTTCTTTTTTTTAACAGCAGCTGGTAAGCTAAAAAAAAAAAGTAAATGATAACAAAATGTTAAGAGTGCTTATATTATGGCTTATTCTTGTGCATTTCTTCATGAACCCAGATTAGATGAGCATTCTTTGTTGGGTTACAGCTTTCAATTGGAATATGTTATGTTAGAATTTGTTTTATCCTTTCCTTCCCTTCCCTTCCCTTCCCTTCCCTTCCCTTCCCTTCCCTTCCCTTCCCTTCCCTTCCCTTCCCTTCCCTTCCCTTCCCTTCCCTTCCCTTTCCTTTCCTTTCCTTTCCCTAATGAAATATGATAGTTCAGAACTTAAACCATAAACTCTTGTCTGAGTTACAAGAAGATAGATACGTAATGTTATACCAGAAAGCTAAGACTGAGAAACATAAAAATGACTGAAAAAAAAAAAAAACCCTGTAGTCAAAGTGTACAAATTGTGTGAGTCAATCTTTGTTAACAATTACCACAGTCAGAATGTACTAAAAACTTATGTGATTCTTATGGCTTTACTGTCATGATGAAGAAAAAAATTATTGTGAATGAACTTGATTTACTGATTGGTGTTTTCTCAGAGACAATTAGAATTGAACAAACCTAAAGTGCTCTTTGTTACATTAAGCATGTAGAGAATACAAACCTAGAATAGGAAGCTGAGTGTATTTAATAATGGAAAAATTGGATTAACATGATGAATGTCTTCTAAAAAGTTACATAGAAGGAAAATTTTATGTCATCTGATGGTGTAAAACAAAATAAAAATAAAAAATGGGAAGATTATTTTAGCTCTACCTATAGAAGAATTTTAGATTACAGCATCTTGAAATGCGAAAGCCTTGATCTATAAGTTTCCTAATGCCTTGTCTCATGTTTAACACCAGTAGTGAGCAACTACTGGTTCAGCAACATTTGGAATATTTAAAATATGTCATAATGAGCAGAATAAGTCTGCAAAGTCTAATCTTTCTAAAAACTATAATTGGAGGTCAATTTTACTTTTAAAATTGAATAGGGCAAATTATTTCTATAATTATATTTATGCATAAACTACCAAAGGAAGAATAATCATAACATATTGAGCAAAGCATTTTCATCAATTAAGTAAAACGTGAAAAAATTGAGATTATTTTGTTTCAAATTATTTAAGTTAAGAGATATCTTTTCATCATTCTATTCATCAGTGTTTATTTTCTTTGTTTATTTCTTTGGTTCATTAGAGGTAGGGTCTCATTGTAGCCCAGGATGACCTGGAAATCATACTATAGCCCAGGCTCACCTCAAACTTACAGTGATCCT
This sequence comes from Dipus sagitta, assembly GCA_036346955.1. Taxonomy (NCBI): domain Eukaryota; kingdom Metazoa; phylum Chordata; class Mammalia; order Rodentia; family Dipodidae; genus Dipus; species Dipus sagitta. The sequence continues at coordinate 76,245,264 of CM070776.1, forward strand.
CCTACCTCAGTCTCACAAGTTCTGGGATTAATGGGGTACACCACCATACCTTGTCTATTCATTAGTTTTCTAAGGAATGTAACTCTGGCACAAATTTTGTTTCTTCCAAAATAAGACAGCATAGCTATAGCACTTAGAAATATCCAGGCACACTAACACCAATGCTAATTACTCATTTTTAGTACATTTGTATAGTTCACATATTTTTTTCTTTTACTAGACATATATTTACTGCTACTTTGATAGGAACTTAGAGTATTATTCTGCCATTGACTTCTACCTCATTCACCCAAGAATGAAGTAGTAACTTTATATAATGAGATATGGAAGCCAGTGAAATTATGTGAATAAACATGCATATATGTGTTAACTTTCCTAATTATTAGCCATATAATTTAACATTTAGTGAACAATTTACTGTTAATGTGATTCAGTTCTTCTGTCTATAAAATGGGGATATAAATCACATCTACTCATAGTTTTATTTATTCATTTGAGAGAGACAGAGAAGGGACACACAATTACCTCCTGTCATTGCAAGTGAACTCCAGTTGCATGCCACTTTGTGGACCTGGCTTTACATGAGTATTTGGGAATTGGACACAGAGAGCAGGCTTTGCAAGCAAGCACCTTTATGCATATATATGTGTGTGTGTGTGTGTATGTATAGATATACATATATGAATGTATATATGTATAGATATACTATATATGTATAGATATACATGTACATATATATTCATATATCTATATATATTTTAAAACTAATTTATTAAAAAATATTCACATCATGATGGCAATGATATTGCACATGTATAGTGACAGAAAAAAGTGTTAAGAATGAAAAATTATTGAGAATTTCAGAATTTATGGGCATAGGCAGAATTTCACAGAAATATATACACCCTTCCCCTGAAGCTAATATTGTTAATATGTTGCCTGAGAAATCTGCTTTTCAGGTATATCCAATGACAGCAGAGGCAATTTCAAATGTAGTATTTAAAGGGTGGCTGTTGTAAACAGCTCCATGTTGCTGTTATGAACATCCAAACCAAGCATAGTTTAGAGGAGAAAATGATTTATTTCAAGCTTACAGAACCAGGGGTAGTTTCATAGAGGTTTAAGAAGCTGGCTCCCTTTCACAAATCCAAGCACAGAGAAAAACTAGAGCAAGCAAAACACCAGCATCAGCACAAACACTAAAAAGCAGCAAGCACAAACCAGCAGCAAGTAGGGACTCTGCAGAGCTCTGAACTCTCTACATACCTTTGGGATGGAATTCAGATCCTTCCCTAAACACACCTTTGGGCTTAACACAAGGATCTGGCCCCAGTGATATCTACTCCAGCCAGGTGACTAGAGATCAAGGCTAAAGGCATTAATAAAACACATGAGCCTATGGGGGACATATATTCAAGCTACCATAGTTTCTTTTGGCATAGATGTCTTATACCTGGGAATGTTTTTTATAGGATTAGAAACTCTGCTGCCCAGACATAATCTTTTTTTAAAGTTTCTTTTATTGACAACTTCCATAATTATAGACATTAAACCATGGTAATCACCCCTCCCAATTTCCCCTTTGCAACTCTATTCTCCTTCATACTCAATTCCTTCTCAATCAGGCTCTCTTTTATTTTTATGTCATCATTTCTCCTTCCCATTATAATGGTCTTGTGTAGGAAGTGTCAGGCACTGCAAGGTCATGGATATCCAGGCAATTTTATGTCTGGAGGAGTATGTTGCAAGGAGTCCTATCCTTCCTTTGGCTCTTACCTTCTTTTTAAATTTTTTTTGTTTATTTTTATTTATTTATTTGAGAATGACAGACAGAGAGAGACAGAGAGAGAGGGAGAGAGAGAGAGAGAGAGAATGGGCATGACAGGGCCTCCAGCCACTGCAAACGAACTCCAGATGTGTGCGCCCCCTTGTACATCTGGCTAATGTGGGTGCTGGGGAATCGAGCCTCGAACCAGGGTCCTTAGGCTTCACAGGCAAGTGCTTAACTGCTAAGCTATCTCTCCAGCCCCACATTCTTTTTTTATTAGTTATGTACACAGTGTGTATATAGTCATGTTGATAACATCGTAAGCCTCCTCTCTGTCCTTTGTCCTCTGCAGGGACCCTCCTCATTGGGGAATATGGGTCATGCACTGGATGGCTAGACATCAGTTATGGTTAAGAGGCAATGTCTCTGTGCAAAATGACCCAATGTGTGGCTCTAACAATCTTTCTGCCCTCTCTTCAGCAAATTTTCCTGAGCCATGTTGGGTTCATTTTAGGTCTACTTCAGTGGTGTGGTCTTGGGAGCATCTGTGTCTCTGGATATTTGGTTTTTTAGGAGTTGAGTGTTATCTGTGTTTATCTCCTTCACCCTTGTGCTGGTACCAGGTTCACCAAACAAGCAGCACTCTTGCTTATTTCCCCAGTTACTCTTGGTTTCAGCTTGGGCCCTGTTGAGGTGCAATGGGCTGATTCTCTCCTCAGGATCTGCGCTCATCTGAAAAAGAGAAGCAAATTCTCCAATGGACAGTGAAGTAAGCACCAGATAAATGGGATAACCATTATTATTTTAGAAAGAATTTTATAGGTGTATGCCCTCTTGTAGCCTACAATTGGTGGGAGCTTGATAATGTAGAGAGTGCTCATTTTCTGGATATGATTCTGACTTGTTTCACAGCTCCCACTATGGGTTCTATGGTTCTGTTCCACTGAGTGGGTCTGTTAGGCAAATCAAGAGCAGTTGGTTACCCACCATGGCTGTGTGCCACTATTGACCTTGTGTGAGCATAAAATCAGGTTGTTTGCTGTTGAGTATCTTAGAACCTGAGTTCCTTGGACAGATGTTGTTCATTTTCCCCCAGTTGCTCACATAGCACCTTCTGGTACTAGACTAGATAACTGTCTGTGGACTGACTGTCTTCCAGATTTCAGCCATGTCACTCCATGTTCTGTACCAACAGCATATGGTATCTTTAGCAGTAGGGTCTTACCACTAACCTTTCATGGGTCATCAAGTACTCTGACAGAAATCTGCCTTCTTTTGCGAAACCTTGTAGGTCTCTCTGATCAACAGATCATTGAGGATGTTAACCACATGCTGGTACTGGGAGTTATAGTCACACACCAAGGAAAAGAAGGAAGAAAAAGATAGGTAATATAAAAGAGATAGAAGTAAGAGAGAAAGAAGAGGGAGAGAGAGAGAGAGAGAGAGGAGAAGATTAAGATTAGTCTTCATCATACCTTCTTCAGGGCCTTGTGGTTCAGGTGTTCTGTCTAAGGACCTGATGCAGGTTCAACCATTTAGTCTACTTTTTAGGATGTAGAATTTTATGGTACCATTGCCATTTATGTCCAGTTTTGTGTCCCCCACTACTACCATTACCCTCCCCTCCCACCCCTCCCTCCCTATTGTATGGTCCTTGAGATGCTTATTAGGTATGTCAGCATCTTGAGCAGATTCAGGTTAGGAATCAGAGATGAGGGAGTGCAAGTGGAGCTATGCTGACCTCCCTGGGTCTGCACACAGGGGTGGGGGATGGCAGAAAATGGGATGGTGTTCTCGAGCCAGGAGGCAAAGGAGGCTGGCTTGCTGGCTTGGGTCTGAGCACGGGGGTGGGGGAGTAGTGGCGAGTGGGATGGTGTTCATGCAACTGGAGGTGTGGATGGAGCTATGCTATCTTGCCTGGGTACCCTTGACTGTGGTTAGTGCAGGAGCTTCCTGAGGCTGGGACTGTGGTTCAAATGTCTGCTGGAAGGGATTGGGGGTCTGGTGGGCTACCTGAGGGCACGGGAATCAGCCGATTCCCTTCTCTGCTCCTCAATGCCCCCCCCCCACTGGGGTCTATTATAGTCTGCTCCCCCTAGAAGACCCAATGAACCATCAATCTCTTGCTTTGCCTTCCCTAGGAGGTGTGGAATGTTTCGGCAGTCACCATCTTGACTGAAAGACGGCTCTTACATTCTTTCTGCCACCTCTTCCACAATGGACCCTGAACCTTGGAAAGTGTGATAGAGATGTTTCATTGCTGAGTACTCCTCTGTCACTTCTTCTCAGCACTATGGTGCCTTCTAAGTCATACCAAGGTCACCATCATCTGAAAAGAGAAGCTTCTCTACCTAAAAGTGAGGGCAGCATTAATGAACATGTATGAACATTAAGAGAAGTACTTACTGGAGAATTTGTTGATCATAGTATATACATTTAGCCAGACACCAGCTGACATTACACCCCTAGAGCTCATGACTTCCACAGCCATAGGTTTTCAGAATCAGGCATGTATTCACTCCTGTGGAGCAGGCCTCCAGTCCAATGTGGTTGGTTTTCCACATAGCAAACATGCCACTATTGCACCCATTGGCTCATTTGGACTGGCTGACCAAATTTAAGGCTTTCAGTATCCACTGTTGTTTATCTCCACTGGTGATTTCTCTCTCCCATGGAATTGCATGCAGCATAGCTTTTTCCAGCTTTCTGTCATCTGGTATACACAGAGGAGGCTTGTAGCTCAGTTCCAGCAGGATTTCTCAGTGACCTTGTAGGCCAGGTATGTGGAGTCCTTAGCAATATGGTCTTACCATCTGTTCTTGGTGGGTAAACAAGAACCCCAGCAAAGGTTTGTAACGTTTTGGGGAGTATCACGGACCACCATGGCCAACAACTCACTGCAATGTATCCTAACCCTGGCACTGAAAATTTTCTGGTAACAAACTACGGCTTCTGGGTGTGCCAATGTCCAAAAAAGTAAGTTTCCATATGCCTTATTCATACCATCTTATATTTTGATTATCTCTCTCTCCACCTTTCCTCTGCTCAGTCTCTTCTCCTGACCTCACTTAGGCCTTTCCACCACCAGTAATCTGTTCTTCTACATATATACATATAAAACCATCCTCTTAAGAACCCTGCTCCTCCCTCCCTTTCTCTTTTATTTCTAGATGATTGGCCTCTGCAAATGAGTATTATTCCAACTCACATAGAAATAAAAACATTTGTAGCTAGGATCCACATATTAGAGAGAACAGGTGACATTTGGACTTCTGGGCCTGATTTGCCTCACTGAGTATAATTCTTTCCAGTTCCATCCATTTCCATGGAAATGTCATAATTTCATGTTTTCTTTACTGGTGAATGTAACTCCATTGTATGAATGTACCACATTTTCATTATCCACTCATCAGTTAAGGGACATCTAGGCTGGTTCCATTTCCTCACTATTGTGAATAGAGTGGCAATAAACATGGTTGAACAAGTATCTCTAAGGTAGTGGGATGAGTCCTTAGGATTTATGCCTAGGAGTGCTATAGCTGGGTCACATGGTAAGTCTATTTTCACCTGTCTCAGGAACCTCAACACTGATTTCCATAATGGCTGTACCAGATTACATTCCCACCAACAGTGGAGAAGGGTTCCTCTTTATCTGCATCCTCACCAATATTTATGGTCATTTGTTTTCATGATGCTAGCCATTCTGACAGGAGTGAGATGGAATCTCAATGTAGTTTTAATTTGCATTTTTCTGATGTCTAAGAATGTAGAACAATTTTTGAAATGTTTACAAGCCACCTGTATTTCTTCTTTAGAGAACTATATTTAGTTCCACAGCCCTTTATTTAATTAGGTTGTTTGATTTCTTATTATTTAGTTTTTGGAGTTCTTTGTATATCCTGGAGAGTAATCCTCTGTCAGACATATAGCTGACAAAGATTTTATCCCATCCAGTAGGTTGTCTCTTTGCTCTATTCACATTATCCTTTGCTATAGAAAAGACTTGTAATTTCATGAGAGTCCAGTGGTTAATTAATGGCTTTGTTCCCTGAGTAAATAGGGTTATATTCAGAAAGTTGTTGCCTATGCCAATATGTTGAAGGGTTTCATCTACATTTTCCTCTAGGAGTTTCAGAGTTTATGGTCTGATATTAAGGTCTTGGATCCATTTGGACTTAATTCTTGTGCAAGGAGAGAAATAAGTACCTATTTTCATCCTTCTACAGATATATATCCAGTTTCCCCAGCACCATTTGTTGAAGAGGCTATCTTTTCTCCAATGAGTATTTTTGGCATTTTTGTCAAAGATAAGGTGGCTATAGCTGCCTAGATTTACATCTGGGTCCTCTAACCTGTTCCTTTGATCTATGAGTGTGTTTTTGTGCTAATATCAAGCTGTTTTTGTAACTATGGCTCTGTAATTTAAGTTAAAATCAGATCTGGTGGGCTGGAGGGATGGCTTGGCAGTTAATGCATTTGTATGCAAAGCCAAAGGACCCAGGTTGGATTCCCCAGGACCAACATTAGCCAGATATGCAAGGGGGTGCATGCATCTGGAGTTTGTTCGAAGTGGCTGGAGCTCTGGCACACCCATTCTCTCTCTCTCTCTCTCTCTCTCTCTCTCTCTCCCTGTTTATCTCTGTCAAATAAATAAATATAAATAAAACATATATGTTGATACTACCAGCCTTATTTTTGTTGCTCAAAATTGTTTTTGATATTTCAGGTTTTTCCTTTCAAATGAATTTTAGGATTTTTTTTCCTATTTCCATGAAGAATGCTGTTGGAATTTTGATGGAGGTTGTATTAAATGTGTAGATTGCTTTTTGGTAAGATTGACATTTTCACAGTATTGATTCTACCAATCCAAGAATATGGGATGTCTTTCTATTTCCTAGTGTCTTATGCAATTTCTGTCTTGAGTGTTTTAAAGTTTTCATTGTAGAGATGCCTCACTTTCTTTGTTAGGTTTATTCCAAGGTATTTTGCATTTTTATGATACAATTGTGAATGAGAATAATTGCCTGATTTCATCCTCAGTGTGTTTGTTGTTAGCATATAGTAAGGCTACTGATTTCTGTGTGTTTATTTTGTATCCTGCTATATTGCTATAAGTGTTTATCATCTCTAACAGTTTGATGGTAGAGTTTTTATGGTGCTTTATGCATAGAATCATAACATCTGTACATAATGATAGTTTGATCTCTTCCTTTCTAATTTGTATCCCTTTTATGAGTGTCTGTTGTCATATTGCTATAGCTAAGACTTCTAGTCCTATATTAAATAAAAGTGTAGACAGTGGACTCCGTTGTCTTATTCCTTATTTTCAGGGAAAATCTTCAAGAGTTTCCTCATTTAGTGTTATATTGGCTATAGGTTTGTCATAAATAGCCTTTATTATGTTGAGATATGTTCCTTCCCAGTTTTTGTAGGGCTTTTACCATGAAGGGATGTTGGGTTTTGCTGAATGCCTTTTTTTTTTGCATCTATCATGATGATCATGTGATTTTTTTTGTCCTCCAGTCTATTCATATATTGTATCATATTCATGGATTTGTCTATTTTGAACCATCCATGCATCTTTAGGATAAAGCATACTTGGTTGGGGTAAATGATCTTTATGATATATTTTTATATTCTGTTTGCCAATAGTTTTTGAGAATTTTTGCATCTATGTTTACAAGTGAGATTGGTCTGTAATTTTCTTTTTTATTTTGTACTGTTTTGTCTGGTTTTGGTTTCAGGGTGATGCAGGTTTCATAGATGGAGTATGGCAGAATTCCTCCTTTTATATTTTATGGAAATGTTTGAGAAACATTGGTGTTAGTTCTTGCATGAAAGTCCGGTAAAATTCACCAGTGAATCTATCTGGGCCTGGACATTTTTTAGTTGGGAGATTTTTTATAACTGCTGGGATCTCTATATTTGTTATATGTCTATTTAAGTGGTTAGGCTCATCTTTATTTGACTTTTGTAGGTCATATAAATTAAGTAAATCATCCATTACTTTTAGATTTTCAAACTTAGAGGATATGTTCTTAAAGTATTTTCCTATGGTTTTCAGAATTTCTTTGATATCTGTTGTAAAGGTGTGTTGTTCAACTCCAGTTTTATTAATTTGTGTCTCTTCTCTCTTTCTTTTGGTCAGATTTGCTAAGGGTTTTTCCTTTTAAGAACCAATTCTTTGTTTCATTGATTCTTTGGGTTGTTTTTAATGCTGTTGTTGTTGTTCTTTTGGTTCTTATTTCATTAATTTCTGCCCTAATCTTTATTATTTCTTCCAGTCTACTGATTTTTAGTTTGCCTTGCTCTTCTTTTTCCAAAGCCTTAAGATGAAACATTAAGTTGTTTACTTGAGACATTTCTAATTTCTTTTTTTTTAACTTTTTGTCTATTTTTTTATTTATTTGAGAGTGACAGTCAGAGAGAGAAAGAGGCAGATAGAGAGAGACAATGGGCATGCCAGGGCTTCCAACCACTGCAAATGAACTCCAGATGCTTGTGCCCCTTGTGTATCTGGCTAACGTGGTTCCTGGGGAATCAAGCCTTGAACCAGGGTCCTTAGGCTTCACAGGGCAGTGCTTAACTGCTAAGCCACCTCTCCAGCCCCTAATTTCTTAATATAGGCATTTGAAGCTATAAATTTCCCTCTTAGGACTGCTTTAATTGAATCCCAAAGGTTTTGGTATGTTTTGTTGTCATTATTATTTGATTCTAGGAGTTTCTTGATTTCTTCATTGACCCATTCATCCTTTAGTATTGTATTGTTTAGTTTCCATGATTTTATGTATGCCCAATAGCTTTTCTTGCTGTTAATTTTCAGTTCAATCCCATTGTGATCAGATAGAGTGCAAGGAATTATTTAAATTCTCCTGTATTTGTTAAGATTTGCTCTGCATCCTAATGTATAGTCTATTTTATAGAATGTTCTATGTGCTGCTGATAAGAATGTGTTTTCTGATATGGAAACCTACTTTTTTTGACAATGGTACACACAGGAGCCAGGGATGGGATACCGTCCAGTGAATTGTTGGCCAGGGAGGACCCTGATGCCCCCAAAATATTACAGGCCATTTCCAAGGCTCTTGGTTTCCCACCAGGAATATATGGTAAGAAACTATTGCTGAACATACTTGGGCTGCAAGGTCACTGAGAATCCCTGCTGGCGCTGAGCTGAAGATGTCCTCCATGTAGATCAGCTGACAGAAAGCTGGAAAAATCCACATTGCATGCAGTTCAATGAGAGAGAGAGAAATCACCAGTGAAGATAACCAACAGTGGGTACTGCAAGCCTTATATTTGGCCATTCAGGTCAAATGAGCCAACTGGTGCAATAGTGGCACATCTGTTACAGGGGAAACCAACACCCTCTAATTTGACTGGAGGCCTGCTCCATGGGAGGGAATACATCCCTAATACTGGAAACCTACAACAGGGGTAGTCATGAACCCTAGGGATGTAAAGTCTGCTGCTCTCTGGCTCAATGTATATACGATGCTCATCAAACTGCCCAGTAAACACTTCTCTTAATTTTCATACCCATATGTTAATGTGACTCTCACTTTTGGTTAGAGAGAATTCTCTTTTCAAATGGCAGTGAACTTGGGATGACTCAGAAGGCATCATGGCACTGAGGAGAAGTGACAGAGGAGTGCTCAGCACTGAAATATCACAATTACACCTTCCGAGGCTCTAGGTCCATTGCAGAAGAGGTGGCAGAAAGAATGTGAGAGACAAAGGAAGGGTAGGACTCCTTACAATGTGTTCCTCCAGACTCAAAATGGCCTGGATATCCATGACCTCACAGTGCTTAACACTACCAGTGTAAGACCATCATAATGGGAAGAAAAGATCATGACATCAAAATAAAAGATTGACTGATTGATAGGGGGCATTTATATGATTGAGAGTAGAGTTTCAAAGGGGAAAGTGGGGGGGTGAGGGAGGGAATTAACATGGGATATTGTTTACAATTATGGAAGTTATCAATAAAAATATTTTTAAAAAGAATGTGTGTTTTGTAGCATTTGGATCAAATGTTATGTATATATATGTTGGATCAATTTGTTCTATGACCTCTTTTAATCCAGATGCTTCTCTGTTTATTTTTTGCCAGGATGACTTGTCAATTGATGAGAGTGGATGGTAAACTCACCCACTACAAATGTGTTTGGTGTTATCTGTAACCTTAATTCTAATAGTGTTTGATGAAACTGGGATCCCCCATGTTAGGCACATATATGTTTAGGATTGTAATGTCCTCCTATTAGAGGTTTCTTTTAAAAAATAAATTTAATCATTCAATCAAAGACCTTCCTTAGCTTTCCTAACTAATGTGGGTTTGAAGTCTACCCTGTCTGATATTAGGATAGCAACACCTGCTTTTTTTCTAGGTTCATTTGCCTGAAACTCTGTTTTCCATACTTTCAACCTAAGATAATGTCCACTTTGTGGAAAGGTTAGCTTCTTGGAGTCAACAAATAGATGGATCTTGCTCTTTTAAAAAAATGTTCTACTTGTTTATTTATTTGACAGAGAGAGAGAGAGAGAGAGAGAGAGAGAGAGAGAGAGAGTGAATGGGCACACCAGGGTCTCCAGCCATTGTAAACGGACTCCAGATGCATGCACCCCCTTTTGCATCTGGCTAACATGGGCCCTGGGGAATTGAACCTGGTTCCTTTGCCATAGCAGGCAAACACTTTAACTGCTAAGACATCCCTCCAGCCTAGATCTTGCTTTTTAACCCAGTCTTCAAACCTGTGTCTTTTGTTTGGGGCATTGAAGCCATTAATATTAAGAGCTACTATTGAAAGGTGTGTATTTATTCTTGCCATTCTTTTTGTTTTGTAGTTCTTTCAGTTTTCCTTTACTTTCTTGTATTTACTAGTATTTGAATATGTTTTATTTTTTCCAAGCCCCTTATGCATGTACCTTTCTTTCTCTTTAGCTTTGATGATTCTTTCATGTATTTTCTGTAGGGCAAGTTAAGTTTTCATATATTCCTTTAGCCTTCCTTTCTTGAGGAATGTCCTTATTTCTTTGTCTATTTGGATGGACAGATTTACAGGATAAAGTAGTCTTGGTTGACAATTGTTATGTTTCAGAAGTTTGAATACATTATCCCAAGACCTTCTGGCTTTTAAAGTTTGTGTTGAGTAATCTGTTGTGCTCCTGATGGGATTGCCTTTGTATGTGAGTTGATTTTTCTCTCTAACTGCTTTCAATAAACTTTTTTGTTTTATTGTTCAATTATAATATGATGATGAGGGATTATTTCTTGATTTTTGTCTGTTTGGTGTTCTATAGGCTTATGTATCTGCAATGGCATCACTTTCCCTATTTGGGGGAAGTATGCTTCTATGATTTTGTTGAAATTGCCTGTTATGCCTTTGGAGTGAAATTTTTCTCCTTCTACTATGGCCTAATTCTAATGTTTGATCTCTTCATAGTGTCCCAAGTATCTTAAAATTCCCATTCATACCTTTGTATTAATTTGTCTTTCTCTTTGTTAGACTGTATCAGGCCTGCTACCTGGTCTTCTAGTTTAGATATTTTGTCCTGTCCTTGATCCATTCTATTGGTGAGAGTTTCTACAGAGTTTTCTATTTGACTTACTCTGATTTTATTAATAGTATTTATGATTGGTATTTTTACAATATTTCTATTTCCATACTCATATCTTGTATTGACCTCCTTATTTCATTAAGTTGGTTTCCTGTGCTTTCTTGGGATTCCTTCTGGAGGTTGTTTTCTTATTTGATTCCTTTGATTTACTCTTTGATTTCTTTGAACATACATATAATTCTGTTTGTTTTTTTTTTTTAATCTTTGTCAGGAATTTCAACTAAAGCAAACTCACTGGAGTTCATTTCTGATAGATTTATAATTTTGTTGGGATTGTATGGTCTTGAGTTTTTGTGTTTCTTGTATTATAATACAGAGAATTTTGCATCTTGAGTTAATTTGATTGTTGGGATTTATAATTATCTGCAGTGTTATTTGCTGTGTAAATCTGACTTTATATATCTTCAGTGTAGGAGTTTAGTGTGCCAGTTGTAGCTCTTATCCACCAAGAGAAACAGCATAAGTGATCTAGGTGTTGAGTTTGCCTGTTATTCAAGTATTTTAGTAGACTGACTGTTGCAAATTACTGTCAAATTCTAAAATTCAACTGAGCAATACACACATAAAATCAAAACCAGCACATAATATTTATACAACTGTGGGGCTTAAAATAAATAGATAATCTAATGAACCCAAAGTACCTAAATGTGTGTATTGCCCCACATCCTTAATCCTATCAACTAGGAGGTTGAGATTTCTGGTCTGAAATGGGGTCTAAATCAGCCTGGGGCCAGTCAGACCCTGCCCCAAATAATGACAGAAAAAAGATACAATTGGCAACAAATTTTCCCATTACCCATTCTGACTCACATTTTATCAGTAATAAATTCCTGAATTATTTTAGGGTTTTCCATTGTTTGATGTACATATTCATGTGTGTGTGTGTGTGTGAGTGTGTGTGTGTGTGTGTGAGTGTGTGTGTGTGTGCGTGTGTGTGTGCATTAAAGCTTTTTATATATTTGTATTTGTTTGAAGCAGAGACAGACAGAGAGTGTGAGCATGGGCACACCAGGGACTCCAGCCACTGCAAATGAACTCCAGTTGCATATGCCACTTTGTGTATCTGGATTTACATAGGTACTGAGGAACTGAAGCCAGGTTGTTGGACATTACAGGCAAGTACCTTAACCACTGGACCATCTCTCCAGCCCACATTATGGCTTTTAAAAACAGGATTTTGCTATGTAGCCCAGGCTGTCCTATAATTTACTATGTAGATTACATTGTCCTCAAACTTGTTAATTCTCTTGCTTCTTTCTTCTGAATGCTGGGATTACAGGGGTGCAAAAAAATTTCCTGCTATTTTTTTAATTTTAAATTTTTGTACTTTATGATCATAAATATATGTGTATTAAAACTTAACTTTTTAAAGGTACATTACTTATTTTGCTGTCAAAAATTAACATTTCTTGGGCTGGAGGGATTGCTTAGTGGTTAAGGCATTTGTCTGCAAAGCCAAAGGACCCAGGTTCGATTACCCAGCACCCACATTAGCCAGATGCATAAGAGGGTGCACATGTCTGGATTTCATTTTCAGTGGCTGGACGCCCTGGCTCTCTCTCTTTCTCTCTCTCTCTCTCTCTCTCCCTTTTTCTCTGTCAAAAAATAATTAAAGATAAAACATTAAAATTAACATTTTTTGATAAATATAATCAACACAGAATTTAAGTCATAATTTAATCTTGCAAATAACTTGTATAGTAATTTATAATGTACATGTTTCTCAGATTTAAATACTATTTCTCAAAGGCTACAATGATTGAAATATACAAATGCCAGTTTATGAAAAAAATGCTGCTTCTGAGTTGCTTGTATATGTGTGCCTGAAAAGATGCCCTAGCCCCACACCTTGTGAGAACATGGTTAGTCCATTTTTCATTCAGGATTTTAATGTAATGTAAATGAAAATAACAGCTGAATTTCTGAATATAGTTCCAAGCCAAATTCTCTATTATTAAATGAAAAACTAAAGTATTAAACAAAAAATTGAATATATTATGAGAAGAAAGACTGAAAAGATCTATCAGTCACTTTTGCAACCAAACAAGTGACAGCAGAAAAGACTGTTTTCAACTGTGCAATATATTTTCACTGTAAGCTATGTGACTATTTTAGGAGAATTGTTACATTCATTAGTCAAAGACAGGTCTAGTAGAAAAGCAGAATTTGGGATGGAGAGATGGTTTAGTCGGTAAGGCACTTGCCTGCAAAGCTTAAAGACTCATATTCCACTCTTCAGGTCCCATGTAAGCAAGACACACAAGGTGAGGCAAGTGTGTAAGGTTGCACATACAGACAAGATGGCTGTTGTAGTTAGGTTCACATTGCTGGCAGAAATCACCCAACCAAGAGCAGCACTTGGGGAAAAGAAAAGGCTAATTTTGGATTACAGAGTCAAGGGGAAGCTCCATGATGACAGGAGAAAATGATGGCATGAGCAGAGGGTGGCCAACACCCCCTGGCCAACATAAGGTGGACAACAGGAACAGGAGAGTGTGCCAAGCACTAGCAAGGGTACACTGGCTATAATACCCATAAGCCTTCCTCAAACAGTACACTGCCTCCAGAAGGCATCAATTCCCAAATCTCCATCAGCAGTGAACCTAACATTCAGAACACCTAACTTCATGGGGGACATCAGGATCAAACCACCACAGTGGCATATGCATCTTGAGTTCAATTGCAATGGCTGCAGACCCTGGAGCACCAATTCTCAATCTCTCGCTCATAAAGAAATTACAAAAACATAAATGAAGAGTAGAATTTGCTTACCAATAAAAAGCAAGTGGAAGTATTTCAAATATGAGGCTAGAAAAAATGGCTCAGTGGTAAGAGTACATAAGCATGAGAACCTTATAAGGCCTGAGTTTGATCCACAGCCCTCCTTCAAAAAGCTGAGTGTATCCATGAACACCTGTAACCTCAGTCATCTGGGACATAGGCTAAAGAATTCTTAAGGCTCACAGGTTAGTCAGTCTGACATAAAAACAAAACAGAAACAAATAAACAAAAGAGATAGCATCAAGTTCAGTGAGAGACTGTTTCAAGGAAAAAAACATGGAGAAACAATAGAGAAGAACACCTGATGCTCTTCTCCGGCCTCCACTCATGTGCAAACAGGGTTTGTACATTAGCACATGCCTATATACGTCTTATACATGCACAAACCATACCACATACATAAAACACACATTACAAAATAAAATGAATAAATAGATTTAAAAATCAAAAAATTTAAAGCATTTCAGATAAGGGGAATACATAACTTTTCTTAAAAAAATTTGCTGAGGAGTATTTCTCAGTAAGCCATCCAGAATATCAGATCAACATGTAAATTATGAGATGAGTAGCTGCTTCTAGATCTTATAGCTTGCTGGGACATTCTAAATTAGGAAGCCTTAATTATCCTATGGGTTATATAAAAATAAATTATATGTAATTTTTTATTAACAACATATGCTGTATGGGTACATCATATGTTGGTTCCCTCTATTCCCCCAGCCATGTCCCCATTCCACAGGGTACCCCTCTCAGTGGAGTTACAGGTATTCTCCATAGGGTTGTGTGTTATGTGTTATGAGAGCATATGTGGTAGCTAGAATGGATGTCCCCCAATAGATTCAGGAGTTTTATTCAAGCTTGTAACTTGATGTCACTGTGGGTGAACCCTGGGGTCCAGCTCTAGGGTGTTACTGGGGTGAATCTGAATTCCAGCCTTAGATATGCAGAGTGCTTGAGCTATGCCTGGGGTTCCTGGAATGTGCTTGCTTACAGTGCTGGTGGTGGCATTTCTCACTGTGTGGACCTGTGAAAATGGACCAGCTTTTTCTGCCATTATGGAGCTTCCCCTGGATCTGTAAGCTTCAATAAATCCCTTCCTCCCATAACTTGTGCCTGGTTTGGAAGTTCATCCCAGTAACATTTATTCTTGTAGTACTTTAATTAGCAGAATTCATTAGTACACACTTGGAAAACTTTTTAAAGTGTATAGATTTCAATAAAAGTTAGCTACAAAATTAAAATTAGCCAATTATCATCTGCTTCATTAGAAACCTTGTATAAATAGGTGTGGTTCTTACAAGTTACTTTTATGTTGTATATTTTTTCCAGATCCTTTTATAATCTGTGCCTTAGTAGTTATTATGTCAATACAAAAAAGAAATGCATTATGAGCATTTTAAAATGTCCCAGAATACTCAACGCATTTAATTTAATTTAATATTCTCATGGTATGTGCTTGAAAAAAAGTTTGAAGACCCCATTGAAGAAATGTTTGTAACATGCTTATCAACATTACTCTGTATATTTCGTCATTCTTTTAGCCATAATCAGCATTTATTTGGTGCTTATTATACACATTGTTTTAGTAAAAACCTTATAAAAACATAATAGTATGGTCCAAGAGTTAACTATAGCAGACTTGTGAATCAGAGGAAATGGTGTTTTCCAACTTTGCACAGTTAGTACATGTACACAGCCAGAATTTCAATAGACTGCAGTTTTACTGCTCTCTAAGTTCACTCTTTCCCCACTCCACTCTGGTTTCCTTGATAAGCTTATATTTCCTTAATTAGTTTTACTGTTCCATTTTTCAGTATCTTTACATTGTTCCTCCTTATTAAGAAATCTAAGGAACGTTGAAGGCTGACCTGGCTGTGAGTAGCTAGCAAGGAAGAATCTTTTAATTCAAAATAGGGGGTGGGAAGGTAAAGCAAATACTTTTCTTGGATACAAATTGAAAAGTAGGAAATAGGGGCTAGATAGATGGCTAAGTGGTTAAGGCACTTGCCTGTGAAGCTTAGGGATTTAGTTTCAGTTCCCCAGTACTTATGTAAGCCAGATGCAAAAGGTGATGCATGTATATGGAGTTCATTTGCAATGGCTAGAGGCCCTGCTGTGCCCATTCTCTAACTCTCAAACAAATTAATAACAAGTAGCTGTAGTTGCTTGACCCAAAGTCCGGGTCCTCAATTCTATTCCATTGATCTATACTCCTATTTTTATGCCAGTACCATGCTGTTTTTAAAGGAAGGAAATAATAAAATTCAAATTAAGAACAATTCTGAAAATAAGGAATCACAACACTTAATTTGTATTAAAATTATTCTTAAGCAACATCTGCAATAATTTCTTTTAAAATAACCTACAAGTTTACATCTTCACATTTAATGTCAATGCCTTGTTGATCTATTTTATAAGAAAAAATTGCACAAATTATGTCCTAGTAGAAGTTTGCAGTATTATAATTACAGCTTCTTTTTAAAAATATTTTATTTTTATTTATTTATTAGAGAGGGGGGTAGAGATAGAGAGGAGGACAAAGAGGGCATCCAGCCACTGCAAACTCCAGATACATGTGCCACTTTGTGCATCGGGCTTACGTGGTCCTGGATAATCGAATGTGGATCCTTTGAATTTGTAGACAACTGCCTTAACTGCTAAGCCATCTCTTAAACCATGATTACAGCTTCTTACAGCAATCAATATTCACTGATTTCTCTGAACAAAATAAATACAATGAGAAATATAGTTCTCATAGGAAGGCATCTACCCGAAGTACACTTACTAATTATAGTCAAAATCATTCACCTTATTTTTGCAGAAAAATATATTAAAGTTTTATTTCAATAATAATCATGAACTTAATTAAGAAATACAGAATAAAGTTAAATTGGAGTATCAGATGCCCAAATTGTTTCCACCTTTTTAAAAATTTTTATAATTTTTTAATTTTTTTATTAATTAGCTTTGTACTCAGCAAATGCAGTCAGTTTGGTACCATTATTAGGCTCATCCGTGACCTACCCCTTCCCCTTGGCCCCTCCTTGTTGAGGTATATGCGTCATGCATTCTGGAGTTAGCCCACAGTTATGGGTAGGATAAATGTCTCTGCATATCATGACCCAACATGTGGCTCTGATATTCTTTCTGCCCCCCTTTTCCACAAAATTTCCCTGAGCCATGTTGGGTTCATTTTTGGTCTGCTTCAGTGATGAGGTTTTGGGGGCCTCTGGGTCTCTGGATCTCTGATTTGGTAGGAGTTGATTTTTCTCTTCACGATCTTAAACAGTTACTCAACCAATGGGATCACATGGAGCTGAAGAGTTTCTTTACAGACAAGCATACAATAAGCAAAGCCAATAAAATTTTTTTATTTGTTATGTACACAGTGTGTATACATCCATGTTGGTACCATCATTAGCTTCCTACCTGTCCTACCTCCTCCGAAGGGATCCTCCTTAACAAAATGTTTACCTGAAACAATATTTTCCAGGAAATATATAGCTTTGATTTATTTCAAGTCACGTTCATATTTTAGACGATGCAGAAATTTCAATATAACACCATCTTTTCAAGCACAAGATATGAGTTTTGAAATAAATATAAATGTATATATATATAGTTTCATTAAAATGAATTAACATATACAGGGTAAGGGTTTAATAAAGGAAAATGAATTATGTATACTTAATAGCCAACAATATCAAGATACTCTAGAGGTATTCACATTGTAAGGAATTGTCAACAGAACTATGACCCAAGACTAACAGATCAGAGATACAATTAAATCTCTCACCTTTGAGAAATTAATTTTTTATTTCCAAAATTATTCACATTGTTCATTAATCATCTCTAAATATGGGCCCATATTTTATAATAACTAAGGAACTCATAGTGGGTGTGCCATACAAATTGAACTGTTGCTAGTCTATATGTTATTTAAACAAGGCTACCAAACTTGATAAATCTCAGTTTTCTCATATACAAATTAGTGATAAGGTTATATCAGCTCTTAATGCTCTATAAATTGATATAACATATAAATTCAGTGTTTCATATACTGCCTACAATGTAGTAAGCATTCCATAAATATTAGCTTGTTCTATTGTTGATATTTTAATTAACAAATAAAATTGTTTTTAAACTGATATGTTTAAATTCAACATAGATAAACTGTTTTGTAAAAGAATTACATTTTATACATCTACATTAAAAAACTCTTAAAATTAAACCATCAATGCCACAAGGAGAAAACAATTTTGGAGATACAAATGTTACTAAGATACTGAACAGTATAGTTTATACTCAATGGCAGAATTATTTACTTAGCCAATGAAAGTCTCAGCTAATTAGTAACTTAATTCTAAATGCAAACTCTGTTAAGTTTAAAAATAATGTTGGGTATGTTGCTATATGCCTTTAATTCCTGTCCTCAGGAGGCAGGGGTAAAAAAAAAAAAATCACTGTGAGTTCAAGGCTAGCCTGGCCCAATAGAGTGAGTTCCAGGTCAGCCTCGGGTAATGTGGATACCTGCTTTGAAAAAAAATATAGAGTGAAAAATAAAACAAAAATAAAAATGTTCTACCATTGTATCATTGTACTGAATCAATGAATAGTATTTGTAACAGCGACATAATCTAAAAATCTTAGAATATTTAGTAACAACATTCTCCTTTAGCGCCTCCATCATACAGTCAGCATATTTGAGTGCTATTTACCTTTCCTTTTATATTTGAGAATTTTATTTATTTATCTATTTATTTTAATTTTTTTATTTACTTGAACATGTGTATATATGTGTGCATGTATAAGCATGCCAGGGTCTCTGGCTAAATGCATCTGTCTTTATGTGGGTGCTAGGAATTTGAACTCTGTTTCAAACTTAGATTGACAGCCTTTGCAATAAAACTCCTTTAACCACGGAGACACCTCCCCAGCCCTCTTTATGTATCTTTATTTAGTCACCCTCTTTTTGTCAAAACACAATCTTTACTGGATCAGATCACCCACCATAGCCTCTGTTAATTCTTGGTAACTAGTTAAATGTCAAACATGTATTTCTTTTTCAGTTTTATCAATGAAAGATGCATACATTGTGTTACTATGATGTGGGACGAATTAGTGCATATGTGTTGTCTTGATTTTGTTTCATATGAAGAGTACCATTGTTACAATACAGTCTTAAAAGACTGATGATATTGATATGCTCAAGAGACACAGCATGTGGTGCTGCTATTTGGATTTTGGAAGTGCCATACACTATAATTAGTTTTACTGTTGAATTGTGTGAATCAGGTTACTTGATAGGCTTTCAGTTTTGAATGGGACTCCAAATTGGAGATTTTAATAGAAGATTGAGGCTATGATATATGTTGCCCTGCTTGAGACATATGAGTCATGACTGTAATGCAATAGTATCAGAAGAAACCAAGGTAGAAAAATAATAGCATGTAACTTCTCTAAAGAAACCAATAGCCAAATTACTCAGCATATTCTTGATAATTCCAGAGAAAGACTCTGCTTCATGTAAGAGAGAACTGTGTTTCAGTTGAAAGCAGCTCAATCAGAAATAAGGTTTGATTACAGGGCATCAAGTGGAAGCTTTAAGATATTTATTTTTTTTTTTACTTACTTATTTGAGAGCAACAGAGAGAGAGAGAGAGAAAGAGAGAGAGTGAGAGAATGGGCCCAACAGGGCCTCCAGCCACATCGAACAAGCTCCAGATGCATGTGTCACCTCGTGCATCTGGCTTAGGTGGGACCTGGGGAATCGAGCCTCAAACCGAGGTCCTTAGGCTTCACAGGCAATCCCTTAAACGCTAAGCCATGTATTTAAGATATTTAAATGTTTAGTCTTTAATTTCATATTTGTTTGCTTGTACTTCTGATATATCATCTCCACCTTTGATATCCATAGCAACTTCAAGTTTTGATTATACCCAACTTTAAAATGAACTGCTCTGTGATTTCAGACAACTAGAAAAAAAAAATGATAGTAACATAAGTATAGAACAGGACGGTGAGTAGTACAGATAGTGTGGGGAGATTATTTGCAAAGTTAATTACAATAACTTTCCTTTTGTTATTAATTCTTCTGTTTAGTCTTCCTTTCACACATCAAGCTAAGACATTTTTGTTATTTTTGTCACTGGGCAATGAGCAAAGGGGATGCAGTAAAAGCTTGATAAGTACCAGTCCTGTATTGAAAAATAACATAATGATTTGGTAAGGTTTGCTATTGTATGAAGAAGTAATTAAACTTCAGAAAAACCTTTCAATATGTCCTATGTCAAAATTTGTGATTTGTCTTTAGTGAAGAACACCATTAGGAAAAACAGGTAACAGCATAAGAGATGCTATTTGCACATTCTAAAATTGAAACTTAATATTTATCACACTTAAATAATATTGGAAGTGACTAAAATAAAAAAAATAGCATTCCATATAATAGAAGACATGTAGTATGAAACCAAAAAGCAAGCTAGGTTGGGAGGGAGGGAGCACACAAGGGGAGAAGAACAAAAATTGCTTGAAAACACTATAATGTAATTAATTTTGTATCATAATTTAAAAAAATTAATAAAAGAGAAGCAGTTATGAAAGCTGAAATATGTGAGTTCTACCTGATGTTACTTGTACTCATTCCTCTCAGTTATAAATGTAAAGACTTGATAAAAATCTAGTTGATATTGCCCTGGATACATGATATTCATTGTGAAATAAATTTGGACCAAGATTACATTCCCCCGTTTGTTTTAAATATTGCCACTCTAATGGGCAGTTACAGCTTTGTTTCTGATTACATAGTCTGAGTGTCAGCTAAGATCACTTATCTGACAGAGAGTAATAGGTAGATTACCTTGCTCAACATAAGTCTTACTTTGGTAAAATGCTGTTTCATTGTAGAAAAAATGAAGAAGTATTTTTGTATGTATTTTATGAAGAATTTCATTGTATTTTTCAAAGGGCAATAGCCTTATTATTGAAACACTGGGCACAAAGCCAAAGAATTAGTTTAATATTCAGAGCATTGGGCCAGGGTTTGTGTGTCTAGTCCTTCATTTTATGTGATAAATTTCATCTAGCAACATTTTAGTTGACTGCCTTGCCCACTAACAGGCCAAAAAGCTGACAGTTGTAATCTGTACAGCTTCTGCCCACGTGGGGGGGGGGGTGAAGGCCCTGTTCACCCTAATGGGCCAGGGGGTCATATTGGTGTACTGGATGTTCTGTGTAAACCCAAATTAAGCCCCACTTGCTTCCTTTCACCCTTGTATATCTCCTGAGTTCTCATATTTCACTGCCAGCCACTTTTGCCATCAGGAGCACAGGTGCCCACCTTGCCCACTAACAGGCTAAAAAGCCTACAGTTTTGACCTGTATGGCCTCTGCCCATGTTGGACGTGCAGGCCCCATTCACCCTAAACAGGCCAGGGGGTCATAACAGTGTCCTGTGTAAATCCAGCTTAAGCTGTGGTTTCTTTCTCCCACCCTTGTCTTGCTCTTTCTGTCTCCTCTCACTAGCCCTTTTACTCTTGCACGTACATGAGGAATAAAACCTTCAAGCCAATTTCTACTACCCCTCCCCCAGCCTGTCTCCTTAAGTACATAAAGCCTCTATGACTCTTGAACAACATCAAATCTCATCATCTAATCTTTCTCTGCTTGGCCATAATATAAACTGGACAACGAGTTCAAATGGCTTGAACCTGCCACTTTCAATTTCCACATTCTCGCTGATTTTGCAAACTTCTGCCAATGTACAGGCAAGTGATCTAAAATACCCTATATCCAAGCATTTTTAACTCTGCATACATGGCCTTATCTCTGCTCTACCTGCTCTTCACACCAGGTCCTTGTAGCCAAGGTTTCAGAAATGTGCTCTAATTCAACCATTTCCCCATACTCATCCTCACCCTCTGCTTTCAACCAGAACGCCATAGATGATATGGCCCCAACAGTTCATCTGGCTCCTCCAGCTCCTTCAGCCTTTCCTGACCCACTGCCTGATGCCCACACCCCTCCTTTCATCTGTCTCCTCTTCTGTCTCTTTCCCCCCAACCATCTCCCAACCCCTCCCCTCCTCTATCCCCTCATGCCCAGCATATTAGTTATCACAGGAACAAAATGTACCCTTTACATGAGGTCGCAGGTGCTGAAGGATTCATTTACGTTCACATTCCTTTTCCCATGTCTGATTTATCCCAGATTGAAAAACATCTAGGGTCTTTCTCCACTGATCCAACTCTCAGAACAAAAGAATTTTGCTACCTCACCCAGGCCTATGACTTAACTTGGCATGATATCTTTGTAGTTCTTTCCTCCACTCTCACTGCTGATGAACAAGAACGTGTCTGGGTGGCCACTCAGGCTCATGCTGATAAGGCTCACTTAACTGATAACACTTTCCCAGTGGTGATGCTTGCTGTCCCCAGAGAGGACCCTGAATGTGAATATCATGCTCCCAGTAACACTCCTGGAAGAGTGGCCCATGATAGAATGATTCTTTGCCTCCTGGCTGGTCTCCAAAAGGCATCCCATAAGTTTGTCAATTTTGACAAACTGTGGATGCTTAACAGGAGGTCTAATGAAAATCCCACTGAGTTTACGGGACACCTAACTGAGGCACTCACCCAATACACTCACCTCAACCCTGCTTCCCATGAGGGCATGATAGTTCTCAGTACATATCCTATCAGACTCAAAGACCCCACATCCTTTCCCTGCTGCCCTCAATACACAATCTCACTTAAATAGTGTCGAAGTCTCAAACCTATTATTTTTTGCCTGCTCCAAGTGGGCCTCCTTCACCCCAGTCATTCCCCTTGCAATACTCTGATCTTGCCTGTTATCAAACCTGATGGGACCTACTGCTTAACCCAAGACTTGTGCCTAGTCAGTGCTGCCGTTATGCCCATTCATCCAGTAGTTCCCAACCCCTATACTCTCCTCTCTCACATTCCCTCCTCCACTGCTCATTTTACAATTCTTGACCTCAAAGCTGCCTCCTTCTCCATGCCCCTTCTTCCCAATTCTTATATTTCCTTCACTTTCACCTGAGAGGATCCCGATACTCATACTGCCTTTCAACTCATCTGGACTGTCCATCCCCAGGGTTTTACAGACAGCCCCCACATATTTAGTCAAGCTCTCTCCACTGACCTTTTTTTCCCCTTGGATCTGTTGCCCAGCACAATTTTACAATATGGAGATGATATTTTGCTCTGCTCACACTCTCTATCTCTATCTAAACTACATACCAACAAACGTCTTAACTTTCTTGGATATCGAGTTTCACCCCCAAAAGCTAAACTTTATTTAACCCAAATGAGGTACCTGGCTTTCTTCCTACCCATACCTCACGACAACTCACCCTAGACTGCAAGCAACACCTATGCTCTCTCTCCCCACCTACCTCTAAAGAAGAAATTCTCTCCTTTCTTGGCTTTCCTGGGTTCCTTAGCATGTGGATTCCAAACTTTGCCCTCCTGGAAAATCCCTTTTACAATAAGGCTAAGGGAAGCCCTCATGACCCCCTAGACCCTAAGTCAGAGACAAATGTTGCCTTCTCCCACCTGGGCAATGCCCTTTTGAAAGCTCCAGCCTTTGCACTTCCAGACCTTCAGCAGCCTTTTCTTCTTTATTCCACAGAAAAGGGGATATGGCATTGGGAGTTCTAGGTCAAATGAAGTTTCCATCCTTTGCCCCTGTAGCCTATCTCTCTATACAACTAGAAACCTCTGTCTGGAACTAGCAACCATGCCTACATGCTCTGGCTGCAACTGCTCTTCTGGCCCAAGATGCATATAAATTCACTTTTGCACAACAACTTACTGTCCTCTCCCCGCACAGAATTAAAGATCTACTCTCCAACACTTGCCTGTGTACTCTGCCTCTACTCAAACAACGTACACATTCCTGCTTAGAATCCCCAGAGGATCCCACGTATCATAATCCTAGAATCTCTCTATCTCCTCTCCCTAACCCTGATCACACGTGTTATATGGATGGTAGCTCTTCCACTAACTCACAGGGCTCTCAAATAATGGGGTAGGCTACTGTCTCAGATGACCAGATAATAGAGACTAGTCTATTGCCTAAGGGGAGTATATCCCAAAAGGGTGAACTGGTACTTCTCACTAGAGCCCTAACCTTGGCATGAGGCAAAACAGTTAACATCTATACAGAGCCTAAATATGCTTTGCATATTCTACTTCACCATGCTGCTATCTGGAAGGAGAGAGACTTCCTGTCAGATAAAGTAGCCCACATTACTAATAGGCCCCTTATCCTTAAACTGCTACATGCCTCTCACACTCTTGAATCTATTGAGCCCCATTTGGCCTTCCTATTACCACTCAATCAGACAATGGACCAGCCTTCATTTCCAGGGTAACCCAGGAAGTATCCAGAGTTCTGGGACATATTGGAAACTTCATATTCCATATAGGCCTCAGTCCACAGGCAAAATAGAAAGAGCAAATGCCATTCTCAAAACTCACTTATCTGAACTGACTTCTGAACTTCACCTATCCTGTCCCATCCCACTTGCCCTATCCTGAATCAGAGATACTCTTTGGACCCCCTCCTTCCTTAGCCCTTTTGAACTCATGTATCAGCACCCCTTCCTGTTATAAAAACTTCCCCCACTATCAAAAACTCCTCTCCATGGGTACTTACCATCTTTCACCTTTATCCAGAACCTTCTCCAGGAACATGCTGACTGCCATCTTCCACAACTACCTGAGGGAGTCACTACTCTCTCAACCCTGGAGATCAAGTCTACCTTAAGCAGTCTTGCCCACAAGGTCTCAAGCCACTCTGGAATGGATCTCATCTGGTGATTCTAACCACCCCCATGGCTGCAAAGCTTCAGGGCATCCCCAATTGGATCCACCTCTCACATCTAAAGAGAGTCAAGCCACCTCCATCCTACCCTATCTCATCAAGGGATAAGTACACCACCACCCCAACAGGAGCTGTTATACTTAAACTCTCTCAGGTTTCCACTCTTTGCACAATCCCAGAATGTTCCACTTGACACTCATGTCCCTCTGCCTCCTCTCTTGCCCCAAGCCCTCTATCCCTTGCCTCTGAGTGCTTATCTCCCTTTTGTGCCTGTCATTTTGATGTCATAGCTGTTGACAAGGATAGCAAGCTCCTTAATTCTTCCTTCTGTCCTGTCATGGGGTGCACAGAGACCATCCCCCTCACCTTCTCTATAATAGATGTTGCCAACCACTGCCCTTGAAGACAGCTCAGTACAGAGATGCTATGAGAGAAGTCTCTGCTACTGTCAGTACTAAGCCATAACAGCATGCTACACTAGCTCTGTTGGAGGGTGCTCATTGTCAATGTCCCCATATTGTTGGTACTACTACTTTTACCCTACTAAATCCTATGGCATTCGACCACCACAGCTCAAATCTCAGGGGTACTCACACTTTTTTTTTTTTTTTTTTTTACCATCACAGATCCATGGAACCAAAAGTGGGCAGATGGGATGGTAGGGGTGGCAACCCCAGACACTATGGGCACTCGCTGTGGGGGCTGCATAGAAATATTTAGATCCATTCAAAACACCCCTAACACCACCCAAAATGCCCATATCAAGACAGTTACGGACATCAAACAGGCTAATGACAAGCTCCAGGAATATCTGCTTGATCTAACCTTTTTCACCACCGTTGGATATCCATCCTTAATTCTTGTCTCTCCCTCCTCAACCAACTCAATATCACAAATCACACTGCCTGCTTCCTGTTCACTTCCCTTGAGTGGCCCCTCATTACTGCAGTTCCCCTGTTCAATGTCATGTCTGGTTCAGACACTCCCTGCTTCTGGCATCGTCCTCCAAGATCCTAATCCCACTTTCTCTACTGAACCATATTGATTGCTGGCATAAGGACATCTCTCAATGGTGATCAGGAGCTTTCAGGAATAACTCTGTTGTTAAAAACCACACCTTACCTAAGGGAATTTATTTTTGGTTTGACTCCATGCTGCATACTTGCATCTCTCCAAGAATGCACTTGGGCTCTTGCACCCCAGATGCTTGGGTGCCTAGCCTCATCATGTATACAGAGGGAGAACTGGCTGTCCTTCTTCCTAAACAGGCTCATCATTACAGAAGAGCTGTCCACCTGCCCAAGATGATAGGAGTAATCCTGGGAGCCCCTGTAGTTGCCACAGGACTAGCTGCAAGGGGCCTGTGTCATAGCCTAATCTCCTATGGAAGGTGTTCTACAGAACTGAGCATCACAGTCCAGGGGCCCACCAAAGCCCTGTAACTTCTACAAGAACAACTTACATCTCTGGCCTCAGTGGTGCTACAGAACCACCAAGCCCTAGACCTCTTGACAGCCAAAAAAGGAGGGACCTACCTTTTTCTGAATGAATAATGTTGTTACTATGTTAACTGATCAGGCAAGGTAGAGATTGAAATTAAAAAAAAAAAAAACAAACAAACAAACAAACAACTAAATATCTGGCCCACCAGCTTCATGTATGAACACCAATTCTCTCTGAGTTATGTAACATATTTGGGAGGGTCTGGCCCTGACTTTTGCCATTCTTTGGGCCCATACCTGGATTATTGTTGCTACTTGTCCTGTCCCCCTGCCTTCTGAGATGCATCCAAAATCAGGTGGAGCAATTCACCCACTGAAAATTCAACCAACTTTTACTTACCTGTCCCTCCTCTATCTCCTACCAGCATTTATCCACCGAGGAACCATCTCCTCATCATCTGACCTGAAGGGAGACACATTGATCACATTATCCAGCCTCTCCCATAAGAACTCATCACCCTCTATGGTCAGCATGAAGATACTATAGAAGAAAAAAAAACAGGGTCCCTTCTCATTAACAAAAGGCTGGAATGTTAGGTCAGGATGGGCTCCCAAAATGGAGTTATCAAAGACAGCAGCATGGTGACAGACACAAAGAAGTCGTTAATCCACATTCCTTAAGAAACTGCCCAGTCATTATGCCTTCCTTGCCCAACAATGCCCCCCAGGTCATGATTTCCTTCCCCCATATCTTGTTAGTCACCTGTTAACTGTTCTGGTGTCATACCCTGGCTATCTTAGATCTCCCCTAAATAAACTTTTTTTTTTAATTCAACTTTTCCCTTCCTCACCTTTCCCAACTGAAGAGCCCTATAAAGCCCACTCTCTGGAATCTCAGATTGGCTGCACTCTGCTCCTAAGAGTCAGTCCTCGCAGCTTGTCCTTTTCCCAAATAAAAGCTTTCATGTTTGCATCAGAGTGGTTTGAGTGGCTTGGTCACTCCCGGAACATTACACACTTTAGATTAAAGGTTGACTGCCGATCTTTATCACTGGAATTTGAAAATATCTACTGAACCAAGTTTCTTTTTACATCTCAATAGTAATGATTTATTATAAGTACAATCATTAATGTAGAATTTCTTTCCCAATTCTTATTTTTATTTTTTATTTATTTTTATATGGCCATAATGTTATGGGTTTCATTATGGCATTTTCATACATACTTTGTTTATATTGTCACATCCACTCCCTCCACCCAGTCCCTTGCTCCTCTCTCTTATTTATTTATTTATTTATTTATTTATTTATTTATTTATTTATTTAAGAGAGAGAGAGATACAGAAATAGGCAGAGAGAGAGAGAGAGAGAGAGAGAGAATGGGCGCGCCAGGGCTTCCAGCCACTGCAAATGAACTCCAGACACGTGCGCCCCCTTGTGCATCTGGCTAACGTGGGTCCTGGGGAATCGAGCCTTGAACCGGGGTCCTTAGGTTTCACAGGCAAGCGCTTAACCGCTAAACCATTTCTCCAGCCCCCTTGCTCCTCTCTTGCTGATCCCATTCTTGCCTTCCCTTCTCCTTTCAGGTCAGATGTATTTTATTACTTTTTTATCCCCCTCCCCGGCATACTTTTAGGACCTCTTTTTTCCTCCTTTTGGTTCCCCTTCTGATTTGTTCAAAGATTTTTGTGGCAAGACTTACAATATTTTGAACCCAAAAGATCTCACTTCTTTTACTTATTCTCCATCCATTTGCCTCCAAACCAAGTTTATTAGTCAGGGTTCTCCAGAAGAACTGAACAAACAGAATGAAATATATTAAAAGCAGGATATATTGGATTATCTTAAAGCAGTCCAATAATAGCAGTCTGCAGGCCTGAGAGTGAAGGAACCCAGTAGCTTCTCAGTCCACATGGCTGGGTGCATCAGTAGTCCCAATCCAGAACTGAAGGCCTGAAGCTTTCACAGAGAGCTGCTGGTCTTCAGTCCACTTTGGAAGGCAGAGGACACTTGGTTCTAACTTATAATGAACAGCTTACCAGGATAAATACAGATATGCATGTGCTAGTTAAGCACTCACCAGCAAGCTGCAATTACTGCCAGGTGGGAGGAAGGACAGTCTTTATTCCCAGAGATTCCTAATATAAAGCCCACCACCAGAAGGGCCACCCACTCTGGGGGAAGGGATTCCTCCTTTAGTCAGTCCTTCCTGGAAGCAACCTCAGAAACCTACCCAAGAGGAATGTCTGTGGATCTCTATTCAGATCAAGTTGGCAACAGAACTTAACCATTAACATCAAGCAAATTAGATTTGTTTTTACTGAAGCTCAAACTAAGATCCAATAAAATTGTGGGTTTTAGGTATTCTCTGTAGTTATTCAAGTTCTTATATGTCTTCAAGGCAGACATAGGATTTGTTTTTGGTTTTTGAATACTCTAGATAATTTTTATTTTTTTTAATTAGTGAATAGTCTTGGCTTCAGTATGGCATTTTCAAAACAATTTCTTTTGATTATCTTCCTCCATCACTGCCCCTGTCTCCCTACCATACTTTGAAAGATTTATTTTATTTTATTTATTTGAGAGCAACAGACAGAGAAAGAGGGAGAGAGAAAGAGAGAGAGAGAGAGAGAATGGGCACACCAGGGTCTCCAGTGACTGCAAACTGACTCCAGATGTATGCACCACCTTGTGCATGTGGCTTACTTGGGTACTAGGGAATTGAGCCTCGAACTGGGTTCCTTAAGCTTCAGAAGCAAGCGCTTAACCTCTAAGTCATCTCTCCAGCCCTCCTTATCATACTTTGTATCCTCACAGACTCCCCACCATCTCTGTTCTACTTCCATGGCACATATGACCTTTGGCCCAACCCTCCCTTTCTAAACATCTCTTTTCATCCTCTCTGGGCCTCCCTTTCTGCTTTACATGATTTACCTGTGTTTTTCCAAATTTAGATGGACATCTATAAATATTACAAGCTAGGATTCAAATCTGAGGGAGAACATGAAGTTTTATTCTTTCTGAGTTTGTGTCACCTCATTTAACTGAATTCTTTTCAGAGTCATCCATTTTTTTTCTGAAAACTTGGTATTTCATGTTATTAAATGTTGAGGAAAATTCTAATATATATTACATTTTCATTATCCATTCATCCATTTATGAGCATCTAGGCTGTGTCTTATGTATTATGACCATAGTAGAAACACACAGAAATGAAAGTATCTGTGTAGCAGGATATGGAATTGTTTGGGTAAATGCCTGGAAGTCCTATAGCTGGGTCATTTAACAATTGTATTTCTGATTTT
Source organism: Dipus sagitta (assembly GCA_036346955.1). Lineage (NCBI taxonomy): Eukaryota > Metazoa > Chordata > Mammalia > Rodentia > Dipodidae > Dipus > Dipus sagitta. The sequence goes on from CM070776.1 coordinate 76,275,031, forward strand.
TTTTTAGAAAATTACTATTTTCCATAATACCTGTACTAGTTTGCACTTCCATCAGCAGTAAATAAGGACTGAATTTTCATCATACCCTTTTTAATATTTGTTGATTATGGCCATTCTGACAGGGTTGTGTGGTTTTAATTTGCATTTTTCTAATGTCTAGGGATGTTGAATATATTTTAAAAGTAGTTGTGGGGCATTTATGTTTCTTCTATCAAAAACTGCTCATAAGAACACTTATTGACTGGCAGGTTTTTTGGTGTTTAATTTTTGTATTTCTTTATATATTCTAGATATTAAGAGATACTAACTCTTTGAGGTATAGCTAAAATTTTTGGGTTAATTTTTTCTGCATTCTATATGCTTTATATTTGTTCTACTAATAACTTTCTCTGAAGAAAATTTATAATTTTATGTAGTCCAATTGTTAATTCTTAGGGCTATTTCCTGCACTAGTGGAGTCCTATTTCTATTCCCAGAAAAAAAGGGAGTATCAGGAATAAATACCTGACTGGGAATGGGGAGAGAAGCTTACACACTACTGTTTAGGTGAATGTAGAGAATGAAAGAGGCTTACACACTAGTGTTTAGATCCATCTAGAGAATGAAGGGGAATAGGAAGAGATATACACTTGTGGTTAGTTAAGCAAGGAAGTACCCACCAGAACAACATATGTGGACAGCAAGCAGAAAAAAATGTCCTCACAGAAAAGAAATTCCTCCCCTTTCCCAGTATGTCTAAGAAGGAGAGAGTTTACCAAATCAAGGAACTGGAAATTCAGGAGTCTGCAGAATGTGAGAGCCAAGAAGAGTTACACACATATGTCAGGCCTATTTATGGATTAAACATCCTTTAATGTAAGCCTCATCATTAGACTTTTACCCTGCATTCTGGCGTTAACTGTTCCACTTTGAATGTTGCCATTTTCTCTTTGCATTAAATAAAAATATTGAGCCTGGTCTGGAGAGATGGCTTAGCAGGTAAGTGCTTGCTTGTGAAGCCTAAGGACCCTGGTTCAAGGCTCCATTCCCCAGGACCCATGTAAGCCAAATGTGCAAGGTGGTACATGCATCTGGCATTCGTTTACAGTGGCTGGAGGCCATGGTACACCCATTCTCTCTCTCTCTCCCTCCCTCTTTCTCTGTCAGTTGCTCTCAAATAAATAAATAAAAATAAACAGAAATTAAAAATAAAAACAAAAAAAAATATTGAGCCCAAGGAATAGCACCTTCTATCTCAAACTCCAAACATGGCACATGATGTTTTGCATTGTGTTTTCTACTTCTATGAGGGACTACTTGAAATTTTGATGGGAATTGTACTGAATATATAGATTACTTTTGGTATTACAGCCACTTCCATGACACTGAAGGAGGAATAAGAGCAAGATAGTTTATTTATTGGCAGTCAGCCAACATAGAGGTCCAAGGAGATGTCAACTTGTCTGCCTTGGCATTACTAGAACCTGTGTCTGATCCAGTCACATCCAAGATGTTTGCAAGCAACATTCCTCAGCAGACAGCAACTTCCTGCTTTTTCCTCAGCGTAGCACACTTGGGTGGATTTGTCTCTTCTACATTAGCCTCTTGAAATCACCAACTAATCAGGTCTTTTCCTCATATACTTTAGTTGGATGATGATGAGGTTCATACTAAAGGGATATTGAATCAATAAATGGACCTGACATATGTCTGTAACTCTTCTTAGCCCTCACATTCTGCTGGCTCCTGAGTCTCTCATTCCTTGATTTGGTAAACTCTCTCCCTTCCTGGCCATGCTAAGAAGGGGGAGGAATTTCTTTTCTGTGGACATTTTTTTTTTTTTTTTTTGCTTTCAGTCCACACCCGTTGTTATGGGTTCTTTCTTGCCCAACTAACATGTGTATATCTCTTTCTGGTCCCGTTCATCCTCTGGATGCATCTGAACTTTAGTGTATAAGCAAGCCTCTTTCCTCATTCCCAGGCAGGTATTCCTTCCTGGTATTTCATTTTTTTCTTGCTATTTTCCTGCTTATTTTCTACTAGGATTTTTTTCCTAGATGCTTTCTTGTTTTACTACATGTGTGATCTCTCCTTAAGCCTTAGTTCTACTTTTTCTTAGTCTTTTCTGTCTGTAGTTTTCATCTTCTGTTTTTGTCTTTATCAGTTTTTGGCTTCATGATAAACCATACTTTGTAAAATGAATTTGGTGGCACCCATTCATTTTCTAGTTTGTGTAACAAATTGAAAAGAGTCAGTATTAGTTTTTCCTTAAAATTTTAAATTCAGCAGTCAATATATCTAGTCTTGGGCTTTCCATTGGGGGATAATTTTATTAACTGTTTCAGTCCCATTCAGGGACTGAAATAAACTTCCATATAGCTCCTTACTGCTTAGGCTGACCATTTTATGAGTTGTAACTCAGAATGTGTAATAGTTTGCTTGTTTTCATTTTACTGTCTATTACTGGGGCTATTATGGCCAGGACCTGAAGCTGATACTCCCAAACAAGTTAGATTTTGCCACCTGTCCTCAGTAAACCAATTAAAAAAACAGGAAACAATGAAAGCAGAAGGAAATTTAGTCAACATTGTATGAACTAAAGTTCCTGGAAAACAGCTACCCTACAAGATATCAATTAATTATAATTTCAATGTAGAGATAGGAATGTCACAGGTGCACAACCCAATTATCTTGGGCTGTCTTAGCCCCTTATGAGTGAAAACAGTTAATGTCAGGCTTTCATATTCCAATGGAAGCTTTACCATGGAAGAAGATGGGTCACTTTATTGCATATTGATAGCAAAAAAATAAGAGGAAGCACTAGAAAGCAGGAGTTGATTCTGAACACATACTTAGGACTGGACTCAAGATCAGTCAGACCCCAGTAACATAGCTTCTAGAGGAAGGTTCTACCTGCTGGAAACTTAGTATGAAGCCTAATAAAAAAAAAAAATACCTGAGGCTATGGGTCTTTTATATTCAAATAGCCCCATTGTTGGCCAAGTAACATCCAACACGGTTTGACCTAACATCCTGTGACCAAATAAAGCCTTTTGAAATGTATAAAACAGATCTTCTGTCTTCTACCAGACTGAAATATAAGAATGTCCTCAGATAGCATCTGAGAGAACTAGGAGAGATTTCTCTGTTTTGCTATAATCTGACTTTTTAATGTTTATACAAATGTATTTTAAAAATGCCTCCTTTTATGATCTTCTGATTTTCTATAACTGTAAAAACTTTATGACACCTCTGGAAGTATCAACCTGCCCAATCTAAAGCTATAGTACAAAGACATAGTGGAAAAAAAAAAAAAGCATGGCACCAGTATAAAGACAGGCATATGCACCAATGGAACAGAATTGAAGACCCAGCCTTTAGCTCAAGCCACAACAGTTACTTGATCACAGGAGCCAACAACATGCACTGCAGAAAAGACAGAATATTCAGCTAGAACTACTCCTCTGACCATCCACAAAAACCAACTCCAAATGAATTAAAAACCACATCATAAGACCTGAAACTCTCAATTGTGTGGAAGAAAAAAACTAAGGGAAACTCTCCATAATATAGGAGTGAGGAAAGACTTCTTGAACAATATTCCAGGAGCCAAGGAAATGAAACAGTCTCACAAACAGTGGTATCTCTTGAAGCTAAAAAGATTTTGCACAGAAAAATACCATAAACAGAGCCAACAGACTGCCCACATAATGGAAGAATATCTTTCCCAGCTACACCATTGAAAGAGTGACAGACACTTAATATCTAGTATCTAAAAAGAACAAAAAAATAAGCAATAAAAAATCAAACAATCTACTCAAAAAATTGTGCCATAGAACTGAATAGATAATTCTCAATGGAAGAAATGCAAATGGCTAATGCCCACCTAAGAAAATGTTTAACATCATCAATCATCAGGGAAATGTAAATTAAAACAAGGATGAGATTCCACCTTACTCCAGATAGGATGGCAGTCATTAAAAAAAAAATCAAACAATAATAAATTTTGGTGAGGATGTGGGGAAAATGGAACCTTCATTCACCACTGATACAAGTGCAAACTTGTACCACCACTATGTAAATCAATTTTGAGAGTCCTGAAGATGATGGATGGAGAGCTACCAACAGAACCAGTCATCCCCTTACTGGGGATTTACCCTAAGTTTTCCATGCTTCACTAGAGAGATATTTGCTCAACGATGTTTATTGCTGCACAATTCACAATAGATAATAACTGGAATCAACCCAGATGTCCATCATTTGACAAATGGATAATGAAAATGTGTACATTTATACAATCAAACTCTATCCAGTAGTAAGGAATTGTAATAGATCATATAAAATGAATTCACACAGGTACAGAAAGAAAAACAAAGCATGTTCTCCCTCATCTGTGCTTCCTAACCTGGAACAGTTTGAGTTGCAGGCATACCTCACAAGCAATATGAGGGACATATAATGTGCATGAAAGGGTTTGTGGGGAGGAGAATCCAAAATTAATTGTACCATAGAAACCTTCCTTCTGGAGAAGAGACTAAAAGATATAAACCTCAATAGGAGTATGGGGGAATCATCTGGTAAAAAGGACTTTGGAGAGAATGGCATGAAGCCTAAATCTAAAACATTTGGCTGTGAATTGTAACTCCCATTACCAGAAATTACCAGAAATATGGGTTACAACCCACATGGAGCTGTTGATCTGAGAAACCGATGAGGTCCCCAAAACAAGACAGGCTTCTATCAAAGAACTTGATTATCCAACTGAGGTAAAAGGTAAGAGCCTATTGCTGAAGACACTACATTCTGCCAACACAGAACATCAAATGATCTGGCTGGAACTTAGAAGGAAGCCAGTTCCCAGATGGTTGGCCCATATAGTGCTGGAAAGTGCTACACAAGCTGCTGGTGGAAAATAGCCAACCACTCTGTGTATCAGATTGCAAGATGTATACACCTGTGCAATGATACCACCCAGCCTAGGTGAGTAACCAATAGCTCCGATTTGCTAAGTGATCCTCTCAGTAGAAAGGAACCCATGGCTGGAGCTGGGAACCAAGTCAGAATGCTATGGAGAACAAGATTATGTACTCCAACAAGAAGCTCCCACTAAAAAAGAGAGGCTATCCCCATCAGGATTTCTCTCATTTAACAATGTTTATCCCATTAAACCTATTCTGACATCATTGTTCGTTGGAAAATCTGTTTTTTTTTTTTTTTTTTTTTCAGAAGGCAGCAAGAACTGAGGATAACCAAAATTTCTCAACAAGACAAGAATACATAGCTGACTCCTTGGCAGGAGATGACCCACCCCTCTCACAGTCTAGGGCCCAGGTGAAACCACAGAGAAGTTGGCATGATGAGCAAGAATTTTGCTTCCACTGCCAGCCAGACAACACATGCCAGGGTGCCAGGAGGCAAACACTGAGGATACTCAAAATGTACTAAAGCAGAAATCCAGAAGTTGCTAAGATTTCAACACTAAAGTAGACTTAAAACACACCCATCATGGCTCAGAAAATTTTGTGGAAGAGGGGGAAGAAAGAATGTTAAGAGCCACATGGTGGGAGGGAATATGTAGAGGCATTACCCCTTTCCCCAACATCCACAGAGACTTACTTCTGCTCCCACAACTCATAACCCCACAACCCCATGGTGAATACCAGAAATCCAACTGAAGAGGGCCCTCAGTGGAAAGGGGACAGGGAGGAGGGGAATGATATTACCAATACATAATGTGTAAATACAAAGTTTCTACTTAATAATTGTTTTTATTAGATATGGACATATTTAGTACATAAAGAACACATGTTGGTACCATCCTTTTCCACCTCTTTGTCCCTTTTCTGATGAGGCCTTCCTCCTTTGGGATGCAGGTCAACCCCATGGGGATTGTGGGTCATACATTATGGGAGAGGGCAATGTCTCTGTGCAAAATGTCCCAACTTGTGGCTCTGAAAATCTTTCTGCCCCCTCTTCTGCAAAATTCCCTGAGCCAAGCTGGGGGCATTTTAAAGCTGCTTCAGTGATGGTCACTTAGGAGCCTCTGGATCTCTGGTTTGGTAGGTACTGAGTGTCCTTAGTGTCTATCTCCTTCACCCTTGTGCTGATATTAGAATCACTAGAAAGCAGCAGTCTTGCTCATTTCCCCAATTCCTCTGTGGTTTCAGCTGGGGCCAAAGTGGAGTGCAGTAGGTCATTTATCTCCTCAGGTCCAGCTCCCATCTGAAAAAGAGAAGCATATTCTCCAATGGAGAGTGAAGTCAGCACTAGTTAAATGGGATAACCATTATTAATTTAGAAGTAATTAAAAAGGTGTAGACCCTCTTATCATCTAAGGTTAATGGGAGCTTGGCAGTAGAAAGCAGAATCATTATCTGCATTTTTTTTTTCTTTTTTGCTGTGGATATGTTTGGATATCTGAGGCCTTCTGCCATTCCATATGAATTTTGTGATCTTTTTTTTTTATGCCTGTGAAGAATAGTGCTGGTATTTTCATTAGTATTTCATTAAATCTGTATATTGCTTTTGTTAGAATTGCCAATTTCACAATATTAATTCTATCAATATAGGATCATGGGAGGTCTTTCTATCTTCTCAAGTCCTTCTTTATTTCTTTCTTTCCATGTTTTCATTATATTCTTATATATTCTTTCACGTCCTTGATTAGTGTTATTCCAAGGTATTTAATTTTATGTGTTGCTATTAAAAATGGGACAGCCTCACTGATTTATTTTTCTCTATACTTGTCCTTTGCATATGGAAAAGATACTGATTTCTGTGCATTGATTCTCTATCCTGCCACTTTGATGAAGGAATATATCACCTTTAGAAGTTTTGAGATGGAGACTTTTGGGTCATTTACATACAGGATCATGTCATCTGCAAATAGAGCTAGGTTGACTTCTTCCTTTCTGATTTGAATCCCTTTTATTACTTTCTCATGCCTTATTGCTTGGGCTAGTACTTCCAGTGCTATGTTTAAGAGCAGTGGTAAGAGTGGGCACCCCTGTCTTGTTTGTGATTTCAGTGGGAACTCCTTGAGTTTTCCTCATTAAGTATTGTTTGGGCTTTAGTTGCTATATATATATATATATATATATATATATATATATATATATATATATATATATCATTTATTATGCTGAGATATAAACCCTCCATGCCTTTTCTTTCCAGTGTTTTGATCATGAAATGGTGTATTTTGTCAAAGGTCTTCTCTGCATCAATTGAGATGATCATGTGGTTCTTATGGTTCAGTTTATTTATGTAGTGTGTTATGTTGACTGATTTCCTTATGTTAAACCATCCCTGTATTCCTGGCATTAAACCTGCTTGATCAAGGTGGATAATGCTTTTGATGTATTATTGAATTTTGTTTTCAATAATTTTGTTCAGGATCTTTGCACCTAAGTTCATTAGGGATATAGTCTATAATTTTCTGTCCTTGTTGCATCTCTGCCTGGTTTTGGAATTAGTGTGACGCTTGCTTCATAAAAGGAGTCAGGGAGGATTACCTGGTCTCTGATTATGTGGGATAGTTTGAGAAAAATTGGTTTCAGTTCTTCTATTAAAGTTTGATAGAATTCATCTGAGTAAGCCATCTGGTCCTGGACTTTTTGGAGGATGAAGTTCTTGATTGTAGTTTCAATCTCCATGTATACAATAGGCTTGTTTAGGAAATTTATCTGCTCTGGGTTTCTTTCCATCTGGAGCTCTTTGGGTTGGATTCTTCTTGTGTTTCCAGTGACTTTAGGTGTACAGTCATGTGATTGATTTGGGCTCTCTCTGACTTTGTAATGAAGGAATTTAGGCCTATGAATTTTCTTCTTATGACTGTCTTCATTGGGTCCCAAAGTTTTGGTAGGTTGTGTTTTCATTATCATTCAATTCTAGCAATTTTACAATTTCTTTTTTGATTTCTTCTATGACTCATTAATCATTTAAAAGTGTGTTGTGTAGTCTTCAGTAACTGGTGGAGTTCTTGATGTGTCTCTTGTTGTTAACTTCTAGTTTTAAGGCATTGTGATCTGACATGATGCAGGGCATTATTTCAGTGTTCCTGACTTTATGAAGGCACATGTTATGGCCTAATATGTGGTCCGTTTTGAAGAAGGTTTCATGGGCTGCTGAGAAGAATGTATATTCTGTTGAGTTGGGGTGGAAACATCTGTAGATAACCACAGGCTACCAAGAAGGAGAGAGGTGGAAGGACCTAGGAAACAGGGGTCTGGCCTATGCATTCCAGACCTAAGCTCCCACCCACACACTAGTCACACAGGAAACCCAGAAGGGGGGTGAAAAATAATTTCATGAAACTGTTAACACATTGGATATGGAATTTGGAGTAACCTGAATCTGTGCTCCAGGTCCATGAGCATTCATATTTGACTCTAGAATAAACTATCACTTTTTCCTTTTGAGGTGAAAGCTGTGTGTGTGTGTGTGTGTGTGTGTGTGTGTGTGTGTGTTTCAATAATGACCACATTTGGAAAAGTGAAAAAGAGGTCCAGTGATACTTTTAAGTGTACTGGGTGTTAAGATGAAGTTTAGGGAAAATGAATGGACCTGGAAAAAATTGGGTTCAGTGAAGTTACCCAAACTCTGACAGACAAAAATTGCACGTTCTCTCTGTTATTCAGGTCTTGGCTTGCAATATTTGTGAGTATGTATATGCATACAGAAAGGCAAATGAGAGTAAAACTTATGAAGGTAAATGATAACCATAACCTAGTATTAAGATATGAGCTAGAAGTGGGGTGAAAGAAGGACAAAAGACCTGTGACATGTAAACAGAAATGAGAGAAGAACAGAAAGGGGAGAATATGAGGATTTGAGGCATGACAGTATTGGAGGATGCGAATCAACTAAAACAAAATGTTTTTGAAAATTCCAGAATGAAGCCGGGCGTGGTGGCGCACGCCTTTAATCCCAGCACTCGGGAGGCAGAGGTAGGAGAATCGCCGAGAGTTCGAGGCCACCCTGAGACTACATAGTGAATTCCAGGTCAGCCTGAGCCAGAGTGAGACCCTACCTCAAAAAACCAAAAAAAAAAAAAAAAAAAAAAGAAAATTCCAGAATGAACAATGCTTAAATCAAAGTATGATCATTAAAAATAAAATAAAATAAAAACCCAATGAGGTTTAGGTACAAATAGAGGGATATACGTTACATACCATTAGTTGTCAGTTTCTTTTTTTTTAAATTTTTTGTTTATTTTTATTTATTTGAGAGTGACAGACAGAGGAAAGAAGGAGAGAGAGAGAGAGAGAGAGAGAGAGAGAGAGAGAGAGAATGGGAGCACCAGGGCTTCCAGCCACTGAAAACGAACTCCAAACACGTGGGAATCGAGCCTCGAACTGGGGTCCTTAGGCTTCACAGGCAAGCGCTTAACTGCTAAGCTATCTCTCCAGCCCTAGTTGTCACTTTCAAGATGAAATCCATGGCCATTGCCTCCTGCAAAGTGGTGTGACAAGTTGTAAATCCATATCTAGGTGTCTTGGGTATCCCTAAAGACTCAGGGGTTTTCTTCTTTCAGAGTAAGATTCCTGGGGAAATTTCCATTTGAGGAGATTTACTGTTCCCATATAATAATAGCCAAAGTGAAGGGCAAAAGTGACTCAAGAATATCTTCATTCTTGCAAGGAAGGTTACATATCTACTTTTTTAAGATTACCAGGAAAGGGCTGGAGAGATGGCTTTGTGGTTAAGCATTTGCCTGTGAAGCCTAAGGACCCTGGTTCTAGGCTCAATTCCCTAAGACCCAAGTTAGCCAGATGCACAAGGGGTACATGCATTTGGAGTTCGTTTATAGTGCCTGGAGGCCTTGGAGCACCCATTCTCTCTCTCTCTCTCTCTCTCTGCCTCTTTCTCTGTCATGCTCAAATAAATAAAAATAAACAAAAGAAAAAAAAAGGAAAAGAAAGCAAACTTAAAAAAAATCCCCAGGAAAAATGTTAAGTGTGCTTACTCAAATAATGTGGGCACTCTCTCTTCCTCTGGAGATTTCACACTGGAGGCAGTGTGGCTGTCCTGTTGTTTCCCCCTCAAATTCTAATAAAATTGCCTTCATGTTTCTTTCTAGTGAATGTAAACATGATTTTTATCTACAATACTAAAAATTTGCAAAAGAGACCTTTTGTTTCCTGGTAACAGTACCATTATTTGTGAAAACCAGCGATACTTACAAAATTTAGTTTGAAAATTTAAGCATTTGTAAAAATAGGGAACAATATAATAAAAACAAAATTAATAAATCTGTGATGAATAGCATATATAAGATATACTGAGACAAGTATTTCAGCAAGTAATACTATCTTTGGATAAGCATATTTTATTTTAAAATGCAAGCATTTAAAACAGTTGTGTAAACAAGTTAACTGCTAAATTTCACACTTCTAAGTGAAAGATTAGGTACAACATATTAAAAGCAATGAAAATTGTAATGTAATGTGATAATAACATTTCCTTAAATGTTTTATTTAGCTTTACATCAGATAGAAATGGTATATACATATTATTGGATCTTCTGTCTGAAGTGTAAATTATAGTAGCTGATCATCATTAAGCCATGTATGAAAGGTATATCCACATGTCATTATATGTATCATGGAGACTAATTTCCATCTGTAATAATTTCTTTCATTTTTTTTTTTTTTTAGGTAGCATCTCACTCTAGCCCAGGCTGACCTGGAATTCACTATGTAGTCTCAGGGTGGCCTTGAACTCATGTCGATCCTTCTACCTCTGCCTCCTGAGTGCAGAGATTAAAGGTGTGAACCACCATGCCTGGCCTTGTAATAATTTTTTAAAAAAATTTAATCTAAAAATTAGGAGTTATGTTTATATTTACCAACTATACATGAACAAATTTTAAAAAGAAATTAGTTAGAAGAGAATATCTTTTACTTCCTAGTAGAAATTGTCCACAAGATATGTAGTATTTCACTGTCTGAGTACATTATGTGCCTTTGAATTCATTATATTGGAGGCAGTTTAGGAATGAAAGACCCCAAGAAAGAAAGCTAAAAGAAGTGAAATACAAAAGGATAATTTAGATGGAGAGCAAACTGTCCATCTCAAACCATTTCCAGTAAATTTCTATTAAAGAAATCAGGGTCTCTTGTAAAAAGTATATCTCTATGATATGTTGATTTGGAAGCGTTTGGGTAAATAATTACCATGGAGTGTTTATCTGGGTCATATGATAGGTCCATTTTTAATTTTCAAGGAAACACAGTAGAATACTATTTGCTATAGTGGCTAGGTTAGTTTACATTCCCTCCAGGGGTTTATAACCACTCTCTTAGTGCCACATCTGTACCATCATCAGTTTATTGTCTTCATGTTGACTACAATTCTACTGAAGTGAAATGGAAATTAAGTGTGGTTTAGATTTGCATTTCTCTGCTGATAAGTGATGGTGAATAATCTTTTTTTTTAAATCTATTGAGAACTTTCTGCTCATTTCATTAGGCTATTATTGACTGGTTTGTTTGATTTGTTGTTATTTCGGTTTTGAGGGACAATTTTTTTATATTCTACATCATGATTCTGTGTCATATGCTTAGCAAGAAAAAATTATTACAATTCAGTAGGGTGACTCTTCACTGAATTATTTATTTTGTTTTGAACAATTTTTTTAAAAATCATAAGGTACAATTTGTCAGTTGTTAGCACTATTTCTTGAGCAAGTGGAGTGTTGTTCAAAAAGTGATTTCCTATGCCAATACCTTAATGTGTTTTGCCTTCTTTTCCCTCTAGCAGCTTTATAGTTTTTGGTCTTACATGAAGGTCTTTGATCCATTTGGAAAGGACTTCCTTACAGGGTGAGAAACATGGCTCTAGTTTCATTCTTCTACATGTGGATACTCAATTTTGCCAGCACTGCTTATTGAAGTGTTCATACCAGTTTCCTTTTGGACTGAGTTTCTGGCACACCTGCATTGAGTGTAATGGTAGGGTTCTCCATTCCCTTCTTGATGGTTTCTCTGACTCAGGACAATACTGTATATGTTTAGGCAAGGGGATCCCTTGTTGATCTCAGTAGCAGCCTTGGCAGGAAGGCTACCAGAATCTCACAATATCTTGCTTCATCCCATCTTTCACGAGTATGGCTAAGACCTGGGATCTCTGCCTAAGGAAATATATAGTTCCTTCGGTCCTACATGGATCCTGGCTCTGTAGCAGTTCTTCTTTGGGTTCTACAGTGTTGGTATATGGGGAGGTAAGGATACAAGCTGCTGCATAGCAGTTCAAACTGATCTAAGCCAAGCCTGGAATTCTGTATCAACATCATTCATTCATAAACCTCTCTCAATTTTGTATTCATTTCTTGGTTTCCTAGCTTACTACTCCTAAAGGGCTGGTGTGTGTGAGGGGAAGCAATTCCCTACTGATGTCCTCCAACCTCACTGGAGACACCTGGTGCATTTGGGAGCTGATTCATAGCCTTTCCTTGAGAGTTAATCATTTATTTTTTTCGTTTTCTTTTTTTCTTTATTACTTAGTTTTGTATTCAGCAAATACAGTCAGTTTGGTACCATTATTAGGCTCATCCGTGACCTACCCCCTCCCCTTGGCCCCTCCTTGTTGAGGTATATGGGTCATGCATTCTGGAGGAATTCCCATTAAGATCAGGAGCAAGACAGGGTTGTCCACTCCCCCCTCTGCTTTTCAATATAGTACTGGAAGTCCTAGCTCAAACAAAAAGACAGGAGAAGGAAATAAAAGGGATACAATTTGGAAAGGAAGAAGTTAAATTAGCTTTATTTGCTGATGACATGATTGCATATGTAAGAGACCCAAGAGACTCCATCCCTAAACTCCTGAAGGTGATTAACTCCTATAGCAAAGTAGCAGGATACAAATCAATGCACAGTGATCAGTAGCCTTCCTATATGCAAATGACAAAGATACAGAGAAAGAAAAAAGGGACATAGTCCCACTTTCAATAGCAATAAAAAAAAATAAAATACCTTGGAATAACGTTAACCAAGGAAGTGAAAGATCTATACAACGAAAACATAAAAACACTCAAAAAAGAAAATGAGGAGGACTTGAGAAAATGGAAAGATCTCCCATGTTCCTGGATAGGCAGAATTAACATTGTGAAGATGACAATCCTACCAGAGGAAATATACAGATTTAATGCAATCCAATTAAAATCCCAACAGTGTTCTTCACAGACATAGAAAAAATGATCTCAAATTTCATATGGAAAGGCAGAAGGCCTTGTATATCCAAACATATCTTCAGCAAAAGAGTTTATCATTTCTTAAGATTGCAAAAGACAAGGTGTTGTACTATGATACTATTATTCAGTCTATCTTCATCAAAATTGTTGAAACTGTTTATCATCAAAGTTTGGTAAATTATTTTATAGTATTTTATTATTTTATAGTATTTTATGGCATATATTTTTATATTTTATAGCATGTATTTTGTCTGTGTTGTCACTGACAAGGTTGCCAAATCCAATAATCATATTTCAATTATTACATTTGTACTTATCAGCAACATTTGATAGTTTCTTCAGTTGCTTACATCACTCGGACCTGGGATTCTAAAGTCTTCATTCTCCTATCACCTCACTAATTATCTTAAAGTCTTATATGTCATTTTATTTTCTTCTTTTTGTGTGTATATAGGTGATATGCATGTATGTTTGAATATATGTGCATAGGCTTGTGGGTTCATGTATATTTATGTGTGTGAAGGCCAGAGACTGATACAGGCTATATTCCTCAATCACTCCCACTTTTATTTACTAAGTTAGAATCTCTCATTTGAACCCAGAGCTTTTTATACTAGGTTAATCAATTAGTCAGCTTGGCCCAGGTATCCACTGTCTATATGCCTCCTGAGTGCTTGGATTACAGGCAAGCCTCCATACCCCTTCCCCCACAAATCTCTATAGATCTTGGGAAATCTAAACTTTGGTTCTCACACCTACATGGCAAGTACCTCATCTTCTTAGTAATTCATTGAATAGATGTTTTTGAGAATCTGTGCTAAGTTTCTATTACTTTTAGAAAGTACTTTTCAGTACCTATGAACTATAAAGGAGAGAGGTTTGTTTTGGCTCACATATTGGGCTGTTCCAAAGCATGGACAATTTATCTGGTTAAGTTCCATGATAAGGAAGTACATCATATTTTGGGCACATGGTAGAACAAAACTACTCATCTCATAGGTAGGGAGAGAGATAGAGAAAGAGGGAGGGAGGGAGGGAGGGTGGGGGAGAGAGACTGAGGTGCCACATTCCCCTCAGAGGGCATATTCTCCATAAGCTGAAGATCTTCACTATAGTTCCAACTCCTAAAGTTCTAACAGTATTCCTAATAAAACCATTATGGTCAAAAAAGTAATTAGAACATGCAGGTTTGGGGAACTTTGTGGGGGAGTGCTGGGATTTGAACCTAGGTCTTTGTACATGCTAGATAAGTGCTCTGCCTCCAAGTTGTATCACCTCACCAACACTCTTTTTTACATTTGGTCTTTTGTGATAAGGGCTAGCATTTTGACCTACATCTATAACCAAGGCAGGGATTGAACTTGTGATCCTCCAGCCTCAGCCTGGAATCAAAGGCCTATGTCACCAGGATTAGTTACTTTGGGGAACATCTATAAATCAAATTATATCACAATCTATTCATATTTGATGGTAGAGTCTTGAGAAGAAAGAGCAGTAAATAAATAGATGCTAGTGTGACAGCAACTGTATTTCTATTGGAGATGAACAAGCAAAGAAAACCTAAGTAATTGACATTATATATATATATATATATATATATATATATATATATATATAAATTTTATTAGAGTTAAATGAATTAAGCAATGAAAATAAGGAAGGTTAGTTTGCTGTTTTATTCTAATTAATCAGGAAAAGTTTCATTGATCAGAGCACTTGAGCCGAGATGTGAGAAAAATAAGGAGCTGACATTCTCTGAGGGAGGATGACTTCAGATCACAGGCAGGGAGCTGAACAAATAATAGTCATGATGAAAACACATGCTCAGCACGCTCGAACATCTAGGAGAAAGAATAACAAATCACATAAGAAACACAGGGCTGTAACATTAGGCTATTATAAAGATTTTCATCATGAATAACAGCCTTGCCTAAGTGCATGATCTGGCCTTTGTCCTCATATTCCAGAAAGTAACCTATAAATAAGCCTTTGAAATGCAATGCCTAAACAATGCTGCTCTTGTTTGCTTAGAAACTTTGGGGAGGCTAGATATTAATAGCATGACTTAAAATCAGCCATTTTTTTCACCTGGTGAAACTTCTAGGAGGATCTCAATACCGATGCTAAAGACAATTATTCCTATGTGGTGGAGCCTCTGTAAGTCTCTGGATGGGAGGTGGAGATGAGCCTCCATGACTGCCAGTATTCCATGTATACTTTTCTATTTCCCTGCTGGGCAAGTAATGTTGCTGTGACTCCATGGAGAGAAAATACTTGGAAGCTTTATGTTTGTTATATTTCCCAGGATCTGCTCTATATGCTTTTGTCTTGGCTTATTTTACTCTCTTTTATCTTTAGTGAACTATAACTATGGATATAATAGCTTTCTTTGAGATCTACAAATCCCTTGGGTTATTGAAATGGCAGTTGGGGTAGATTATTTGTAAACTAGCAGTATATGTAATAGCCCTTTAAAAATGTATTTTAGGGATGGAGAGATGGCTTAGCGGTTAAGTGCTTGCCTGTGATGCCTAAGGACCGTGGTTCGAGGCTTGATTCCCTAGGACCCATGTTAGCCAGATGCACAAGGGGGCGCACGCGTCTGGAGTTCATTTGCAGTGGCTGGAAGCCCTGGCGTGCCCATCCTCTCTCTCTCTCTCTCTCTCTTTCTCTCCCTCCCTCCTTGTCTCTGTCTGTTGCTCTCAAATAACTAAATAAAAAATAAACAAAAAATGTTTTAAAAAAGTAAAAATGTATTTTAATATTACAGCATATAATATAATGTAAAATTTAAAATATTAATACTTAAATGTACAATGCAGAAACATGAATGATGCTCATATTGCCATGTAACTATCCTGTACTTTCTATTTTCAAAACCATCTATCATGACAAAAACAGTGTAAAGATAAAATAATATGTATATTTAATCCTCTTTTTGATACCTTGTAATCACTAATATGCATTCTATCTCTACAAATTTGCCACTCCTAAATACTACATGAATATCAGATCAAACATATTAATTATTTTATTTCTTGCCTGTTTTAGTTAACAATGTTTTTGAAGTTCATTCATGTTACAGCATGTATTATTACCTTATTCTTTTAATAGCTGAATAATATATATTACAGTATGGATAAACAATGTTTGCTTACCTATGGATAAGTGTTGTAGTCTCAGTCAGCTACTTGTTGCTGGGATGAATATACAAACCAGACACAGTTATGGGAGGAAGGGAATTTATTGAAAGTTTACATATCTAGGGGAAGTTTTATTATGGTTGAAGAAACTGGCCACCTTTCACTGATCCATGCAGAAAGAAAAACCACTACCAGCACCATAAGCAAGTGCTCTATAGGAACCCAGGGAGAACTCTACACCTTAGGCTGAAATTCATAT
The DNA here is from genome assembly GCA_036346955.1 of Dipus sagitta. Taxonomy (NCBI): domain Eukaryota; kingdom Metazoa; phylum Chordata; class Mammalia; order Rodentia; family Dipodidae; genus Dipus; species Dipus sagitta. Next base: position 76,291,604 of record CM070776.1, read on the forward strand.
TCACCTTCATGCTGGACCCAAGGATCTGCCCACAGTGACACCTCCTCCATCCAGGAGGCTAGAGATCCAAGAAGGTTTAAGAAAAGTGAATCTGTTAGGGGACATCCATTCCAACTATCACTGCTTATGGACATATAAATTGTTTTCATTTTCCAAATATTGTAAAGAATGCAACAGTGAACATTGTCTCTCAAATATACCTTTAATTCCTGCTTTCAGTTATTTTTAACTTATTTTTTACTTTATTCATTTGAGGGAGAGAGAGAGAGAGAGAGAGAGAGAGAGAGAGACAGGTAGATAGAGAGAAAGAAAATGATTGTATCAGGGCCTCCAGCCTGCAAATGAACTCTAAATGCAGATGACACGTTGTGCATCTGGCTTATGTGGGTCATGGGGAATTGAACTTGGGTCCTTTGGCTTTACAGGCAAGTGCTTTAACAACTAAGCCATATCTGCAGCCCCAATTATTTTGTATACAGACTTTGAGGTAGAATATCTAGGCCATATGATGATTTTATTTTCACGTTCTTCCACCAAATCTGTACATTTTACATGTTACATTCCCAGAAGCCATGCATGAAGGATTTACTTTCTTCTTCAACATTTGATATTGTCTTCATGTTTTCCTTTTATTACACGTAGCCTAGTAGGCATAAAGAGGAAAGTCATTGAATTATGTCTTGAGATACAAATGATTATATATGTATTCTTACTGTATGCAATCTTATTTTATTAGTGGCATTATATATATGCATATATATAATGGGACTAATAAAGTAAGAATACATATATATATAGCAATAAAGTGTGATGGTCTGAACATGAAATATTCCTCACAACACAGGTTGATAGTTCACTCTTCAGCTAGTGAAGGTAATAATTTGGGAAGTGGCAGAAACTTTAGGCAGTGGGACTTGGATTGAGAATGTAAGTAACTAAGGAAATGCCTTTGATAATATATTCCACATTGGCCCCTTCAACCTTTTGGCCCCATCTTGCACAAAATCCCCTTAGCTTATTTGGGTGCATTTTGAGTATACTTCAGTGATGAACTCTTAGGATCCTCTAGATTTCTGCTTTTTTATGTATTGAGTATCCTCAGAGTCTATCTCCTTCACCCTGGCACTGATTGTCAGTCTCACCAAGGAAGCAGAAATCTTGCTTGTCTCCCTAATTCCTCTGTGCTTTCACCTGGGACTTGACAAAGATGAGAGGGGTAAGTTATCTCCTTGGGACTTTCTACCTTCTAAAAAAGAAGAACAGATTCTCCAAAGGAGCACAAAGTCAGCATAGATTAAACAGGTTAACGTTATTAATTTGGGGAGGGTTTGATGGGTGTGGCCCCTCCTTTAACCAAAGACGAGTGGGAACTTGACAATAGAGAGCATAACCTTTGTCGCCTTGGGACTCTGACCTGGTTCCCAGTTCGGGATATGAGTTCCTTTCTACTGAGAAAATCTCTTAGCCAATGAGAAAACCAACTCCTTCAGCAAGCATATCCTCCTTAGTCACAACTTAAATATGATTCTTTTCTGGTCAAACTGCCAGCTTTTAAAATATTTATGCTTTTGCTCCTGATTCTCATTATAAATATGGCTGAAAGCATCTGACAATACTCATTCAGAGTGATATACAACCTTTAACTTTTCTCTGCCATGTAACTTGGTCCATCATCTTAAACACATCTCAGGGGATGAATGAAATATAATCATTTTTTCAACAGCATGTAGCATGAATGTCTTCTAGTCTAATCTTGATAGCATCTTGATTGCCATCTGTAGCCTTTTGAGCACAGCCTTTAATACTTGACATTGCAGTCTTCATTCTGGTATTCTACGCTCTACCCAGGATGACCCCAAAAGCTCTTCTTACAATATTTTAAGCTTTTGGTGGTGAGTTTCCCTAAAAGATTCCAAATTGATTCCATGAGCTAACTCTAATGCCTCTGAATCATATGGGTAGATATAATCAGAACAATCCCACATCTTGGTATCAATGTTTCTATGCTTGTGAGATTTTTATTGCTGTGACAAATTGTTTAAACAATTTTTAAAATGAGTGAAAGTTTATTTTGTCTCATGGTGTCAAAGTGTCAATTCATTGTTAGCTTGCTTCACTGCTTTCAGGATTGGTGAAGCCAAGCATCATATTGACAGAAGCATATACAATTCTTTTTTTTAAATTTTTTTTGTTCATTTTTATTTATTTATTTGAGAGTGACAGAGACAGAAAGAGGCAGATAGAGAGGGAGAGAGAGAGAGAGAGAGAGAGAGAGAGAGAGAGAATGGGCTCTCCAGGGCTTCCAGCCACTGCAAATGAACTCCAGACGCATGCACCCCCTTGTGCATCTGGCTAAAGTGGGTCCTGGAGAATCGAGCCTCGAACCGGGGTCCTTAGGCTTCACAGGCAAGCGCTTAACTACTAAGCCATTTCTCCAGCCCAGAAGCATATACAATTCTAATCAGTACATGGTGGCCAGAAAAACAATGAATGGAGAGTAAAGTCCCAGAGTTCCTTTGTCCCTTTTAAAGGAGTGTGTATATAGCTTAATTTTTCCAATAAGGTCCCACACCCTAAAGGTTTTACAACTTCCCAATAGTCCCACCACATATTGTCCAAATTTTTACTATAGGACCCTTGGATGGAATTTCAAATTCAAACCACAATAGGAGCCTAGACTAAAGAGGGTAGATAGGGGACACTATTTCATTCGTGGAGAGCCTTAATTTCTGCTCCTTCACATAGAGTCACTGGAACAGATTGGCTGACTGAATTAGCAAATAAAATCTAGCCAAAACACAAAATTCAATATGGGAAGTCTCTTCATCTCCACAGTTTAACACAGACATTTCCTCAATCATTTAGGCAGAACAGGAAAAAAAAAAAAAAAAACTATTGTATTCTCATGAAACTGAAAACTCTCCTTTCATGCCTACACACAGTGAAGTCAACACATAGTCATCAGACAAAAAGGACCCAATCAAAAAACCCTCTATTTTGTCAGAAACATAAATTATCCTTAAAAAATATTTAATTTATTTTATTTTTACTGGGAAAGAGAAGGAGACAGAGAGAGAGAGAGAGAGGGAGAGAGAGAGAGAATGGGCACAACTGGGCTTCCAAACAAACAAGTTGCAAACAAACTCCAGATGCATGTTCCATCATGTGCATCTGGATTGCATGAGTCCTGGAGAGTTGAACCTGGGTCCTTAGGCTTCACAAGAAAGTGCCTTACTGGCTAATCCATCTCTCTGACTCACCATAAGTTATCTTGGTCTGCTCAGAAATACTAACTGTATCCTCTAGCTTCTCAATATATGACTTGCAGCTATGCAAGGAAGGCACAAAGCAAAAATACCTGTAGTTCCAGGTAAGGGTATTGTGACCCTCCTGTCCTCTTTCAACTAGGGGAATATCTATGGTTCCATAGTTATTGTCATAGACTTGGCTATCACTGTATTACTGTGCTCCTAAGTTTCCAGGACTACTAAAGCAAGACATTCTTTACTCCAATATGGCATTATGTTATGCCCAGAGGAAAAACACCATCCAACAAACAGGAAAATGATTAAGTCATAACAAGTGATGAGCTTAAATAGTGCTCTGATATTTCTGACATTTACTGTCTTCACTCTGACACACAGACACACACAGACACACACTGACACACACAGACACACACACACACACACACACACACACATACACATACATACACTAACATATGGAAGGAAAGGACCTGGAGAGATGGATCAGAAGTTAGACATTTGCTTAGAAGGAAATGAATAGAACAGAAAAAAAAAAACATACAGTTACAACAAATGGCCAAATTCTTCTCAAACTATTTTACTTATTAATTTGGAGATAGAGAGAGAGGGGGAGCGAGAAAGGGAGAGAGAAAATGGATGCAGCAGGGCCTCCTTCCTCTACAATCTCCAGATTAATGAACCACTTTGTGCATCTGTCTTTATGTGGGCACTGGAGAATCAAACCCAGGCCATTAGGCATTGAAGGCAAATGCCTTAACTGTTAAGCTATCTCTCCAGCCCCACGAAGTTATTTTCATAAGGGTAAATTATAACAGTTTTTTAGGGATAAGGTTGAAGGAGAGAAGACAAAGACAATAAATAGAAATTCCCCTGAGAGGGAAGATGAAGAGACCAAGGAAGTATCTCTCTCACATGGGGAATAGAAATCTCAGAAGCCTGTAGAGGAAAGGCAAGGGGAAAGGAAGTGAATCACACATGTGGTTCAGGTTGATTTATTTGAATCAGGCATCCAATTAGAATGTACCTCTTCACTAGGCTCATGTGTGTAGAAAGGAACCTGATTGATTTGCAATCCCATGGAGAACAATGATTCAGGAGGGGCTAGGCATAGGCAAAACCCACAAAAATGCAATGTATAATTAAATTTTGGCTACTTATATGGTCTTAAACACCCAGAAAGAGTAGAACCATAGAATATTATAAAACAACAAAGATTCAGGCTTATAGGCATCCCTAATTGATACTAACTATAGATATTCCCTTAGTCATATGCTCAACACCCACAATAATATCTTTTCCTTTACTTTTTGTAGTGAGTGAATACAGTCAAGTTGGTACCTTTGTTAGCCTCCTCCATGTCTTTCCCCCTCCACAGGAACCCTCCTTGTTGGGGTATAAGTGTCGCACATTGTGAGGTTAACTTTTATTTTTGGGTAGGAGGAAATGTCTCTGCATGCCATGACCCAAACTGTGGCTCTGACATTCTTTCCACCCCCTCTTCCAAAAATTTCCCTGAGCAATGTTGAGTTCATTTTTGGTCTGCTTCAGTGATGAGGTCTTGGGAACCTCTGTGTCTCTTTATATCTGGTTTGGTAGAGGTTGAGTGTTCTCTGTGTTGATCTTCACCCTTGTGATGGTTCCCAGTTCACCAAGCAAACAGCATTCTTGCATGTTTCCCCAATTATTCTTAGTTTCAGCTGGGGCCCTTTTGTGGTATGATGGGGTGATTCTGTCCTTAGGATCTGCATATATTTGAAAAAGAGAAGCAAATTCTCAAATGGAGAGTAAAGTTAGCACCAAGTAAATGTGATAGCCATTGTTTTTTTTTATTAGAGAGAATTTAATGGACAGTGGGTTCATTTTTGGATATGATTCTGACTTGTTTCCCACATCCAGCTATGAGTTCCATTACACTGAGCAGATCAGTTAGCCAAATCAAGAGCAGTTGGATTCCCACCATGGCTATGTGCCACTATTGCACTTGTATGAGCATCCCATCAGGTTGTTTGCTGCTAAATAGGTTAGACCATGCACTGCTTGACAGATATTGGTCATTATCTCCCAGTCACTCATGTAGCACCTTCTGGCACTAGACACTCTAACTGCCTGGAGACTGACTCTCTTCCAGCTTCTAGCCATGTCACTCCATGATACATACCAACAGTATGTGGGGTCTTACCACTAACCTTTGGTGGGTCATCAAGCGCTCTGATAGAAATCTATCTTCTTTTGGGAGACTTTGTAGGTCTCTGTGATCAAAAGCTTATTGCAGATGATAACCACCTGCGGGTACTGGGAGTTACAGGTCACCACACAGGAAGAGAAGGAAGAACAGGATAAGTGATATGAAAGAAATAGAGAGATGAGAAAGAAGAGGGAGAGAGAGAGAGAGAAGCAGAAATAGGAGGAGATAATGGACAGTTTTTGTCATACCCTCTCTATGGTCTTGTGAATCCAGTGTTCCATCTAAGGATCTGGTGGAGGTTCAACTATTTGCTCTGTCTTTTAGATGCAGAGTTTTATGGTAGCATTGCCTTTTGGGTTCAGTTTTGTGTTGTCCCCCTTAGCCTCCCCTCCCTCCCCCCTCCCTATTGTCTGGTCCTCGAGATGCTTGGTAGGTATGTCAGAAACTTGGATAGATTCAGGATATGAGCTGTAGATGAGTGAGACTATGCAGTGATTATCTTTCTGTGATTGGGTGAGTTACTGTGAATAAGCTTTTCCAGGTTCGAGCATTTTTCTCCAAATTTCATTGTGTCATTTTTCCTTACTGCTGTGTAGATTTCCATCAGGTAGATATATCACAACTTAGTTATCCATTCGTCTCATGATGGACACCTGGGTTGATTCCAGCTCTTAGCTATTACAAACTGAGCAGCTATAAAGATGGTTGAGCAAATCTCTCTGAACTGAGGCATGCAGCCTTTAGGGTACATTCCCAGTAAGGGAATAACTGGCTCCACTGTAACTGTATAGTCAGTTTTATAGGAGTCTCCAGATTCCTTTCCAAAGTGGTTATACCATCTTACATTCCCACCAACAGTGGATGAGGGTTCCTATTTCTCCACATCCTCCCCAGAATTTATTTGCATTTGATATTTTTAATGTTTGTCATCCTTACTGGGATAAGGTGGAATCTTATAGCAGTTTTAATTTGTATTTCCCTGATTATTAGGGTTGATGAATATTTCCTTAGGTGTGTGTATGTCATTTTTATTTCTTCATCTGTGAACTGCCTGTCCAGTTCCTTGCCCCATTTTGTGAGTTTGACTTTTTATTGTTTAAGTTTTTGAGTTCTTTGTAAATTCTAGAAATTAGGCCTCTGTCAGTTGGATATTCAGCAAATAATTTCTTCCATTCTGTGGGTAATCTATTGGCTTTTTGTGTTGTGTGTTTGTCTCTGAAGAAACTCTTCAGCTTCATGTGATCTCATTGGTTGGGTAACTATTTAAGATCCTGTGCTACTGGGGTTTTGTTCAGGAAGGCTTCTCCCATTCCTAAATCATAGAATGTTCCTTCTAACTTTTCTTCTCATAATAGCCTAGTTTCTGGTGTTATGTTGAAGTCTTTGATCTGTTAGGACTTGATTTTTTGCATGCAAGATGTGTGGATCAAGTTTCAATTTCTTGCATATGCTTATCCACTTTGTCCAGCACCATTTGTTGAAGATGCTGTCTTTTTTCCAGCCTATATTTTTAGGTCCTTTGTCAAATATCAAGTAGGTATAGTTACTTGACCCAAAGTCTGGGCCCACAATTCTATTCTATTCATCTATACTACTGTTTTTATGCCAGTACCATGCTGTTTTTATTATTATGGCTTTCTAATATAACTTTAGATCAAGTATAATGATGCCTCCAGAGGTGTTGCTTTTCTGAGGATATGCTCAGATATCTGAGGCCTTCTGTTTTTTCATATAAATTTTAAGATCAATTTTTCCATCTCTGTGAAGAAGGATATTTGGATTTTGTTGTGAATTGCATTAAATCTGTAGATTGCCTTTGGAAGGATTGCCTTTTTCACAATGTTACCTCTGCCTACCCATTAGCATGGGAGGTCTTTCCATTTTCTTAAGTGCTCCTCAACTTATATTTTGAGTGTTTTTGTTTTTCTTTTTTTTTTTCCCCAATGGACAGATCTTTCAATTCCTTGTTTAATGTTATTCCAAGATATTTTGTTATTTTTGTTACTATTGAAAATTCGACAATGTCAGTTATTTCTTTCTCTGTATCTTTGTCATTCGCATTAAAAAGGCTACTGTTTTTTGTGCATTGATTTTGTATCCTGCTACTTTCTGAAGGAGTTTATCACCTTTAAGGATTTTGAAATGAAGGCTCATAGATCTCTTACATATAGAATCATGTCATCTGTGAATTGTACTAATTTGGCTTCTTCCTTTCCAAATTGCATCCCCTTTATTTCTTTCTCTTTTCTTATTGCTTGAGCTAGGACTTACACTACTATATTAAAGAGCAGAGGTGAGAGTGGACACCCCTGTCTTCTCCCTGATCTCAATGGGAATTCCTCCAGTCTGTCTCCATTAAGTATCATTTTGGCTTTAGGAACTTTGTATGTAGCTTTTATTATATTAAGATATAAACTGGCCATACTGATTCTCTCCAAAGTTTGGATCATGAAGTGATGTTGTATTTTGTCAAAGGCCTTTTCTGCATCTACCAAAATGGTCATGTGGTTTTTGTGTTTAGCCTTGTTTATGTGGTGTATTATATTCACAGATTTCTGTATGTTGAACCACCCCTGCATTCCTGGAATGAAGCTCACTTGATCAAGGTGGAGAATGGATTTGATGTGTTTCTGAATTTGATTTGTGAGGATTTTGTTCAGGATCTTTGCGTCTAAGTTCATAAAGGGTATAGGCCTGAAGTTTTCTTTTCTTTAGGCATCTCTGCTTGGTTTTGGTATTAGGGTGACAGTAGCTTCATAGAAGGAGTTGGTAAGCATTCCCTGATTTCTGATTGTGTGGCACAGTTTGAGAAAGATTGCTTTCAGTTCTTCCATGAAGTGTGATAGAATTCAGCTGAGAAGCCATCTGGTCCTAGACACTTCTTTTTAAAATATTTTTTTATTAATTAGTTCTATATTCAGCAAATACAGTCAGTTTGGTACCATTATTAGGCTCATCCATGAACTACCCCCTCCCCTTGGCCCCTCCTTGTTGAGGAATATGGGTCATGCATTCTGGAATTAGCCCACAGTTATGGGTAGGATAAATGTCTCTGCATATCATGACCCAACATGTGGCTCTGACATTCTTTCTGCCTCCTCTTCCGCAAAATTTCCCTGAGCCATGTTGGGTTCATATTTGGTCAGATTCAGTTATGAGGTGTTGGGGGGCCTCTGGGTCTCTGGCTCTCTGATTTGATAGGTGTTGATTTTTCTCTGTGTTGATCTCCTTCACCCTTCTGCTGGTACCTGGTTCACCAGGAAACAGCATCCTTGCTTATTTTGCCAATTTTTCTTAGTTTCAGCCAGGGTCCTTTTGAGGTATGATGGGGTGGCTGTCTCCTTAGGATCTACATCTATCTGAAAAAGGGAAGCAGATTCTCCAATGGAGAGTAAGTTAGCACCAGGACGAATGAGATAACCCTTACTTTTTTATAGAGAATTTAATAGGTGTAGGCCCTCTTGTAGCCCATGATTAATGGTAGCTTGATAATGGAGAGTGGGCTTATGTTTGGATATGGTTTTGACTTGTTTCCCAGCTCTAGCTATGGGTCCTGTACCACTGAGGGGATCAGTTAGCCAAATCAAGAACAGTTGGTTCCCCACCATGGCTGTGTGCCACTTTTGCACTTGTATGGGCATCACAACAGGTTATTTGCAGCTAAGTAGGTCAGACCATGAGTTGCTTGGACAGATATTGGTCATTTTCCCCCAGTCGCGCATGTAGCACCTTCTGCCATTAGACGTGCTGACTGTCTGGGGCCTGACTCTCTTCCACCTTCCAGCCATGCCATTCCATTTTACATGTCAACCACATAAAATGTCTTCAGCAGTAGGGTCTTACCACTAACCTTTGGTGGGTCATCAAGAACTTGGACAGAAATCTGCCTTTGTTTTAGGAAACCTTGTAGGTCTCCCTAATCAAAAGCTCATTGTGGATGATAGTCACATGCTGGTACTGGGAGTTACAGGTCGGTGCCCACTAAGAAAAGGAAGAAAAGGATAACTAATATACAAGAGTTAGAGAGAAGATTGAGAAATAGAGAGAGAAAGGGCGAGGGAGGGTGGGAAGCTGCAGAAGATTAAGGTCAGTCTTCATCATACCCTCTCTAGTGTCTTGTGGCTCAGGTGATATAGATATACACTCTTCCTTTTTAGGAGGATTTTTATCACCTTTTCAATTTCAATGGGTATCACAGGTTTGTGTAGGAAATTAATCTGCTCTCACTTTAGCTTTGGTAGATGGTATGTATCTACTAATTTATCCATTTACTCCATATTTTCCAATTTTATAGAGGTTTTTTGAAGTAAGACCTGATTTTTCTCCCAATTTCACTTATGTCTATTGTGATCTCTCCTTTTTCATCTCTAATTTTATTAATTTGAAGTACCTCTTTTTTTGCTTGACCAAATTGGCCAGAGGTGTGTCAATCTTGTTTATTTTTTCAAAGAACCAATTCTTTGTTTCATCAATTTTCTTAACTGTTTTCTTAGTTTCCATTTCATTAATTTCTGCTCTGATCTTAATTATGTCTTTCCATCTGGAAATTTTTGGGTTGGATTTTTCTTGTTTTTCTAGTGCTTTTAGGTGGATGGTTAGGTTATTGATTTGGGATTTCTGTGTCTTTCTTATGAAGGCATTTAGTGATATGAATTTTCCCCTGAGGACCGCCTTCATTGTGTCCCATAAGTTTTGGTATAATGTGTTCTCATTCATATTCATTTCCAGAAATTTCTCTATTTTATTTTTTATTTTGACAACTACCCATTTATTGTTTAAAAGTGTGCTGTTCAGTTTCTAGGAGTCAATGGGTTTTTTGATGGGTGTTATATTGTTAAATTCTAGAAATATGACACTGTGATCTGATATCACGCAGGGGATTATGGCAGTCATCCTAAATATATGGAGGCAGGCTTTGTGACCCAGTATGTGATCTATTTTAGAGAAGGTTCCATGGGCTGCTGAGAAGAATGTGTAGGCCATGGATTTGGGTTGGAATGTTCTATAGATGTCCATTAATTCTAAATGTTCTATGGTTTTCTTTTGAGCTTTCTCACTTCCCTGTTGAATTTATGTTTGGATAATCTACCTATTGCTGATAACGGTGTATTGAAGTGCCCAACTATGATGGTGTTGGTGGTCATTTCTGTTTTATTGTACAGTAGGTTTTGTTTTATGAATTGTGGTGCACCTGTTTTTGGTACATAAAGATTGATGATTGTACTATTCTCTTGCTGGATTCTTCCCTTGATCAGTAGGAAGTGGCCTACTTTGTATTTTTTGATTATTTTTGGTTTTGAGTCTATTTTATCCAATATTAGTATGGCTATGCCTGCTTGTTTCTTATTCCCATTTGCTTGGAATATCATTTTCCACCCTTTCAGCCTGCGGATGTGTCTGTCCTTAGTGGTGAGGTGGGTTTCTTGAAGACAACAGATTGAAGGTTCTAATTTTCTGATCTACCCTGTTAGCTTTTGTCTCTTAATAGGCAAATTAAGACCATTGATATTTAGGGTGATGACTGTGAGGTTTGATTTGATCCTTGCCATGTTATGTTGGTTTATGTGGTTTGGTGTTTTCATGGAATTTGAAATTTTTTGTGCTTTCTCTGAGTTAGGTTATTGTGATCTGCTTCTTGTAGGTACTTGAGGTTGATTATTTGATTCTTCTGTGTGGAGAATTTCCTAAAATACTCTCTGTAGTTTTGTTTTTTTGTTCATATAGTTGTAAAGTTGAGTTTGTCATGGAAGGTTTTTATTTCACCATCGATATGAGGGATTCTCTTGCTTGGTAGAGTAATTTGGGTTAGAAGCCACAGGTTCTTAGCATTTGCAGTGTTCCATTCCAGGCCCTTCTGGCTTTCAGGGTTTCCATTGAGAACTCTCAAGTGATTCTGATGGGGTTACCTTTAAATGTGATGTGTTGTTTTTCCCAAGCTGCTTGTAGGACTTTCTCTTTGATGTCAATATTTAGAGTCTTAATTTCAATATGCCTTGGAGAATTTCTCCTTTTGTCCAAACTGTTTGGAGTTCTGTTAACTTCTTGTATCTTGATGGGCCTTTCTTTTGAGAGAGTGGGAAAGTTTTCTTCAATTATTTTGTTGAATAAGTTCTCCATGACTGCTGTCTAAATTTCTTCCCCTTCTGGTATTCCCATGATCTGATTGTTAGGATGTTTTAGGTTATCCCATATTTCCCACATGTTCTGTTCACAAAAATTTTGAACTTACTGAAACTTTTGCACTCTCAAACTGTTTCTTCTGTTTTGTCTTCCAGTTCTGAGTTTCCATCCTCCACATGACTTATTCTATTCTTGAGAGCCTCTAAGGAGTTTTGGCCCTGTTCAATTAGGTTTGCATTTTGTACCCGTTTTCTATGTATGGTTTCTATCCCTCTGTCAAGTTCCCTTTCACATCTTTTTTCTGATTTTTCTTGATGCTTCTTTGAATTCATTTTGGGTTTCTGATTCTATTGTCTCTTTGATGTTTTGATTAGAGACGTCCATGGTAGGACTGGGAGATCTTATTGGATTTACTTGCATGTGATTTTTTATGGTATTTCTTTTGCATTGTGGTCTGCCCATCACAGTGTAGGAGTAGGGAGAATGGAACTGTGGTCACAACGGGTTGGGGAGGTGGTGCAGTTTCACTGGGAGGTGGAGATGGGCATGGGGGCCAGGGTGGAGCATGGGTCAGGACAGAGCTGCTAGGGTCAAGACTCATGTGGGGGTGTGGCAGGGTGAAACAGAGCAAGTCTGAAATCACTTAGGTGGGGGCAGAGCAGAGCAGAGCAGAAGGGGTCAGACTTTTCATGGGGGCAGGGACAAGTGGGTCAAATCTGAAGTCCCAGATTAGGGGTGGGGCCAAGTGGAGTGGGTCAAGGAAGAGGGGGGTGGGGCTGAGTGGCGTAGATCTGATGTATGGCCGAGGGGGAGGAGCAGGGCAAAGTGGAGAGGATGGAAGTTGAGGGGGGTGGGGCAGAATGGAGATGAGAGAGATGGGATATAAGAGGATTACCTTTTGGTAATATAACACATTTGTGGTAAACACATACACACACACATACACACACACACACACACGAGTTTTGTAAAACTGATAAAATTTTCCCTATGTGAAACCCGAAATGGTGGTTCATATCTCAAATCACAGGACTTGAGAACCTAAGTTAGAAAATGCCCATTGAGTTTGAGTTCAACTTTAACTACATATTCGGACCTGTCCCAAAGAAAGACAAACAAACAAACAAAAAAATAGACTGACAGAAACAAAAAGTAGACAGCAAAAGGAACATCTGAATAAAATAGAAAGTATCAAAGTATCAGTATATATTCTGTAGTCATTCAAATGGTAATAAGAGATTATTCTGACTCAGTTTATATTCATCTATACATGGTAACATAAATATGCCAATTCCAAGATAAAAACCTTCCATAAACAACTTAAAAAATAAATGATCAAAATATCCTTATTATTATAAAATATACTGAATTCATAATTAAATATATACAAAAAAGTATTTTCTAAGATAAGCCTCACTGTATATTTGTCCTTTGCATGTAGAAAAGCTAATGATTTTTGTGAATTAACTGTGTATCCTGCTACTTTGCTGAAGGAATTTATCACATTCAGAAGATTTGGGATGGAGACTTTTGGTTCACTTATAGATAGGATCATGTCATCTGCAAATAGGGCTAACTTGACTTCTTCCTTTCCAATTTGAAACCTTTTTATTTTTTTTTTTAATCTTTCGCCTGTCTTATCCCTAGGATACTACTTCTAGTATTATCTTGAAGAGCAGAGATGAGAGAGGGCACCCCTGTCTTGTTCCTGACCTCAGTGGGAACTCCTTGAGTTTTTCCCATTAAGCATTATTTGGACTTTAGGAGCTTTATGTATAGCCTTTATTGTGTTGAGATATAAACCCTTCATGCCTATTCTTTCCTGTGTTTTGTCATGATGTAGTGTTGTATTTTGTCGAAGGCCTTCTCTGCAACAATTGAGAGGATCATGTGGTTCTTATGGTTCAGTTTATTTATGTGGTGCATTATGTTGACCATTTTCCATGTGTGTTACCATCACTGCATCCCTGGGATGAAGCCTACTTGTTCAAGGTGGATAATGCTGTTAATGTGTTGTTGAATTTGGTTTGCAAAGAATTTGTACAGGATCTTTGCATCTAAGTTCATTAGAATTATAGGCCTATAATTTTCTTTCCTTGTGGCATCTCTGTCTGGTTTTGGTATTAGTGTGATGCTAATTTCATAAAAGGAGTAGGGGAGAATTCCCTGGTCTTTGGTTAGGCGGAATGAAGGTTTCAGAGAATTCAGTTCAGAAGCCATCCAGTCCTGGATTTGGGGAGGTATTTTTTCAGTCTTCATTGATGTGACAGGCTTGTTTAGGAGATTAATCTGCTCTGAATTTAGTTTTGGCAGGTAGTGTGTGTCTAGGAATTCATCCATTTCTTCCAGATTATTTTATTTTCTGGAGTCGAGGCTTTGGAAGTATTCCCTGATGATTCTTTCAATTTCATTTATGTCTGTAGTGATCTCTCTTTTTTCATTACTGATTTTATTAATTTGAGTCATTTATTTATTTATTTATTTATTTATTTATTTATTTGCTTGATCACTTTGGACAGGAGTATGTCAATCTTGTTTATTTTTTCAAAGAAACAAGTCTTCAATTCATTGATTTTTAATAATAGTTTCTTAGTTTCCATTTCATTAATTTCTACTCTGATCTTTATTATTTCTTTCTATCTGGAGCCCTTGGGGTTGGATTCTTCATGTTTTCCTAGCTCCTTTAGTTGGATAGTTAGGTTATTGGTTTGTGATCTCTCTGTATTTGTAATGAAAGCTTTTAGAGCTATTAATTTTCCACTTGTGACTGCATTACTTGAGTCCCATAAATTTTGGTAGGTTCTGTTTTCATTATAATTCAATTCTAGGAATTTTAGAATTTCTTTTTTGATTTCTGCCATGACCCATTCATTGTGTTAAAGTGTGTTGTTTAGTCTCCAGGAGTCTGTGGAGTGCTTGATGTGTCTCTTGTTGTTAATATTTAGCTTAAAACAATTGTGATCTGACGTAACACAGGATGTTGCTTCAATTTTCCTGACTTTATAAAGACACATTTTATGGCCTAATATATGGTCAATTTTGGAGAAGGTTCTCTGGGCTGCTGAGAAGAATGTGTATTCTGCACAGTTGGGGTGGAAACTTCTGTACATATCCATTAGGTCTAGTTGATCTATGACGTTGTTGAGCTCTATTATTTCCCTGCTGATTTTCTCCTTGGATGATATGTCTATTGATGATAGTGGAGTATTGAATTCTCCAACTATAATGGTTTTGGTATTTATTTATGTTTTATTGTTGAGTAGATTTTGCTTTACAAACTGTGGTTCCCCAGTGTTTCGTGCATATGTATTTATGATTGTGATGTGCTCATGTTGAATCATTCCCTTGATGAGTGAGAAGAGGCCTTCTTTGTCCATTTTGATTGCTTTTGGTTTAAAGTCTATTTTAGCAGATATTAATATAGCAACACCTTCTTGTTTTTTTTTTTTTTTAATTTCCATTTGCTTGGAATATCTTTTTCCAACCTTTCACCTTGAGGAGGTGTTTATCTTTAGTGGTGAGGTGAGTTTCTTGAAGACAGCAGATAGAAGGGTCCAGTTTTTGATCCATCTGGTTAACCTGTGTCATTTGATTGGTGAGTTAAGACTGTTAATATTTAAGGTTATAACTGTGAGGTTTGAATTAACCCCTGCCATGATGAGGTGTTTTATGGGGTTTGGTACTTTCTTGTGTTATGTACTGTTTTGAGCCTTGTTTATTTTGATTATTGCTATCTTCTTCTTGTTGGCTATAGACATTGTTCATTTGACTGTTCTGCATGGAGTATTCCTTCAAGCATTCTCTGTAGGTTTGGCTTTGTGTTCATATAATCATTGAGTTGAATTTTTTTTCATGGAAAGTTTTTCTTTCACCATCTATTATGAAGGATACTTTTGCTAACTAAAGTATCTTGGGTTGGAAGCCATAGTTTTATAGACTTTAAAGTGTTCCATTCCAGGCCACTTGGGCTTTTAAAGTTTCCGTAGATCAAGTTAAGTGGCAGAATACTTGCCTAGCATACTTGAGGCCCTTGTATTTGATTTCCAGCACTACAAAGATTTTCAATATTCTTTACCTATTATTTTTATTGTAAAAAACATGCATTATATTTACTATTAAAAACACTTGAGTAACACAGAGCTGGTGAAATAAGGTACATTTTATTTTTATCTATTCATTTATGCCACTATGATTAATAGTTAAATAATAATAATTTTAAATTTTATTGATTTTCTAACTTCTAGAATTAACAAATACACAAAATGTAGAGGACTTAAGTTTTAACTACAGAAAAAAATCATGAATATTTTAAATTCCACCAAATAAAAATGATAAATTTAGAAGAAATTTGATGGGAAATATAGAATTGTAGATTTTATCATCTCAGTTAATGGAGTCAAAAGATAATGGCTAAAATATTCAAATTTAAAAATTAGTTGAAAGTTATCCTCAAGGTAATAAATGTATTATGTCAACAAATTTATTTGGGCATTGGCAAGTTAAATTTTATCCTTTATAATGAGTAAAAAGAAATGATATAAAGTAAATAGAGCAATAATGCTTGAGGTTTCTTTACCATTTATCTAGTAATTACTTATTGACTAAAATAGACTTATAGTAATAAAGTGAAATTAGTTAAAAAAGAAATTTCTGATCCAGATGTTACAAAGTAAATGAAGAGATTGATATGATAGACACTGATATGGATAATGTATCTCTTGGACTTATATTTATAGGTTATTTCCCAAAAAACTAATAAATATTGGCTTAAAATGAAAAGAAATTAAAAAAATAAAATAAAATTTCCATTAAGAAATCTGATATTATTCTAATGGGATTGCCTTTATGTGCTATTATGTGCTATGAATTGCTTCTTTCTTTTTGCTGCTTTTCTTTCTTTTTTTTTTCTTTTTTTTTTTTTTTGGCACCAGAGTTTAGGACTTTTAATTTGTCCTAAAGTCACTAAAGCAAAAAATCATGATAAAACATTCTTTCACAACCCACAACAGAAAAAAAAAAAAAAAAAACAATGCTATTGGTAGGGAAAAAAATGGTTTTGTACATGGGATGAAACAATATAAATTCAACTTACAGATAAGGGTTAGCTCTATCACTCATCTCTTTAAAAAGTTTTTATGAATATCAAGTCAAAACCAACAGGGTATCCCTCTTGAAATGTTATCTATATGGATTCCAAGTAGACCACAGGACTGTATACTGTCTTGGAATGTCCTCAGAAGGCTCTGTCATTGAACAGGTTATAGAGTATAAACCCCAGAGTCCTTTCTTTCAAATGGAAGACGGAAAGACTGAGACAGAATTATTCAAATTTCATCTCCTTTCCTTGTGGCTTGAAGTCTACACCTCCTCTGCCTCCTATGAAGCCTCCTCTACCTCCAAAGCCTGTTCACTCTATCTTTGTTTTCATTGTTAAGAGTTTTAATAAGATGTGTCTTGGAGAGTTTCTTCTTTGGTCCTGACTCTTTTGTGTTCTGTTGGCTTCTTGTATCTGGATGGGCCTCTCTTTTGCCATATTTGGAAAATTTTCTTCAATATTTTTGTTGAGTATGTTCTCTGTGTCTCTGATCTGGATTTCTTCTCTTTCTGATGTTTGGTCATTTTAAGGTATCCCACCGTTCCCTCATATTCCGTTCACTTGATTTTTTGAACTTAGCAAAGTTTTTGGCCTCCCAATCAATTTCTTCCATCTAATCTTCCAGGTCAGAGGTTCTGTCATCCACGTGAGTAACTCTGTTGGTGAGGGGTTCTAGAGAGGTTCTTTTTTTTAAATTTTTATTTGATTTTTTTTCTGTTGTGTTATTTTCTATTGTGTCCATCTCATTTTTTAGGCACAATTTCAATTCCAATTCTGATTTTCTCGATGTTTCCTGTAGTTCATTCTTGCATTTGATCAAGTCTTCATTATGCTTAATCAGCTGATTATTGAGGTCTTCAATTTCTTGACTTGCCTTAAGTTTATTCATATCTCTGGAGGGTTCTAAAGCTTTCTTCAATCAAGTTAAGCCTACTGTCAGATAATGAATGCTCCAGAGATGATTCTGTTCAATTTGATACGATTGTTCGTTCTTTGATAGTTTGCTTCAAGTTCAGTGATTTTTTTTTTTTTTTAATACCATGGTCTCATTGGTTGTTGTGTTTCCATTTTGGAAATGAATTTCTGTTGTTTTCTTTATGATTTCATTGGAGGCTTCCATAGTAGGACTGGGAACCTTAATGGAGATCTCTGTTTTCTGACTTTCATTGACTTTTTTGCATTGCTGTTTGCCCATTTTAGGAAGACTCTTTATTTTATTGAGGAAGAAGTAAGTTTGTGTCCTTTGGCCTGTTCACCCGCTGAGTCAGGTGAACAGTGATGTTGGTACCCAGTAGCCAGTCAGGATACCAGAGCAGAAGGCCTGATTCCACAGCTCACACAGGGGATAGGCCTTCCCAAGCAAGGGACAATGGGACCTACCAGGACCAGGGCACTAGGAGGAACAAGGGAACAATGGTCTGGCATACTTCCTACCTTTCCTTCCATGACACAGACCAGTGCAAGCAACCCAAACTGGGGAAGTGGGAGGAGTCCCGATACAGGGGTCTGGCCTGCTCACCCCAGACTGCAATAACTGTGCATATATGACTTCCCAAGGAACTCTTGACCATGGAGATGAGAGGAGCCCAGAAATGGGTCTGACCTACTCAATCCAGATTTCCACTCCCACACACAATGTCTGAACAAGGAACTCTGAACATGGAGGTGGGAGAAGCCCAGGAATGGGTCCAGCCTGCTCACTCCAGACAGCTGTGCCTGCCTACACACTGACTGTGCAAGGAGCTCAGACCCAGGAGGTGAAAGGCACCCAGAAATGGGTCCAGAGTACTCACTCCAGACCACTGCACCTGCCCCTCTTTAAACTATACTTGTGAAGGCCAAGAAGACAAGGTATGTGTGAAATTTTTTATAAAATTATGAAATTCCATGTGCACCAAAATAATGGAATGTAATACTAATAATAGCAATGATTTTACAAATGTAATTGAAATGAATCTGGATATGTTTTCCATAGATATTTAAGGGACATGCTTTTCTTTATTTTCAAGTTGTGTAAGTTTATTTATTTATTTATTTATTTATTTACTTGACAGAGAAAGAGAGAGAGAGAGAGAGAGGAGAGAGAGACAGAGAGAAGGAGGGAGAGGGAGATGGGGGAAGATAACAGGCATGCCAGGGCCTCCAGCCACTGCAAACAAACTCCAGACACATGTGCCCCTTGTGCATCTGGCTTATGTGGGTCCTGGGGAATAGAACCTGGGTCCTTTGGTTTTGCAAGCAAATGCTTTAAACACTAAGCCATCCCTCCAGCCCAAGCTTAATTTTTACTGCTTTTAAAGAGTTATATTGTAAAGAATGTAGCTTTTATTTAATTTATCTTGACCCATATGAAGGTAATTATCTTATTTTATTAAAACAAGCATTGTTTGATTTAATTCCTTGAATTTACTCTGATATAAGACTTTACATATAATTAATGCTAAATTATATTCTTTTTTATTTTTTCTGAGGTAGGGTCTCATGCTAGCTCAGGCTGAGTTGAAATTCACTATGTAGTGTCAGGGTGGCCTCAAACTCACGGTGATCCTCCTCCATCTACCTCCCGAGTGCTGGGATTAAAGGCATGCATAAATTATATTCTTAAATGCAGAGTTCATTCATGACATATAAACTGTCACATTTACAAAAAGTTCAAAGGTAAATATTTCAGTTAAATTATGCTCATTTCATGATACTAAATCACCACAGCTCACCTACATCATGTGAAACTTTAAGGGATATATCTATCCCTTTTCCTATGCATAACCCATATTAGAAAAAAAAATGTAATAATTTTCTAGTGACAAAATGAGAAAATAATTTTTGTCCTTAATCTTATTTTCTAAATTAAATGATCCACAGTGGTAGAATTTAATTATTTTAAGAAAAGATGAATCAGCTTATAACCCTATTAAATTTGAAGGGTGAAATAGCTGTATAAATTGCTAAATAGTAAAATTTCAGCCATTAAAAAGTACTTATTTCAGGAGAAAAAAAGAGATCTTGATTGTGTTTATGAAACAGCTCATTGCAAAAGTAAATGTAACATTTTTAACATCTTCATTATCCAGAAGAAAAAAATTCAGTTCTTGTCAACTATTTATGAGGTGAAAGTTTAATAGCCACCTCCTACCCAGACAATTTATAAATTATAAAACCTCCTCTCATGCAAACTTTATTACAGTGTTTAAATAACTTAATAGGACAAATTCTATATTCTTATTTTTGAAAGTTATTTGCATTTCATTATATTAGTTTGTATTTCTAAATACATCTTGAAACTTCAGTAACTACACATGACAAATTTTGATTCACAGCTGGGTAAATAACAGACTCTATTTCTTGGAAACCTGAGGAGTAATAGAGTCATTTCAATTTGCCTCATTAATAAAGTTTGTTAATCAAAGTGCACTCTATGCATTAAAGTTTAAATTTTCCATCAATATGACTTCTATAATCCATCTCACCCTAATAAGCTTTTTACTTTTCTTAATACAATACCATTCAAACTTCCTATCCAGGTGAATTTCACTGTTAAGATAGTAAATGTTAATGTCTTCATGTCTCTAGAGACTCAAAGGTGCTGTGTGGAAGTTTTGCTGCTAAATTTATAAAAAGTTATAGCTATAAATAAAATTTAGAGCATTTAAACCCCATGTATATTACATCATAAAATTATACTGTAAATGTTGGATACTTGATTAATTTATAAACAGAAATGTGCAGTGATGCAAGCACCGTGTATAGATTTTTTTATTTTTTATTTAAAACATTTTTTGTTACTTTTATTTATTTATTTGAGAGCGACAGACAGAGAGAGAAAGAGGCAGATAAAGAGAGGGAGAGAGAATAGGCACGCTAGGGCCTCTAGCCACTGCAAACGAACTCCAGACGCTTGGGCCCCCTTGTGCATCTGGCTAACGTGGGTCCTGGGGAATTGAGCCTCGAACCGGGGTCCTTAGGCTTCACAGGCAAGCACTTAATTGCTAAGCCATCTCTCCAGCCCGTGTGTATAGATTTTTAAGCACTGTCAAACTCAATTACTAGTCTTTGAAGGAAGCAGTAATATTCCTGAAGTATTTCAATGCCAGGTTGGTCTGTGATGCTTACTTCTGTTTCACTAGTTCTGATTATTTTTATAAATACTGCTGCCACTATCCTCAACATAATCACAACATTATATTTATAGAAACTTTCCATTTTATTTATTTTATTTCATTTTTTATTTAGAGAGAGATAGAGTCAGAGAGAGAGACAGATAGAGAAAGTTTGGGCATTTCAGTGCTTCCTGCCCCTGCAAACGAACTCCAGATGCATGCATCCTTTGCTTTGTGCATCTGGCTTTACCTGGATACTGGGGAATTGAACCCTAGCCATCAGACTTTTCAAGCATACACTTTTCACCACTGAACCATCTGTCCAGCCCCATTTTGCTTCTTAAGAAGCAATGTTTTATGGAAATAATATGAGGAAAAGGAAATAAGTTAAACCTAGATATTTCAAGTAAACTGATATGGCAGTCAAAGGTGGAAGAACTTAAAACATATTACCCTTTATCATCTGTTAACAGAGTCTTTACATACATAATATAATATAGTTGATATTTTAATACGTATGCTTCAGATCCTCGTAATTGATCAAGGAGCTGGATCTTTGATTTAATGATTATACCACTCTGGGAATTTTTTAGGTATAGTCGACAAATATGTACATTTGTGGATATAAAATAATATCTTTTAAATACATTGTGAGCAAAAATGACACATTCAGTTACCTGAGTCCTGGCATATAAAATGCAATAAACTAATTGAAATGGCAATATTCTAAGTTGTTCTACTCATAATTTTATTTTTAAGGTTTCAATGTTGATTTATTTGAGAGTGCATAGGTAACAGAAGGGAGAGAGAGGGAGAATAGGCATGTCAAGGCATCTTTTACACTGCAAATGAACTCCAGATGCATGTCCTACTTTGTGCATCTGGCTTTACATGGGTACTGGGAAATCAATTCCAGGCCAGCAGGCTTTGCAAGCAAGCACCTTTAACCTCTGGGAAATTTTTCTAGCCCAGTAAGTTTAAATAATTTGGATAAACTACCTACTTTATTAGGGCCCACTGGAGGTTTGATTTATACTTATCCAATTAGTTCTCACAATGTTAACAAATGGCCATGAAGTCATCCCACTTTTACACTTCATGTATTTGGCAACATCCTTCACACCTGTAATAAAGATCTAAAGACTTAGAAAAAACTTAAGGGGCCAATATGAAAGAAGGCAAGTTTCATATTTTACTGTGGATAGGGAAGACAAATAATGACTTATAGAGTATTTGAGCCCAAAGCAGGTGACTATTATTCTATATTTTGCCTGTGAAAGAATGGCAGAGTTATGGAAAGATAAATACAATAATAAATGTAACTACTCTCATGTTTAATAGGTTGTATGATCAAATGCATAGTGAAATAAACTAGGGGCTGAGGAGATGGCTCAGCAGTTAAATACACTTACTTGTATAGCCTTTTAGCCTGCATTCAATTTCCCAGTACCCATGTAAAGCAGATGCACAAAATGTTACATGTATCTGGAGTTCATTTGCAGTGGAAAAGATGCCTTGGCATGCCTATTCTCCCTCTCTCTCCCTTCTCTTACCCTTCCAAATAAATAAATAAAAATAGTTGGAAAAATTAAGTAAACTGACAATTGTGAATGCAACTAAATTCATTGTTTCCTTTATAAATTAATAAATTTGTCCCCCTGGCTTTGTATCAAGATAATTTCCTTCACTTATCTCAAGGAGAAGTCCTGACCCTGAACAGTAGGTGACAGTAAATGAATGTACAAACTGTAATTATTAGGCATTAATGAAAATGAGAGTAATTGATGCACTTCATGTGTATACTAATATAGTTAACAACAAAGAACATTTACGTAAATTAAATGCTTCTTTAATTTTCTTTTAAAAGAAAGTGAGGTACTCAGGGTGTGCAACTAAGTACTACATAAACAGACTAAAGAACCAAATCACTACATCGCAAGTGTTGTTAACAAAATCTTCTTAGTGTAATTTCAGAAAACACAAGAACAATTTTTTAAGAATTTTATTATAGAAGAGAAAAGCATTGAAAAGCTGAATAAACTAGTGGTAAATTTATTTTGTAATTATCTAATTATTCGTCATAATGTTAAAGAATGGCCATGAAGTCATTCCAGGTTTATACTTTGTATATTTGGCAATGACCTTCACACTTGTAATAAATATCAATGATTTAAAGAAAAAATATTGTATATAAAATGCAAAGCTCTATGATTGCCTTGCACTTATAAACATGTTTTAAACTTTTGATAAGAACCGTGAGAAGAATATACTACAATGCTGAAAATTCTTTTAATTCTAAGAATTTTAATGCAACTGAATTATTAGATATTTTTCTTATGGTTGAAGCAGTAAGTGATGTTTAAGTGTCAAAATATACTGATGTTGTTTATGCTTGAAATGTAACTGTTTCAACATGATTCTGACAGTATTTAAAAATGTTTAGGGAGCTACAAAAGTCTGTGTTAGAATATAAATGCTTTCAAAGCATCTAAGAAATATTTAAGATGTGCACATTTCAAATTTTCAAGTACAATGCAAACAGAATACATGGAAGCTCTGATTGGATTGGCATGAATATTAATTTAATATAATTTATGGCATTTGATTTTATAAAAATCTTAACAAGATTAAGGTACTTCTCCATATAGCAAGTTAGACATTAAAGTTGTTTTTCAATATAATTATTAGGAAGAATATTAGAATTACATAATTCACTGAATTTTTATTGGAGTAGTAAATATCTAAATCTTTAAATATTTATTTTTATTTTTGTTTATTTGTTTGACAGAGAGAAAGAGGGAGAAAGGGAGAGAGAATGGGAATGCCAGGGCCTCCAGCCACTGCAAATGAGTTCCAGACACATGCACCACCTTGTACATCTTTGTTTGTGATTATGAAAAGAGTTCAGATATATTTCATTTGATTTCTATATATATATATATATATTCAGATGAAATAGTCACAAATAATATTCATAAAGTAATTGCCAAAGTTAATTTATAGAACTCTGTTTTTGTTTTGCTTTGTTTTTTGAGACAGGATCACATGTAGCCACAAAAATATAGCTGAAGCTGGCCTTGGAATTTTGATTCTACTAACTCCACCTCCTGAGTGCTGAGATTACAGTTTTGTACCAAAATACCTGGTGTATGTGGTACTGGGAATCAAATCCAGAGCTTCATGCATGCTAGGTAAGCACTTTACCAACTGAATTATATCTCCAGCTCCAGATATACGTTTTTAGCACTTTTTTATGAATTATTAACTTTAATTTTTAATAATTATGAACTTCATTAATTATGAACAAATCATGTATTAATCTAATTTCCCTACTGTTATGCAGTAATATCCCCTCTTCCCCACCCCCAGGCCACTGTGGTTCCTCCTCAATGGGGATGTTAGTGTTTTGAGAATCAAGATCTGTCAATACATCAAGAAAGACCTCATGGTGAATACCAGCAAGCCCACTGAGGACCCTCAGTGGAATGAGGGCAAGGAAGAGGGAAATCATGGTGTTTCCATACAAAGTTTCTACTAAATTTTTAATAAAAGGCAAAGAGACTGGAAAAATGGCTTAGTGGTTAAGGTATTTGCCTGCAAAGCCAAAGGACCCAGGTTCATTTCCCTAGGACCCACATAAGCGAGATGTACAAAGAAAACACCTGCATCTGGAGTTCATTTGTAGTGGCTGATGGCATAGGAACACCCATTCTCTCTCTCTCTCTCTCTCTCTCTCTCTCTCTCTCTCTGTCTTTCTCTCAAATAAATAAAATAGATAAATAAAAGAAGACCACTGTTTGAAAAAAGTCAGAAAGAGAGAAAGAAAGAAAAGATAGCCTACTGCCTCACTACTCACTCATTTGCCATATATCTTTAAAAAAATTAACAAGATTTTGAAAGACCGGAGAATAATATAAAACAATTTCATCAGAGGATAGAAGTGGCAGGGCTTCTCAAATGTTCTATCTGCTCACACCAATTCAGAGTCACTTTGAAGTAAGCAGAAATTAGATGATAGGTTCTGTCCCAGGAAATTTAAGTAGAAATATGGTATCATTTACAGATTAAAGAATGAAAGAGAGTTACATTTTTAAAAATATATCTGCTGTAGTGATGCCAAGAGACCTCATATTAAGATTATAAGCATAAAGTTGCCTGAAACATTTTGTAGTTTTATGGAGGGTATTGTGGAATCCCCAGGAACGTACACTAGAATATGCTCTAGTAATCCTCTGCGACTTGACTAGAGATGATTAACACAGCCTAAAACAGATTATGGAAATAAAAAGTGAATCTTTTAAATGTGCATTCACATACTATTCCACAGTAAATCTGGGACTTTTAAAAACTGTCTCTTTATTCCATAGGCTCATAAAATTTTAGAACTTGTCCTTTTTTCACAAAGTACTTAGTACTTGGCAATGACCTATTTCACTCACATTTCACTTGTAAAAGTAAAATACTATTGCTGTTTTGAAAACTTTTTCCCAGCAGGGTGTGGTGGCACATGCCCTTAATCCCAGCATTTTGGAAGCACAGGTAGGAGTATCACTGTGAGTTCAAGGCCACCCTGAGATTACATAGTGAATTGCAGGTTGTCCTGTGCTAGAGTGAGACCCTAGCTCATCCTCCCACCCAAAAAAGAATACATTTTTCCCTTTAACTTTTGGGTTTTCTTTTCATAAACCTGTTTTCTAATATTGTAAATAGTCAGTTCATCTTTAGACTTTTTCTCTTTCTTATCATATTTCCTTTCATTTAACAAAAGATGAAATTTCTCATTAGAACATTTGAAAAAGATTCCTGTACATGTAAAAGACTGTAAAATTTGTGAATTATACATATTTTATTTTTAAATAATGCTTGTCTTTTCTTATATACTACAGCAATATTAAACAATGCAGAACAAAATATATAAACTCTATTGTAAGTGGATATTTTAGAATTATCAGGATAAATAAATCAAATACTATATTTAAATATTTTAATTTAAAATTTGAGAGAGTTTAAAAAGCACTTGCAAAACTATGTGTTAACGTAAACCTGTACATACAGAGTCATGAATGGGATAACTTCAGAATATGAATGAATAACATTTTTGTCCTACTTTATGTACCCTTAATCTTCTTTGACACCAAATGAAAAACTAACACAGTGTTAAGTGAGAGAATAAAGAGTGAAATTAGATAAATGTCAATGTATTTGTTTTTAATATGATGAGCAGAAAAATCCTAGAAGTATGATGCTTTATTGTCACAAAAGCAATTTTAAATGATATAAATTGTTGGGGGAGAAAAATAAATGTATATGTGTACTGGGTAGTCTAGTGAGATGTGTGCCATGATATCTTCAATATTTCCCCTTTAATTATATTCTTTCAAATATGAAAATCCATTCATTTTACTATTGTGTACAACATAAATTCAATCCATTATTTTGCCTCTTAAAATAATACAAATTTTTAAATTCCTTATGTTACAGAATGAGATTTTTTTTCTCTTCCCTCTTAATAATATTACAATAAGTCATGTTTGGAAACAGTATGCATGTTTGAATACCTTTTATTAATATTACCACATGTGAAATGAATTTTTTTGTTACAGTTACTTTCTCATTGCTGGGAAAACACCCTACAAGAAACATCTTATGTTAGGAAAGTGTTTATCTCAGGATTACAGAATCCAGAGGAAGCATCATTAGCAGTAGAAGAAGCTGGCTCACTGCCATAGATGCATAGTAGGGAGAAACAAGTGCAGCAAGCACCAACAGCCAGTAAGCACTAAGCAGCCTGAACTCAAACTGCTCTGAACACACTTTATAGCAAGACTTAAGATCCACCCCCAGTAACATACTCTCCAGGAGTCTGCTGGAGTCTTAAGTTGAAAAGTTAATCAAAAATACCTCAGCCTATATGGGACATGCATTCAAACCACCATATTTGTAAATATATGGTAATTTGTGCCATAACTTCAAAAAGTTTTGCCATGATTTTTTAATGTTAAGTAACATTTATGATGAAATACAAAATATTTTAGATATGTATAGGAAAATCAAATTATATTTGAAAGTTGAAGTGAAGGTATTTAAAAGTAAAATTAGGGCTGGGGAGATAGTTCAGTGGTTAAAGGTACTTGCTTGGAAAACCTGCCAGCCCAGTTTCAATTCCCTAGTACCCATGTAAAGCTGGATACAAAGTTAAGCATGTGTCTGTGATCTCAATATGCATATATCAATCGGGTGGAGCTAGGACAACCCAAAGCTTATGGGTCCAGCGAGTCTGAAGTTTGTGGTCTAGCAGTTCATTTGCAAGGACAAAAGACCCTGTCTCAAAGAAGTTTGGGCATAAACACCTCAAAGTCATTCTCTGACCTTCATGTGTATGCATGGCATTCACACCCATACAATACACATACACAAATATATACATAAGTAAATAAATAAATAAAAGTTGAAAAAATTATAAAGTAAAATTTAAATTTAACAATTTTAAAAATAAAAATATTATGATGATTGAGTAAAATTATATTAAGCCACACAAAAACTTACATGCACAATACCGATGAGTAATATTTCTAGCATACTTAACACTTTTACAATCAGTATATTCTTAAAAGGAATTTGACTTACATGTATATTTTTATAAATGTTGAATTAATATGGAACATGGAAGAATATTTTCTAAAATTATGGAATAATGTTATATCAAAGTCCACTTAAGTAGAGTAGGCCAGTATCTTTACAAAAATTTTTTTTTTGTCTGTGTATCTACTGTGGTGTGTGCTGGGTGCAGGGGGGTGGGTGGGTGGAGTGGTGTGGCATGGTGCAGTGCCCAGTACACTCATCTGTGGTAGCAGAAGCAGAATGTTTGGTCTCTCGCTACATTTTGCTTCCACCAATTCTTATTCTGAGCTGGTATCTTTACTGATTGCATAATAGATTTCACTACTCTTGGGTCTCTGATTCCCTACAGGACTGGGGTTGCAGGCATATCTGGCCATACCCAGCTGTCTACATGGGTTCTGGAGTCAAAATCTGGCATATCAGGCCCCTTAAGGAGCTCATGCTTGCACAGCAAGCACACTTAACTGCTGAGAAATCTCTCCAGCCCACAAAAAATATATTTTTATATAAAATAATCCTCCTAAAAAGGTTTAAGAAAATGAAGTGTGGACTCATTGAACTGCCCTATCTTGCTTACTTGCTTTTCAGCATTAGACTATTCTGGTAGTGATTTTGCAGAGAAACCTCTTATCCATGGAAAGAAGAAGACCCAGAATCATTATATCTCCAAACTACAAATGTCATCCCTGCTTCTTTTCAAACTGAATGATTACCTTGAGAATCAGCATAGACTCAGGAGAGAGGGAGGTAATGTGTACTCACATTGATGAACAGAGATATACATGGTTGATGTGTATAGAATGGTGAAACGATAACAGCCAGCAGATTGATATCTGTTGCAGTGCAAATTCTGGTGAGAACAGAAAGTTCAGTAATGGTGAAAATGAGTGGTAGTTCCTGATATCCACAGATATAACAGTCAATCAAAAAGGAAGAGCCATCAGCAGGTTCTGAAAAAGGAAGCAAGTGGGCATGAAGTCAGAGGGAGAGGAAGAAATTCATACTTAGCTAATTGGAGTAGTTTAAGGGAAACTCCTACAAAGAAATTCAACCAAGCAAGTAACACAGACTGACAGAGCACAGATTACAAACAGTACTGTCTGGTCTAAACTGCTTAGATTTCAGAGACATAAGCTGCTGCTGTTTCACCAACAAAATATACTAAGGAAATAATAATAATCCAGAGCTGGGGACCATATTTGTCTTAATAAGGAAAAAATAATAATTCTATTGGGCTGCAGAGACAGCTTAGCAGTTAAAGTGCTTGCTTGCAAAGCCTAAAGACTCATGTTCAACGCTCCAGGTCCCACATAAGTCAGACACACAGTGACAAAAGCGCACAAGGTCGCATATGTGCACAAGAAGGAACACACATCTGAAGTTCAATTTCAGTGGCTGGAGGCCATGGCATACCAATTCTCTCTCTCTAGCATGCATGCTCTTGCTCTCACTATTGCTCCCAATCTCTCACTTTCACATAAAAAATAATTGTATTCAAAAATCTTATTTTCAAAATGATCTATGTCCTAAAACTGGATTTGATTAAACATGACAATAAAGTAAGGATGTCAATTTAGACCTACATATTTAAATCAAAAGCATGGATAAGCAATTTAGCCTGGACATTGAGATTTTCAGAAAAAAAATATAGAAAAGAAATGTTGGAAAATGAATAAGTTAAGTTTAAAAATGCACAGAATGAAAACATCATCAGCAATCACCATGTTAGTGATTAAGAGCAAGGTTGAGGAAATATTGTATTTCAGATTGCTATGAAGGAAAAAAAGGAATGACCACAATTTTCAAGAATTGAGGGACATTGTCAAGAGTCTAAAGTTAAGCATCCATGAAGTTGATAAAATTAAGACATAAACTAGAAGCATACACTACCTATTCAATGAAATTTTGGAGGGGAGTATTTCCAAATGAGTAGAAGTATATCGATATATAACAACAGGCCTCACTTATATCTCCAAATACACATAAACAACAACAACAGACTAGACACTAGGATGGAAGGGGAGGGAGGGGAGGGCATCAAAGGGTGGGAAACACAAATCTAGACCCAAACGGCAATGGTACCATAAAATTCTACTTACTAAAAGACAGACCAAATGGCTGAGGAACACCTGAACCACAAGACACTGGAGAGGGTAGGATCAAGACTAACCTTAATCTTCTGCATCTTCCTCCCTCCCCCTCCCTCTCCCTCTCTCTCCCTCTTCTCTCTAACTCTTTTATATTAGTTATCTTTTTCCTTATTTTCTTAGTGGGCACTGACCTGTAACTCCCAGTACCAGCATGGGGCTATCATCCACAATGAGCTTTTGATCAGAGAAACCTACAACGTTTCCTAAAAGATAGACATATTTCTGTCAGAGTACTTGATGACCCACCAAAGGTTAGTGGTAAGACCCTACTGCTGAAGACACCTTATGTGGTTGACATGCAAAATAGAATGGCATCGCTGGAAGCTGGAAGAGAGTCAGTCCCCAGACAGTCAGCGCATCTAGTGCCAGAAGGTGCTACATGGGCGACTGAGGGAAAATGAACAATACCTGTCCAAGAAACTTATGGTCTAACATACTTAGCAGCAAATAACTTGTTGTGATGCCCACACAAGTGCAATAGTGGCACACAGCCATGGTGGGGAACCAACTGCTCTTAATTTGGCTAACTGATCTCCTCAGTGGTATGGAACCCATACTTGGAGCTGGGAAAAAAGTCAGAACTATATTCAAACATAAGCCCACTCACCAATATCAAGCTACCATCAATCATGGACTACAAGAGGGCCTACACCTATTAAATTCTCTATAAAAATATAAGGGTTCTCTCTTTTGTCCTGGTGCTAACTTACTCTCCGTTGGAGAATCTGCTTCTCTTTTTCAGATAGATGTAGATCCTAAGGAGAGAGCCACCCCATCATACCTCCAAAGGGCCTCAGCTGAAACTAAGAAAAATTGGAGAAACAAGCAAGGGTGCTATTTTCCTGATGAACTGGATACCAGCACAAGGGGGAAGGAGATCAACACAGAGAAAAATCAACTCCTACCAAATCAGAGAGCCAGAGCCTCAGAGGCCCCCAACACCTCATCACTGAAGCAGACCAAAAATGAACCCAACATGGCTCAGGGAAATTTTGCGGAAGAGGGGGCAAAAAGAATGTCAGAGCCACATGTTGGGTCATGATATGCAGAGACATTTATCTTACACATAACTGTGGGCTAACTCCACAATGCATGACCCACATACCTAAACAAGTAGGGGCCAAGGGGAGGGGGTAGGTCACGGATGAGCTTAATAATGGTACCAAACTGACTGTATTTGCTGAATACAAAACTAACTAATAAGGAAAAATAAATAAATAAATAAAAGACCTTTCATGTCACATTAGAAATAAAAGGCAAAGATGCCTGAAAAAGAATCAATCAATACTAAAACCTACAAGAGAATGATAAAAAAAAAGTCAACCTCATCAGAAATTATATCAGATCTCTCCACATAATCCCTAAAAGTTAGAAAAGCATGAAATTATATCTTTCCAGCTCCAAGAGCAGCTCTCGATCCAACTTACTACATCTCACAAAGTTATGTTTGAAAATATATGG
The DNA here is from genome assembly GCA_036346955.1 of Dipus sagitta. Classification (NCBI taxonomy): domain Eukaryota; kingdom Metazoa; phylum Chordata; class Mammalia; order Rodentia; family Dipodidae; genus Dipus; species Dipus sagitta. The sequence goes on from CM070776.1 coordinate 76,322,602, forward strand.
AGAAATTTATACCTCCCATGATAAGCAAATACTAATATATATATATTTTTCAGTTCCAATAGCATTGCAGATGCCATTTCAAGGGATAATATAAACAAAAAAGGAAGAAAGCCACAAATACGAAATCTCAGGAAAAACTAAAGATCAATACACAGGAAAGTAATAAATAATGAAACATGCCGTATTCAGTAAACCAACATACTCCTAATATAAATAAGAGAGAAATAAATGAAAAAATAAAAAAGAGCAATTCAAACTGAAAAGGAAATCCAACAAAAGTACAGGAATAAAAAAAGACCTCTCAACAATAATGCTGAGTTTAAATGGCCCAAACATTAAAAAATGCAGCCTAGCTTAATGGATTTAAAAAGAATATCAAACTGAACATGTCCATTCTGCAAGACACTCTACACTGACAAGTACTCCTGGAGATTCAAAGTGAGATGATGAAAGTCAATATATCAAGCAAGCAGCAGCTGAAAGCAAGCAGGAATAGCCATACTCTTATCAAAAAAAAACAGACTTCAAGTGAATGCTAACAAGAATAGATAATGAAGACCATTTCATGTTAACAAAGAGAGCAACATCTCAAGAAGGTAGAATGAGTGCACATATAAATGTACTAAATGTGGGTACCCAGTTTCATAATCTAAACACTAATGGATATAAAGGGACAGATAATAAAGAAAAGTAATAGTCGATGACTTCAATGTCCCACTCTAAAGAATATAAACATCAAACAGACCTAAAATCAATTAAAAAACTTCAGAGTTAAACTGTATTATGGATCACATTTTTCTCAACATGCCATGGAACTTTCTCCAAAACAGAGCATATTATATAATGTAAAATTCCTTTAAAAAAGACAAGAATTAAAGTAATTTCTTACATTTTAACATAATTGAATGAAATTGGAAATTAATTCCAACAGAAATAATATAAACACATGGAAATTTATCAATATGATCTTGTAATAGCAGAAAATACTGGACAAAATTAAGAAGGAACTTAAAAAATTAAAATATAACTTGACAAAACGTTTTTTGTTGTTTTGATTTTTCAAGGTAGGTTCTTACTCTAGCTCAGGCTGACCTGGAATTCATTATTCTCAGGCTGGCCTTGAGCTCATGGTGATCCTTCTATCCATGCCTCCCAAGTGCTGGGATTAAAGGTGTGAGCCACCATGTCTAGCTCTTGACAAACTTTTGAGACACAGAAAAGATAGTTCTAAAAGGGAAGCTTAGCTGGGAGTGGTGTCACACACCTTTAATCTCAGCACTTGGGAGGCAGATGTAGGAGAATCACCAGAGTGAATTCCAGGTCAGCCTGAGCTAGAGTGAGACCCTACCTCAAAAGAAAAAAAAAACTAAAAAATAAAAAGGAAGCTTATAGATAAATACCATGTACATTAGATGTCACTGACTGCCGGGGAAATTCCAAATTCATCAAAGTGCTGAGAAGAAACAACAGTGGAGTCTTCATCTCTGAAAGGTCTCTCTCTCTCTCTCTGTCTCTCTCTCTGTCTCTCTCTCTCTCTCTCAATCTCTCTCTCCCTCCCTTGCTTTCTCTCTTTAAAGCTTAGGAACCATTGCAGAAGAGGTGATAGAAATTATATAAGAGCCAAAGGATGGGGAGGAGTGCTTTTAAATGTTGTTTTCTAGACACAAAGTGGCCACAGCATTCATGACCTCACGTGGCTAACACTAATCTACTGAGAAAAAGAAATGGGTATTATGAGGGAAAAATATGTCATCTAAATAGAAAGATGGAAAAAGAAGGAGTTCAATGTAGTAGGGTAGAGGAGAGAAAAAAATGGGAAAGGTGTAGGAGGATTATGATTGGGATACATTGTATTTATGTACAGAAGTCATCAATAAATTTATTGAAAAATGAATTGTGAGGAAAAAACTTCAGAAAGACTTCAAATAAATAATTAAATGTTCCTCAAAAGGTTTAGAAAGTATTAAATCACTTACATGTAACCTTTCTAATTTCTTAATATAGGTACTGAAAGTTATAAATTTCTCTTTTAGGGCTAGTTTCATTGTGCCTGAAAGGTTTTGGTATGTTGTGTTCTTATTGCCATTTGATTGTATGAATTTGTTGATTTCCTTTTGATTCTTCAATGACCCAGTCATCATTCAACAGTGTACTGTTTAGTCTTCGAGAATTTGTCTATGCTTTGTTGTTTTTTTTTTCTTGTTGCTGATTTGTAGTTTAATCTTACTGTGATCAGATAGAGTACAAGGAATTATTTCAATTTTCCTGTATTTGTTAAAATTTGCTTTGTGTCCTAAATATGGTCTACTTTAGAAAATATTCCATGTGCTGCTGAGAAAAATGTGTATTTTGCAGCATTTGAGTGAAATATTCTGGAGATAGCTCTTAGGTCCATTTGTTCCATGATATCAATTAATCCAGATATCTCCCTGTTTATTCTTTGCTGGGATGACCTGTCAATTGATGAGAGTGGAGTATTGAAGTCACCCACTACAATTGTCTTTGGTGTTATCTGTGTCCTTATGGTTAATAGTGTTTGATGAAATTGGGAGCTCTCAAGTTAGGTGCATATATGTGTAGAATTGTTATGTCCTCCTGTTGGAGTTTTCTTTTAATCAATGTAAAGTGACCTTCTTTATCTTTGCTCACTAATGTTGATTTGAAGTCCATCCTGTCAGATATTAGGAGTGCAACACCTGATTGCTTCCTAGGACCATTGTGAAAAACTGTTTTCCATCCTTTCACCCTAAGATAGTGTCTGTATTTTATTGAGAGATTAGTTTCCTGGAGGCAACAAACAGCAGGTTACTGCATTTTAAGACAACCTGCCAGCCTGTGACTTTTAGTTAGAGCAATGAGGCCATTGATATGAAGAGTTGTTATTAAAAGGTATGTGTTTACTCTTGCCATTCTTCTTGTTTTGTAGTGCTTCCTGTTTTCCCATTATTCTCTTGTTTTAACTGTTAGTTTAGTATGTTTTTTTTTTTTCCTATTTCCTCATGTGTGTGCTTTTCTTTCTCTTCAGTGTGAAATATTCCTTAAGTATTTTCTTAAGAGATGGTTTAGTTGTCATACATTCCTTTAGCCTGTTTTTGTTGTAGAATGTCATTTTTCTATCAATTTGGATTGATAGCTTTGTAGGATAAAGTAATCTTGGATGGCAGTTGTTATCTTTCAGAGCTTGGAATACATGATTCCAAACCCTACTGGCTTTTAAAATTGTGTTGAGTAATCTGCTGTTATCCATATGGACTTGCCTTTATAAGTGACTTCCATTTTTTTTTCTCTAATTGCTTTCAATATATTTTCTTTGGTTTGCATATTCTGTAGTTTAATTACAACGTGACAAGGAGATGTTCTTTCCAGGTTTTGTCTGTTTGGTGTTCTAAAAGCTTCCTGCATCTGTATTGGCATTTCTTTCCTAATTTTCTTCCATGATTTTTTGTTGAAAATGCCTACTATGCCTTTGGAGTGAAATTCTTCGCCTTCTACTATCCCCTGGATTCTTGCATTTGATCTTTTCATAGTGTCCCAAATATCTAGAAATTCCCATTTATATGTTCCTATTAGCTTGTCTTTCTCCTAGTTGGACTGTATTAGGTCTGCCACCTGGTCTTGAGTTTAGATATTCTGTTCTTGCCTTCATTCATTCTCCTTGTGAGACTTTCCACAGTGTTTTTTTTTTTTTTTTTTTAATTTGACTTACTGTGTTTTTCATTGGTATATTTCTGCCTGGGTTTCTTCCATATTTCTATTTCCTTACTTATGTCTTGTATTTACCTCCTTATTACATTAAGTTGGTTTCCTGTGTTTGCCTTCAGTAGTACATTTTCTTCTTTGATTCATTTGATTTCTTCTTTGATTTCTTTGAGTATAAATAAAATCAATTTTTGAAATCTTTGTCAAGAATTTCATTTAAAACAGTTTCATTGGGATCATTTCTGATGTGTTTATACATATTTTTGTATTTCATGTATTGATATTTTTTGTATTGTCTTGATTCTTTGTGTTTCTTTTATTATAATGTAGAAATTTTGCATCCTGAGTTAAATTTATGCACTCGGGAGGCAGAGGTAGGTGGATTGCCGTGAGTTCGAGGCCACCCTGAGACTCCATAGTGAATTCCAGGTCAGCCTGGGCTAGAGTGAGACCCTACCTCGAAAAAACCAAAAAAAAAAAAAAAAATTTATGCTTGTATTTTCTAATTATCTGCAGTGTTCTTAGCTGTCCAAAATAAACTTTATATACCTTCAGGGTAGGAGTTTAAGGCGCCAAGTGTTACTCTTGTACTCCAAGAATACATCAGACGTGATCCTAGGTGTTGAGTTTGCCTGCTATTGAAGTATTCTAGTGGGATAGATGGAATAATTTAAGGGCAAATTCTAAAATTCAACTGAGCAGTATACACATTTATCTAAACCAGCACAGAGTATTTATGAAAGAGTAGGGATTAAAACAAACAGATAACCTTATAAGGCCAAAGTCCCTAAGGGTGTTTGTTGCCCTTATACCCTTAATCCTGTCAACAGGGTGGTTGAGATTTCTGTTTGGAAATGGGTTCCAGGTCAGCCTGGGTTTGAATCAGACCCTGTCTCCAATAATGACAGAAGAAAAAGACAAAGGCCTTGTTGTCCCAAAAGCATCAAAGGCAATAATAGTCAGCCCCCAAATGCAGCTTAATTAAGAATGGCAAATCCAACCAAGAATATGTAACCTATAACCTGTCCTGATGGGGAAAGAGAGATTAGCACTTCCAATGTAGGCCTATGTACCTGCAGTTTGTCAGTTGGCTTTGTTAAGTTTTGGGGTGCCTTCCAATCTCACCAATGCTGAGTGCCCACCCAAATCCCACTGTATTGTGGTGTGGACCTGATGTTCTTATCAGCTGTGCTGGATGCCTTGCCACCAGAGATGAATAAGTTCTCTGGAGGTTCACAGCCCTGATGATTGGGGGATGGGAGAGTGTAAAAAACTTGGATTTGTGCTCAGCTGGTCCCATTTGTATCTCCTTCAGCATCTGTTCAGCTGGCCTCTGCTATCTTCCCTTCAGGTTTCTTGACTTTGCAAGGAGGCTGATGCAAGTGGAAAATCCCCTCACTTGGCTTCTGCTCCTACAGCTTGGTGCCAGGCAGGCACATGGATAGTGGTAGAAAGTGCCTCAGTGGGATTCTGTCTTACTTCCCCCTATCTGGAAGATCATTCTCCCGCCTCCTTCTCTGCTGTGGTTGATAATAACCCATACACCTTCACTTTTTAGAATAAGAGTGTATTTGGCTGTATTATTGCTTAAATGCCTCCCTAGGCTCGATTAGCATAGCTCCTATGCTGCCATCTTACCTGGAAGTCCCCCTAGAAAAGTAATAACAAGCTTGACACCAAACTAGTAAACAGAAAAACAGAACAAGTCAGAAATTAATGAAATGGATACTTAAAGAATAGTACAAATTAAAATAAGGGAAAAAAAGATTTAAAAGATAGATAAACCTTTATCCAAACTAAGGAGCCTTGAAAAGGGGCACAATACCACAAATCACAAAGTTTCAAATAAGTAAGAATAGGAAAAAGATAACTTTCTACACACATATTCTATAACTAAATTCATAAACAATTTAAACAGATGTATATATGAGCAAAGCAATTGAAGCAGTAATAAAAACTCTTCCCCAAAAGAAAATCCCAGAACTAGACTATAAAGTAATACCACCAGAACTCCTAAATTCTTTTTTGTTGTTATTTGAAATATAATTTATTTATTTATTTGCAAGGGGAGAGAGAGAGAGAGAGAGAGAGAGAGAGAGAGAGAGTCTTGTGCCACTGCAAACGAACTCCAGACACATGCACCAGTTTGTGAATCTGGCTTTACATGGGTACTGAGGAATTGAACCCAGGCCATCAGACTTTGCAAGCAAGCACCATTAATTGCTGATCCATCTCTCCAGCCTACACTAGATTCTTTAAAATATAACTGTAAGGTATTTTACTAAATTCACCATATAACATAAATACTAACTTTATACCAGAATTTATCCTAAAAATATAGACACATTGGGATTGGGACTGCTGAGACATCTAGCTACGTGGTCTGAGCAGCTACCAGGTTCCTTGATTCTCATGCCTGCAACTGCTATTGGACTACCATAAGCTAATCTAATAAATTCTGCTTTTAATATAAAAATCTTGTAAACTGAATTAAACAAAACATAGAGACTAAACACCATGTTCAAGCTGGTTTCATTCCATGAGTGCAAAGATATATAACCTGGTATATAAATAGACTCAAGATTTAAAATCATCACAAAATTATCTCAATGGATGAATACAAGGTGTTGATGAATTTTAACATCATTCCATGATAAAAACCTCTCAACCATCTATGACTAGAATGATCATAAATCAGCAAAATAAAGGGTACATGCAACAAATATATAGCCAACATTCTACTAAATGGGGAGAAATTAAAATCATTTCCTGTGAGGTCAGGAATTAGGTAAGGGTATACTAGAGCAATAAGAAAAAGACTATGATTTCAATATATAATATTTTTCTCAATGGGGGTTTTAATGCAAATCTACCTGTAACTCAGTTCAAAGCCATTTTCACATTTTCAGGTATGATTTACAGCAACATCTAACTTTCCTACACCATAATCTGTATATTTACTATGGCTGATTTTGTGAAGTAACACAGACTTTTTAGAATTAGAGATGGGTATATATTGTGTTACAACACTGCAAATTCAGTTTTCTAAACCAAATTTTCAATATTGTTCATTGCTTCTAAGGACTACAAGGGAATGACCTGTTCCAGGTTTCTCACTTTCACTTGTAGATATGTCTTTTCCAAGTGTGTCCTCACATTTTCCTTCTCATTGCATGATTCTATACTCACATTTTCCCTTTATACATGCAATCACATCATATTCTGTTAGAAAGTATGCCATGGGCATCACATATCATTCACACTTTAAGAAAACACCTACTTCCAAATAAGGACACATTCTAAAGTATTGGGGATTATGATATCACCAAACACACTTGGAGACTAGCCATTTCAATTCCTAACAAGGTCCATCTTCATACTTTATATCTCTGTTTCAAACATGTTTGTCATTGGCTCTCCAATCCATTTGTCTGCATCCCTTACTATGAATTTAAACCATTAGGCAATTTCAATGAAGTGGCAAAGATTTTTTAATCTATTTCCTGTTCTACAGTTAATAATCTAGTTAAATTCGCAAGTTCTTATTGTTATTGCCATGTAATATTATTTTTCATTTTAAAGTCATTTTGAGGGGCTATAACATTACTACACTCAATATTTTCCTTATACTTGAATGTCCTGCATAACTATTTTTCAATCAAACACACAAAATCCTTAGCTTTCATTATCGAGCCATAAAAAATTACCCAAGACATTCATATGTTGATGACTTATGGTAATTCAATAAGAATAAGTACATTGGAAGTTTGAGGTATCATTTCACATAGCCTTTTGTAACTTCAGAAGTTTTATTTTGATAATGATTCACTGTCAATTGTCTACTAAGCCATACCCAATGGCAATTTATTATAAAGAGTTGAACTCCTTGGGCCATATTGCCTTCATGGTAAAGTGCTCACTATCTATTAGAGTTCAATTAGAATTATACATAACATATATTCAGCTTTATAGCAAACACCATTATATCTACACCTGTGAAATAATGGTGGTGAGATGGGAAACAATAACATTCTCTCAGGATGATGTGAATCCCTGAAATTCACTGAGAAGCCTGGCATTGTTCTGCTTATTTTTTATTTATTTTTATTTATTATTATTATTTTGCTATAGAGAAGTGGATACAAGAATACACACTTGGATTTTCCCATATATCAATCCTCACTAGATTGTTCAAGAAGAAACTTTGGGGTTATTTTTGGTTTGTTTGTTTTGTTTTGTTTTTTTGACAGAGAGGTTTTTTTTTAATTAGTTATGTACACAGTGTGTATACAGCCATGTTGGTACCATCATTAGCCTCCTCCTTGTCCTCCCCCTCCAAAGGGACTCTCCTTGTTGTGCAATGTGGATCATGCATTCTGGGGTTAGCCATCAGTTATGGGGAGGAGGCAATGGCTCTGTGAATAATGTTGCAACATGTGACTCTAACCACCTTCTCCACTCCCCTTCCATGAATTTCCCTGAGCCATGTTGGGTACGTTTAGGGCGACTTCAGTGATAATATCTTGGGATCCTCTGTGTCTCTGGATATCTGGTTTGGTAGGAGTTGAGTGTTCTTTGTGTCTATCTCCTTCACCCTTATGATGGTACCAGGTTCACCAAGAAAGCCATATTCTTGCGCAATTCCCAATCCCTCTATGGTTTCAGGTGGGTCCTGGTGAGGTACAATGGGCTGATTCCTCAGGTTCTGCATCCATCTGAAAAAGAGAAGCAAATTCTCCATTGGAGAGTGAAGTCAGGAACAGGTAAATGGGATAACCATTATTATTTTAGAGAGAATTTCATAGGTGTAGACACTCTTATAGCCCACAATTGGTGGGAGCTTGATAATGGAGAATGAGCTAGTTTTTTGGATATGGTCTGACTTGTTTTCCAGATCCAACTATGGGTTCCATTTCACTGAGCAGATCAGTTAGCCAAATGAAGAGTAGTTGGTTACCCACCATGACTGTGTGCCACTATTGCACTTGGGTGAGCATCATATCGGGTTGTTTGCTGCTGAGCAACTTAGAACATGAGTTGCTTGAGCAGCTTTTAGTTATTTTCCCCCAGCCACTCATGTAGCAACTTCTGGTACTAGATGAGCTAACTCTCTGGGGACTGACTCTCTTCCACATTCCATCCAGGTCACTCCATGTTCTGTACCAACAGTATGTGGTGTCTTTGGCAGTAGGGTCTTACCAATAACCTTTGGTGGGTCACCAAATACTCTTACAGAAATCTGTCTTCTTTTGGGAAACCTTGTAAGTTTCTCTAATGAACAGATCATTGTGGATGTTAACCACACACTGGTACTGGGAGTTACAGACTAGCACCAAGTGAAAAGTAGGAAGAAAAAGTAGGTAATATAAAAGAGAAAGAGAGAAGAGGGATGGAGGGAGAGAAAAAAAAAACAGGAGAAAATTAAGGTTAGTCATTATACTCTCACCAGCTCCCTGTGATTCAGGTGTTTTCTCTAAAGACCTGATGAAGGTTCAACCACTTAGTCTGTCTTTTACGATATAGAATTTTATGGTACCATTGCCATTTGGGTCCAGTTTTGTCACCCCCCCCCATCCTTACCCTCCCTCTCACCCCACCCTCCCTATTGTCTGGTCCTCGAGATGCTTACAGGGAGTTATTTTTTAACTCTACCTTTAGTAGCTAGAGAAATAGACAGGATGGGCCTTAGGTACCCCTGTCTCAAGTGTGTGATGGACTTGGATGAACAATTCATTTGTCTCCTACACATAGCTGCTAAAATGGTCCAGTAGTCTACCAAGTCACTGTGAATTCAATTGTGTGATCAAAGAGGTAGTGGAAAATAGGGTCAGTCACAAGAAAAATTGAACACAAATTCAAAGAAAATACGTTTTAAATAGGAGAGAGATAAGTTGAAGTAATAACTTCATATTAACCAAAAACCTACTCAGAACACTAAATTCCACAGCACTGTATAGGAACCATCAATTCAAGTGGGATTCCTTTTTTTTTTTTTTTTTTTTTTTTTTTAGTTTTTTGAGGTAGGGTCTCATTCTAGCCCAGGCTGACCTGTAATTCACTCTGTTTTCTCAGGGTGGGCTCAAACTCATGGCAATCCTCCTACCTCTGCCTCCTGAGTGCTGGGATTAAAGACGTGCACCACTATGCCTGGTCTTTTGAAAGTTTTTTGTGTGTGTCTGTGCGCTTATTCCCCTATACCCTCACTTTTTCCATCCCTATTACCTGGGCCTGAAGTTGCCTATTCAGTATGTCAGCCACTCAACCTGAGTCTGGCTGGGGACCACATATGAGTGAGAACATGTCACATTTTTCTTTCTATAATTGAGTGTGTTTGCTGATTATGATCTGTTCTAAGCCCATACATTTTCCTACAAATTTATTTTAATCATTTTTTTTCCTTACTGCTGAGTAGAATTCCATTGTAGATATATAAAACAACTTCATTATCTACTTATTTAATGATGGTCACTTGGGTTGATTCCAGTTACTAGCTATTATAAATTGAACAGCTATAAACATGGTTGAGCAAACAACTATGTAATGAAGGATGGAATCCAGCAAGGGAATAAGTGGGTCTCTTGGCGGTTCTATATTCATCTCTTTCAGGAATCTCCATATTGATTTCCATAGTGGTTAAACCAGTTTACATTAACAACAAGAGTGATTAAGGGTTCCTCTTTCCCCCATTCCTCACCAATATTTGTTGTCATTTGATTTTTTTTAATGATTGCTATCTTTACTGGAATAAGGTGGAATCTCATTGTTGTTTTAATTTGCATTTCCCTAATGGTTAGAGATGTTGAAATTTTTCATAAGTGCATGTTAGCCATTTGTATTTCTTCCTCTGAGAACTCCCTATTACGTTCTCTACACCAATTTTTCAGTGGGCTGTTTGATTTTTTTTTCTTGCTTAATTTTTTGAGTTCTTTGTAGATTAGGCATATTAGGTCTTTGTCAGTGGTATAGCTTGCAAATTTTTTCTCTCATTTTGTGGGTAATCTATTGGCTCTGATTATGGCATGCTTGTCTGTGAGAAAGCTTTTTAGCTTCATAAAATCCCATTGGTTGGGAAATTGTTTTATTTCCTGGGTTATTGGGGTATTGTTCATAAAATCCTTCCCCACTCTATATAGTGGAGAGTTCCTCCTATTTTTTCTTCCAGTAGTTGAAGAGTTTCAGGTCTTATATAGTGGTCTTTAAACCACTTGGAGTTGATTTTGTGTATGGTGAAATGAGTATTATAGTTTCATTTTTCTACATGTGGTTATCCAATTTGACCAGCACTGCTGTTGAAGATGCTATCTTTTTCCTAGTGTATGTTGTTGGCTCCTTTGTTAAAGATGAAGTACACTATAGTTTGTCTTTCTGTGCTTGTATGAGTTCACTTACTGTGAGCTGTCCAATTCCATACTTTTTCCTATAAAGTTCATTACATCATTTTTCCTTATGGCTGAGTGCAATTCCATTGTGTATATATGTGCCACATGTTCATCATCCAATCATAAAATGATCAGTATCTGGGTTGATTCTATTTCAAGGCTATTGTAAATTGAGAAGCTATCAATGTAGTGGAGCAATTTTCTCTGTACTGAAGATTGGAGCATTTAGGATAGAAGCTGAATAGAGGAGTAGCTGGGTCAGTTGGTAGTGTTATTTTATCATTTTCATGATTTTCCATATTTATTTCCATAGTGGTTTTATAAGTTTCTACACTCATCAGCAGTGAATGATGTTTCCTCTTTCCCCACAACCTCTCCAATATTAATTGTCATTTGATTCTTTAATGAGTGTATCCTGACTGTGTAAGTTGGAATCTCACTGTTGTTTTAATTTGCATTTTGCTGATGGTTAGGGGTGTTGAACATTTTCTTAAGTGGGTGTTAACAATTTGACTTTCTTTTTTAATTTTTTGTTTATTTGTTTATTTGAGAGAGATAGAGATAGATAGATAGAGAGAGAGACAGAGAGAGAGACAGAGAGAGAGAGAGAGAGAGAGAGAGAGAATGGGGGCACCGGTGCCAACAGCCACTGCAAACGAACTCCAGATGCATATGCCACTTTGTGCATATGGATTACATGGGTACGGGTGAATCAAGCCTAGAACCAGGGTCCTTAGGCTTCATATGCAAGCACTCTACTGCCCCCATTTATCTTTCTTGACTAAGAATTTCCTATTCAGTTCCCTGCCACATTTTTTGGGTGGATTGTTTGAGATTTTAGTGCTTAGTTTTTTGAGTTCTTTGTAGATTCTAGATATTAGGTCTCTGTCATTGGTAGAACTATAGATTTTCTACCATTCTTTGGTTAATTGGTTGGCTCTATTTACAGTATATTTTTCTGTACAAAAGCTTTTCAGTTTCATGAGATTCCACTTGTTGAATGATTGTTTAATTTCCTGGGCTACAGTGGTATTGCTCAAGAAGTCTTTCTGAACTTCTATATGATACAGTTTTCCCCATTATTTCTTCCAGGCAATTAAGAGTTTCACGTCTTATGGTGAGGTCTTTATTCCATTTGGAGTTTATTTTTGTGCATGGTGAAAGGAGTGGGTCTCTTCTCATATTTCTACATGTGGTTATTCAATTTTGACAGCACCATTTGTTGACGATGATGACTTTTCTCCAGTGTGTGTTTTTGGCATCTTTGTCAAAGTTCAAGTAGTTGTATTTGTTTGAACTAAGGGCTAGATCTTGAATTCTTTTCCACTGGTCTGTATATTTTGTTATGCCAGTACCATGCTATTTTTGTTAGTATGACATTGCAGTATAGCTTTAGAACAGGTATGGGAGGTGTTTCTTTTGCTGAAGATGCTTTTGGGTATCTGCAGCCTTTTGCCATTCCATATAAATTTTGAGATTGCTTTTTCTATCTCTGTGAAGAATGATGCTGGAAATTTTATTGATGTTGCATTGAATCTGTATGTTGCTTTATGTAGGATTGCCATTTTCACAATATTAATTCTACCTGTCCAGAAACATGAAAAATGGAAGACCTTTCCATCTTCTCATACTCTCCTCAATTTCTTTCTTGAGTGTTTTAATGTTTTCAATATAGAGTACTTTCACATCCTTGGTTAGTGTTATTCCAAAGTATTTCACTTTTGTGGCTATTAAAAATGGGACAGCCTCTCTTATTGCTTTCTTTATATATTTATCTATTACATGGAGGAAGGCTATTATTCTGTGTACTATTTTTTTGTATTCTTGCACTTTCCTGAAGTAATTTATCAACTTTAGAGGTTTTATGGTGTAGTCTTTCAGGTCATTTTTGGTATAGGATCATGTAATCTGCATATAAGGCTCATTTGACTTCTTTCTTTCCAATTTGAATCCATTTTATATCTTACTCTACCCTTATTACTTAATCTAAGACTTCTAGTACTATGTTTAAGAGCAGTGATGAGAGTGGGCACATCTGTCTTGTTCCAAATCTTAATGGGACCTCCTTGAATGTTTCCCCACTACATATGATGCAGGCTTTAGGAGTTTTCTATATACCCTTCATTACGTTAAGATATAAACCCTCCATGCCTATTCCCTCCATCATAAAGTGATGTTATAATTTGCCGAAGGTCTTCTCTGCATCTATTGAAATGATCATGTGGTTCTTGTGTTTATTAACGTGGTATGGTTTATTAATTGACTTCTGTATATTATACTATCCCTGAATCCCTGGATTGAATCCTGATGACCAAGGTGGATAATCCTTTTGCTGTATTGCTGAATTTGGTTTGTAACCGGTTTGTTCAGAATTTTTGTATCTAAGTTTATCATGGGCATACTTGTCTAGTTTCTTTTTTGTTTGTTTGTTTTACATCTTGTTTTGGTATTATTGTGGTGCTACATTCATGGAAGGAGTTGGGGAGCATTCACTATTCTCTGATTATGTGAAAAACCTTGAAAAAAAGTGGTTTTAGTTCTTTGATGAAGCTTTGGTAGAATTTGACTGAGAATCCATCAGATCCTGGACTTTCCCTTTTGGGAAATTTGATTACATTTTCAATATAAATGGATGTAATAGATTTTTTAAGCAATTTATCTGTTTTGGACTTAATTTTGGTAAGTGGTGTGTGTCTATTAGTTCATCTATTTCCTCCAGGTTATCCAATTTTGTGGAGTAGAGTTTTTAAAAAATATGTCCTAATGATTCTTCAAATTTCATTGTTGTTGTAACCTCTCCTATTTAATTTCTAATTTTGTTAACTTTAGAGTTCTTATTTTGTTGTTTGATCAAATTACCAAGGAGTTTATCAATCAATCCTGTTTATTTTGTCAAAGAATGAACTCTTTGTTTGGTCAATTTTCTTAATGGCTTCTTAATTTTCAATTCATTAATTTTTGCTCTGGTATTAATTATTTCTTTCTGTCTGGAATTCTTAGGGTTGGATTGTTTTTCTTTATCCAACACCTTTAGGTGGACAGTTACATTATTGATTTGAGATCTCTGTCTTTGTACTTAAGGCATTTAGTGCTATATATACCCCCCCCTTTGGACTGCCTTTATTGGGTCTCATAAATTTTGGTATGTTGTGTTTTCATTATCATTGAGTTCAAGAAATTTTACCATTTCCTTTTTGATTTCTTCCATGATCCATTCATTGTTTAATAGAATGTTGTTCATTTTCCAGGAGCTAGTGCAATTTCTCTTGTTAATTTCTGGCTTTTAAGCATTGTGGTCCAATATGAGGCAAGAAGTTATGGCAATTTTTCTGATTTTATGAAGGCATGCTTTGTGCCCTAATATATGATATGCTTTGTAGAAGTTTTGCTACTGAGAACATGCATGTTATAGAATTGGGGTGGAATATTTTGTAGAGCTCTGTTTGGACTAATTGATCTATAGTGCTATTAAGATCTGTTATGTCCCTGTTTATTTTCTGCTTAGATGATCTGTCGGATGATGGTAGTGGGGTGTTGAAGTCCCCTATTATGTTGGTATTGGAATTTATTTATGATTTGTTGGCAAGTAGGTTTTGGTTTATAAAATGTGGTGCACCTGTGTTTGGTGCATATAACTTTATGATTGTGATGTCCTCTTGTTGCATTGTTCACTTGATGAGTAAAAAGTGGCCTTCTTTGTCCTTGTAAATTACCTTTGGTTTGAAGTCTATTTTGTTGGATATTAATATAGTCACACCTCCTTTTTTTCTTATTTCCATTAGCTTGGAAATCATTTTCCATCCTTTCACCAGATGAGGTGTCTGTCCTTATTGGTGATTTAGATTTTTTGAAGGAAACATATGGAAAGGTCCATTATTCTGATCCACCTTATTAACTTGTGTCTTTTTATGGGTGAGTTAAATTCATTAATATTTACCTTTGAGGTTTGATTTAATCCCTGTTTGCCATTCTCAAGAATTTATGGGGCTTGGTATTCTGACCTTTATCATGTTTGTTCTTGTTTTGGTTATCAGGTTCATCCTCCTGTAGATTATTGAGGATGGATGTTCCACTCTTCTGCCTGGAATATTTCCTGAAGTAGTCTCTATTTGTTGGGCTTAGTGTTTATATGAGCATAAAGCTGGCTTGCATCATTGAAAGCTTTCCTTTCTCCATCTATTATGAGGGATACTTTTACTGGGCACAAAAGTTTATGTTATAAGCCATAGCTTTTTAGAGTTTGAAGTACTCCATTTCAAGCCCTTATTGTTTCATGTTGTCCATAGAAAAATATGAGGTAACTTTGATGGGATTATTTGTATGTAATGAGTTGCTTCTATCTTGTTGCTTTTAGCACTCTCTTTATTTTCATTGTTTAGAGTTTTAACTATGATGTGCCTTTCTTTTTTCTTTATTAGTCAGTTCTGTATTCAGCAAATACAGTCAGTTTGGTACCATTATTAGGCTCATCTGTGACCTACCCCCTCCCCTTGGCCCCTCCTTGTTGAGGTATATGGGTCATGCATTGTGGAGTTAGCCTACAGTTATGGGTAAGACAAATGTATCTGCATATCATGACCCAACATGTGACTCTGACTTTCTTTCTGCCCCCTCTTCCACGAAATTTCCCTGATCCATGTTGGGTTCATTTTTGGTCTGCTTCAGTGATGAGGTGTTGGGGGCCTCTGAGGCTCTGGCTCTCTGATTTGGTAGGAGTTGATTTTTCTCTGTGCTGATCTCCTTCCCCCTTGTGCTGGTATCCGGTTCATCAGGAAAACAGCACCCTTGCTTGTTTCTCCAATTTTTCTTAGTTTCAGCTGAGGCCCTTTGGAGGTATGATGGGGTGGCTCTCTCCTTAGGATCTACATCTATCTGAAAAAGAGAAGCAGATTCTCCAACGGAGAGTAAGTTAGCACCAAGACAAATGAGATAACCCTTACTTTTTTTTTTAATAGAGAATTTAATACGTGTAGGCCCTCTTGTAGCCCAAAATTAATGGTAGCTTCATATTGGAGAATGGGTTTACGTTTGGATCTGGTTCTGACTTGTTTCCCAGCTCCAGGTATGGGTCCCATACCAGTGAGGGGATCAGTTAGCCAAATTGAGAGCAGTTGTTTCCCCACCATGGCTGTGTGCCACCACTGCACTTGTGTGGGCATCACAACAAGTTATTTGCTGCTAAGTAGGTTAGACCATGCATTGCTTCGACAGATATTGGTCAATTTCCCCCAGTCGCCCATGTAGCACCTTCTGGCACTAGACGCGCTGACTGTCTGGGGACTGACTCTCTTCCAACTGCCAGCCATGCCATTCTAATTTGCATGTCAATCACATAAGGTATCTTCAGCAGTAGGGTCTTACCACTAGCCTTTGGTGGGTCATCAAGTACTCTGACAGAAATCTGTCTGTCTTTTAGGAAACCTTGTAGGTCTCTCTGATCAAAAGCTCATTGTGGATGATAGCACCATGCTGGATCTGGGAGTTACAGGTCAGTGCCCACTAAGAAAATGAGGAAAAAGTTAACATATACAAGAGTTAGAGATAAGAGAGAGAGAGACAGGGAGAGGGGAAGTGAGGGAGGGAAGATGTAGGAGATTAAGGTTAGTCTTAATCTTACCCTCTCCAGTGTCTTGTGGTTCAGGTGTTCCCTGTAAGGGCCTGGTGAAGGATCAGCCATTTGGTCTGTCTTTTAGTAAGTAGAAGATTATGGTACCATTGCTGTTTGGGTCTAGATTTGTGTTTCCCACCCCTTTGATGCCCTCCTCTCCCTCCCCTTCCATCCTAGTGTCTAGTCTAGGAGATGCTTGCTGGGTATGTAAGGTATCTTCGGTAGATTCAGGTTAGGTGCTGTAGATGAGTGAGACTATGTGGCGATTTTTTTTCTGTGATTGGGTAAGTTCACTGAGAATGATCTGTTCCAGGTTCAACCATTTTTCCTCAAATTTCATTGTATCATTTTTTCTTACTGCTGTATAAAATTCCATTGTGTAGATATACCACATCTTAGTTATCCATTCTTCTAGTGATGGACATCTGGATTGATTCCAGCTCTTAGCTATTACAAATTGAGCTGCTATAAACATGGTTGAGCAAATCTCTTTAGTCTGTGGTTTGAAGGTTTTAGGGTAGATGCCCAGTAAGTGAATAACTGGGTCTTTTGGTATCTCTATACTCAGCTTTTTCAGAAGTCTCCATATTGCTTTCCAAAGTGGTTGTACCATCCTACATTCCCACCAACAGTGGAGTTTCTTCTTTGGTTCTGTCTGTTTGGTACTTTGTGAGTTTCTTCAATCTGGATGGACCTCTCTTTTGTAAAGTTGGAAATTTTTTCTTCAGTAAATTTGTTGATTACGTTCTCTAAGCCTATGACCTGGATTTCTCCCCATTCTGTGACACATATGATCTGGATGTTTGGTCAGATTAGGGTATCCCACAAACCCCTCCTGTTCTGTTCACATGATATTTTGAACTTTTCAAAGGTTTTGGACTCCTGGTCCATTTCTTCTGTATTGTGTTTCAGATCAGAGGTTCTGTCCTCCACATGATTGACTCTGTTAGTGAGGTCTTCTAGACTGGCTTGTAAATGCTCTATTAAGTTTTTGTTTTCTGTTATGTTTTGCTTTTATGAGGATTAGTATCAGGTCGAGGTTTGATTCTATTTATTCTTCTTGGAATTTATTCTTGCATTTGATCATGTCTTCATTACGTTTAATCAGCTGGTTATTGATATGCTTTATTTGTTGACTCACCTTCAATTTTAATTATCTCTCTTTTGATGTCTCTCTGTTCTTTCTCAATTAAGCCTAGTAACAAAGGCTGTGTACATTTCATTTATGTGATTGTTAGCTTTTGCTTTCAGTTCTGCAAAACTCTTGTTTATGGTCACATTGAATTTCTGTCATCAGGTTTGTGCTTTCATTTTGGGATTCATTTCTGTTGTCTACTCTGTGTTTTCAATGGAGGTTTCCATTGTGGGAGGGTCCATGGAGATGGCCAGTATGGGGACATTGGTCAGGAACAGGGGAATGTGAAGGTAGCTGGAGGTGTAGCCTGGCTCCAATCAGAGGAGTCAGCCAAGTTGGAACTTGAGTTTACCTATTTGTATCTGCCTCCAATGAGCTTGCTTTCACTGGTCATTCCCTGCTTACAGTGAGCTACATGTGCCCAGTGGGCAGGTTTTCTCCCTCTATTAATTTTTATTAAAGGTAGGATAAAACCAAAAACTTGGGGTTCATAAATTCCAGGGGATACCTCCTGACCCCTAAATCCTGCATCAACAACACATATGTAGACTCAGTGGTTCCCTACCCATCCCAATGGGGAATAGGAAGCTGGGGCTATACTTACTGTGTATGCATGTATCCCAGCCACCCTATACCAGCAGCGAGTGAACCAGGAGGTAGGGAACTAGGAACTGAGGAACAGGGATCCCAGGCCTCCTCATACCACACTCATGAATCCACCAGAACAGGGCAAATGCAATTTGGGGAACTAGGAGCCCATGCCTACTCATGTTGCATATGTGAAGAGTTCAAGCAGCCCCACACCAGTGGAAGGTGAACTGAGTATACAGGAAACATGAGCCCAGGCCTTCTCATGTTGCAGCCTCCAAATCCTTATTATGAAATTATAATTAAGGAGCTAATTAGACTGTTATAGTGACTTTTCCTTAGAAACTGCATGAGGTAACATGTTAACCAAGGTTATGAGGCAAAACCCCTTCTTTAAAAATGTAATAGTAATTCAAATCAAAGAATCAATATTTTATGTCACTAATAGGTTAATTTCTTCAGGACAGGTTTATTAGTAGCAATTAAAATCATTAATATAACCCTAGTATTTTGTTCAAGCATATTATGTACTTTGAGCATATTCACTTATTTACTTCCAATTACTACTCTCTCCTACCTCTCTCTCTTCTTTTCCTTCCATCTTCCAAACACACACGCATTTACACACACCAACACACATATAAATACATAGATAGATAGATAGATAGATAGATAGATAGATAGATAGAAGATAGATGGATGATACCCACTATGGAAATGAGTATAAAGGGTTCCTTCAAAATATAAAAATGAAAAGAAATTTCATATATTCCTGCTATTGTATTCCTAGGAATATATCCAAAGATATCTAAGGCACTATACATATAACAAAGTTATAGAATCAGCCATGTGTCCATCAACAACTGACTGGGTAAAGAGAATGTGAATGTGAATATGTGTATGTGTTTGTATTCTGACATGAAAAGGGTTACATGAATGATGCACCAAGTTTTTTCTCCCCATGACAAAAAAATGTACTAGGTAACTGATAAGCTCAGGAAATCTTGAGGAAGTGTTACACACTTTTGAATTATAAATACTTGCAGAAAATATACTTAGATGTGAGGAAAAGTCCCAAAAATCTTTCTTGCTGTCCCACATATCTAAACAGAAGTAACCAAGTAGAAGTGTTGAGAAAACTAATTTTATTATTTCCCAGCTACAATTTTGCTTCCTGCCATCTTACAGAGAGCAGGCATGTCCACTAGCTCATATGAAAGAGTTATATGATTTTGGTCTATGCTTATGCTTTGCTATTTTTTCCTGAAATATTATATCTAAAATTATAGAAAAAGAGGTACTAGGTACCTTTTATAACTAATATGATGTGGTAAAATGCAAATGGCCTTCGTTACTTACTATTAAATGGAACTATGATAACAAAAATAAAATATTTTACAGTTAGTTTGCCAAGTGAATCTAAAATATATAAAAATATGAAATCATGTAAGGCTATAATTACTTTTGACATTTTTATCTTTATAATTAGTTGACATTTGAACAAAAACTTTCATATTTTAGTCAAACATAACTAGACAAATAATGAAGATAGAAGGCATATTATTTACATTTGCCATTATGGATGCTAAAACAAATTTTATTAATTTTTATTATTAAGAAAAGATACTAGCCGGGCGTGGTGGCACACGCCTTTAATCCCAGCACTCGGGAGGCAGAGGCAGAAGGATCTCCGAGAGTTCGAGGCCACCCTGAGACTCCATAGTGAATTCCAGGTCAGCCTGGGCTAGAGGGAGACCCTGCCTCGAAAACCCAAAAAAAAAAAAAAGATACTTTCCCTCTAAATGTGTTTGCAGTGATAAATTAACTGTGATGGGAAATTTGCAGGATGGTGAAAGAATTCATCTTTGGCCGGCAGTGTAAAACTGGGAAAGTGCTGGACAAAGCCTTCAGAAGATGTAGCAATTTTGATTTTGTAGTAGTGTACATTCAGTAATGTTGATTTTAGATAAATGCTGACTATTATAACTCAGTTTCATGAGGAGTTAAAAGCGTAAAAAATGAATACAAAGTAACTACCATAATGAAACATAATTTTTAAAAAAAATTTTTTTTGAATTTTTTATTAATTAGATTTGTACTCATCAAATAAACTTTGGTACCATTATTAGGCTCACCATTACATACCTCCTCCCCTTGACCCCTCCTTGTTGAGGTTTATGTGTCATGCATGCTCGAGTTAGCCCACAGTTATGGGTAGGATAAATGTCTGCATACCATGTCCCAACATGTGGCTCTGACATTCTTTCCACCCCCTCTTCCACAAAATTTCCCTGAGCCATGTTGTGTTCATTTTTGGTCTGGTTCAGTGATGAGGTGTTGGGGGCCTCTAGGTCTCTGGATCTCTGATATGATAGGAGTTGATTTTTCTCTCTGTTGTTCTCCTTCACACTTGTGCTGGTACCTGGTTCACCAAGAAAACATCACCCTTTCTTGTTTCGCCAATTTTTCTTAGTTTCAGCTGGGGCCCTTTTCAGGTATGATGGGGTAGCTCTCTCCTTAGGATCTACATCTACCTGCAAAATAGAAGCAGGTTCTCCAACAGAGAGTAAGTTAGCACCAGACAAGTGTGATGACCCTTAATTTTTTATAGAGAATTTAATATGTGTAGACCTTCTTGTAGCCCATGATTGGTGGTAGCTTGATAACGCAGAGTGGGCTTATATTTGGATATGGTTCTGACTTGTTTCCCAAATCCAGCTATGGGTCCCGTACCACTGAGGGGATCAGTTAGCCAAATCAAGAGCAGTTGGTTTCCCACCATGGCTGTGTGCCACTATTGCACTTATGTGAGCTTCCCGGCAAGTTATTTGCTGCTAAGTAGGTTAGGCCATGAGTTGCTTGGACAGATATTGGTCATTTTCCCCCAGTCGCCCATGTAGCGCCTTCTGGCGCTAGATGTGCTGACTGTCTGGGGACTGACTCTCTTCCAACTTCCAGCCATGCCATTCTAATTTGCATGTCAATCACATAAGGTGTCTTCAGCAGTAGGGTCTTATCACTGACCTTTGGTGGGTCATCAAGTACTCTGACAGAAATCTGTCTTTCTTTTAGGAAACCTTTTAGGTCTCTCTAATCAAAAGCTCATTGTGGATGATAGCCACATGTTGGTATTGGGAGTTACAGGTCAGTGCCCATTAAGAAAAGGAAGAAAAAGATAAGTATTATAAAATAGAAAGAAGAGGGAGAGAGAGAGAGAGAGAGAGAGAGAGAGAGAGAGAGAGAGAGAGAAGCTGGGGAAGATTAAGGTCAGTCTTCATCATACCCTCTCCAGTGTCTTTCGGCCCAGGAAATCTTTCTAAGGCCTGGTGATGTTTCAACCGTTTTGTCTGCCTTTTAGGATGTAGAATTTTATGGTACCATTGCCATTTGGGTCTAGATTTGTGTTTCCCACCCCTCCGTTGCCCTCCTCTCCCTCCCAACGCATCTTATTGTCTACACCAGAAGATGCTTGCTGGGTATGTAAGGCATCTTGGGTAGATTCATGTTAGGTGCTGTAGATGAGTGAGACTATGTGGTGATTTTTTGTCTATGATTGGGTAAGTTCACTGAGTATGGTCTGTTCCAGGTTCAACCATTTTTCCTCAAATTTCATTGTGTCATTTTTTCTTACTGCTATATAGAATTCCATTGTGGAGATATACCACATCTTAGTTATCCATTCTTCTAGTGATGGACATCTGGGTTGATTCCAGCTCTTAGATATTATGAATTGTGCTGCTACAAACATGGTTGAGCAAATCTCTCTGGCCTGTGGTTTGAAGGTTTTAGGGTAGATGTCTAGCAAGGGAATAACTGGGTCTGTTGGTATCTCTATAGTCAGCTATTTCAGGAGTCTCCAGATTGCTTTCCAAAGTGGTTGTACCATCTTACATTCCCACCAACTGTGGATGAGAATGTAGGAGCTTGTTTGTGTAGGGAGACTTAGGAGGAACGTGAAAAAGTGTATGAGTGTTCCTACTTCTCCACATCCTCACCAGCATTTATTTTCATTTGATTTTTTGATGTTTGCTATCCTTACTGGGGAAAGGTGGAATCTCATAGTTGTTTTAAGTTGCATTTCCCTGTTGATTAGGGATGATGAACATTTTTTTAAGTGTGTGTTTGCCATTTGTATTTCTTCCTCTGTGAACTGCCTGTTCAGCTCTTTGCCCCATTTTGTGAGTGGGGTGTTTGACTTTTTATTGTTTACATTTTTGAGTTCTTTGTAGATTCTAGAGATTAAGCCTCTGTCAGTTGGATAACCAGCAAATATTTTCTACCATTCTGTGGGTAATCTATTGGCTTTGCTTATTGTATGCTTGTCTGCAAAGAAACTCTTCAGCTTCATGTGATCCCATTGGTTGAGTGACTGTTTAAGATCGTGATCTACTGGGGTTTTGTTCAGGAAATCTTTTTCCATTCCTATATCATGGAAAGTAGTTCCTATATTTTCTTCCAGTAGTAGTCGAGTTTCTGCTATTATATTGAGGCCTTTGGCCCATTTGGACTTGAGTGCAGTGCATCACAAAATGTGTGAATCAAGTTTCAGTTTCCTACTTATGGTTATCCTGTTTGTACAGCACCATGTGTTAAAGATGCTCTCTTTTTTTCCCAGCCTATATTGTTAGGTCCTTTGTCAAATATCAAGTAGCTATCGTTGTTTGACCCAATGTCCAGGTCCTCAAGTCTATTCCATTGGTCTATACTCCTGTTTTATGCCAGTACCATGCTGTTTTTATTACTATGGCTTTGTATTATAGCTTTAGATCAGGTATTGGGATGCCTTCACATGTATTTCTTTTTCTGAGGATATGTTTGGATATGAGAGGCCTTCTGCCTTTCCATATGAAATTTGAAATCATTTTTCCATCTCTGTGAAGAACACTGTTGGGATTTTAACTGGAATTGCATTAAATCTGTATATTTCCTTTGGAATGATTGCCATCTTCACAATGTTAATTCTGCCTATACATTAATATGGGTCTTTCCATTTTCTCAAGTCCTCCTCAATTTCTTTTTTGAGTGCTTTTTGTTTTCGTTGTATAGATCGTTCACTTCCTTGGTTGATATTATTCCAAGGTATTTTATTTTTTATTGTTATTGAACATGGGGCCATTTCCCTTATTTCTTTCTCTGTATCTCTGTATTGTGCATATAGAAAGGCTACTGATTTTCGTGATTGATTTTTTATCCTGCTACTTTTCTATAGGAGTTAATCACCTTCAGGAGTTTTGGGAGGGAGTCTCTCGGGTCTCTTGCATATATAATCATGTCATCAACCAATAGGGTTAACTTAAATTCTCCCTTTCCAAATTGTATCCCTTTTATTTCCTTCTCCTGTCTTATGGCTTGAGCTAGGACTTCCAGTACTATATTGAAAAGCAGAGGTGAGAGTGGACAACCTTGTCTTTTTCCTGATCTTAATGGGAATTCCTCCAGTCTCTCCCCATTAAGTATTACTTGGGCCTTAGGAGCTTTGTATATTGCCTTTATTATGTTAAGATATGAACCAGCCATGCCAATTCTCTCCAATGTTTTGATCATGAAGTGATGTTGTATCTTGTCAAAGGCCTTTTCTGCATCTATCGAAATGATCATGTGGTTTTTATGTTTAACCTTGTTTATGTGGTGTATTACATTGATAAATTCCCATAAGTTGAAGCACCCCTGTGTTCACGGGATGAATTCCACTTGGTCAAGGTAGATAATGCTTTTGATGTGTTGTTAGATTCAGTTTGAAAGGATTTTGTTCAGGATCTTTGCATCTAAGTTAATCAGGGAAATAGGCCGGTAGTTTTTTTTTCTTGTGGCATCTCTGCCTGGTTTTGGAATTAGAATGATGCTAGCTTCATAAAAGGAGTTGGGTAGCTTTCCCTGTTCACCAATTGTATGGCACAGTTTGAGGAAGATTGGTTTGATTTCTTCCATGAAGGTTTGATAGAATTCAGCTGAGAAGCCATCAGGTCCTGGACTTTTCTTTTTTGGGAGATTTTTATTACTTTTTCAATCTCCATGAGTGTGATGGGTTGATTGAGGTGATTAATCTGCTCTGTGTTTAGATTTGGTAGATGGTATGCATCCAAGAATTTATCCATCTCCTCCATATTATCCAGTTTTGTGGAGTAGAGTTTTTTGAAATAAGTCCTGATGATTCTCCCAATTTCACTTATGTCTGTTGTGATCTCTCCTTTTTCATTTTGAATTTTGTTAATTTGAAGCTTCTCCTTTTTTTGCTTGATCAGATTGGCCAGGGGCTTTTCAATCTTTTATATTTTTTCAAAGAACAAGCTCTTTTTTTTTTGTCAATTGTCTTAATTGTTTCTTTAGTTTCCAAATCATTGATTTCTGCTCTGATTTTAACTATTTCTTTCCTTCTGGAGCTGTTTGGGTTGGATTTTTCTCATTTTTCCAGTGCCTTTAGGTGGATTGTTAGGTCATTGATTTGGGACCTTTCTGTCTTTTTAATGAAGGCATTCAGTGCTATGAATTTTCCCCTGAGGACCGGCTTCATTGTGTCCCATAAGTTTTGGTACGATGTGTTCTCATTGTCATTCAATTCCAGAAATTTTGCAATTTCGTTTTTTTATTTCATCCACTATCCATTTATTGTTTAAAAGTGTGCTGTTCAGTTTCCAGGTGCCGCTGGGATTCTTGGTGGGTCTTTTGTTGTTGATTTCTAGCAATATAGCATTGTGATCTGATATCATGCAGGGAATTATGTCAATCTTCCTAAATATGTGGAGGCAGTCTTTGTGACCCAGTATATGGTCTATTTTAGAGAATGTTCCATGGGCTGCTGAGAAGAATGTGTAGTCTGTGGATTTGGGATGGAAAGTTCTGTAGATGTCCGTTAGGTCTAAGTGATCTGTGGTTTTGTTGAGCTCTCTTACTTCCCAGTTGAGTTTCTGTTTGGATGATCTGTCTATTACTGATAATGGTGTATTGAAGGCCCCAACTATGATGGTATTGGTACTTATTTCTGTTTTATTGTCAAGTAGGTTTTGTTTTATGAACTGTGGTGCCCCTGTGTTTGGTGCATACAGATTTATGATTCTGATATCCTCTTGATGGATCGTTCCCTTGATAAGTAGGAAGTGGCCCTCTTTGTCTTTTATGATTATTTTTGGTTAGAAGTCTATTTTATGAGATATTAATATAGCTTTCACCCTGAGGAAGTGTCTGTCTTTAGTGGTGAGGTGGGTTTCTTGAAGAAAACAGATTGAAGGGTCTAATTTTCTGATCCATCCTGTTAGCTTGTGTCTCTTCATGGGTGAATTAAGGCCATTAATATTTAGGGTAATGACTGTGAGATTTGATTTGATCCCTGCCATACTGTGATGGTATATGTGGGTTGGTGTTTTCATGGACTTTGAAGTTTTTTGTGCCTACTCTGAGTTTGGTTATTGTGATCTGATTTTTGTAGGCATTTCTGGTTGATTATTTGTTTCTTCTCTGTGGAGAATTTCCTGAAATATTCTCTGTAGGTTTGGTTTTGTGTTCATGTATTTGCAAAGGTGAGTTTTGTCATGGAAAGTTTTTATTTCACCATTTAATATGAGGGATACTTTTTCTGGGTAGAGTAGTTGGGGTTGGATGCCATAGTTTCTTAGAATTTGCAGTGTTTCATTCCTGTCCCTTCTAGCTTTCAGGGTTTCCATTGAGTAGTCTGAAGGAATTCTGATGGGTTTACCTTTAAAAGTGGTCTTTTTTTTTTTTTTTTTCCTAGCTGCTTTTAGGATTTTCTCTTTGCTGTCAATGTTTAGAGTCTTAATCACCACATGCCCTGGAGTTCCTCCTTTGGTCCAGTATGTTTGGAGTTCTGTTAGCTTCTTGTATCATGATGGGCCTTTCTTTTAAGAGACTGGCGTAGTTTTCTTTAATTATTTTGTAAAGTAATTTCTCCATGCTTCTTGGAATTCATCCTTACCTTTCTTTATTTCTTAATCAGCATCGCCAGCTGATTTTTGAGGTCCCCTTTTTTTCACTCTCCCTCATATCTCTTAACTGTCTTTGAACTCCTTCCATTTTCTGTTCTATTAGGTCTAATCTAGTGATGGCAGCATCTATGTGATTATCCATCGTTGTTGCTTTTCTGCAAGTTCTACCAGTAGCTTGGTCAGGGTTGCATTGCTCTTAGCTTCATTTTGGTGTTCTGATACTAATGACTCTTCTATATTTTGATTAGAGATGTTCATTATAGGACTTGTTGATCTAACTGGATTTTCTTCCATTTGATTTTTTATGTTATTTCTTTTGCACTGTGGTCTGCCCATTGTAGTCTATGGGCACGTGGGTGGGAGGATCAGCCTTGGCTCAATCACAATGGGAATCCTTTAGATGAGAGGAAAAGAAAAAAAAATTTACTTAGTATATAGCAAAGAGAGCAATGGATTATATCAGTGTAGAACTGCCCACGTAAGATGATGAGCTATCGTGGTCTCAGTTTTGAAACTGTCCTTGTTTTGTTAAGGTGAGCCATAATTCATGCAATTTCCCATCATGCAATATCAGTATCCAAATGAAGATAGTCTTGATTGGATGATGTTTGGTCATGGTTGTAGAATGGATATACATTTTGATTATTTACACCTTGCTTCCTGTCTATCATTAACAGACAGACAGAATGGAGCACCTTTCTTTGGAAGATGGTAGGGACCCTTTCTGGGCCACACTCACATTGAGAACCTTTTCCCTTTTTCATCTCTCAGTAATAGTCTTTTTCCCACATTAAATGATGATTATTCAAGTGATCCAACAGGAAATATGAAGTACATTATAGTCTGTATTAATTTTTCTTCAATGGGTGCTCCTTCATATATTGAATTTTTTGTCATAATCAATGCCTGAAGAATTAAAACTACAATACATAATGCAAACTCAAAATGATACTTTAAAAAAACTGTAGGGGTAAAAATTGACAGAAGCATCAAGTCAATATTTTACATATGAACAATAGTGTTTCTTATAACCTAGAACTTAAATTTAGTAAGAATAAAACACAAATTTTTATTTTAATAAAAGAGTACATAAACTTTCTGCTTGAAAATATTTGGAGAATATGTAGTGATATATAGCATGATCTTCCAGTAATAGCATAGCTCAACATACTCAGGCACAGGAAAATGCTGGAGAAGAGTAACTTAGTGAATACATAGAGCTAACAAAGTGTTTTACTTCAAACTTGACAAAGGACCTCATATTACTATAGTTAAATTCTTTTCTTTTAATTTTTTTTTACTATATTTTATTTATGAGAGAGAGAGAGAATGAATGGATGCCCCAGGGCCTCCAGACACAGCAAACAAACTCCAGATGCATGAACCCTATTGTGCATCTGCCATATGTAGGTCCTGGAGAACCAAACGGGGGTCCTTTGGCTTTGCAGTAAATGCCTTAACTGCTAGGCCATCTCTGCAGCCCTATAGTGAAATTCATAACAAGAATGTGTATATATATATATATATATATATATATATATATATATATATATACTTTTATTGGGTATAAAGAAAGAAAAAGGAAAGCTGGTGTGCCTGGTCTGCATCCCAGAGTTCTGGATCTCAAGATACAGCCCTTCTCTGTTTGGAGTGTCAGCTTTTATTGGAAATAACCACATCATGTTTATAGTAGAAACAGGATCAGGAGTTAAACCACAAAGTTGCATACTGTTAAACTTGGGGGGGGGGCTATTACAAGAAGTCACAATGTTACATAGGTCACATAAGTGGAACTTAGGCAAGAAACATTCTATGCTATGTAAGCACAAAGAAGTTTTGACACAAAGAGGTACAGGAAGGTCATACATTGCATAGAGGGATCATCCCATTCCTTAGGCAACAGTAAACATCTGCATTGCATAGAGGGATCATCCCATGCCTTACACATTCCATTTTCCATTTGCCCCTCTGATATTACACTAAGTCAAATCCTTGACTTGTGAAGAACAGTGTCTAGGGTATTTTCATCTAAGGTGGCATGTTGTGTCCACAATACCATGAGTTTAACAGAATTTATTCTATTCTGTATATATTTACTTAGAGCATTAATAATACAGGGTCTTATGGTAAGCCCTAAGAGCAGTAGTATTAGGGGGCCAGCAATAGAAGAGACAAGGGTAGTTAGCCATGGAGACCGACTGAACATAGACTAAAACCAATTATTAGTGTAGGCTGAGTTAATAAAGCTGTTGCCATGTGTTGTGGATTGAATGTAAAATGTCCCCAACAGGTTCATGTATCCACAGCTAGTTGCACTGTTTGAGAAGGTTATGGAACCTTCTGGAGGTGGAGCCTTGTTGGAAGATTTGTGCCACTGTTGTGTGTGTGTGTATGTGGGGGGGGGGGGGGGCTTGAGGTTTTGTATCCCAGTCCTATTAGTTTTCTGCTGTCTCTCTGCTTCCTATATACTGATGTGACAATGTGAGGCACTGGTACCTGCTCCTGCATTGAAAACATCCCCTTGAATCTAAGCGGGATATAAACACTTTTCTTTCCTAAGTTGTTCTGTTCAGATATTTGTTTACAGACACAATAAAATAAATTATACACTGTGAATACCTGAATTTAGATCCCCAGAACCCATGTCAAAGTCAGACACAGTTTCAGGTGCCTGTAATCCTGGCCTGCCTATGGTAAGACAGCAGGGAGAAGCAGAATTTCCTAGAAGCTCTGGGTACCAGTGATCAAGGACAGACCCTGTTTCAAGTAAGGTAGAAAGCAAGTAAAAACACCCAAATAAGTACTGTGACCTCCTCAGGTGTGCCATGGCATGCACACACTTGTACTCACACACATGAACAAATGTACACACATGAAACACACATAAACACACCAAAACCAATCTACAACTTTATAAAGGATACACAAAAAGATGATTTCTCAGTTACTTTGGTGAAAAACACAACTATAAAGTGATTAAGTCTCAGAAGAATCACCTTGCAGTGACTGTGACTTGGAGTTTGTTTCACCAGGAATATGGTCTGACCAAACTTCTACAGTAAGTTCTAAGGGACATATAACTAATTTCCATCTCTAAGAAAAAATGTTACTGATAGCAGTCAACTGGACCAAAAAATCTGATTAGTGGTGCAATAAAAAAACAAAAAATGAATTATATAACATTAATATGACAAGTTCAAGATCATTCTCTTGTGTGATGCTTTGAAAGCTAATCTGGGGGCTGGAGAGATGGCTTAGCGGTTAAGCGCTTGCCTGTGAAGCCTAAGGACCCCGGTTCGAGGCTAGATTCCCCAGGACCCACGTTAGCCAGATGCACAAGGGGGCACACGTGTCTGGAGTTCCTTTGCAGTGGCTGGAAGCCCTGGCGAGCTCATTCTCTCTCTCTCTCTCTCTCTCTATCTGCTTCTTTCTCTCTCTGTTACTCTCAAATAAATAAATAAAAATGAACCAAAAAAAAATAAAAAAAAGAACACTAATCTGGGACAATTTCAATACATGTTGCATTAAAAGTTACTGAACACACCTTACTGCATCTGCAAGATAAGAAACCAGTTTGTTTCAAAATATTCAAAGTATCTAATTGACAGTCAAACCTGTTATTTATTTGATATATTTGACATGTTTAACCATTAAATGCTTCCATGAAAGAAGGAAATATTTTATTGCAATTAAGGTTAAAGGTCAAATGAGAAAGTTGAAAGTTTGAAACAGTAAAGTATCCCATAATACCAATCCAATCTCAGTTAAAGAGGGACATTGTTTTAAGACTGTTATAATAAAAACGCTCTGTTTCTCAGAAATATGCAAGTGTCTGAAAAGTCAAAAAGAGAATGCACAGTTCTTTTGTAAAGAAGGTTAATTATTTCTGAGAGGATATTAGACAAACAGGGATAGGGAAAATATGTAGAGGCCAAGAACTGTGAGGACTGACAGGAAATATATCTCATGGTGGTCAACAGGTCAGCCAAATTGACTTGAGCTGCTAAAGAAATCATATTCTACATTTAGCGCTTTGAGGGAAGCCAAAGTTAAGCAGTCTGTGGACAAGAGATAAATCTAACATGTTGTCACCACATGAGAAATGATTAGAAGCAGGCAATTATGAACAAAAGTTTCCCTGAAGTGATAGATATTCAAGTTATCCTGAGATGATCATTATACTAGATACTTAGATCCTCATGAGTACTTACAATTAAATGGATCAATTAATAATATCATTTTAAAACTTTTTTACAGATTATGTTGCTATGTTGTATAATTAAGCAATTCTCAAAGACATGACTATCTAAATATTGCACATTTTTAAAATGTATACGAACCATATTAAAAATTTGATAGAATATATAAAAATGAAGGTTTTAAGTAAAATTTGGGGGATGGAGAGATGAATCCGCAGTTAAAGACAGTTGCCTGCCAAGGATGACGGCATGGGTTTGATTTTCCAGTACCCATGTAAAGCGAAATGCACAAAGTCACACAGGCATCTGGAGATCACTTGCAGTGGCAGGAGGCCCCAACCCTCCAATTCTCTCATCTCTCATTCTCTCTCTCTTCATAAATAAGAATAAATAAATAAATAAATTTTTTAATATGGGGATGTTTTGCTTTGTTACATATAAAAGAAAAAAGTTAATATTTTATTTTTGTACTGGGAAGACAGCTCAGTCATTACAATGTTTTCTTTATAAGCATCAGGATCTCAGTTTGATTTCTACCATCTGTGTAAAAAGTGTCAGACATGTGCCAAATACCTGTAATCCCAGAGCTTGGTAGCTGGAAAACCACAGGCAGGTACCTGGAAATCACTATCCAGACAGTATAGCATAAGTGGTGAGCTCCAGGACAATGAGAGACCTTGTTCAGATGAGAGACACTACTTATATATACACTTTCACCAAGACTAATGTCACAGCAAGCTAAATTAAATAACAAACAAAGTAATGTTTCATGAAAATTTTTTCTCTCAATTTTTATTAACATTTTCCATGATTATAAAAAATATCTCATGGTAATACCCTCCCTCCCCCTACTTTCCCCTTTGAAACTCCATTCTCCATCATATCCCCTCCCCATCTCAATCAGTCTATCTTTTATTTTGATGTCATCCCCCTTTTCCTCCTCTTATGATGGTCTTGTGTAGGTAGTGTCAGGCACTATGAGGTCATGGATATCCAGGCCATTTTATGTCCGGAGGGAGCACATTGTAAGCAGTCCTATCCTTCCTTTGGCTCTTAAATTCTTTCTGCCACCTCTTCCACATTAGACCCTGAGCCTTGGAAGACTGTGATCAAGATGTTACTCGGTACTCCAGTCACTTCTTTCCAGCACTATGATACCTTCTGAGTCATCCCAAGATCACTGCCATCTGAAAAGAGAAGATTATCTACCCAAAGTGAGAGGATAGTTAATATAAGGGTATAAATTTTAAGAGAAGTGCTTACTGGGTAGTTTGATAAGCATATTATACACATTTATCCAGACATCAGCAGATGTTACACCCCTAGGGCTCATGACTACCACTGTTTTAAGTTTTCAGTATCAGGGATGTATTCCCTCCCATGGTGAAAAGGCTCAAAGTGAGGTCAGGGGAAGAGATTGAGTAAAGGAAAGGTGGAGGGAGGGCTGATCAAAATCTAAGAGCATATAAATAAATCATAAGAAATCCTCCAGTTTTGGACAATGGAACACTCAGGAGCCGTAGATCGTTGCTAGAAAATTTTCAGTGCCAGGGATGGGATACCTTCCAGTGAATTGTTGGTCAGGGAGGTCCCTGATGTCCCCAAAACATTATAGGCCATTGCTGAGGCCCTTGGTTTCCCACCAGGAATAGATGGTAAGACCCTATTGCTGAAGACTCCACATATTTGGGCTGCAAGGCCACTGAGAAATCCTGCTGGAACTGATCTGATAACCTCCTCCATGTAGACCAGCTGATAGAAAGCTGGAAGAAGCCATTCTGCATGCAGTTCAATGGGAGAAAGAGAAATCACCAGTGAAGATACTCAACAGTGGACACTGCAAGTCTTACAATTAGCCACCCAGGCCAAAAGAGCCAATGGGTGCAATAGTGGCATGTCTATCATGGTGGAAACCAACTGCCCTCCAATTGGACTGGAGGCCCACTCCATGGGAGGGAATGCATCCCTGATACTGTAAACTTAAAACAGGGGTAGTCAGGAGCCCTAGGGGTGTAATGTCTGCTGCTATCTGGATAAATGTATATAATATGCTTATCAAACTGCCCAGTAAGCACTTCTCTTAATGTTCATACCGTTATATGAACTCTACTATCACTTTTGGTAGAGAATCTTCTCTTTTCAGTTGGCAGTGACCTTGGGACAACTCAGAAGGTATCATAGTGCTGGAAAGAAGTGACTAGAGTACCGAGTAACATCTTGATCACACCTTCCAAGGCTCAGGGTCTAATGCGGAAGAGGTGGCAGAAAGAATGTAAGAGCCAAAGGAAGGGTAGGACTCCTTACAATGTGCTCCCTCTGGACATAAAATGGCGTGGATATCCATGACCTCATAGTGCCTGACACTACCTACACAAGACCATCATAAGAGGAGGGAAAGATGACAACATCAAAATAAAAGAGAGACTGATTGAGATGGGGAGGGGATATGTTGGAGAATGGAATTTCAAAGGGGAAAATGGGGGTAGGGAGGGTATTACCATGGAATATTTTTTATAATCATGGAAAATGTTAATAAAAATCGAGAAAAAAAGGAAATAAAAAGGGTTGTTGACCAGAGAGGCCCTTAATACACTCTCCCACAAAACAATCCAAGCTGGGCTGTAGGGATGGCTTAGCAGTTTACGTGTTTGCTTGCAAAGCCAAAGACCCTGGTTTGATTCTCCAGGACTCACGTTAGACAGATGCACAAGGGGGTGCACATGTCTGGAGTTCATCTTCAGTGGCTGGGGTCCCTGTCGCACCCATTCTCTCTCTCTCTGTCTCTCTCTCTTTCCCTCTTTCTGTCAAATAAATAAAAATTAAATATTTAGAAAAAACAATACAAGCTATTGTCTTTGATATTAGTTTCCCACCAGAACTAGATGCCAAGACCCTATTGTTGAAGATACCTCAGTCTTTGGTTACAAGACATGAAGAAATCAAGTTGGGATTGAACAGGATGCTTCCTTTTTGCTGCCTAGCTTTCATAGTACCTGAAGGCACTGTGTAGGCTGATGCAGGAGAAGTGTCATCAACATTCTTTTTTTGTAATTAAATACACACACACACACACACACACACACACACACACACATATATATATATATACACACACACACACACACAATTTCTATGCTTGCAGACAACAAACCATGGTATTTTCCTACCCTCCCCCACTTTCCCCTTCATAACTCTGCTCTCCGTCATATCCCCTTCGTCAACATTCTTAATCAGCTACGGACCCTACAGGCTGAGCAAGAAGTGCCAACTAGTGTAATAATATCTGTCAGGTAAGTTGTGACCACTGGTGTAACAATAGCATGTTTGTTATGAAGGTAATTAACTACTTTGTGATTGAATTTGAAGTCTGCTCTATGGAGGATACTTATGTCCAATACTGTAAACCTCTCAAAAGTCTCTGGCTAAGGAAGCCATAAACCTTAGTGGAGAGGTTATTGTTGTTTTATTAAAGTCACATGATGTGCCTATCAAAATGCCTTCTATATATTTATGTTTATGTCCATAGATTAGTGCTGCTTTGACACACTTTGGGCCGAGAAGATCTTTTTTGAAGTGGGAGGAAATTACTACAGACATTCATGACTAAGTTAAAGTACTGAGAATAAGTGACTGTTGAATGTTCAGCCCTAAATGGTACACCTATATCACACCCCTACCTCAAAGCTCAGATAAATGTCTGGAAGGGGAGGTATAAAGAATGAGAGAATTTAAGAGCAAAAGGAAGAGGTGGAGTGTTGTAGAATATGCTACTGTGTGCAACATGGTGACTGCATGCTTGAACTCCCAGTACCTGGGATTACCTGCACAAGTTTCAGTTCATCAATGTTCCACTGTGGAGAGGGGAGGGATTCATGTGTCCTGTCCCTTCCCAAGGCTTTATAGGCAATTAACAGTTGCTAAGGGGGAGAAGCTCACAAAGACTTATCCCTCCCTTAGGAGCTATTCGAAGTTAATGATTGCTGGGGGAGGGAGGGACATTTTCTTCAGTGCTGTAGCCACTGGAAAGTTGTCTGTGCTTTTGTAAATAACCCTTCACCGATGCTGTAGAATGTAAACCCAAATATTGCTTTGCAGAAAAGAGACATAAAGGTAGAATGGACATTATTTGGGAAAAAATGGTTAGGTGGGAATATAATGAGGAAGGTCAAGGGTGCACAGTTGGGTTGAATATTATGAGTGTAGACTATATATAAAATCACAATGAAAGCTGTGTGTAGTATATGCCAATAAAATCTTTTAAAAATTAAAAACAGAACTACAACATGACTGAACAATCTTATTAGTTGTGTATATACCTAAAATCAATGAAATAAGTATGAATGTACATCTGCATTGCTTAGTTCTTACAGCACAATTACCAATAGCCAAGGAATGGAAACAATCTATGTGTCCATCAACTAATATATGGATACTAATGTTAGCACGGGATCAAGCACAGCTTTTCTTTTCTTTATTTTTATTTTTTTGTAAAAAATATTTTTATTTTTTAATTTGCAAGCAGTAAGAGAGAGAGAGAGAGAGAGAGAGAGAGAGAGAGAGAAAGAGAGAACATGGTCACTCCAGGGCCTCTAGCCACTTCAAATGAATTCAAGATGCATGTGCTACTTTGTCCATCTTGCTTATGTGGGTACTGGGAAATTGAACCCCAGTTCTTAGGCTTTATAGGCAAGCACCTTTACCACTGAGCCATCTCTCCACCCCATATGTTTAGTTGTCAAAAATAAAGATTTCCCTTTTTATAAAATATATATTACTTCATGTTCTTTGAAATTTTTATCAAAACAGCCTTCATGAGGGTTATCAAGTTTCTGGTGATAGTCTCTCCAAGGCTTCTGAGGCTTAAAGGGTCCAAACTGTTACACAGTAGTACAAACGTTATTTAGCTGAAAGCCTCTAAGAATCAACAAAGGCATGAAGAGGCTTTCTCTGAATTACCTTATTATATCTAAAATCTTATTTTCATAAAAGAAATGGAAAGAAGAAAGAAGAAGGAATGAAGGGAGGTTGTATGTACATGACAAATATACATTTTATACTTATATTGAGTTATGAAAGATGAGGTGTTTATGTGACATTCAGCTTTATCTGTTCACAGGTATAGCAAGAAAGACCTTTAATGAGTGACAGTGATCTGGTCTCTGTTTGGGTGACATTGACACTGCCATAACTCTCATTTGCTCTTCTAAGGATCCATTGTTTTTCCCTTTAAGTACTATACCAGTCAGCTTCCATGATCACACAAGATACAGTGCATTCAGAGTGATATGGCTGTAGTCATGATCCATTTATTTTTCTTAAAATGTATTTGTTCTCTTGTGTCTTTTCTCTTTTCTTATTTCTTCTATTCAGATGGTATACATGTTGTCAAAACATTCCACCCTTTTGGGTATTCACTTCCCCCCCTTTTTTTTCAAGGTAGGGCCTCACTCTAGCCAAGAATGACCTGGAACTCATTCTGTAGTTCCAAGTTGGCCTCAAACTCATAGCAATACTTCTACCACTGCCTCCCAAGTGCTAGGATTAAAGGCACATGCCACCATGCCTAACTGGGGATTCACATCTTTCTTTGAACACCCCATTCATATCAAGGTATAAATTAATAATTTTGTATATTTTTTCCTATTAATCCTCTTGGTTTTGTTTATAGGTTGCACATTACTTAATCTAAGTGGGTAGAAAAGTATTTAATCCTCCACCTAAAAGAACACACTGGGGCCCTTAATTTCAGCACTCAGAGGACCAAGATAGGTGGATCTCCATGAGTTCCAAACATATCTGAGACTACATAGTGAATTCCAGATCACCCTGGGCTAGAGCAAGGCACTACCTTGACAAACAAACAAACAAAAAGAACTCACTGTAATTCCTTCAAGGTCTTTCTTGCTATACTTATATACAGACAAAGCTGAATGCCTAAACTCCTCAATCTTTTGTAACTAAATCCAAGTATAGAAATATATATTTGTTATTGGTAATTTACATGTAATCTCCCATCAGTAGGGGATATCTATACCCTCAAGTAGATGTCTAAAAGTAGAAATACTACTGAACATTATTTATGCTCTGTTTTTCTTATATGCACATAATTGTTACAGTTTAATTAACAAACCAAACATGATATGTTATCTACAACAATAATAAAATTAAAAATTATCAAAACATTATTATAAAGGTTATTTACCTATGATACATTCTTCTCTCAAAATATTGCATTGTCATCTTTTCACTTTAGTTCTACTAATTGGCAAATATGATCTGCCAGAAATATTACTCTTGTGCTTGGAAGTCATTATCAAGAAAAATACAAGTCACTTGGAAATAAGCATTGTCGTCTAATAAGAATATATGGTTATTTGGGCTAGGGAGATGGCTCAGTGTTTACAGAACTTGCTATACAACTGTGTCTGTTAGAGCCTAGTCTTAGGAACCTTGGCAGTTATATATTGTCATGGAAATATTTTATTGGCTAC
This sequence comes from Dipus sagitta, assembly GCA_036346955.1. Lineage (NCBI taxonomy): Eukaryota > Metazoa > Chordata > Mammalia > Rodentia > Dipodidae > Dipus > Dipus sagitta. The sequence goes on from CM070776.1 coordinate 76,359,638, forward strand.
ATACACTAGCACAGCTTTAATGGGGATATTGACCAAACAAAGCCATGGCTATCAGGAGCTGACAGTTGTTAGGGATGCCTTGAAGGCTGGCTGATATATATGAAAATGGTTCAAGAAGAAGAGCTACAGTTTCTACAACTTAAAAGTAGTCCCGGAAGATTCCTGCTCTCTTGATGCTATAGCTATTGAATTGCAAGGAGGTCTGAAGATGTTTCAGGGAGAGATGTTCACACTCTACATCTTGGGAGTAATTTAAGTTGTAGTGGTAAGTTTCACTGTAAAGAGCTGAAAAAAAGACAGATTAATTTGAGACTTAAATTTCTTGTCATGCACAGAGCAATAAAAAAATATAATTACACACTAGTCCAGCATTATTCAGAAGTTAAATACCCCCTTTCTATAAAAAGGAAAGGGAAAATGGAAAATATAGATAATTTTGAGGGGTCAGGATTGTCTGCATTGAAAATTAGTGAGCTTGAGACAAAATTTATAGAAGCGATGAAAGCCCTTAAAAGTGTGATTCCATTATCTAGTCTTCATTTTTGCTTTAGATAATGAGATTGCAAGGTAGCAATGGAAGACAATTGTGTTTCTGTTTCTCTGATATAAAATGTAGATAGTCTCATCTTGATGTAGATATTAAAAAATGGAAAGCCGGGCGTGGTGGCGCGTGCCTTTAATCCCAGCACTCGGGAGGCAGAGGTAGGAGGATCGCCATGAGTTCGAGGCCACCCTGAGACTCCATAGTGAATTCCAGGTCAGCCTAGGCTAGAGAGACCCTACCTCGAAAAACAAAACAAAAAAAAAAAGGAGAAATCCTCTTCCTGCACTTGTGGGAAAAAAAATACAAGGTTGGAAGGTCTTGATTCTTAGGCATCTTCTAAGAACCTCACAGCATGTTAAAGCTTCAGTCTTTGCTGGTTGATTTTTAAAAACTACTTTATGTATTTATTTGTTTGATAGAAAGAGAAAAAAAGAAGCAGAAAGAAAGAGAGAGAGAGAGAAAATATGGGTGTGCCAGAGCCTCTAGCCATTGCAAATAAATTCCAGACACATGTGCTGCCTTGCACATCTGGCTTACATTGTGTAGTAGACATCACCAGGTCTCTGAGATGAATTTCCAAACCAAGTACAATTATGGAGGAATATTTATTGAAGAAATTGGCTTGCTTTCACAGGTCTAAGCAGAGAGAGAGGGAGGGGGAGAGAGAGAGAGAGAGAGAGAGAGAGAGAGAGAGAGAAAGAGAGAGAGAGAGAAGTCACAAGCCAGACACTGCCTCCAGCCAGGTGGCTACAGATCTAAATTAAAACTGTGATAAAATCCTGAATATTTGGGGGGTCATTTATTTAAACTCCCACATTCCATCCCTGGCCCCCAATAGACTCATAACTATATCACATTGTAAATTATATTTAGTCAAATTTCAAAGGTTTTCATATTCTTTACCAACTTGAGATAGTTTCAAAATCCCAAGTGCCATCTGAGTTTTAAAATTGTCTCTTGGCTGTGAGCTCTGTGAAATCAAACAAGTTATATACTTTCAATATATAAAGGCACAGAGTAAACATTCTTAACTGGTATAAGGCATAACAGAAAGGGACTGGGGCAATGTATACTCAACAACTGTCAAATAAACATCAACATTCTGTAGTTTAAGTCCAATATAACCAGTGACTGTCAGTCTCTGGTATTTTTAATTTTGAGCTTCCAGCTGAGCTGAGTAGACATGGAAAACTTTCATTCCTAGCCAACAGCCTCCATGGTAGCCCTTGTACAGTCCTGATATATCCAAAACATTGTTGGGTCTCCATGTAATCCATGGTCCATCTTCTAATGCCTTTGTCAGCCTATCAGGGTCATTATGCCCTATCTCATGCTGCATCTCAGCAGTGGCTGTTGGAACCATGTGAAATTTATGACCACTCCACTTATTTTTTTATGCTTTCAAAACCAATACCAGGAGTGCAAGACACAGCCATATATTTAATTTATGGAGGAAATAAATCCTGACCTTGAAAAGAAGTTTTTTTTTTTCTTCCTAGTCTACTTTTTTTCAAAAGAGTTTACATTTTTATCACAGTCTTTTTTTTTTCAAGTGTCTTTTCCACTGTTTTAATGTCAAGCAGTTGAGCAATCTTCTTTAAGATAGTTAATGTGTTAACAATAGCAGCTTCAATAACCTAAAACCTGTCTCAGTGTCTGTAATTTTAACTGGCTTGGGCTTTATCTACTTAAAATCTTAAATCTCTCAGTCCGGTACCTTTAGCCAAGCATATCAATCCATTACAAACTTAACCTTGATTAAACTCTCTGGGCCTGCCCAGAAGAATGAAGCCAGCCCTTCTGCCAGTAGCCCAGTCCCAACAAAGTCCTCTGTAGTCTTTTCTTCCCCTTAGAATGTTTATAAGCCTAGCCTCTAAGTTCACTTTTTTTTGCATTTAGTATTTTCAAAATTTCACCAATATAGTTCATAACACTTGGCTTACCACTCCAGAAGGCATCTTTAATTGTAAGTACCAAGTCCATGTCAGTTCCTCCAGAACTAAAGTTCCAAAAGACCGAATTCCACATGGTTAGATTCATCTCACCCCACTTCTGGTTCTAATTTCTGTAGTAGGCAGCTTCAGTTCTTTTAGATGCACTTCCAAAACATGCACAGTTATGGAGGAAGAAATATTTATTGAAGCTTACAGGTCCAGGGGAAGTTCCATAATGGCAGAAGAAACTTGCATGCATTCACTGGTCTAAGGAGAGAGAGAGAGAGAGAGAGAGAGAGACTACAACCCAACAACAACAAAGAAAACCAAAAGCTTCACAATACACCGTACTTTAAGAACTTAAGGTGAATTCAGACACTTTACATGTCTTTAGATTGAAATTTGAAATCCACCACCATTCCTTAAGGCTGGACCCTAAGATCCACCCAAACACCTACTGCACACAGGTGGCTACAGATCTAAATTAAAAACAGTAATAAAATCATAAATATATTGGAGGCTATTTATTTAAACTACCGCACACGTGTACTGGGTATTGAACCTAGGTCCTTAGGTTTGCAGGCAAGCACCTTAATTGCTAATCCATGTCTCCAGCCTTGGTTCATTGTTTTTAATTTAATGGAGGTAAGACTGTGACACAGAAAAAGGCTACTTACTGACTAGAACTGATTACAGAATATTAATTGCATTAACACACAACATTTTGGCATCATGAGTAAATCAATAAAAATGATAATGTCCTTTCATGAATTATTGAGCCAGAAAAAAAATCAACAGAAAGCATCTTACAAAATAACATTATTATATTTTAGCTCTCTTAATTTTCAACAAGTTGACTAACACAATTTAGTATGCATTTTTTGCTAATTCTTTGCAGCATATACTCCATTTGACTCCCTACTGTATTGTTAGTTCTTTGCAAAACAAATATTACATCTTAAAGACTTTTTTTCTTGGAATTCCAAAATATTTGAAATTAGTGTTATACATATAATTTACTATTATATAATAATCCCTCCTTAACTGTGCTAACTCCACAATATCTCTTTATTTATTTGATACCTCAATTCTTTAATCAAATATCAAATCTCCATTTTAAAATGTATGTGGAGTGTGAATCACAGGAATCATTAATTTAAACCAAATAGTAAATTATAAAATATACAAATAATCAGGAATTTCTTTTATAGTAGGATTATGTAGATGGAATATGCAGTCCCCCAGGTAGTGATCTAATAACATTATTATTTGAGCTTTAAATTTGAAGGGGATTGTTCAAATAGTACACTGTCTGAAAATTCAGTCTTTTCTACCAAAGGATTTCTGGTACTCATCATCGGTAACCCTAGACACCTTGATCATATGCTATACTTTCAAAAGTTATTACTTTAAACATTGATCTAGAAACTATTTAACAATGTAATTACTTCTGTATTAAATACTATTTTTATTGAAGGAGTTAGACAAATGTTCTTCTATTGGCATGTGTGTAAAGTTTTATTTGTTTATATGGTGTTAGAATAGAGCTCTGGGTACCTATGACAATTGACTCAAATTAAAATCTTTACATGTAATATCTAAACGTCACAAACTAGTGAACAGTCAATTGCTAACACAACATAAAAGAATACATTTTCAAAAAACCAATATAAAATTTTTGAATTGATTTTTCTTTCCCACTCTCTGTGTTTACAAATTATATTTCTCTGTGTTGATTTTGATGCTATGAAGAATTGTTTTGAAATCTATATCTTGATTGGATTTCCTCAGCTGGAATTGGAAGCTTCCTGTTATTGACTGACTTAAAGCTGAAGTCTGCTTTTGTGCTTTCTGAGTGGATGTGTATGCATGTTTTATATATGCAATATACAGACTGTGATTTGCTTTCACTATCATATACTCCATGTTGCTGATTGTGAAGATTATCAAATAATCTTTCTTCATTAATTTTTAAGCAGTTAATTTTCAGGCAGATGTGCTTCAGTGCCTCTGAAGCACTAAACATGACTTGTGCATAAAACTTTTAAGTACTCAGACTATGTATCTTATAATTCCTTTCCAGAATTTGTCCTATAAGTTTAATTCCAGTTCGTCTTAGATACATTTTCTTCTGGTGAAATGCACAAAGGGAGTCCAGCAGCAGCTTTTATTATGATTTCTCCACTACGCATTGACACAGTAACAGTCTCATAATGGCTTTCTAGCGTTCTGGCCACACTTTGAACACGGTTAGGCCCCCTACTCACAGTAAATGAATAAGACAACAAAAACTACTTTCCATGTGATTGAGATGATCAAATTTCTCACACAACTTCACTTTTTATATGCCTGAGAACAGTTGTACAGGTTCTTCCTTCCATGACTGCTCAGTAAAGAAGAAGATGAAATGTAGTTTTTATTCCACCTGCTAAACAATTCCGTAACTGGAAAAAAACATTTCCTAATTCAGTTAAGTGTTCTATATGTCAATACTGTTTTAAAGTACAGGTATAAAATTTTCGTGTTGGCATTTTTCTTTTGTACTTAAGCAGAATTCAATTGGTTATTAATATTTTTGTAAAATGAAAGATTAGCAATACTTTTAAAAATTTTTATTGACAATTTCCATAATTGTAAACAATATCCCATGGTAATTCCCTCCCTCCCCCCACTTTCCCCTTTGAAACTCCTCTCTATCATATCCCCTCACCCTTTCTATCAGTCTGTTTTTTATTTTGATGTCATCATCTTTTCCTCCTCTTATGATGGTCTTGTGTAGGTAGTGTCAGGCACCATGAGGTCATGGATATGCAGGCCATTTGTGTCTGGTGGAGCACGTTGTAAGGATCCCTACCCTTCCTTTGGTTCTCACATTCCCTCCACCACCTCTCCCAAAATGGACGCTGAGCCTTGGAAGGTGTGATAGAGATATTTTAGTCTTGAGCACTCCGTCGTCACTTCTTCTCAGCACCACAGTACTTTCTGTGTCATACCAAGGTCACTGCCATATGAAAAGAGAAGGTTCTCTAACCAGAAATGAGAGTAGCATTAACATATGGGTATAGACATTAAGAGAAGTGCTTACTGGGCAGTTTTGTGAGCATAGTATATACATTTAGCCAGACACCAACAGATGTTACACCCCTAGGGCTTCTGTCTACCCCTGTTGTAAGTTTTCACTATCAGAAATATATTCCCTCCCATGGAGTTGGCCTCCAGTCAAATTAGAGGGCAGTTGGTTTCCCCCATAACAGATGTGCCACTATTGCATTCATTAGCTCATTTGGCTTGGCTGGCCAAATATAAGGCTTGCAGTGTCTACTGTTGAGTATCTTTACTGATAATTTCTCTTTCTCCCATTGAACTGCATGCACCATGGCTTTTTCCATCTGTCAGATGGTCTACATGGAGGAGGTATTCAGCTCAGTTCCAGCAGGATGTCTCAGCGACATTGGAGCCCAAGTATATGGAGTCTTCAGCAATATGCTTTTACCATCTATTCCTGGTGGAAAACCAAGGGCGTTGGCAATGACCTGTAATGCTTTGGGGGCATCAGGGACCACCTTGGACAACAACTCACTGGAAGGTGTCCCATCCCTGGCACTGAAAATTATCTAGTAACAATCTATGGCTTCTGATTCTTCCATTCTCCAAAAAAATAGGTTTCCCTGTGACTTATTCATATCATCTTAGAAGATTAACACTATTGTTAATTTTTACAAACTCACAACTAGAAGGCTTATAAAGTATATGTTAAAATATTTATACTAAACATTTAAAATAACTTTTTCATAAATAAAATCACATAAAAAGTTCATCTTAGATAGTTTTCCTTCAGAAGCCATCCATACACAGGAAATTTATGAATGCACAATGACTTTATAGAAAATGTAAGGTTATGAAAACATTTACAATATTTGATTATCTTATATTGTAAATGTTTTAATAACCTTAAATTGACAAAGACAAAGTCATTGCAGATTCATTATTAAAAATATGTGCATTATCAGTTAGTATACAGTGTCTCTAGTACTTTTAAATTATGCTTTCACATTCATATCTAAATAATGAACATAATTAAACTTGAAGTTCTAAATTTTAAAAAGTATATACACAATTCAATGATTGTGTTGCAAATTATAAACATTTTTTCATGGGACTTCCGGTTAAGATGGCGGAGTAGGTACCACACCGAAAGCAGCCTAAGGGGGAAAAAAGCCAAAAACAAAAACTAGCAATAAAGAACACAGTTAATGAAATAAAAAATGCTGTATAAAATCTCACGAGTAGAATGGGTGAAGGAGAGGACAGAATATCTAAGCTAGAAGACCAGGTGGCAGATCTAATACAGTCCAACCAAGAGAAAGACAAACTAATAGAAAGGTATGAGTGGGAATGTCAAGAGATTTGGGACACTATGAAAAGATCAAACATAAGAATTCAGGGCATAGTAGAAGGAGAAGAATTTCACTCCAAAGGCATAGTAGGCATCTTCAACAAAATCATAGAAGAAAACTTCCCCCAAATTGGGGAATATGTGCCAATGCAGATGCAGGAAACCTTTAGAACACCAGCCAGACAAAATCTGGAAAGAACCTCTCTTCGCCACATTATAATCAAACTACCAAACACACGAGCCAAAGGAAAAAATATTGAAAGCAGTCAGAGAGAAAAATCAAGTAACCTACAACGGCAAGCCTATCAGGATTACAGCAGATTACTCAACACAAACTTTAAAAGCCAGAAGGGAGTGGAGTGATGTATTCCAAGTTCTGAAATATAACGACTGTCAACCAAGGTTACATTATCCTGCAAAGCTATCCATTCAAATAGACAAAGAAATAAGGACATTCCATGACAAAAGCAGGCTAAAGGAGTATATGAAGACAAAACCAGCTCTACAGAAAATACTTGAAAGAATCCTCCATGCTGAATAAAAAGAAAAGCACACATATAAGGAACCAGGAAAAAAGCAAACAATACTCAAATACTAGTTAACACAAGAGGCCAAAGGTAAGACCCGAAGAACTACAAAAAGTGGCAAACATGAATACACACCTTTCAATAATATCTCTTAATATCATCGGCCTCAATGCCCCAAGCAAAAGAAATAGGTTCGCAGACTGGGTTAAAAAACAGGATCCTTCAATTTGTTGCTTCCAAGAAACCCACCTTTTTCAAAGGATGGACACTATCATAGGGTGAAAGGTTGGAAAACGGTGTTTCAAGCAAATGGACCTAGAAAACAAGCAGGGGTAGCTATCCTAATATCTGACAAGGTAGACTTCAGTCCAACATTAGTTATGAGAGATAAGGAAGGCCACCTTATATTGATTAAAGGCACCCACCAACAGGAGGACATTACAATCATAAACATATGTGCACCTAACATGGGTTCCCCCAAATTCATCAAACAAACGCTATTAGAACTAAGATCACCAATAACTCCAAACACAGTGGTAGTGGGAGACTTTAACACCCCACTCTCATCAATTGACAGGTCATCCCAGGAAAAAATAAACAGAGAGGCATCTGGACTAAATGAGGTCATAGAAGGAATGGACCTAGCAGATATCTACAGGACATTTCATCCAAATGCTGCAGAATATACATTCTTTTCAGCAGCACATGGAACATTCTCTGAAATAGACCATATATTAGGACACAAAGCAAATCTTAACAAATACAGGAAAATTGAAATAATTCCTTGCATTCTATCTGACCACAATGGAATCAAACTACAAATCAATAGCAAGAAAGGCTATAGAGCATACACAAAAATAATGGAAATTAAACAACACACTACTAAATGATGAATGGGTCAATGAAGAAATCAAGAAGGAAATAAAAAAAAATTATAAAGTCCAATGATAATGAGAACATAACATACCAAAATCTCTGGGACACAGTGAAGGCAAGCCTAAGAGGTAAATTTATAGCTTTAATTGCCTATATTAAGAAATCAGAAAGGTCACTAGTAAATGACCTAATGCTTCACCTTAAAGCCTTGGAAAAAGAAGAACAAGGCAAGCCAAAAATCAGTAGACAGGAAGAAATAGTAAAGATTAGGGCAGAAATTAGTGAAATAGAAACAAATAAAACAATCCAAAGAATCAATGAAACAAAGAGCTGGTTCTTTGAAAGGATAAACAAGATTGATAAACCCTTAGCAAATCTGACCAAAAGAAAGAGAGAAGAGACACAAATTAATAAAAGTAGAGTTTAAAAAGGTAATATCACAACAGATGCCAGAGAAATTCAAAAAATCATTGGGACATACTATAAAAGCATATACTCCAGAAGATATGAAAACCTGAAAGAAATGGATGATTTCCTTGACCTACCTAAATTAAATCAAGATGAGATTAATCACTTAAATAGACCTATAACAAGCATGGAGATCCAAGCAGTTATCAAAAATCTCCCAATTATAGAAAGCCCAGTCCCAGATGGATTCACTGCTGTATTTTACCAGACCTTCAGGGAAGAACTGACACCATTGCTTCTTAAGCTTTTCCATAAAATAGAAAAAGAAGGAATCCTACCAAACTACTTCTATGAAGCCAGCATCACCCTGATACCAAGACCAGGCAAAGATAGAACAAAAAAAGAAAATTACAGACCAATCTCCCTCAGGAATATAGATGCAAAAATCTATTCTTCTTTATCCAAGGCTTTGAGGTGAAGCATAAGGTCGTTTACTTGCAACCTTTCTAATTTCTTAATATAGGCACTTAAAGCTATAAATTTACATCTTAGGAGTGCCTTCCTTGTGTCCCAGAGATTTTGGTAGGTTGTTATTTTTCTATTTTATGGAGATAGGAGTGTCATATCTTCTCTTCAAATTGCAAATGAACTCCAGAAGCACATAGCATGTTGTACATCTGTCTTTACTTGGGCAGTGGGGAATCAAACCCTAGTATTCATGCTTTCCAGCAAGTGTCTTTAACTGCTGAGTAATGTCCTCAGACCTATTTTTAGTCTTTATGACATTAGCTATCATTAGTTATTCTTACTGGAATAAGGTGACATATAAATCTATGCATTGTGGCTTTGGGCTAGTGCCCTTATGATTAGTGATGTGGAATACTTTTATTTATCTGTTGCATTTATATGTTTTCTCTTAAGAAAAGTCTACTTAGGTATGTTATCATTTTTAAAAGTTGGGTTTCTTTTCACTGTCGACTTATTAGAATTCCTCACATATGATTGGTATTAAACTATTTTCAGAAATACATATTGTCAGTATTGTCTCCCATTCTGTAGATTGCCTCTGAATTCTCTTGAGTGTTTCTTTTTCTGTTCAGAAGTTGGGAGTTTCCTTGGTTGTTTTTGAGGATTTTTTTTGTTGTTGTTAGTTTTATGTAATCACCTTTCTATGTGGTTTGTTTCATTAAGTTTCCTGTGCTTTGGTGGTCTTGTCCAATAAATCTTTTCCCACTCCAGTTCTTAAAGCATTTCCCCTATGTTTTCTTCTAGTGTTTCATATATTGTTGTCTTCATTTTATATCATGAATTCATTTTGAATCTACTTGGGATATAAGGGTGTAGCTTCATTTTTCTGCATATGAATATACAATTTGGTCTAAATCATTTATTGAAAAACCTGTTCTTTCACTAATGTACTGAGCACATTTGTTGAAAATCAAATGACTGTAGATGAGTGGGTTTGCTTCCAGTCTTTCTAGTCTACTGACATATGAGTTTGTTTGTTATGGAATTATGCTTTTTAATTACTATATCTAGCTAGCATATTTATATTTTTTGTTTTATAATCTTTTATATTAATTAATATTTTAACATATGTTGTAGTATGTCCTCTCTCCTGGTCCCCATTTCCCTGAGAATTCTCCTCAGTAGAGTTATTAGTGTTCACTGTGGGGTAATTAGGGAATATGCCTCTGGGGGAGATCTATGCCTCAGCTTGTTTTTATATGCTTTGTGGCTCTTGTAATCTTTCTGCATCCTCTTCTGCAAGAGTCCCTGAGCCTATGCAGGTATATTATCTGTTGGTATTTATTTCTTTGTAGCATCTGTATTTGTTTTATGATGTGCTTCAGTTCTCTACAGTGTTTGTTGTTATTTTCCTGTATGTGGATGTCAGGATAGTTAGTATTGGGAGCAATACTCATGTCATTGCTTCCTCTGCAATTTCTTCTGGACCCTGTTAAATGTGGTAGAGGTGGTCATTTCATTGTGAGCATTAGGATGTCTTTTCTTTTTAAAAAATATTTTATTTGTATATTTGCAAACAGAGTAATAGATAGATGATAGAAGAGAGAGAGAGAGAGAGAGAGATAGATAGATAGATAGATAGATAGATAGATAGATAGAAGTGTAGAAGTGTAAGCATGCCAGGGCCTCTAGACCCTGAAGACAAACACCAGGTGCATGCACTACTATGTGAATCTGGCTTATGTGGGTACTGGAGAATTGAACCTTGGTCCTAATGTTCCACAGGCAAGGGCCTTAAATGCTAAGTCATCTCTCAAGCCCATAGGCTGTCTTTTGTTGAATTAATGGATCTTGGATCTCCCCAGGATTATCTGCCACCTGTGAAATAAAGCAGATTCTCTGAACAAGGGTGAGAATAGCTTTTAATAAAGGAGATATGCCTAGGAAGTTGAGAGACGTTTTGAGGCTGCTATGCATTTGACTTGTACTGGGAAGACTGGGGGCTTCTCAGTGGATAATGTGATTTTCCTGACCATGGAGTTCAGACTTAGTTCCCAGTACCAGATATGTGTTCTTTCCCACTGAATGGGCCTCATGTCCAATCAAAGGGCAGTTGATTACCCACAAAGGCTGTGTGCCGCTATTACAACAGCATGTACTTCTTTTCTATCTGGTAGATTGTGTGGCTTTCATGGTTTCCTGCTTACTCATGCTGTTGGTGACCATTGTGTTATAGTAGTTCCCAGAGCACTTTCCAGCACCATGAGGTTTTGCCAGACAAGGACTGGCTTTACTCTCAATTTCTATGTTGTCTCTAGGTTTTCTGAGATTGAAGACTATGATATTTAATGCAATAGTATCTTACCTTTGAAATGTTTGGTACCCAAGTGTTTGGCAAAGCTCTGTGTGCTTTGAAATCATACAAATTATCCTGGTCAATTACTCACTGCTGGAAATAACACAGACTTGGTTCTGGGATCCACAAGCCAGAGCCCACAGTTTAATGCTGAAGCTTTCTTCTATCTGGTACATCTGCCTTCCTTAATAGGAGATTCTATCTCATGTACTGATTTCCAGGAGGAGCACTTTGCAACTTTCTTCATGCATGTTGCATTAAGGATTTTGAACCCTTGGATGTAACTGCTGTCCCAGAGTCTGTGATAACACAGGGTCCCTTGAGGTCCTCAAAGCCATAGTCCCTCTTCACTTCTTTTTATAGGCCCAGTTGGGACACAATTCTTTTTTTTTTCTTTGTTAGTTAGTTTTGTATTCAGCAAATACAGTCAGTTTGATGCCATTATTAGGCTCATCCATGACCTACCCCCTCCCCTTGGGCCATCCTTGTTGAGGTACGTGGGTCATGCATTGTGGAGTTAGCCCACAGTTATGGGTAAGATAAATGTCTCTGCATATCATGACCCAACATGTGGCTCTGACATTCTTTCCGTCCCCTCTTCCACAAAATTTCCCTGAGCCATGTTGGGTTCATTTTTGGTCTGCTTCAGTGATGAGGTGTTGGGTGCATCTGAGGCTCTGGCTCTCTGATTTGGTAGGAGTTGATTTTTCTCTGTGCTGATCTCCTTCCTCCTTCTGCTGGTATCCAGTTCATCACGAAAACAGCACCCTTGCTTGTTTCGCCAATTTTTCTTAGTTTCAGCCTGGGCCCTTTTGAGGTATGATGGGTTAGCTCTCCCCTTAGGATCTACATCTATCTGAAAAAGAGAAGCAGATTCTCCAACGGAGAGTAAGTTAGCACCAGGACAAAAGAGATAACCCTTAATATTTTATAAAGAATTTAATAGGTGTAGGCCCTCTTGTAGCCCATGATTGATGGTAGCTTGATATTGGTGAGTGGGCTTATGTTTGGATATGGTTCTGACTTGTTTCCCCAGCTCCAGCTATGAGTCCCATACCACTGAGGAGATCAGTTAGCCAAATTAAGAGCAGTTGGTTTCCCACCATGGCGGTGTGCCACTATTGCACTTGTGTGTGCATCACAACAAGTTATTTGCTGCTAAGTATGTTAGACCATGAGTTGCTTGGACAGATATTGGTCGTTTTCCCCCAGTCACCCATATAGCACCTTCTGGCACTAGATGCGCTGACTGTCTGGGGACTGACTCTATTCCAACTTCCAGGCATGCCATTCAGTTTTGCATGATAACCACATAAGGTATCTTCAGCAGTAGGGTCTTACCACTAACCTTTGATGGGTCATCAAGTACTCTGACAGAAATCTGTCTGTCTTTTAGGAAACCTTGTAGGTCTCTCTGATCAAAAGCTCATTGTGGATGCTAGCCCCATGCTGGTTCTGGGAGTTACAGGTCAGTGCCCACTAAGAAAAGGAGGAAAAAGACAACTAATATACAAGAGTTAGAGAGAAGAGAGAGGGAGAAGGAGAGGGAGAAGGAGGTAGGGAAGATGTAGAAGATTAAGGTTAGTCATGATCCTACCATCTCCAGTGTCTTGTGGTTCAGGTGTTCCCTGTAAGGACCTGGTGAAGGGTCAGCCATTTGGTCTGCCATTTAGTAAGTAGAATTTTATGGTACCATTGCCATTTGGGTCTAGATTTGTGTTTCCCACCCCTCCGTTGCCCTCCTCTCCCTCCCCTTCGATCCTAGTGTCTAGTCCATGAGATGCTTGCTGGATATGTAAGGTATCTTGGGTAGATTCAGGTTAGGTGCTGTAGATGAGTGAGACTATGTGGTGATTTGTTTTCTGTGATTGGGTAAGTTTACTGAGAATGATCTGTTCCAGGTTCAACCATTTTTGCTCAAATTTCATTGTGTCATTTTTTTCTTACTGCTGTAGAGAATTCCATTGTGTATATATACCACATCTTACTTATCCATTCTTCTAGTGATGGACATCTGGGTTGATTCCAGCTCTTAGCTATTACAAATTGAGCCGCTACAAACATGGTTGAGAAAATCTCTCTAGCCTGTGGTTTGAAGGTTTTATGGTAGATACCCAGTAAGGGAATAAGAGTGTCTGTTGGTATCTCTATACTCAGCTTCCTCAGAAGTCTCCATATTGCTTTCCAAAGTGGTTGTACCACCCTAGGTTCCCACCAACAGTGGATGAGTGTTCCTTCTTCTCCACATTCTGGCCAGCATTTATTTTTATTTGATTTTTTTTTGATGTTTCCTATCCTTATTTGGGTAAAGTGGAATCTCATAGTTGTTTTATTTTGCATTTCTCTAATGATTAGGGATGATGAACATTTTCTTAAGTGTACATTTGCCATTTCTATTTCTTCCTCTGTGCACTGCCTGTTGAGCTCTTTGCCCATTTTGTGAGTGGGGTATTTGACTTCTTACTGTTTAGATTTTTGAGTTCTTTGTAGATTCTCGAGATTAGGCCTCTATCAGTTGGAAAACCCACAAATATTTTCTCCCATTCTGTGGGTAATCTATTGGCTTTGTTTATTGTATGCTTGTGTGTAAAGAAACTCTTCAGCTTCATGTGATCCCATTGGTTGATTGATGGTTTAAGTTCGTGAGCTACAGGGGTTTTGTTCAGGAAGTCTTTTTCCATTCCTATATCATGGAAAATACTTCCTAAATTTTCCTCCAGTACATATTCGAGTTTCTGGTCTTATATTGAGGACTTTGATCCATTTGGACTTGAGTGTAGTGCATGGTGAAATGTGTGGATCAAGTTTCAGTTTCCTGCATATGGCTAATCCAGTTTGTCCAGCACCATTTGTTGAAGATGTTCTCTTTCTTTCCAGCCTATATTGTTTGGGCCTTTATCGAATATCAAGTACCTATAGTTGCTTGACCCAAAGTCCGAGTCCTCAAGTCTATTTCATTGGTCTATACTCCTGTTTTATGCCAGTACCATGCTGTTTTTATTACTATGACTTTGTAATATAGCTTTAGATCAGGTATGGTGGTGCCTTCAGAGGTATTTCTTTTTCTGAGGATATGTTTGGATATGAGAGGCCTTATGCCTTTCCATATGAAATTTGAGATCATTTTTCCATCACTGTGAAGAACACTGTTGGGATTTTAATTGGAATTGCATTAAATCTGTGTATTTCCTTTTGTATGATTGCCATCTTCACAATGTTATTTCTGCCTATCCAGGAACATGGGAGGTCTTTCCATTTTCTCAAGTCCTCCTCAATTTCTTTTTTGAGTGTTTTTATGTTCTCGTTGTATAGATCTTTCACTTCCTTGGTTAACGTTATTCCATGGTATTTTATTTTTATTTTTATTTTTTTGTTGCTGTTGAAAATGGGACTATGTCCCTTATTCCTTTCTCTGTATCTTTGTCATTTGCCTATAAGAAGGGTACTGATTTTTGTGCATTGATTTTGTATCCTGCTACTTTGCTATAGGAGTTAATCACCTTCAGGA
This sequence comes from Dipus sagitta, assembly GCA_036346955.1. Lineage (NCBI taxonomy): Eukaryota > Metazoa > Chordata > Mammalia > Rodentia > Dipodidae > Dipus > Dipus sagitta. Next base: position 76,374,655 of record CM070776.1, read on the forward strand.
GTTTAGGTATGGAGTCTCTTGGGTCTCTTACATATACAATCATGTCATCAGCCAATAAAGCTAACTTAACTTCTTCCTTTTCAAATTGTATCCCTTTTATTTCCTTCTCCTGTCTTATTGCTTGAGCTAGGACTTCCAGAACTATATTTAAAACCAGAGGTGGGAGCAGACAACCCTGTCTTGTTCCTGATCTTAATGGGAATTCCTCCAGTCTCTCTCCATTAAGTATTATTTGGGCCTTAGGAGCTTTGTATATTGCCTTTATTAGGTTAAGATATGAACTAACCATGCCAATTCTCTCCAATGTTTTGATCATGAAGTGATGTTGATCATGAAGATCATGAAGTGATCTTGTTAAAGGCCTTTTCTGCATCTATCGAAATGATTAAGTGGTTTTTATGTTTAACCTTGTTTATGTGGTGTATTACATTGACAGATTTCTGTATGTTGAACCACCCCTGTGTTCCTCGGATGAATCCCACTTGGTCAAGGTGGATAATGCTTTTGATGTGTTGTTGGATTTGATTTGCAAGGATTTTGTTTAGGATCTTTGCATCTAAATTCATCAGGGAAATAGGCTGGTAGTTTTCTTTTTTTGTGGCATCTCTGCCTGGTTTTGGAAGTAGGGTGATGCTAGCTTCCTAAAAGGAGTTGGGTAGCTTTCCCTCTTCACCAATTGTGTGGCAGAGTTTGAGGATGATTGGTTTGAGTTCTTCCATGAAGGTTTGATAGAATTCAGCTGAGAAGCAATCTGGTCCTGGACTCTTCTTTTTTGGGAGTTTTTTTTATTACTTTTTCAGTCTCCATGAGTGTGATGGGTTGATTGGGGTGATTAATCTGCTCTGTGTTTAGCTTTGGTAGATGGTATGTCTCCAAGAATTTATCCATCTCCTACATATTATCTAGTTTTGTGGAGTAGAGGTTTTTGAAATAAGTCTTGATGATTCTCCCAATTTCACTTATGTCTGTTGTGATCTCTCCTTTTTCATTTTGAATTTTGTTAATTTGAAGCTTCTCCTTTTTTTGCTTGATCAGATTGGCCAGGGGTTTGTCAATCTTGTATAATTTTTCAAAGAACAAGCTCTTTGTTTTGTCAATTGTCTTAATTGTTTCCTTCATTTCCAAATCATTGATTTCTGCTCTGATTTTAAATATTTCTTTCCTTCTGGAGCTCTTTGGGTAGCATTTTTCTTGTTTTTCCAGTGCCTTTAGGTGGATGGTTAGGTCATTGATTTGGGACCTTTCTGTCTTTTTTTATGAGGGCATTCAGTGCTATGAATTTTCCCCTGAGGACCGCCTTCATTGTGTCCCATAAGTTTTGGTACAATGTGTTCTCATTGTGATTCAATTCCAGAAATTTTGCAATTTCGTTTTTTATTTCATCCACTACCCATTTATTGTTTAAGAGCGTGCTGTTCAGTTTCCAGGTGCCGTTGGGATTCTTGGTGGGTCTTTTGTTGTTGATTTCTAGCAATATAGCATTGTGATCTGATATCATGCAGGGAATTATGTCAATCTTCCTAAATATGTGGAGGCAGTCTTTGTGACCCAATATATGGTCTATTTTAGAGAATGTTCCATGGGCTGCTGAGAAGAACGTGTAGTCTGTGGATTTGGGATGGAAAGTTCTTTAGATGTCCGTTAGGTCTAAGTGATCTGTGGTTTTGTTGGGCTCTCTTATTTCCCTGTTGAATTTCTGTTTGGATGATCTGTCTATTACTGATAATTGTGTATTGAAGGCCCCAACTATGATGGTATTCGTGCTCATTTCTGTTTTATTGTCAAGTAGGTTTTGTTTTATGAACTGTGGTGCCCCTGTGTTTGGTGCATACAGATTTGTGATTGTAATATCCTCTTGATGGATCATTCCCTTGATAAGTAGGGAGTGAACTTCTTTGTCTGTTTTGATTATTTTTGATTTGAAGTCTATTTTATCCCATATTAATATAGCTACACCTTCTTGTTTCTTATTCCCATTTGCTTGGAATATTGTTTTCCACCCTTTCACCCTGAGGAGGTATCTGTCTTTAGTGGTGAGGAGGGTTTCTTGAAGGCAGCAGATTGAGGGGTATAATTTTTTGATCCATCCTGTCAGGTTGTGTCTCTTGATGGGTGAATTAAGTCCATTAATACTTAGGGTAATGACTGTGGGATTTGATTTGATCCCTGCCATATTGTGATGGTAAATATGGGTTGATGTTTTCATGGACGTTGAAGTTTTTTGTGCCTACTCTGAGTTTGGTTGTTGTGATATGCTTCTTGTAGGCAATTGAATTTGCTTATTTGTTTCTTCTGTGTGGAGAATTTCCTGAAATACTCTCTGTAGGTTTGGTTTTGTGTTCATATAATTATAAAGCTGAGTTTTGTCTTGGAATGTGTTTCTTTCACCGTCTATTATGAGGGATACTTTTGCTGGGTAGAGTAGTTTGGGTTGGAAGCCATAGGTTCTTAGACTTTGCAGTGTTTCATTCCAGGCCCTTCTAGCTTTCAGGGTTTCCATTGAGAAGTCTGAAGTAATTCTGATGGGGTTACCTTTGAAGGTGGTGTGCTGTTTTTCCCTAGCTGCTTTTAGATTTTTCTCTTTGGTGTCAATGTTTAGAGTTTTAATGGTAATATGTCTTGGAGAGTTTCTCCTTTGGTCCAGTCTGTTTGGAGTTCCATTGGCTTCTTGTATCTTGATGGGCCTTTCTTTTAAGAGACTGGGAAGTTTTCTTCAATTATTTTGTTAAATAAGTTCTCTATGCCTTTGGTCTGAATTTTTTCTCCTGGTATTCCAATGATCCTGTCATTAGGACGTTGAACTGTATCCTACCATTCCCTCATGTTCTGTTGACAGGAACTTTTGAACTTACTGAAATTTTTTTGAACTCTCTTTTTCTTCCATCTTGTCTTCCAGATCAGAGTTTCTATCCTCCACTTGGCTGACTCTATTCTTGAGAGCTTCTAGAGAGTTTTGGACTTGTTAAATTAAGTTTGCATATTCTACTACTTTTCTGTGTATAATTGTCATCCCTCTGACAAGCTCTCTTTTCACATCATTTTCTGATTTTCTTGATGATTCTTGGAGCTCATCCTTGCATTTCTTTATGTCTTCATTTAGCATGGCCAGCTGATTTTTAAGGTCTTCTTTTATTTCACTCTCCCTCAAATCTGTTAACTCTCTTTGAACTCCTTCCAATTTCTTATCTATTAGTTTTAGTTTAGTGATGGCAGCATCCACACAATTATCGGTCCTTTGTTGTTTTCCTGCAAGTTCTACCAGTAGGTTAGTCAGGGTTGCATTGCTCATAGCTTCAATTTGGTGTTCTGGTCCTAATGGTTTTTCTATGTTTTGTTTAGATATATTCATTGTGGGACTGGGTTATCTAACTGGATTTTCTTGCAGTTGATTTTTTGCGTAATTTCTTTTGCGCTGCATGACAGTGTATGGGCAGGTAGGTGGGTGTATCAGCCTGGGCTTAAGAACAATGGGAATCTGAGGCAGTCTGGGCCAGTTGCCAAGCAGCCTGGGCTTTGGCTATCAGTTTCCAAAGCAGCCTATCTGCTGCCAGGCAGGGGCGCCAAAGTTGCCCGAGTTCTCAAGTGGTAATGTGCCAAAGCTGCCTGAGTTCGAGCTAGCAGTGGCACTGAGGCACCAAGAACTGAACCAGCCCAAACTCTGGCTGGGAACACTGGGACCTGGAAGCAGTCTGCACTCCCCCACCACAGGACAATGGCAGAGGGCCGGCGTGGCAGGCAGGTAGGGGATGGCACCTGAGCTGGCACAAGCGAGAGACACAGTCTGAGCTTGCGTGGCAGTTGCTGTGGGACTGGGCTAGCTCAGTAAGTGGGCGAGTGGACGAGTGTGCGGAGTGGTCTAAGCTTCCGCATGCAGGGATTGGGCACGCTTGCACGCAGCGGCAGCAGTGGCAGGCAGCGGCAGGCAGCGGCAGCTGCAGCGCTGTGGACAAGGCCATTATTTGGGGGGAGGTGTGGGCTATCTGACCACGAGGGGATCAGCGATTCCCTGTTTCCCCCGCCTCTGTGGCCCCCCAAATTTCTCTCCCCTGAAAGCCCCAATGAACCCTAAATATCTTGCCTTTCTTTCCCCGGGATTTGCAGCGCAGCTAGGTTGTCGCCATCTTCCCAGAATCCTCGGAACAAAATTCTTGTTGAGTAAATGTTGCATGGACTAAGGAATTCTTTCTTTTCTATTGAGATGCATCTACTATCACCCTTGAGAACCTCCAGGTAAGAGAACTTGAAGAAAATTTGAATCCCAACAACATATAGTAAGGTTAATGAGAAGAAGTGGGGAGTGGAATCAGGTGACAAGGAGAGTGAAGGGCAGAGCTGAGGAATAGCAAGTATCCTTCATGGGCTGGCAGATGATCAAGGAAAGGCTGTTGTAGTAGAGTGATGCAGGCCTGCAGAGGTGCTGAGTAAATGTTGGATGAACTAAGGACTTTTTTCTTTTCTATTTAGATGCATCTACCCTCACCCTGGAAAACCTCCAGGTAGGAGAACTTGAATACAAGATAGGTGAAGAGGAGAGAGTATCTTGTTTGTGAATGAGAATCCCATGGGGCTTATAGGGCTTTCAAGCTTACTGTATCCCATTATGGTCCATGGCACAATCTCTTACAGGTTTCCTTCCCACTCCCAACATATGTTTACTGGTTTCTGCATAAAACCTTGACACCTACTTCATCAGAGGAGTTTCAAATTCTGAATAAGAGTCCCCGAGTGTGGACTGCACTTCCTCCTAATTATGTTCAGTTTTGTTAAATGGAACTTGCCCAGGAAGACAAATATGGAGAGTGACTGGCTGCTAGAGGTGATCCAGTGTAACCAGTGGAGATGCAGGGACCATGAGATGGCTGCTGAGGAGCTGGCTGCCCCAATGAAGTTTTCAAGGACTGTGAGTAGCCTAGCTGGAGTGGTGGAATTGGAATGCCAGAGACTTGTTGCTGGTTATAATTATCAGACTTGGAGATTTCTCACTGGTTAGAGTTGTTGGACACGAAGCTACAGAGTTTGATGTTTGCCATTGTTGTTTTAAATCTTGTATTGGTTGACTATTTCTTTGCTATGCCCAATGCCATCTTTCACAGTATGAATATTTATTCTGTGCCATTATGGTTTTTTTGAGGTTATTCTTTGGTAATATGGCTCAGTTAAAAGATCTTGGACTATGGGCATGTATGAACACATTGGAATTGATAAAAATTATGGGAACTTTCAAAGTTGGACTGAATGCACTGTATTTTATATTGTGTATCAATATCAGTTTATGGGGGCCAAGGGCAGAATGTGGTCATTTGATTCAGGTGTCTCCCATAAACTTAGGTGTTCTGAATGCTAGATTCCAAGCAGATAGAGATTTGGGAATTAACACCTTCTGGAGGGAGTGTATTGTTGGGGGTGGGCTTATAGGTGTTATAGCCAGTTTTCCCTTGCCAGTATTTGGCACACTCTCCTGTTGCTATTGTCCACCTTATGTTGGCCAGGGGTGATGTCCACCCTCTGCTCTTACCACCATTTTCTCGTGCCATTGCGGAGCTTCCCCTTGAGCCTATAAGTCAAAATAAACCTCTTTTTCCCACAAGCTGATCTTGGTTGGGTGATTTCTACCAGCAATGCTGAACCTGACTGTAACACTTTGTCTCCCTCAAATAAATCAATCTATAAAATATTTTTTAAAAGATAATGATCTCATTTGTGTATCCCCTGGGAAAAGACCAGAATGTTTCTATAGTTTGATTTGAAATCACAAGCCAGCAATAATGCTGCAAATAATCTGATATCTGATCCCCCAGACCACACTATGGTCACCAGCTGTTTCCCTGGCTATTCTCACTGATTGAATTCTGTTAGGGACTGATCCTACACTTTCGGGTCATTTTTGGGAACATCAACATTCAATCATGTAACCATTCTTACTCTCACTACACTGTAAATACCGTGTGTGAGTGTTATTAGGACCTGAAGCAAGGGGTATTGTGATTTCCATAACTCCAGTTCTCTGAGCTTGTCATCCCATTCCATACTCCAGGACAGAAAGTTAATGGGCACAATGTGGGGATTTCCTGGTAATCACAAATGTTGAGAGTTAAAGAAGAGTATAATGTAATCCTGACATGAGGAGGGTTTTAACTCCTATATACCTAGAAAAATGCTGCCACCTCACCTCTATTGCTTCTTTGATTTGGAATTCCAGGATGTGGGTGCCCTGCACTGGAGATGGTACTATTTTCTTCCTGCCCAGGTGTTTGCATCTCCATGAGGCCAGCATTTCCTTGATCTGGATTCCTTGTTAATGTTCAATTTTTTCTTTCTCACTTAAGTAGCCTCCTATATCAAACTTCACTTTTTTTCTGATGAATTCTTTGTCTGATTTGATGTTGGTTAAAGATTTCTTTCAAGTTTGTTTACTAATCTTTTGCTGTTCAGTGGCTTTTCCATTATGTACATACCTCCTTCCCAGAGCTTCCCTTGTCCCTATCTTTGTAGAGCTGTTTGGGATTCAGAAATCAACTAGGTGCGAGGAATTGTGAGTATACTTTAACATTACAGAATGTTCCTGGCCTCTGTCTCTGGAGCTACTGGTCCGCTTTTGTTGCTGAGTTTCCTGTATAGTAAGGGCTCCAGGGTCCACTGCTATAAATCTTTGAAGTCTCACATTTATACCTCCATAGTTTAGTTTTCCTTTTGTGCCAAAACTGGGCCAGGGTCACATGAACTCAGCCCACACATGCTGGGGAGGCTTAAGTCCACCAGGAATATACTGGTGATAATAAGCTTCTTTTCTCCTGTCCAGCCAATCCCTATTTTGCTGAAATCCTTCCTGACCCTAATCAGGCCAGGTTCCCCGATTCCTCTCCACCCATGTTTTTTCTCTGTATTTTTGGCAACATGTGTTTATTGAGGATTTTTCCCTCATGACACTCCAAAAACAAAGAATGAAGCTGTACCCTTGACTTTCTGTTATATTAACTTCTGAACAGTCTTGTACAAATGTCTATTTGCCTAGCATAAGGTACCAATCACAGACTAAAGAAACAATTTCATTCCAGTGCAGGTTGGTGAGCCAATGTATTCAACTGTAGTTACTTACAGGAACATGAATGAAGGGTAGCTTCCAGGAGTATAGACAACATAAGGATAGGTACAAACATGAAGATTATATGTCTCTCAAGCAACTATAAACTGTCTGTATATCCTTGGAGAGAGGTGATGAATTGTGAACTCTTCCTCCCAGCAACCCTAAACTATATTCTATGTGAGATATAGCCTTGTGATCCCCTATATACTCCAAGACAGAAAGGTAATGGACCCTAGTAATCATAGATGCTAATAGTTCGTGAGGACTATGACCTAGTCTTGACATGAGGAGTGTGTTCCATGACCCTTTGCATACATGGTCACATGACTTGTACTCCACTGTTAATCAGAGTACTAAAACATTCAAGGTGGAAGAACAGTCTACGCACTATGTTTTTATGACACTGTGGTACACACTCATATCAACTTTGAATTTAGGGGCTAAAGTCATTGATTTCCATATTTTCAAGTCCCCAGACTCTTCATACATTTTTTGTGTTCATCTACTGAACTTCAGTTATTATTCAAATATGCCATGGCCCATGTACAGTGTTTACCCAAGTACCCAAATCTGTACTTCTTGTCCAGCTGGTTGATATCATAGTCTGCAGGGTACTATGCTTATTCATGCTATTGGTGACCATTGTCCTCCAGTGGCTCCAATGTGGCTCCCCAGAACTATGACGACTAGCCAGGTGGGAGCTAGTTTTCCTTTCAATTCCAGACTGGGATTCCAATGTCTTGTGACTGCAGCTTGTGGTGTTTATCTCTGGCAGGTGATGAAGTGCTTTGGTCAAGGCCTACATTGCTTTGAGGACCTCATAGGTCTCTTTAGCCACTGTGGGGAGCAACCCAAGTGTGGGTCTAGGAGTTACCTGCTAGAGTCCATGGTTTTAAAGGTATGCTTTACTCACCTTCTGTCTGGACTTCCCCCTTCCCCGTTTATTGATGGTTGTATCTGGTAGATTGCTAGTCAAAATGAGATTTTTTTATGGAACTGATTCCTGTTTTCTTATTTTCTGTGTAATTCCCTCCCCACCCACCTTATCGCTACACTTCCAAGCCCCTCACCCCAGGCATTTTGTCCTTATTCTAACTCATCAGTTAACTCCTTCTCTCCTCTCTTCCTATTTCTTCTTTCTACTTGTCTCGTTTTAGTTTTTTTTAATTTTTATTTATTAATTTATTTTTAATTTATTTTTATTTATTTGAGAGTGACAGAGAGAGGAAGAAGCAATAGAGAAAGAGACAGAGAGAGAATGGGCACGTCAGGGCTTCTAGCCTCTGCAAATGAACTCCAGATGCATGCGCCCCCTTGTGCATCTGGCTAACGTGGGTCCTGGAGAATTGGGCCTCGAACTGGGGTCCTTAGGCTTCACAGGCAAGCGCTTAACCACTAAGCCATCTCACCAGCCCTCATTCTAGTTTTTTGACTCATCTCAAAATATCGTAGTCAGGAACCACAGATGACAGAGGTCATGCAGCGTTTGTCTTTCTGAGCTTGTGTGACCTCACTTAATATGATACTTTCTGAGTTCCTCCATTTCCCTATGAATTTGGTTGTTGTGCTTTTTCTTATTGCTGAGCAGAATTCCATTAAGTACATGTACCACGTCTTCATTAACCATTCATTTGTTGATGGGCATCTGGGCTGATTCTAGTTCCTAGCTATTGTGAATACAGCAGGAACAAAAAATGATTGAGTAAGTATCTGTGGTATATTGTGGAGTCTTTTAGGTATATATCTAAAAGAAGTATAGCTGGATCTAATGGTAGCTCGATTTTCAGCCTTTTGAGGAGTCTACATACTGAGTTCCATAGTGGCTGTAAAAGTAAGAACTGAACTCCTACTAGCAGTGGATGAGGGTTCCTCTTTCCTCACATCTCCACCAGCATGTGCTGTCATTTGATTTTTTAAATTTATTTTTGTTTATTTTTATTTACTGATTTACTTGAGAGTGACAGATAAAGAGAAACAGGCAGATAGAGAGAGAGAATGGGTGTGTCAGGGCCTCTAGTCACCGCAAAAGAACTCCCGATGCATGCACCACCTTGTGCATCTGGATTAAGTGGGTCCTGGGGAATCGAACCTTGAACCATCATTTGATTTTTTAATGGTTTCCATTATGACTAGAGTAAGATAGAATCACATAGTTGCTTGAATTTTCATTTCTCAGATAAGTAGAGACCCTGGGCATCTTTTCAGATGTTTAATGGCCATTTTTTCTTCCTTCAAGAGCTCTCCGAAGAATGCCTTTTTCTTTTCTTTTGTTTTTGTTTTTCAAGGTAGGTTTTCGCTCTAGCCCAGGCTGACCTGGAATTCACTAAATAGTCTCATGGTAACCTCGAACTCATAGCAATTTGCCTACCTCTGCCTTTCAAGTGCTGGGATTAAAGACATGCGCCACCATGCCTGACAAAGAATACCTTTTTAATTTATTTGTTTTATTTATATGTGTGTGTGTGTATGCAAGTGAGGGAGGGGCTCTTGTGGCTGCAACACCAGACACTTGTGCCACTTTTGGCATGTGGCTTATGTGGATGGCTTGAGGATTAAAACAAGGCTGGCAGGCTCACAAGCAAATGCCTTTAACCATTAAGACAACTTCTAACCCATGAAGGTCTTGTTTTGTGTGCTGAAGTTTAAAACTTCAAGAAACTTTTGGGCTGACAAATTGAACACATAATCATAGACAGTCCACTTAGTCCTACCACACACATATCAGTTCCTATTTTAAATATGTTTTAGTTTCATTCATGTAGTTTGCCTCATCTAAACACCATGGCTATAAATTTGTTAGGTCATGATATTTTCAACCTTAACCATTGTTTGTTGGCTTCCTTCTCTGACTAATACATTGGAGATCATATAGCTCTTCCTTGGGGTGAGTATATTCTGAACACCAAATGAAGCAAAATGATCAGATTTACACATGGATCTAGAAAATAATATAATAAGCATCAATGATGTCTTTAATTATTAGCTAGCACTGAATTCTGTTTCACTTCTCAGCACTTTCATTTGTCTTCATGCATAGATAAGCACCATTTCGGGATTTCTTTTGTATCTGTAAGTAACATTTTTATTTCATTGTTTTATTCTTGTTCAAAGTTGGTGTTATGTGAAGTGTGTGGTGTGTGTGGGGGGGCAGTGTAAGCACAAATGTGCAGGTATAGGGACCTTTGCCCGTGTATAGGTCAGAAGGGAACCTGCAGTGTCCTTCCTTAATTGTTCATCTGCTTACTTTTATTTGTGAGAGAGAGGGAGAGAGAGAGAGAGAGAGAGAGAGAGAGAGAGAGAGAGAGAGAGAGAGAATTGGCATTCCAGTGCCTTAGTGGACATGTGTGACCTTGCACTTGCTCACCTTTGTGTATCTAGCTTAAGTGGCATCTGGAGAGTCAAACATGGGTCCTTAGGCTTCACAGGCAAGCACCTTAACTGTTAATCCAACTCTCCAGCCCTGATTATTTACTTTTGAGGAAGTATCCTTTATGAACACACAGCTGAGGATTTTATGATGTCCAGTGATTCTCCAGTCTCTGCTTCCAAAAGGCCTCATTACATGTGTAGCCATATTTTTTATGTGGAGCTTGGGGAATCAAACTCATGCATTCTGAAGCCCCAAGCTTACATACTGTGACAAATACTCTTACCAGCATTATCATTTCCTTACCCTCTATTCCATATAGTACATTCTGGACTTCAAATCCCTACATATGCAAGTGTGACCTGATCTCCTGGCCTCTACCTCCTAAGTGTTGGGGGTCTATGACACCACTCTCACCTATTTTGTCCTTTTCATTATGGATGTTAATGTACATTCACAAATATTTTCTTGCACCATTTCCTTGAATTAAAATCGTGCTGCTTTTATGAAGAAGAGGTCATTATAAATAGTATCCAAAGAGTGGTCTGTCCTTTCACAGTGCTCTCACACTCCACAGAAATGTGTCTATAGACAGTGAAGAATGGGTGTTGCACATTTTATATTCTGAGGATCCTAATGATTCTCTTATATATATGATTAACATTTGAGAAAACTTAGGTGGTAGAATTTATTTTGTCATGTTTTGTGGAAATTTTAGCAATGCTTCTACTTCCCTGCATTCCTTAAAGATCAAGAGTTCCCACCCTCATGTTGTGAGACAAGATATACCAGTTGTTCATTAAGTGGCAGCTGGATGGCTGGTCTTATAGGAGGGCCCTGAAGGGCTCATGGATATTGTCTGAGGAAACCCTCAGTTGCTATTAGAAACAAAGTGATAATATTGACTAGGCGTGGGGACTCAGGATGAAGGACTGTCAGAATAGTTTAAAAGAGTAAGGAGAGCATTCTGGATCCCCATATTCTGTCTCTTGGGCAGGCACCATGTTTGAGAGGAGCAGAGGTCTTTGTCACTTAACACTGCACAGCTTTGGTGAGGATGTGTCCATGATACACATTAATATATAAATGAAGAGAAACCCTAGAATGTGAAAATAAAGTGCTAATTAAAAATACAGAAGGCTAGATACAAAAGAGACTTGAAATTCTCCTCTAGATTGTTTAGTTACATCATGCTTTTTTTTGTTTGTTTATGAATAAAACTGGGTTCACTTTTAGAAGAAAATGATTTTTCCTAGTCATCCATGGCCTTCATTCCTCATCATAGGAATCATTTGTGAAGCCATCCTGTTTTTCCCCATGTAATAACTCACTTAAGCACATGGCTAAAGTCAGCCTTCAGTATTGAGGAAACAAGTATTGAACAGATATGTTACAGAAGCAAAGTCAGAATCAGTTGAAGAGCCTCTGTTCACTTCCTGAGCATCATCTACCTTGCCCCTCATGGGAAGCACAAAGGTAACATTACCAGGTTCTGTCCTGGCATGGGGCACTTGATTCTTATATGTTAGAAGTATGTAACTTGTGTTGACTTACAGGAATCAGAGGTAAGGGGCATCTTGAAACTTGTCTTAAAGTTGGTGTCTTCCTGAAAAATTTGAGTTTTGTTAGAGCCTGGAGAAATAGAAATAGTTTAGCCATTCTGAAAGAAAATGGGAATTGTCACCTTGCACCATCATATTGGTCTTGTTTTGTGACTGAGAATTGATTTCAGTTGCTGGCATGGGTCCTTATGTTCTGTCATATGACCTCACTACAAAATTTTTCAGGTGCTGGTGTTGAAACAAATATGTAGTATGAACTGGCCTCTAGGAGTCTTTCTCGTTCCTGCACAGATCTAAGGTGTCATTTTGTAGTTACTATCAAAGGCCATATTTTCATTGTCTATACTTTCACATTTAGCTAATTATATCCATTATCCTTGAACATGAAAAAGTTATAACCTCACATTTAGGAGATTGTGAGAGGGACGTTAAAGACATTGTCATTGCAGAAGCTGCTAGAGTCTCCATAGGGTACCAACAATCTGATGGAGTCACTGTTCCCTTTATCACATGTTACCACAGTGACCTACAACCAGTTTGGGGAGGGACAAGTAGCCAAGTGTTAGGGGTATCAGTGTGGCCAGTTTTATATATAAACTACTCTTTGTCCTCTGACATATGTACAAAGGTGAGGTAAATTTCCAGGAAGTTCTCCTGTCTGCTGACAAATATATTTGGTCAAAAAACTGTCATCTATGAATTAAGAAACACATCTTGTTTCTTTTCCCACTCCTAAAGATAGAGGTGAGATGGAATGACTGGTGTTACCAACTCTGCTTTGCTCAAGAGTCAGTTCCCAGTGAGGCCAAGCTTGGATATTATCATGATGGTTTGGGTCATATTGGCAACTATATAACTATATTTTCTTTGGTCAAAGGCCTGGCCTGGCTTGCTACCTAAAACCTCTTCACAAGTTGTATTGCACTGGACACGCCAAAGGCTCCTGACAGTTTCTTGGGTATGTTCAAATGGGACCAATTAATCAGTATGTTTCTCTCACACGTGGTCAGGTTTGTCCTCAGAGTGGCATCTGAATATGGCAATACTCTGGTTCATAACTGAAACTTCAACTCCAAGAACTGTTACAAGATGGGATGACCATACTTTGGAAGTACTGTCTATCTCCAGGTGGAACTCAGCTTGGCACCAGATATCAGTTTTTGATTAATCACAGCAGAATAGCCTGTACTTTCCTTTTCTTCCTCAGAGAGGCAATGCTCTTGGCCCACCTCCAACAAAGGATGTGTCTACATAAGAATCATTTTCATAAATACAGGATCTGAGAGATACACTTACTTATTAAAGATGAGATGGGGAAATTGCTTGTACAAACCACAGTCCATATTGCACTCAATAATTGAATCATAACGCTGATGATGGGGCATGTGCCAATTAGGTGTGATTTGTAGAAATTAGCTCCTCATCACTCTTTAGGACTTTCAGGAATCATCTCTCCACTCTTCATGAGCATCTGCGGATTAGAAGATGTGGTGGTTTGATCCAGGTGTCCCCCATAAACTTAGGTGTTCCAAATGTTAGGTTCCCAACTGATGGAGATTTGGGAATTAAACCATCTTGGAGGCAATGTATTGGTGAGAGTCAGGCTTATCGGTATTATAGCAATTTCCCCTTGCCAGTGCTGGGCACACTCTCCTATCAGTATTGACCACCTTATGTTGGCCAGGGGGTAATGTCTACCCTCTGCTCATGCCATCATTTTCCCTTGCCATCATGGAGCTTCCCCTTGAGTCTGTAAGCCAATATAAATTTTTCCCACAAGCTGTTCTTAGTCAGGTGATTTCTTCCAGCAATGCAAACCTGGTTACAACAGTAAAGTTGGTACTGATAATGGGGTTGTTGCTAGAAACCTGACCATGTGGCCTTCACATTTTGGAGTTTATTTTCAAGATTAATGTGGAAGGACTTGAAACCTTGTCCTAAAAGATGCCTTGCAGTGCTGTAAGTACAGCTTGATGGACTATTCTTATCAGAGGTGAAAGATCTGAATGCACTGAGAACTATGGACTGTGAGGTTTGGCTTGTGAGGGCTAGATAGAGCATTGCCTGGACTGGGCGAGAAGCAGTTTGTGTGAGAGGCTTGCTGTTATGCTCGTGTCCTGAGAAGTTGTGTAGGATTTCATTGTGTAGGAATGGACTGGTATGAGCAGAGGGATATGACACAGCAATGAATTATTTGGGCTAAGACTTCTGCCCGTTCCACTGCAATTATATGAGAGACTACAGCCTTTGAGATTAGGCCAGCTGAACTGCACTGGGGCAACAGGAAGAATGTAGTCTCTTCTGAAGGGGCCTGAATACTAAAGGCGTGTCCTGTTCTTCAAAGTCTGCTCCCTCCCCCCCCCCCCGGATTAATAAATTTGCACCCTACCTGGTATTATGGAGTATAAGAAATTCAGGAAGGAGAGGGTCATTGAATTTTCAACCTGGTCTTGTGTTTTGGAAATGGCCATGGGCAGTGTGAGGCAGGCTTGCTGGATGCCTGCATGGAGACCTGATGGAGCCATGAGGATGAACTGTGGGTTGCATTGGAGACACAGTGGAGGTTCCAGAACAAGAAGATGGAGAGCTGCCAGTCCCAGATGAAGTTTTTCAGGATTCTGACTATCCTAGCTGGACGGGTGGAATTTGAACTTCAGAGACTTGTTGCTGTTTATAATCATCTGACTTGGAGATTTGTCATTGACTAGAATTGTTGGACTTGGAGCTACAGCATTTGATGTTTGCCCTGTTTTAAATCTTGTATTAGTTGAATGTTTCTCTGCTCTGCCCATTGCCATCTTTTGCAGTGTGAATGTTTATTCTGTGCCATTATGAGTTTTTTTTTTGGGGGGGGGGTTGGTATTATGGCTCAGGTAAAAGACCTTGGATTATGGGGATGTTTGAACATCATTGAGATTGATAAAAACTATACAGACTTTTAAAGATAGACTGGGTGCATATCATTTTAAATTATGTATGGTTATCAGTTTATCCGGGTCCGGGGCAGAATGTGATGTTTAGATTCAGGTCTCCCCCTTAAGCTTAGGTGTTCTGAATGCTAGGTTCCCAGATGATCGAGATTTGGGAATTAACACCTGTTGGGGGCAGTGTATTGTTGGCAGTGTGCTTATGGGTACTATAGCCAGATTCCCCTTGCTAGTGCTTGGCACAATCTCCTGTTGCTATTACCACCTTATGTTGGCCAGGAGGTGATGTCCAGTCTCTGCTCATGCCATAGTTTTCCCCTGCCATCATGGAGCTTCCCCTTGTGTCTGTAAGCCAAAATAAACCCCTTTGTCCCACAAGTTGCTCTTGGTTGGGTGATTTTTGCCAGCTATGCCAACCTGACTGCAACAGGAGATGTGACATTTTGTGAGGTTCCTGAACCTTAGAGGCATATGTGAGTGTTCAGAGGCAAGGTGAAAGCTGTGGAAGCCACACTTCAGGTAGAGGAACTCAGGTAATCATACTGTACCTCTGTATTATCCTGGAACCTAAGTGGGGCTAATTTTTGTAATGAGTCCCTTCCTCCCCTCCAAAATCAGGTGTGCCTTACTAAACAGGAGAAATTTTAAAGGTTCTAAATAAAACATGGCCATGGATTTTTTTAAGAACTAATTTAAACTTTTATTCATTTGCAAGCAAAGGGAGATAGAAGAGAGGCTGACAGAAAGAATAGGTGCTCCAGGACCTCCAGCCACTGAAACATGCTCCAGATGCATGCATCAGTTTGTGCATCTGGATTTATGTGTGTACTGGGAAATCTAACTCAAGCTCCAGTCATTAGGCTTTGCAAACAAGCACCTTAACTGCTGAGTCATTTTTGTTTGCTTTTCAAGGTAGGTTCTCACTCTAGCCCTCTGTGACCTGGAATTCACTCTGTAGTCTCAGGGTGGCCTCAAACTCATAGTGATCCCCCCACCTCTCCCTCACTTGCAGTGTGTGGCCCCAAAAGACAGGCCCAAATAATTGTATCATAACTCTGTTCATGGCCCTCTGCTGCTCAGAACTAAAATGTGGGAATAAACTCCTCACATTTCCCTCTGCATTGATCCTCACAGACATCTAGGATGTGAGTGAAATAACATCATTTTGTGAGGTTCCTGGGTCTTACATGTAACTAGAGTCTAGGTAAGAACTGAAAATCAACAAGATAAGCTGTCACTCCAGATAGGGGTCCCATACAATGAAGAGGAATCTCTGTGTTAGCCTAGCACCAGGTAAAGACCCAGTTGTTGTAAAGAGTCCCATCTCCACCTAGGACAACTGGTATGAGTGTAGAGGATCCATTTCCAGAAGTAATAGATCAGGAAATACCAGGGAACTTTCAGAGTCAAGAAGAGAGGTAAGTATGGGTCCTTCAAGCCATACCCAACAGAGGCAGGCCACAGGTATTGAGTCATAAGCTGGTTGAAAGCCCTGTCCCAACCAAAGGCTGCTTTGCTGAAATGAACCCTTAGGCTTTCCATACTGCCTCAACAACAGGAAAAGTGGGTGACTTAAAGACATTTTGTGAAGTTCCTGCATCTCACAGGAGAGTTCAAAGTAAAGGTGAAGGATGAGGATGGCCTTTAGAAGCCTCACTCCTGATAAAGTGTTCCAGATGATGATTCAGCACCCTGAGACAGGTGGCAACAGGTGGGGTCTAATTGTTATGAGTTCCATCCTTGTCTCTAATAATGGGTGTGCGTGTATAGAAATCATTTCCAGAAGTAACGTATCTGGCAAGACCAGGTCAATCTATGAATGAAGATGAGATATGGGAGTGGGTTTCTGAAGCCACACTCATCATAGGCATGCACAATTATATTGTCATACCCCTGTTCATGATACTATGACAATCAGAGGCAGAAATGTGAGAATAAACTTCTCCCCACCCTCACACATCCACATCCTGGGACTTGCATTACTTTTAGCCATTTTTTGAAGCTCCTGGATCTGAGATAACCCCTTTGTGCATCTGGAGTCAAGTGAGTGACTAGGGTGGTTTATAGAAGGCCTGTTCCATGGAGAGGGGCCCTAGATGATTATTATGCACCCCTTTGTAAGCTTGGCACCCAGAGTGCTGTCCAGTTGGAATAAGCGACATTTCCCCATCTGACATCAAGTATGTGGGAATAGAACCCATTTTCAGAAATCCCAGTCACATTCAGGGTCAAAACTGGGAGGTTGATATGGAAGCATGGGCAGCCAAAGTTCATACCTATTAGGCCCCAATAATTGAATTGTAAACCTGTTCTAGGTACTGAGAAACTTCGGTTGGTATGAAATGTGAGGTTGCACCCTTCCCCACATTTCTCAGTCAGCATCCCAGAACTTGGGGTGTGGTGCCTTTTGGTGAAGTACCTGGATATTTGATAGCTCTGCAATCATTCAGAGTCCTTGGATCCTAGTGCAGCTCCCTTGTGTCAGCCTGGAACCAAAGCGAGGCCTAATAGTTGTAATGAACCATATCCCCCTATGTTGCTACTGACAGTTCATAGCAGTAAATTGTACAGGTTCCTGATTAAAAAAAATGATTCCTGACATCTGCAACCAGACATGAGGGGAAGTTTGAGGTTTTCGATAAAAAAGCACTTCCTCAGCAGAATGAATACTCAGATCCTGTGGGGACTCCAGGCAAGAAATGAAATAGAATGGTGGGAACTAGCTCTTCACTTGAAACCCCCATTCGCCTGTCAGCCGGGGAGGAAGATTCTGCTGAGTCATCAGATGAAGTGCATATTCACTTCAGCCTGTGGGTTGTTAGGGTGTTTTTGGTCTATATCTGAGGAATATGGGCACAAGAATACAGAGGTAAGGTGCCATATCCCTGGGGGGAAAACACAAAAGTGTCAATGCAACATATGTGAATACTTCTGCCAATCCATGCCATATTCAGAAGAATGTGAAAAAGAGAATATGACCCTGGGCATCTTATACAGAATATAGGGCATCTTATACAGAATCATGGGGATCATAGGATTGACTGGTGGTAGGATGGGTCTGTTAATCATCAGAGGACCTGTGACGAGTAATTATGAGTACTTTAAGAAAACTCAAGACAAAAGAGGATCACTATTTACCCCTTGAAAGGCCACCTTGGGTTTTCCAAGTGTTTCATCCTCACTTCTCTCCCTCTTTCTCAGGAAAGGGAGACTGTGGAGTTCCGTGAGTCATCAAAGCAGAAGAATGATCTAGGCCTAGTTAAGAGAAGGAGATGGATAGAATCTACTAGCAGTCAGGATGAGGAATAATGGAGAGTACTGAAAGTTATAGAAGCCTACATTTCACAAAGAAGGGACTTCACAAATCCTGCTTATCCTGTTTCTCAGCCCTGAGATTCCCAGTCAGGGTGACTGCATGCACCTTGCTCTTATTACCAGGCACTGGCTGAGATTGGGGTGAGGGATGGAAGGTTGTTAAGGTTCTTGGTTCTCTGGATCATGTCAATTTAACAGAAGGACATGAGGACTCAGCTACATGCGAGATGTAAGAATTAATGAGTTTGCCGGGCATGGTGGTGCATGCCTTTAATCCCAGCACTCAGGAGGCAGAGGTAGCAGGATCGCCGTGAGTTTGAGGACACCCTGAGACTACACAGTGACATATTGAATCCCAGGTCAGCCTGAGCTAAAGTGAGACTCTGCCTCACAAAACAAAACATAACAAACAACAAAAAAAGAATGAATAAGTTAGATGGATAAACATCAGTATATCTAGAAAGCACACTTGTCTGTAGTGAAGAGTCCAAATTGTGGTCAACACTAGATACCCTAAACAGAAGGGAGCATATGTGTTGCCTACTGCTGTCTCCTGAGTGATGCCCTTTTTCCTGGAGGATGAAAAACTTGATCTGAATGGGTAATGACATCACTTAGCATACACAATGGTTCTGGGATCTGAGAAGTGACAATGTAAATGTTAAAAGATGACTGAAGGTAGCCTCATTCTAGAGCACAGACTGGGGCCATACAGAAATATGCAATGTACTCCTGGCAACCTAGAGTCCTGTGTATGGCTTTCAGTCTCAACCACCTGTATTATCACTATGTCATGATCCCAAGAAACAAAGTGGGTCATTGAGATCATCACAGCAAGGTTCCCAGAGGTGCCAGGATTCAAGGTGAGTATGGAGTGAGTTCCATTTCCCAGAACCAGACCCAACCTGACTCTTCCATGCGCTATGGAAAAAATCCTAAGAACTGTAGATAGATTCCCTCCTTTCAAATACTCTTTGCTATGTCTCATAGAAATAGGGTTTTCATTTAGGGAAGGTGTCCTCTGGCCATGACAAGCAACCTTCTGGGCCTTGCCACTTATCAAGGAGACTGGGAAGACCTTCAAACACATACAGAAAACTAAATTGAGCCACTTGTTTCCATCTCCCATGTCCAGGTATAGTTATAAGTGAGGCTCCCTCATTGTCTTTTGTTTCATTGAAAGGAGGCAAACACATTTTCTAGGATTCTGATTCAGGCAAGCATAAACAGGGGACCTATACCTTTCCAGAGAAAGATTGAAGGGTCAGAGTTAGCAGATAGAAACCTCATAATTTTTTTCCTTTGGTTTTTCAAGTTAGGATATCTTTCCCAAGCTAATATGGAATTTCCTATGTAGTTTCAGGATGGCCTTAAACTCACAGTGATCCACCTATCTGTGCCTCTGGAGTGCTAGGATTAGAGGTGTGTACCACCACACCCAGTTTGGGATTTTATATTATAAAGTGGAGTGACTTCAACAGAATAACAAGTATTGTCCTGGCAGCCATGAACTGTGTGCCTCTGTGACTGTAATGGATTATAGGCACCAGGAGGTGAAAGTCTGTGTGTAAGGAAGTGTCTTCATATCACGTAACAGAGGATGATCAAGAGGAGTCAGTAGTCAAGGTGTATACCCTTAACATGTGTAAAATGTCCCATCATAATACATGAGACCCCACATTGCCTTAGCCCCACTCTCAGTCATAGATTTTTATAATCTTAGGGAAAAATATTGTGGAGAATTTTTAATTCTTCCCTCAGGCTCTTAAGTGTAAGGCCTACTAGGAAGACAGGGCACCTTATAGGAAGACAGGTTAATGTGGTCATAACACTAAAATGGAAACATGCAATAGTCCTTTGTGATAGCCATCAGAAGAGTGGCGGTTTACAGTCTGTTCAAATTCTCTTTTTCTAATGTCTTTGGGTCAGCATCATTATGCTCCTGTCTGAATTTCCAGCCTACAGTCAACAAGTCTAATCCTCAGAAACCTATATCCTTCATGGCTGAGGAAGACTTTCAGTTCCAAATTGAGATGCATATAGGATCCCATGGATGTGCAGGAGGCCACAGAGAAGGTTGATCTTTGAAGTTCTAACACCTCAGAAGAGAAATTGGGAGCTTCTGGTACATCCAGTCCTACACAGAGTTCTCAGAGTGGTTAGCTCCACCTCCACTCCCATAGTCTCTATTCCATTTAGTCCATCTGTTCAGAGTTCCCAAAATCAAAGTGAGGGACTGACAATCAGCTCGCAGGCACTTCTGAGTGTTAGACCCTATACCTACTGTCAGATCAATGTGAAAGTAAAGAATTTAGTGGTCGTCAAGTACAGAACAAAGGAGCTGATCACCAAGGAAAAAATTCTAAACATAGTCATTATAGAATACCAGGATTACTATCCCCTGATTTTCTGTACAACGTCTCAGTACATGATGCTGGTCTTTGGCATTGAGGTGAAGGAAGTGGACCCCTGTGTCCAGTAATATATTCTTGTCCTTGCCCTGAATTTTACATATGATGGAATGCAAAGTGATACCTGGGGCCTACCTAAGACAGGCCTCCTAACTACTGCCCTGTACATAATCTTCAAGAAAGGCCCTTGTGCCAGTGAGAAGGTGGTCTGGAAAGTGTTGAGCTACTTAGGAGTGTTTGCTAATAGGCATCATTTCCTATCTAGGCGAGTCAGGAGACTCACTGTGGTGGTTTGAATAGAATGGATGTCCCCAAATATATTCAGTTGTTTGTTTGTAGTTTGCATCTGCAGCCACCTGGCTGGAGTCAGTGCCATTGTATGGATCTTAAGGTGCGGTGGTGGGTTTCAGGTTTCAATCTAAAGATGTGCAAAGTGTACCTAGATGGAGTTCCTGAAGTGTGCTGTGGCTTTTTAGACTTGTGCCTCTCTCTCTCTCTGCTTGGTCCTGTGAAGGCAGGCCAGTTTCTTCTGCCATTATGGAACTTCCCCTGGACCTGTAAGCTTCAATAAATATCCCTTCCTCCATAACTGTGCCTGGTCTGGAAGTTCATCTCAGCGAACCTGAAGCTGTCTGCTACAGAATTTGGTACCAGGAGTGGGGTGAGATGAACCTGACTATGTGGATGATGATCTTTTGGAACTTTTGCTTTGGAGGAATAGGCATGGACTTGTTGCTTGCAACTGAAGATGTCTTCTGGAGTAGTAAGCCAAGTTTTATGGACTATTCTGATGAGAGTCTGAGAATGCTAAGTGCAGAGAGCATTGAACTTCAAGGCTTGGCTTATGAGCTTTCTAAAGGGAAGGAAAGACTGCAGAGAACTTTGTTGGAACTGGGCTACTGGCATAAGGGCTGGCTGCATCCTGCTGTCCAGGCCCAGAGAGTTTGATCAAGGTTAAATTTGTAATGGACTGATGTGCTTGGCTAGAGATATTGGACTGAGAGATTTAAGATTTTAAGCTGGAAAACCTCAAGCAAGTTAAAATTACAGACACTGAGACTAGTTTTAGGTTACTGAATCTGCTATTGTCAAACACATTAGCAATCTTAAAGGAAGATGGTCCAATTGCTTTACCATGGAAAGGATGCCTGAGGCAAGACTATCATAGAGATGCAAACACTTTTGGAAAGAGTTGACTAGAGAAGGAACCTGCTTTTCAAGGTTATGATTTGTTTTGTCCCTGAATTAAGAATATGGCTGTGTCCTGCACAACTGGTATTGGTTTCAGAAGCATGAAAAATGCATGAAGTAGCCGTGAATTCCACATGGTTCCAGGAGCTGCCGCTGAGATGCGGCATGAGGCAGGGCATGATGCTCTGATAGGCTGAAAGAGCCTTTGGTAAATGTGAGGAGTGGTCATGAATTGCACATGGTTCCAGGAGCTGCTGCTGAGATGCGGCATGAGGCAGGGCATGATGCTCTGATAGGCTGAAAGAGCCTTTGGAAGATGAACCATGGTTTGCATGAAGACCTCAAGATGTTTTGGATATACCAGGACTGTGCAAGGGCTACCATAGAGTGCAATGTTGGCCTGGGATGGAAGTGTTCCCTGGCTACTCTGCCCAGCTAGAGGGGTGGAATTTGGAAAATCTGGAGACTGTCAGCCTTTGGTTGTATTGGACTTGAACTGCAGCAGTTTGATGTGTGTTTGATGGTGGTTGAGTTTGCATTGTTTTAGTCTCTCCTTGCTATGCTTTATACTAGTTGAAAACATTTACTCTGTGCCTTTATATGTTAGGAATGTTTAACTTGTTTGATTTTACAGGTCTTAATATCTTAAATTGGTCAAGACTGTGGGGACCTTTGAAATTGAACTGAATACAATTTACAATGTGTGATGGTTATGGGGGCCAGGGGCGGAATGTGGTGGTTTGAATAGAATAGATCTCCCCCAATATATTCAGTTGTTTGTTTGTAGTTTGCATCTGCAGCCACCAGGCTGGAGTCAGTGCCATTGTATGGATCTTAAGGTGTGATGGTGGGTTTCAGGTTTCAATCTAAAGATGTGCAAAGTGTGCCTAGCTGGAGTTCCTGAAGTGTGCTGTGGCTTTTTAGGCTTGTGCCCCCCTCTCTCTCTGCTTGGTCCTGTGAAGGCAGGCCAGTTTCTTCTGCCATTATGGAACTTCCCCTGGATCTGTAAGCTTCAATAAATCCCTTCCTCCATAACTGTGCCTGGTCTAGAAGTTCATCTCAGCGAACCTGAAGCTGACTGCTATACTATGATGGAAGAGTTGTGCAGGAAGGGTACATGGAGTACCTGCAGGTGTCCCACAGTCTTCCTGCCCACTATGAGTTTGTGTCGGGGTCATGGGCCCATGCTGAAACCAGCCTGATTAAATTCTTCATGTTTTTGAAGAATGCCAATGGGGCCATTCCCAGTTTCTAACCAAGTAATACAGTGAGACTTTGAGAGATGAGGAAGAAAAGGCCTAGGCCACACCTGTTGCATCAAACAATACTCCTGCCGTACACTGCAAGTTCTGGTGTACTAGTAGCACAAAGATCAGGTAGTAATTAGGAGACAGTGAGAAATGTGCTGAGTGAGTACACAAAATAATCATCCTTTTCTTACTGCTGTGCTTGTGTGACATGGAGATTCATATTCATATTCTAAGACATTTTGCCATAGTTTCAGATTTTAAGATTACATATTGTGTTAGCCTTGCATTTATTGCAAACTATTAAGTTTAAGAGAAGGTTTTTCTGTACACATATTAGGCATCTTCAGTCTTACAATTTCTCAAACCATACCATCACATTGGGGATCGATTTTCTTTGGAAATGGAAAAGAACATGACATTAATATTAACAGAATAAAGTTATTTTAAATCTCTTTATACTCTCTGAATAATTATGAGACATACACTGGTATTTGCTTAACTTATTAAGGTGAAAACTGAAGTGTATGAATGGCATCTCTGCTCTACTTCCCAAATCATTTTTGAGCACCTTGCCTTTGCTAGGCCCTGTATTATCCATGGGACACTAGGAGAAATAGAATAGCCTTGCTTTTACAAAACTAAAATCTAAAATGTTAAAAACACGTTTGTTGAAATTAAGACATACACTGGCATCATTTTAACTTGATAAAGTGAGAACTAAAGCTCAGTAAATGGAATCTCTGTCCTCATCACAGAACTTTCTAGTTGAGCACTGCTATTTGCAAGTCCCTTTGCTCTGCTGCTCTGCTGCCATGGTGAGTTCTGAGCATGGTCTTGGTCCTTGCCTCTGGGATACCTCTATAAAGTTTAGCTCTTCCTCCTAGGTTCCAGGGCTACTCTGTGAAGTCAGCCTTCATTACTGCTCCCTATGCTGCCCCTGCTGCCCCTGTGTCTATAGATGGGCCTGGAAACTCCCGTATTTCCTGATTCCAGCTAGTCTAAATTACAGCTTCAATTAGTATCTTGTACAACTTCTACCAAACAATTTCTTACTGAAAAAGTTCCTCCTGCCAAGCCTTCTTGTCTCTAGATCTTAGCACCACTGTCAAGCCCAGCTCTCACCACCATTGTGTCCTAAAACATGTCAGGATCCTGCAGAGTTGTGGACTCTATGGTCCCTAACACAGCAGGCTGCCATCTTCCAGAACAACTTTCTGTGAATTTATGGCATCCATTCCTTATGTGACAGTTTATATTGATTCTAAATTTGACAGGATCTAGAATCATTTCAAATGGTCCTATGAATTGCCTGTGACAGACAATCTACTACTTTCTGTGCATGCCTGTGAGGGATTGTCATGATTAGTGTAACTGAAGTGGGAAACTACTTTAACTGTGGGAGGCAGTATTCCATGTTCTGGGGTCCTGGACAGAATAAAACACAGACAGCAGGATTGGAACCAACATTCAACCCTCCCTACTTCCTGACTGCACATGCATTGTATCAGTTGCTTCATGTTCCCGCTTCCCTAAGATCCTTTCCATGGTGTACTGTAACCTGAAGTTGAAATAAACCTACACTATATAAAACTGATTTTTTCCAGGTATTTTTGTCCTAGTTGTGATAAAGGTAATTAATATGCCTTGAGAAGTTGGCAACCCTTTCTGGCATCAAGATACAGCCTTAGCTGGGCCTAGGACACTAGGAGGAAGAGCAAGACTTTTTAGAGGTAGGAGGATCTCCTTGAGTTCAAGGCCACCCTGAGGCTACATAGTGAATTCCATGCCTACTTAGGCTAGAGTGATACCCTACCTGGAAAAAGCAAAAAATAAAAAATAAAGAGGAGATACAGCCTTAAATATGCCTTCATACCTCAGCCCTGACAAATAGGCAATATTGTCTCTGAACTCAGGGAGCACTTTACAACTTTTCACCCACGCTTATTGCATTAGAACCTTGGACCATTGGATGTAACTGCCCTCTCAGAGTCTAAGATGACACAGGGTTCCTGAAGTCCTCAAAGTCATGGTCTGTTTTCATTCCTTTCAATAATCCCAGCTGGGACACAACTGTTGTTCAGTAAATGTTGGATGAAGTAAGGACTTCTTATTTCTTTTCTATTGAGGTGCATCTACTCTCACCCTGAAGAACCTCCAGGAAAGAAGACTTGCATATAAGATAGGTGTAGAGGAGAGAGTATCTTGTTTGTGAGTGAGAGTTCCATGGGGGCTTACAGGGCTCTCAAGATCACTGGCTCCCATTATTGTCCATGGTACTGCTTCCACCTTGACTCCTTCCCACACAGATGATTCCTGCATAAAACCTGGACAATTACCTCATCAGAACCTTTTCAGATCCAGAAGGAGGATCCCCTGAGTGTGACTGCATTTCCTCCTGTGACCTGCTATGTTAAAGAACTGGAATTCGCCCAGGGATACAAATATTCAGAGTAAATGGCTGTTACTGGGGATCCAATGGTGCCACTACATAACTGGTCACTTTCCTGACTCATCCAGCTACCCTGCCCATGTGAAAATGATGAACAGTGCATTCTTTCTGGGGCACATTCTCCTTGGGGGTGAGGGTGAGGAGCAGAGACCTGTTCTACAACCTGACAAAGAAAGAATTCTTGCCTCAATTACCTTAATCAAGACAATCTCTCACAGGCATACATAGAAGGTAAACTAATGTAGACTATCCCTCACAGGGGAACACAGAGGATTCTTTCAAATAATCCTAGGTCCTGTCATATGGAGAATCAACATAAACCATTACACAGAAAATGGACACCATAAAATCAAAGGGAATTTTCCCAGAGTATGATGGTCTGCTGAATTAGGGACCAGAGTACACAACACTGCAGGATCATGTCCCATGTTAGGTCATAATGGTGGGCTTGACATCTGGTGTTAAGATCTAAAGACAAGAAGACTTGGCAGGGGGAACATTTTCAGTAGGGAATTGCTAGGTAGAAGTTATGCAATATTCAAATTCAAGCGGTGATATAGACTATCACTAGTTAGGAAATATGGCAGGATTCCAGGCCCAGGCCACAGACTTAAGGGCATTACTGGAAGCAGCAGATGAAGGCTGACCTCAATAAGTAGCCCTGGGGACTAGGAGGAAGAGAAAAAAAAAAAAACATTTTTAGGGTTGTTTCAGTGACAGGGACCCAAACTCATACCCAGAACTGAGTGAGGCAGCAGACAAGCAGAGCACAGGGACGTGCAAATAGCAAGTGCTCAATTAGAATGTTCTTTGATGAGGGCAGAGATTTACTAAAGTTTCCTATTCTCCCATGAAGCAACACATCCTCCTTGTTCTGTCCATCAAAGAGGACACACCAAAGTCTTGCTATATCACTAGACCCTTTTAACAGACAATGGTGGGTCTCATTCTCCTAGTGCACCATAAATAATGCAGGGACTTGAAAACAGCAGAATTCAGTGACAGTTCATTAATGAGAACAGAGATACAATTTAGTATACTTACTTTTCACTTTTTAACAGGTTACAATGAGCATAGTCTATGCCTTTGATTACAACAAACATATCTTTGTCATTTTAAATTTATTTTTTTGTGTGTAAAAGGTGGCTCCACTTCTCCTAGCGTCCCACCGCTAACACAGGCCCTCACAAAGTGTAGATGCTCAAAGAACGTTTAGGGAATGGGACAGGAATGCCATTGATATGCTTTAGCTTTCATCTTAATAACTCACCAAACCCCTGTGAATGTCTCTCAGTGATTCAGAATGAGTTTAAAGACAACAAGCGAATAAAAGATAACTTTATTCTTTTTATTTTTAATGTCAAGTTCTTTCCCTGTGCAAAGGAAAAAGAAAAAGAAAACTAACCCCAATGTCATGGCATGCTATGAGAAATTATAAGAGTGACTATGCCACTGTTTGACAAAATAGCCAAAATTACACTTTTCCTTGACCAACGCCAATAAATATAAGACTAGCACAACTAGTAAACTTAAAACCTGAAACTATGGTAAAATTACATGTCTCAGAATACAAACATAAAACCCCTGGTAGTAAAACAAGGATGTTTCATTATGTGCTTCCTTGGCAACTTCCACACCCTCCACTAGTCAATTACTGCCTGACCTTTTCTTGTTAGAAATTTCTAGTACACTACAACCTGTACTGTGTATAGGAGTAATATAATCTGCTTCAGAAAGTGGGACCCAGGCACACTATTCCTCAACTCATAAAGCCTCAGTGCACTTCATGATTAGAATTTTGGATCAGGCCCATTGATATTCTTCAAAAACAGCAAGAATTTCATCGTGCTGGTTTCAGCAAGGACCCTTGGCCCCCACAGGAACTCATAATGACCAGGCTCACTGTGCGGCACCTGCTGGTATACCAGGTAACTTTCCTGCACAAACTCTTCAGTGATGATTTTCCTGGCATCCCCAAATAGCAAATGATAGCTATCAGCAAACATCTCTACATAATTTAACAGCTTCCAGACCACCTGCTCTCTAGCACTCTTGCCCTCCTTTAAGATTATGCACAAGACCAACATCAGGAGCCCTGTCTTTGGGAAGCCCTGGATGTCACTGATCATCCCAACATATGTGAGATTCAGGGCAGGGATTAGAACATAGGAGTGGGCACAGGGGTCTACTTCCTTCACCTCAATGCCAAAGATCAGCAACATGGTTTGAGATGCTACATAGAAGATAAGAGGGTAGTACTCCTGGAACTTTCTAAGGACCATGTTAACTATTTCCTGTTGGTGGTCAGCTCCTTCGTTTTGTACTTGAGGAGCAGAAACTTCACTAGAGCATGAACCTTTGCATCAATCTGACAGTAGGGACAGGGACTAGCTCCTGGAGGAGCCTGTGAGTTGATTGGCTGGCCCTCACTTTCATATTGGAAGCCCTGAAAATATGGACTAAATGGAGTGCAGCCCATGGGGATGAGAGATGAGCTACTACTCTGAGGACTCTGGGATGTACCAGAAGCTCCAAATTCATCCTCTGAGGTGATGGATCTTAGAGGATAGACAGAGGAGGAGGAGGAGAAAGCACAGCTTGAGCAGGAGCAGGTTGAAACAGATGAGGAATCCTCCTCCATATCCTCTTACATACTTCCTGGATCCTCTATTCTGCTTTGGGATGGAAGCTGTTCCTCAGACGTGGAGCGTGTATACTTGTGAGGATGAGCCATGTTGACTCTAGTCTGGAAGACCTGGCAGGAGCACTGCTGTACTGACCTAGAGACCTATTGAGAAAAGAGAATGTAAATAGACTGTGGAAAGTCACTTCTCTATAGTTCTCACAAAGGGCTATTGCATGTTTTAAGTTCGGTGGTCTGTGTAAGACCCTAGTTCCTGTCTTCATGACCTAGGAGGGACTACGGAGAAACTGACCCATCTCCACAGGGTGAGGCTGGATAACAGACAATGTAGAACTGCGTCTGAAATCAGGGCTGTGTGGGCAAGCAATGTAGAGTGTTGCATATTATGGTGAGGCATTCTAAATATATTCAGGGTATCCACAGCAACTAGACTACTGACCCTTGTCTTCCTCTACTGTTTGACATGAAGATACTCTTTTTTATACCTATCTTTTACCTCCTGATGCCTATAACCCCATACAGTCACTGAGCCACATAGGTCTTGAGTGAAAGTACAACACAACTCCTGCAGGGAGATGTGTGGTGGACGTAGAGGAATCTCCATACTATACAATATAAGCTTCCTGTGCTCACTCTGGGCATTCAATATTCCTAGAACCCCATTTTAATTCTGACATGAGTCAGAATGCTGGTACATGTGTTCCCCACCTGAGATACAACAGAAGTCAGTGAGGGAGCTTCAACTCAGACTACACTTGGGCAGAGGGACAGAAACAGGGGACTCAATTTTGATGGATGCTGTGCCCTAGATAAATGGCAAGTTCTAGGAGGTTTCATGTCATGATCTGAGGACATCTTCCCTAAACCAAAGCCCCATAACTGCGAAACAGACCAAAGAATGTGTGAAGGGAGGGAATCCACCTACAGTTCTTGGATTTCCCATAGCTGACAGAAAGAACAAGGAGTTCCTTGTTCCACTATGAGGGATATGGGACTTACTCCATATTTACCTTTCTACTGACAGGCCTTGGATACTCCCTCTGATAAACTCAGTCAGGATCCCTCCTATCAGAGGTCTTTATCTCCTGGGAAAATGGCCTAGATAGAAGATGGGTGGTTCAGATTGGTTCAGATTCACAGCCATACCCAGGGGTGTGGATGTGCCAGATTTACTTGGAAATTTTTTTGTGTGGCCTTGGTCTATATTGGAGTACTACCTTAAATCATTTTTTAATTGTTTGCTTTTGTCACTTTTCAGATCCTACTGTGCTTGTGTCACCTAACTGAGGTAATCTACTCACTTCATTCCCCAGGAATAAATGTATCACTCAGAAGAGGAGAGTAGGTGACACAGGTGCTCCCCTCTCTACGGGGTCTCCAGTGATGACCACATTGATTGGGCTCATTGCTTTAGACATATGTGCTCCCTAAGCCTACTGATGCTTATTCATCTGATTTGCCCTTTGTCATATCTCCCTTGTACCTGAACTCTCATGTCCTTGTTAAACTGACATCATCCCAACAACCAAGGGCCTTACAACCCCGACAGTTCACAATGCCAGCCTCTATATGGTAACAAGTTATATGCAACCACCCTGCCTGTGACACTCAGGGCTGAAACATCGCAAGCATGATCTGTGAGGTCCCTTCTTTGGGGAATGTAGGCTTCCTATCTATGATTCCTCACCTTGACGGCTAGCAGATTCTGCACACCTCTGTATTAACCAGACTTGGATTCTTCTGCTACAGAGATCACTTGCCTGATTCCAAAGTCTCAATGTACTGAGAGATGGGAGACAGAAGTCAGGATGAAAAACACAGGGGAAATTCAGAGATGTCTTTTTCATGGCTGGCAGGATCTATGATACTCTTTCATCTTAGGGTTTCCCAATGTAGTGATAAGTACTCTCTTGAGGACTTCTAATTATTTGCAGACATATCCTATAGTCAACCCTAAGTACCCCATGATTCCAACTCAGTCCCCTTATAACAAGGGCAGATGCACATTAGTTTATCCACATGGGCCCTGATCATGGCTTGGATTGACAGAGGTGCTCACTTATGTTCCACTGAGGTTTTTATTCTTTTCCCTGGTACCATACCGTGAGACACCTGTGGCCACATTTCTCAGATCAAGACTCACATCTCTGTGACATCCCACTAGCTGAAGTAGACATGTACTCCATTTGATGACTCAGTTTAGTCTTCCCCCAGGCTAAGAGCAGGTTGGAAGTCTCCCTGGTGTGGAGTCCTAGTTCCCACATCCTATCTCATTTCTCACCTGGACTCTCCATGGAACCTGAATGTCCGTACTGCTGAGGAGGTGTTTTTTATAGAAAATTTCAGACTTCTCTCAGGCCTACAAGTCTAGATTTGTACTCCTGTGCTATGTCTCTGTGAAGTGAAGCTTCTAAAATCAACTCCAGCTCTTATTTCAACTCAGCAAGCAGCCAGGTCCTCTCAGAGTGAGGAACCTCTGAGAAATTCTTCTATGCTGCTGCACCCAGCCTGTAGACAGGAAAGAAACTCATGAAAACAAATGGGCCTCACTTTGTTACAAAGGCAAACACAAGAGTCCTGTATTATTTTTCTGGGACACTGTATCTGCTGTGGAGTTTTAACTGCCCAGGTTCAACACTCACTTGGCCCTCTGAGACCAGGAATCTCACTAAATGGTGCTACATCCCTGAAATCCCTGGATTCTGATAGGCAATTCTGCAGTGTCACAGGACCACGAATAAGGTGACAACTGAGTTATGGGGGACTTTCTGTCTATGTGAGATGGGCTTTGGGTAACCCTTCCAGCTCCCAATCTTCACTCAGAAACTGGCCCAGTCTTCTTAGACCCAAAACTTGTGAAAATTGTTCTATGAGCACAGAGCCAACTGTAGAGAAGTGGGTAAGTGCTCCTTAGGACAAAATGTCCTTATGTCAGGTGTCAGGTTGATACAGGTTTGCTGCATCATCATCTGGGAGCCTCTATCTGCAGTGAGCTCCTACAGTCCAACTTCACTTCTCACCTTGACTTTGAACCAGGGAGGTTTGCTGTGATATCTAGGAAACTCACAAAATAAGAGTTATGCCATAAATTTCCCAGGTGGGGAAATCTTCATTCTCACAAATCAGCAGCTAAATGGCACAGGGCATCCAGCAGGGTTATGATTTATTTAATGTGGATTATATCAGGTGTGACTTTGTCAAGCTACTATCCCCACCCATTTTGACTTAGTAAGTGACCTAAACCTCTCAGGCCCTTTACTTCTAAAAATGGCACCTAGGTAAATACACAAGGTTTCAAAGGCAGGGATTAAGTGTGCTTGAAACTGGCCCACTCTTTAATGCCAGGTTGACAGAGGATGCTGCTGCACCATTTGTGGCCCCACTCTCTGGAATGGGGTGTCTACTGCCCACTCTCAGCTCTCACCTTGCATCAGAATACTAACAGGAGCATCTAAGATCTAAGAACCTCACAAATGGCTCTATATCACACAAGTCCACAGATGATGATGATGATGCAGAAGTCTAGGGAGGGATGTGCTCGCACATTTTAGCCCCTAATTGTCACAGAGTTACTACTAAATTGTTGGGCAGTAGGTGTCAAGGAACTTGGACTACCCACTCCCACATCCGTATTTTAACTTGACTGTCTAAAATGGCTCCAATGAAAAGACCCACAGTGAGAGGAGGAAGGTGTTTATTGCAATTATTGAGCTTTGTTTTGGTGCTGTGCTACTACAGGGTGCTAAATCATAATCTGGGGCCACTTTATTCAGAGTGGAGTTTCAATATTCACCCTCACCACTTGACTAAACACTAGCTGTACCATATAACATCCAGAACTTCACAAAATGATGCCACATCCTCCAAGTCCCAAGATGTTGATGTGGATGCACCACCTTCCCCCAAGTCCCTGGGTGCTACTGTGGAAGTATGGGGAGGAGCACATCTCCAACACTTTAAACCACACCAAATATCTCAGTACCCACAACAGACTTACAGTTCAATTATTGTAGACCTTGGGTGACACTCTTCCACCCTCATCCACCATAACTTGATTCAAATCAGTCCTTCTAAGTTCCTGGACTTATAAAACAAAGCCAAGATGACACAGAGTGCTGCATTTTCATCAAATACTCATTCAACAGTTCTCCTTAGCACTCAACTTGACTCTAACCATAGGTGGTGCTATAAAAATCTAGAAACTTCACAAAATGTCACTGCACCAACCAAGTGCCCGAATGCTGATTCCCAAGTACAAGTTGGGGTCACTCCCACATTTCAGCCCCTATTGTCAGAGTGCCCATAACAAGGTTAGAATTAAATTTCTGAGTCCTAAGAGGTGCCCTTCTCCCAGCTAATCTTGATAGAAAGTGGTCAGTCTAATATCCAGAACTTCTACAAATGGTTCCCAAGCAGCAGACACACCGGCTATGGGGAGCGGGGGAATAGGTTCATTGAAATTGGGCCCCACTCCGGGCACCAAACTTAGAAATGGTATCTTTATTATAATCCAGGGACCATCCAACTGGAGCAGGGCTTCTACAACCCATGCTCAGCCCTCACCTTGCCTCGAAAAGCAAACAGTAATCCTCTCCAACCCAGAAGCTTCACAAAATGGCATCACATCCCCTTAGAACCCTAGACGTGGATGAAGAAGGAAGGGTGGGGCTAATCATGACCTTTCAGCCTCTGGTTGGTATAGGGTCATATGTTATGGTCCAATAAGCTGAGCCTGGCTCCTTGATGGGTGGGGCTTGAACAACCCACTCCCACCTCTTATCTTGACTCTGAAACAGAGACGTGTTCCTTCCAGATCCATTACTACTAGAAATGATTCCTATGTAAAAATGTCAGTTGTCAAGGTGGAGAGATGGGGCATATTACAGTGGGGCCCCATCTGGTACCAGGCTGATACAGGAGTATTGCATCATTTGTGACAGTGTATCTAGGGTGAGGGCTTCTGTTGTTCATCCTCAGTTCTCACCTATACTCTAACCATATGTAAGAGTCATGATCCCTACAAAATGGTTTCACAACCCTCCAAAGACCAGGATACTGATGAAAAACCATGGTGGGGGAGGGTTTGGGAAGAATTTATTCCCACATTTTAGCCCCTACTGTTTTACTTACAGCATTGAAAGGCATCTCTTAGGCCAAGATTCATCCACATTCCTTCTGAAAATCAGCTCCAAAAGGCCAAAGCCACACAGTCAGGTATCTAGTTACAAATAACACCACTCCTTTTTACCAACATTACTGTTGCAGTCAGGAACATACTTCTAACAGAAATCACCCAAGTAAGAGCAGCTTGTGGGGAAAAAAGGTAAATTTTGGCTTACATACTCCAGGGAAAGCTCCATGGTAGCAAGGGAAAATGATGGCATGAACAGAGTGTGGACATCACCTCCTGGCCAACATCTAATGGACAACGGCAACAGGAGAGTGTGCCAAACACTGGCAAAGGCAAACTGGCTATAACACCCATAAGTCCACTCCCAACAATACACTCCCTCCAGGAGGCGTTAATTCCCAAATTTCCATTCCAACTGGGAATCTGGCATTCACAACACCCAATTTTATGGGGGACAACTGAATCAAACCACCACAATATCTTTTTCTGTGTTTCTCCACTTGGTTCTGCAGCAATTAAGTTTTATTATGAGCATATCAGCATTGGGTAAATCATTTCTGTGCATATCAGCATGGTGTTCCTCTGACATGTTGAATCTGAGCTGTCTTATGACTGAGAATTGGAAATATAACCATTTAGAAACATTCACATACTACTCTGAAAATATATCTTTGAGTTATTTAATAATATATGCTCTATTGTTAGAAATCTTATTGTTTCCTTATAGACACTCCCACAGCTTACCTGAGGCTCCAGGTTATCTTACTCAGCCCTATGAAATTTTCCTGAAAGTTTCATTTGAATATCAAATCTGGTTACCAAATTTGTGACATCCTCAAATGAAAAGTCATGATAAATTTCAACCTCCTCAAGTGAGAACAGTATTGCACTCAAGACACTGGCTGGAAAGTAGACATGACATGTTTGTCCCTGGAGATTATGTCCAAAGTTCCTTATAAAAGATAATAACTTTTAAAAACAAAACAACAATAACAATGAAATCAAAATTTGTCAATGCATTGCATAGAACAAATGTTTGGACAGTTATTCTACCTAGTATTTTTGTCACAATTTAGATCATCTGAACAGAAGTTTCATTACATTTCAAAAGTATCAAAACTGCCTGTCCAAAGAAAATAGAAAATTTACTTGATTTCTTCACCCCATTTTCCACTACTCTGAAAAGGAACAGAAATTGCATTGCTAAGTTCTAGAACAGTTGTTTTAATCAGTGTGAAAAGGATCATTTTTTTTCAGTTGTTCTTAATATAACCAATATTTTATCATGGGGACCTCTATGTTTAAGGCATAGTAAGAGCAAATATCTACTTAAAGTGAGGGATAATTCTCAAAACTTTATAAACAACAATCTTCAGTTTGGAAGAAATTCAACTGGGCACTCCATAAAATTGTCAGTATAACAGTCTATGTTTAGTTCATATTTCTCAGTCATAATGTGAAATTCCATAGCCAAAATTTCTAAATTGGCTACATATGATAGGAAAGCTCAATGTGATAGCTTACCTTGATTTAAATTTGATGTATGGAATCAATTTGGAAAAGAAAAAAAAAAACTTTGAGCATATCTGTGAGAGAGTTTCTAGGTTAGGTTAATTGAAATGGGAAAGTTCACTTATATATGGGCAGTAACCTTTGGAATAAAACCAAGAAAGCAAGAAAACTGACTGAGCTGACTGAGCACTAGCATTCATCACTCTCTGATTCCTGACTATGGATAAAATATGACCAGCTGCTGTAGGTCACTGATGCCATTCCTTCCCTACCATACTGACTGTATCCTCTGAAATTATAAGCCAAAATAATCCCTTTGACACTTATGTTGTTTTATTGTGAGGTATTTGTTCATAGAAATGATAAAAGTAATAAACAAATAATTGGTACCAAGAAGTGAGGTCCGTGCTGTATTAAAATTGACCATGTAGTTTATAGGCCTTTGGAACTGGTTTTCAGCAGGAATGTAGAAGACTTTCAAACTTTGGGCTAGCAAAGCCCTAGAATTGTGTAAGCAGAGTGCAATGGGCTATTCTGGTGAGAATTTGAAAGAGTAGAATGCTGAGAGATATACAGACAATAGAGGCCCAGATCATGAGATTTCAAAGAGGGCAACAAACACTCAACTGGGAATATGTATAGATTAATTTAGAGTTATATTCTGGAAGGGAATTTGGCTGCATTATGCCTTTGTCCTGGAAACTTGGGTGAGGCTAAATTCAAAAGTAATGGACTAGTTTGTTTGGCATAAGGATTCTTAAGGTGTTACAGCATACTGTGTCATGATTAATGCTCACTGCTCATATTCATATATATAGTGAGAGAAAGCAACAAGCAGAGCACAAATATCAGATGCTGTGTCGTGGGAAAAGGGGCTAAATTAAAATTGTAGATAAGGCTTTTGCAAGGAAAACAGCTGTAATTGTTAAATAAGTTAGCACTCTTAAAAATCTTTTACCCTGCATTTGAACAATAAGAAAGGTATAATGAAGGTAAGAAGCCACTCATCTTGTGAAAATCCTAACTCATTTGAAAGGAAAGAGCCTAAACTGACTGGAAGGAATGTTTTATTTGAAAGCAGTTGTTGTAGCTACTTTCTCATTGCTGGGACAAAGCAATTGAACAAAAGATCCTCATGGTAGGAAAGGTGTTTTTTTTTTTTTTTTTTTTGACTTAGAGTCTTGATGGGAAGTTTCATGATGGCAGGGGAAAGCTTGGCATGAGCAGAGGCTGGACATTACTTCTGTCACAGCAGGTGGAAAACAACAGCAAGAGAGTGAGCTAACACTGGAAAATTAGGGACTAATAAACCTCAAGTCCAGCCCTAGCACCACACATCCTCCAGGAAAGTTCACTTCATAAATTGCCATTAGCTGTAAAGCAAGAGTTAAGAACAAATAAGCTTATGGGAGACACCTGGTTCTAGTAACCATAGCAATCACTAAGGAAATGTTTCCCCATGGTCAACTTAGAAGGCACACAGAGGCTGAATCAATTGGTCTGAGGGACCAAGATAAATTTTGAGCTGGCAGCAAAACTTGGCAATATCATCAACATAGTACTGGTTTTGTAGGAATGAAACATACAAGATTGAAGCAGTCATGGTGTCTGGTGCCAAAGTTCCAGATATCCATCAAAGCCAACCAATGTGTGACAGGGTTATAGTCCCTAAAAGTTCATTGTATAAAACTATGTCAAAGTCTAAGTTTCAGTGGAGACCATGGGAAGTCAGATATGCAAGAAATATTGTACATCTTCTAAATAAAGCCTCAGGCAGAGTGGAGTTGACCTTAGAGAGGCTATGTTTGCTGTAGCAGAGTTGGACACGTGGGGCTACCCATCCCTCTGGAAAGCAGATGACTCTATCATATGCCCCAGATGTCAGACATGGAGCAGCAGGATTTGGCATTTGCCCTGCTGGGTTTCAGTCTTGATTTGATCTGATCTACCCTTGCTCTGCCTACATTCCTCCCTTTTCTAATAAGAATGCTTATTGGAAACAACTAACTTGTGTTTGAGTTTATAGGAACACACAGAATAAAAATTACCTTGAATCTCTTATCAGATTTGGACTTTAGACTTTTAAGTAGTATAATACCTGTTTAAAACTATAGGGACTTTAGATGTTAGACTGAATCCATTTTTCATTATGAGATGTCCATGAGTCTTTGGGGACAAGGGATGGAAGTTTATTGCTTAAAGTGATATGTTTGAGTGTCAAGTTGACCAGGGGTGGACTTGTGATTTTTAATTTTTTGTGTCAATTTGATGAGAATTAGAATCACTGTAGAAACTGACCTCTTGGTATTGGATAATGGATATTCTAAATCTGATGGATTGAATGTTAAGACACTATAAATGTGGGCAGCACCATTCCATGGTTTGGGTTCTTGGACTCCATAAAAAGTAGAGAGTATAGAAAGGGAGATTCGCTATAGCATTCATTACTCTCTATTTCCTGAAGTACAGATTGAACAAGTTCAGCTACTTTATACTCTTCAAGTTATGTCTTTCCCGAATGATTGACAGTATACCCTCAAACTGTAAACCAAAGTAAACCTTTCCTTCTACAAGTTGCTTTTGTCACAGCAATTAGAAAGGTAAATACTACACCCTAATAGTCCTAATTCAGGTTATGGGACTGATGCAAAAGGGAAACCAACACATATAGGGACCCATACCATCTATTATAATGGAAGATAATGTATCTCACTTCCCTGAGTATTTTTTCACAAACACAGCTCTTACAGGTCTCTAAAATCTATTTCTGCTGTGTTTTAAAATGAAACATCCTGTTAACTACTGTGTTCTCAAAATACTTCCTTACAACCTCTTCAACAGACTTTACACAACATGGATACTCAGCAGTGTTCAGAAGTTATCAGCACTCAAGAGACTGAGGATGACATCAGCCTCATGTTCATCCAGAGTTAGATTTCACTTTCCCATTAAAATTAAAATTTCACATGAAGACTTAAGTACTCTTTGTTTTCTCCCATCCTGCAGTTTGCCCCCTTATAAAATGGTGTTCTGAGCATTGACACTTATTACTTACTCTGGTTCAGGAGTTTTGTCATTTTTTTTGGTTTTGATATTAATGTCCTGATTTTACCTTCACTCAATTACTTCATTCATTTTCCATCTACTTTGTAGATTGTTAAAATAACTGCTTAGATTAAATATTATCTTTGACCAACTAACGAGGAGCATACTCCTAGGTTACAATTTAGCTATTCTGTTGATTTTTCTCAAATTTTTGTTTGCCTGCAAAGAGGAAATCTACAGAATATTATGTTATGTGTATGGCACAGGTCAGTGAGGTGTAGCTGAACAAAGAATGCCTTGCAAGCTAAGGCAGGGTCACAGTTGTCTTATCATGAGTTCTGGGTGGATTTAATACCATACCTCCTTTTTAATGGAATAAGTTTTATTAAAAGAAAGTATCCTACACAATATATTTCAGGATACTTTAGTATTTTTGTTATCTATTTATAGTTAAGTATTTCATGTAATTACATATTATATATTTACTATCATTATTAGTATTTAATAATATTTGTGTTTCATCTATCTCTAGAAATATATTACATGTATAATTATTGTGAGGTTTGGGAGTGACGAAGACCACGCAAACCACTCTGAGGCAAAGATGGAAGCTTTTATTCAGGAAAAGCAGAAGCTGCCAGGACTGACTCTCAAGAGTGGAGCACAGACAACCTGAATTTCAAGATAGTGGGCTTTATAGGGTTTTTAAGTTGCAGGAATATGAGGAAGGGGAAAGTTGAATAAAAAAAGGTTTCTTTAGGGGAGTTCTAAGATAGCCAAGTTGTGACATCAGAACAGTGACCAGGTGACTTACAAGATAAGGGGGGAGGAAATCGTGACGTAGGGACGTTGTTAGGCAAGGAAGGGAAAATGGCTGGGCCATTTCTTGAGATATGTGGATGAACCACTTCCTTATGTTTGTTGCCATCCTGCTGTCCTTGGTAACTCCATTTTGGGAGCCCATCCTGACCTAACATTCCAGCCTTTTTTTAATGACAAGGGACCATTGTTTCTCTCTTCTATAGTATTTTCATGCTGACCATGGGGGTTGATGAGTTCTTACGGGCGGGGATAGATAATGTGGCCAATGCGTCTCCTTTCAGGGTAGGTAATGAGGAGATGGTTCATCGGTGGCTAAAAGGCTGGTAGGAGATAGTGGAGGGACAGGTCAGTAAAAGTTGGTTGAATTTTCGGTGAGTGAATTGGTCACCTGATTTTGGATGCATCTCAGAAAGCAGAGGGACAGGACAAGTAGCAAGAATATCCAGATATAGGTCCTAAGAGTAGCAAAATCCAGGGCCAGACCATTTCAAAGATGTTCCATGACCCAGAGGGAATTGGTGTTCATACCTGAATCTGGTCAACCAGGTTTTACAGGTTTTTTTTTCTTTTTGTTGTTGTTTGTTTGTTTTTAATTTTGTCCTCTATCTTGCCTGATCAGTTAATATAGTAACAAGATTCCTCATTCAGAAAAAGGCAGGTCCCTCCCTTGTCAGACATCAAGAGGTCTAGGGCATGGTGGTTCTGTAGCACAACTGAGACCAGAGAAGTAAGTTGCTCTTTTAGTGGTTGCTGGGCCTCAGTGGATCCCCTGGACTTTGATGCTCAGTTCTGTAGAAAGCCTTTCATAGGAGATTAGTCTATGGTACAGGCTTCCTGCAGCCAGTCCTGTGGCAGCTATAGAGGCTCCCAGGCTTACCCCTATCATCACAGGCAGGTGGGAAGCTCTTTTGTAATGATGAGCCTGCTTAGGAAGAAGGACTGCCAGTTCTCCCTCTGTATACATGGTGAGGCTAGGTACCAAAGCATCTGGGGTGCAAAAGCCCAAATGCATTCTTGGAGAGATGCAAGTATACAGCATGGAGTCAAACCAAAATTAAATTCCATTAGGTAAGGTGTGTTTTTTAAACAATAGAGTTATTCCTGAAAGCTCCTGACCAGCATTGAAAGATGTCCTTATGCCAGCAATCAAGGTGGTTTGGAAGAGAAAGTGGGAAAGGGAGCTTGGAGTGAGGATGCCAGATGCAGGAAGTGTCTGAAATAGAGGTGACACTGAACAGGGGGACTACAGTAATGAGGGGCCACTCCATGGAAGCACATAGGAAGCAGGCAGTGTGATTGGTAATATTGAGTTGATTGAGGAGGGAGAGAGAAGAATTAAGGATAGACATCTAGGGGATGGGGGTGGAGAAGGTCAAATCACACAGATCTTCCTGGAGCTTGCCATGAGCTGGTTTGATGTACATAACTGTCTTGATATGGTCATTTTAGGTGGTGTTAGGGGCATTTTGAATGGATCTAAATATTACTATTCAGCCCCTACAGCGAGAGCTCATAGTGTATTAGGCTGCCACCCTACCATCCCATCTGTCCACTTTTGGTCCCATGCATCTGTGATGGAAAACTTGTGAGTGCCCTCTAAGATTTGATCTGTGGTGGTTGGATGCCATAGGATTTAGTTGTTTGAAAGTAGTGGTACCAACAGGGTGGTGAGATCAACAGTGAGCACCCTCCAACAGAGCCAGTGTAG
The DNA here is from genome assembly GCA_036346955.1 of Dipus sagitta. Lineage (NCBI taxonomy): Eukaryota > Metazoa > Chordata > Mammalia > Rodentia > Dipodidae > Dipus > Dipus sagitta. The sequence goes on from CM070776.1 coordinate 76,415,073, forward strand.
CATGCTGTTACAACTTGGTCCTGAGTGGAGCAGAGACTTTTTTAATACCAGTCCTGTATTGAGCTGGATTCAGGGCAGTTGCTGCTGGCATCTATTATAGAGAAGGTGAGAGAGAAGAGCTCTGCATACCCTGTGAGAGGACATAGGAAGAATTGTGGAGCTTGTTATTCTTGTCCACAGCCACAACATCAAAACATCAGGCACAAGGGGGAGTGAGCACTCAGAGGTGAAGGATCGAGGACTTGGTGCAAGAGAGAGAAGGCAGAGGGACATTAGTGTCAAGAAGAACATTCTGGGATTGGGGGAAGTGTGGGAACATGAGAGAATTTAACTTTAAGAGGGCCTGTTGGGGTGGTGTTAAACTTATCCATGGATGAGGTAGGGTAGAATGGAGGTTACCTGACTCTCTTTAGCTGTGATAGGTAGATCCAATTGAGGATGCCCTGAATCTTTCCAGCCATGGGGGTAGTTAGGATCACCAGATGAGGTCCAGTCAAGAGATGCTTGAGATCCTGTTGGCAAGACTGCTTAAGGTAGACTTGATCTCCAGGGTTAAGTGAGAGAGTTGTGTCTTCCTCGGGTGGTAGGATAAGAAGGTGTTCAGCATGCTCCAGGTGAAGGTTTCAGATAAAGGTGAAAGTTGGTAAGTACCCATGAAGCGGAGTTTCTAGTAGTGGGCAAAGGTTGTATAACAGGAAGGGGCATTGATACATGAGTTCAAAAGGGCTAAGGAAGGAGGGGCCTAAGGAGTAGCTCTGATTCAGGCTAAGGCATGTGGGAGGAGCTGGGGCCAGGATAGGTGAAGTTCAGAAGTCAGTTTAGGCAGGTGAACTTTAAGAATGACATTTGCTCATTCTGTTTTGCCTGAGGACTGAGGCCTGTATGGAATATGAAGTTTCCAATATATCCACAGGGTTCTAGATACTTCCTGAGTTACCTTGCAAATGAAAGCTGGTCCATTGTCTGATTGAATAGTAAGGAGAAGGCCAATGTGGGGCAGAATAGACTCAAGAATGTGAGATGCCACTATATTTGCAGTTTCCCGTGTTGTAGGAAAAGTTTCAACCCACCATGAGAAAGTATTCACCATAGTGAGAAGGTATTTAGTTTTTTTTTTTTGTTTTGTTTTTGTTTTTTTTTTTTTTTGTGAGGAAGCATGTAAGTAAATTCTATCTGCCAGTCCACCTTTGGAAGTGAGCCCCTGTGTTGGTGGAGTTTGAAAGAGAGTGGGGGACAGACTCCCCCTTGTGATAAGGCCTTAGTGCAGAGTGAGCAAGATTATGTTACAGAGGAGATTAGAGAGGAGAGGCAAGGATGGGAAAGGAGCATGGTCAGGAACCTTTGTAGAGGGTGGGCACCCACATGAAATAGATTATGTTGGTGGTTCAGGATGGTAGTAGATTAGAGATCAGGCAAGCAGGAGAGGGCCCCCAGGAGTAGCCAGTCCTTGTGGTCTTGGGATAGCACTAAATTTTGTTAGAGTTTGGTGCTGTCTTGGGGTATATGAAGGAGTGAAGATGGTAGGGGCAATGAAAAAAACTGAAGCTGGGACTGGAGAGATGGCTTAGCACTTAAGTGCTTGCCTGTGAAGCCTAAGGACCCCAGTTCGAGGCTCAATTCCCCAGGACCCACGTTAGCCAGATGCACAAGGGCCGCACGCATCTGGAGTTCGTTTACAGAGGTTGGAAGCTCTGGCACGCCCATTTTCTCTCTCTCTCTCTCTCTCTCTCTCTCTCTCTCTGCCTCCTTCTCTCTGTTGCTCTCAAATAAATAAATAAACAAAAAAATTAAAAAAAAACCTGAAGCTGAATACATGCTGTGTAGGCTGGAGTCCCTGTCAACTCTGTCTGCAAAAGAGTTTCCTTGGCCACCGGTGAAGTTAGAGCTTGGTGGCCCCTACAGTGAATGACAGCCACCTTTGTAGGAAGATGGGAGGCATGTAGCAGTTTAATGATAAGGGTCCCATTAGTAATGGGTGTTCCTTTAGCTGAGAGGAAGCCTCTTTCCTTCCATATAGTAGCATGGTGACGTAGAATATGTAAAGCATATTTAGAGTCAATACAGATGTTAAATGTCTTGCCTTGTGCCAAGGTAAGGGCTCTAATGAGAGCTACCAGCTCAGCCTCATTGGATGTACTCCCCTTAGGCAAAGGGCCAGTCTTTATTATCTGGTCATCTGAAACAATAGCATGCATTGCTATCCAAGAGCTCTGTGAGTCAGTAGAAGAGCTGCTATCTGTATACCATGTGTGATTGAGGTTGGGGTGTGGAGACAGATTATTGGATTATGATAGGTGAGTTCTTCTAGGGTTTCTAAGCAGGAGTGTGTAAGTTGTTTGGGTAGAGGCAGGAGGTAGCAGGGTTAAGTGGTGAACAAGATTCAAGTGTGTTATTGGGGTTATCAAGGAAAGAGATATGGAATATTTGAATTTAGTTGGAGTCAGAGTAGACAGGCAAGAGTAGGAGAGTAGATATTTAAGACTGTGGGGGGAGAGGACAGTGAGTTGTTGCCCAAAAGTGAATTTTGGTGCCTCTTGGGCCAGAAGACCAGCTGCAGCAAAAGTGCATTAGCATGGTTGCCAGCCCTGAACAGAGGTTTCTAGTTGTTTAGAGAGATAGGCTACAGGGGCAAAGGATGAGCCCTTCCTTTGACCTAAAACTCCCACTGCCATACCCCTTTTTTTCTGTGGAATAAAGAAGAAAAGGCCATTGAAGGTCTGGAAGTGCAAGGGCTGGAGCTTTCAGAAGGGCATCACACAGGTGGGAGAAGGCAACATCTGTCTGTGACTTAGGGTCTAGGGGTTCATGAGGCCTTCCTTGTGGTAAAGGGGCTTTTCCAGGAGGACAAAGTTTGGAATCCACATTCTAAGGAACCCAGGAAAGCCATGAAAGGAGAGAATTTCTTCCTTAGAGGTAGGCAGGGAGAGAGAGCATTGATGTTGTTTGCAGTCTAGGGTGAGTTGTCATGAGGTAGGGGTAAGGTGAAAGCCCAGGTACCTCACTTGAGTTAAAGAACGTTGAGCTTTTTTGGGGGGAGGGGTAACTCAATATCCTCTAGATCCAAGAATATTAAGAAGTTTGTTGGCATGCATTTTAGATAGAATAGGAGAGGGTGAGCAGAGCAAAAACTCATCTATATATTTTTGAAGTATGCTGGGCACCAGATCCAGGGACAAAAAGTCAGTGGAGAGAGCTTGACCAAGTCGGAGGAGACTGTCTGTAAAACCCTGGGGAAGGACAGTCCTGGTGAGTTGAGAGGCAGTATGAGTATTGTGGTCCTCCCAGGTGAAAGTGAAGAGATTGTAGAAAACAGAATGGAAGGGGTTGGAAAAGAAGGCATCTTTGAGGTCAAGAACTGAAAAATAAGTAGTGGAGGAGGGATGTGAGAGAGGAGAGTATAAGGGTTGGGGACTACTGGATGAATGGGCATAACAGAGTCATTGACTAGGAGCAAGTTTTGCACTAAGAGGTAGGTCACGTCAGGTTTGATAATAGGAAAGTTCAGAGTATTGCAAGGCAAATGAATGGGGTGAAGGAGACCAGCTTGGAGCGGCCGAGAATTAATAGGTTTGAGACCTCCCGATGTTTAAGTGAGATTGGGTATTGAAGGTGGCAGGGAAAGGATGTTGGGTCTTTTAGTCTGATGAGGATAGGATAGGCGTGTGATGAGAAGCTAGTGCCCACAAGGAAGTTTTTCACACTCTGGGATTAACTTCGGAGACAGGGAAGTGAAGCCTCTATCCTTTGAAAGGGAGGGGGCTGGAGTGAGGAGGAAGACAGGGTGTGTGCGGTAAGTCAGAGAGTGTTCCCATAAGATCTCGAACCAGGAGAGGAACAGGACAAGAGGGCATTACAAGAAATGAATGAGAGAGGGAAGTGTCCCAGACTACACAGGATAAGGGGGAGTGATGCATGGGGTGTGGGACTGGCTGTCAATACCCAACCGAGAGATCTGCAAAGGAAAATTATTACCAGAGTAGGATGGCAGGACTGACGCACTGGACCCCATGTCAATTAAAAAATGAGTCAGGCCTTCCTGCAAGCTGGACTGTGACCCTGGGCTCCTCCACTGTGATATGGAGAGTGTTGCTTGGGGCCAAGGTCCAAGGGCACTGTCAATCTTTGGCTGCCAGGTGCAGAAGATCAGCAATTGCCTCTCATGGGTGCAAGGGTAAGGGGCTGGCCTACCTTATGGAACCAAAGAAGGACAATCTACCTTTCAGTGTCCAGCAAGTCTGCAGTGAGGACAGAACCCTGGCGGTGGGTGTGGGCTGCAGAAGTTTTTTTGCCCAGGGGCCAGGGTGACCACACTTGAAACAGAATGTTGGTGGTGAACATTGTGTCTCCATCATTGCCTTTGGGGGAGACTTCAGGGTCACAGTCACAACAGGAACTGCTGCCAGTCTCTGGCCACTTTCTCAGTCCATTCCTGGTCCTCTTTGTTATTAAAAAATTTAAATGACACATCAAGCAGATCTCCCTGAGGGGATTGAGGGCCCTTTTCTAAGCGTTTAAGTTTATACTAATATCTGGGGCAGATTGGGACAGGAAATGGGTATTGAGAACTATCATGGCCCCTTGGGAAGCAGGGTTAAGTCAAGTGTATTTGGTGAGTGCCTCAGTTAGGCATCCCATAAACTCAGCCGCATTTTCATTAGGCCTCTGCATAAGTGTCTGGAATTTGTCAAATTTGGCAAACTTATGGGATGCCTTTTGCAATCAAATGCTCTACCACTGAGATGTACCCCCTGGGATGCCTTTTGGAGGCCATCCAGGAGGCAGAGTCATTCTATTATGGGCCACCCTTCTGGGGAAGTTAGTGGGAGTATGGTATTCCCAATCAGGGTCCTCTCTGGGGACAGCAAGCATCCCCACTGGGAAAGTGTTATCATTTAAGTGAGCCGCAACAGCAGGAATCCTGATTGGCCACCCAGACCCATTCTCTAGTTCATCAGGAATGAGAGTGGAGGAAAGAACTACAAAGAGATCATGCCAGGTTAGGTCATAAGCCTGGGTGACTTAGCAAAATTCTTTGGTATAGCAAATTGGATAAGTGGAGAAAGACCATAGATGTTTTTCAATCTGTGATAAATCAGAGATGCAAAAAGGAACATGAGCGTGAGTGATTCCTTCATCACCTATAATATCATGTAAAGGGTACATTCTGTCCCTGTGAGAATGAGTATGCTGGGCAGGAGGGGATACAGGAGGGGAGTATATGGGAGTTGGTGGTGCTGGGAGGGGCACAGGGATGGAACAGGAGGCTGATGAAAGGATGGAGGAGGGGTGTAGGCATCAGTCAGGGACAGGCTGAGGGAGCAGGAGGAGCTGGTGGAGTCAGACCATCTATGGCATCAGGGTCAAAAGCATAGAGCGAGGATGAGTATGGGGGAGGGATTGAATTAGAGTGCATTACTGAGACCTTGGCTAGAAGGACCTGATGTGAAGAGCAGGTAGAACAAAGAGAAGGCAGTGTACACACAGTGAAAAAAATGCTTGAATAAAGGGTATTTTGGACCACTTGCCTGTACATTGGCAGAAGTTTTCTAAATCAGTGAGAATTTGGAAATCAAAAGTGTCATGTTCAGGCCATTTGGACCCATTTTCCAGCTTATATTGTGGCCAGGCAGAGTTGCAATGAAAGATCAGATGATGAGGTTTGATGTTGTACAAAAGTTGTTGAGGCTTTAAGTTCTTAAGGAGACAGGTTGGCAGGTAGTAGAAATTAGTTTGGAGGTTTTATTCCCCATGGAAGCATGAGAGTATAGTAAAAGGACTAGTGAGAGGAGACAGAGAAAGAGCAAGACAAGGGTGGGAAAAAGAAACCAGGGCTTAAGCTGAGTTTACACAGTACACCAATATGACTCCCTTGCCCATTAGGGTGAATGGGGCCTGCAAATCCCACATGGGCAGAGGCCATACTGGTTGCAACTGTTGGGTTTTTAGCCTGTTAGTGGTCAAGGCGGGCACCTGTGCTCCTGATGGCAAAAGCAGCTGGAAGTGAAAGATGAGACCTCAGGAGATATACAAGGGTGAGAGGAAGGAACTAGGGCTTAAACTGGGTTTACACAGAATACCAACATGACCCCTGGCCTGTTAGGGTGAACGGGGCCTGCACCTCCCATGTGTGCATAGGCAGTACCAGTCACAACTGTTGGCTTTTTAGCCTGGTAGTGGGCAAGGTGGGTGACTGTGCTCCTGATGGCTAAAGTGGCTGGCAGCGGAAGATGAGACCTCAGGAGAGAGGGGGAGAGTGGGTGTCCTGATATGGTGCAATCGAACCGCAAGGCACCCTTTAGGGTATTGTACACCAGAAAGCAAGAGACCCAAGGTGTCGAGAACATGTCTTTCTTGAGACCTGGGGTTGGGGCCCAAATGTGGCTGAGGAGTGTAGCCTGGAATGTTGGCATGGCTTCCATGAAGAGGGATTAAACCTGAGTGCAGGCCAATCTGAGAGGGAAAGTTACCGAGAAGGAGGGAGGAGGCCAAGAAAGGAAGACAAGTGAGGCCGAATTGTGGTGGGTGTAAAAGCTGGAACCAGGCAGAGATGGTCTGAAGCATTCAAAGTGTCAATGGCAGCTTGGTAGTCTGGTCATAGGAAAGGAGGTCTGGCCACCAAGAGGGAAACTGGAAGCCTCCTATCCAAGTCATGGCACCAGATGTAGGGTTCGGGAGTGACCAAGACCAAGCAAAGCAAGCTGAGGCAAAGATGAACGTTTTTATTTGGGAAGAAAATGAGCTGCCAAGATTGACTTTTAAGAGTGGAGCACAGCCAACCTGAATTTCCAGATAGTGGGATTTATAGGTTTTTTCAGTTGGGGGAAGGTGAGGAAGGGAAAAGTCGAATAAAAATAGGTTTATTTTAGGGAGATCTAAAATAGCCAGGGTGTGACACCAGAACAGTTACCAGGTGGCTGACAAGATAAGGGTCAGAAAACAATGACATCGGAGTACTGTTAGGCAAGGAAGGGTTAATGGCTGGGCAGTTTTTTGAGGAATGTGGATAACTCACTTCTTTATATATGTCACCATCCTGCTGTCCTTGGTGACTCCATTTTGGGAGCCCATTCTGACCTAATAATTATATGTATATTGTATATGGGGAGAATTAATATTTGCCTTTTATAATCAGGGACCAAGAATAATCTCCAAGGGCACGTATGATCATTGCTAGCTATTGAGGATAGGCCATATGTCAGTCAAGTGCCACAAGTAGATACCCATCAGTCCCCAAAACCAGTACTGGTGAGCAAATTTCTCAGGTCTGTGAAATCTGTGATGCACAGGATCATGTGACGGCAGTCCTTCTTACTCACCAACTAATTTATTCATTCAATATTTCTTCCAAAGATGCTCAAACTTTTAAGGAAAAAAGACATTTATTTGGCCTCATAAAATTACAATTCAAGATTTGAGAAGATGCCTTAGCAATTAAAAGCACTTGCTTGCAAATTCTGCAGGCCTGAATTCAATTCCCAAGTCACTCACTTAAATCCGATGTAGAAAAGTCACAGAATCATTTGTTGTTGTTGTCAGTGGCAAAAGACCCTGCCCCCACACAAAATGAACCCATACAAATAAATAAACAATATATATTTTCCACACTTTTTTTTGGTTTTTCAAGGTAGTGTCTCACTATAGCCCAGGCTGACTTGGAATGAGTCTCAGTGTGGCTTCAAACTCATAGTCATCCTCCTACCTCTGCCTCACTCGTGCTGGGATTAAAGGCATGCACCACCAAGCCCGGCTGTACAATTTTTTTAATTGTACTTCGATTTAGGGAGCATCAGCTCTAGTAGAGGACAGAATGTATCCATTAGGAAGGAGCTTTGAGGACTATGTGAAAGGTGAAAGAAGAAAATTTGTGTAGGATAAATTTAGTATTTTTCAGTAGTTATGAGTGGAGGAAAATTTTACTTTTGCAGTTCAGTGGCATATCACAGGTGAGCTCAGACTATACAGCAGTAAGAAAAAATGACACAATGAAATTTGAGGAAAAATGGTTGAACCTGGAACATATCATTCTCAGTAAACTTACCCAATCACAGAAAAAATATCGCCACATAGTCTCACTCATCTACAGCACCTAACCTGAATCTACCCAAGATACCTTACATACCCAGCAAGCATCTCCTAGACTAGACACTAGGATGGAAGGGGAGGGAGGGGAGGGCATCTAAGGGGTGGGAAACACAAATCCAAACCCAAACGGCAATGGTACCATAATTTTCTACTTACTAAAAGACAGACCAAATGGCTGATCCTTCAGCAGGCCCTTACAGGGAACACCTGAACCACAAGACACTGGAGAGGGTAAGATCAAGACTAACCTTAGTCTTCTACATCTTCCCTCCCCCACTTCCCCTCTCCCTCTCTCTCTCTCTCTCTTATCTCTAACTCTTGTATATTAGTTATCTTTTTCCTCATTTTCTTAGTGGGCACTGACCTGTAACTCCCAGAACCAGCATGGGGCTATCATCCACAATGAGCTTTTGATCAGAGAGACCTACAAGGTTTCCTAAAAGACAGACAGATTTCTGTCAGAGTACTTGATGACCCACCAAAGGCTAGTGGTAAGACCCTACTGCTGAAGACACCTTATGTGATTGACATGCAAATTAGAATGGCATGGCTGGAAGTTGGAAGAGAGTCAGTCCCCAGACAGTCAGCGCGTCTAAGTGCCAGAAGGTGCTACATGGACGACTGGGGGAAAATGACCAATATCTGTCAAAGCAATGCATGGTCTAACCTACTTAGCAGCAAATAACTTGTTGTGATGCCCACACAAGTGCAATCGTGGCACACAGCCATGGTGGGAAACCAACTGCTCTCAATTTGGCTAACTGATCCCCTCACTGGTATGGGACCCATAGCTGGAGCTGGGAAACAAGTCAGAACCATATCCAAACATAAGCCCACTCTCCAATATCAAGCTCCATCAATTGTGGGCTACAAGAAGGCCTACACCTATTTAAAAAAAGGGTTATCTCATTTGTCCTGATGCTAACTTACTCTCCGTTGGAGAATCTGCTTCTCTTTTTCAGATAGATGTAGATCCTAAGGAGAGAGCCACCCCATCATACCTCAAAAGGCCACCAGCTGAAACTAAGAGAAATTGGAGAAACAAGCAAGGGGGCTGTTTTCCTGATGAACCAGATACCAGCACAAGGGGGAAGGAGATCAGCACAGAGAAAAATTAACTCCTACCAAATCAGAGAGCCAGAGCCTCAGAGGCCCCCAACACATAATCACTGAAGCACACCAAAAATGAACCCAACATGGCTCAGGGAAATTTTGCGGAAGAGGGGGCGGAAAGAATGTCAGAGCCACATGTTGGGTCATGATATGCAGAGACATTTATCTTACCCATAACTGTGGGCTAACTCCACAATGCATGACCCATATACTTCAACAAGGAGGGGCCAAGGGGAGGGGGTGGGTCACGGATGAGCCTAATAATGGTGCCAAACTGACTGTATTTGCTGAATACAAAACTAACTAATAAAGAAAAAAAAAGAAAAACAAACAAAAAACATCTGTAGTATGTGTTTTCACAATAAATATCTTCTGGCATTTCAGCAAGTTTATGGGGCAGTCACCACAGGACAGTTGATGTCTGAGTTATAAAGAGGTCACACTGCTGTCAGTGTTCATCTATACATGAGACCTTTAGATTTCTTGTATGGTTAAGCAGGAGCTGAAGACACTCTTGTGTGTCTTCTGAAGAATGGTTATCTCCAAAGTCAATTGGAATTTGAAGTTCCCAGAAAGGCATGAAAAGCAGGTTAGGAGAGAATTGCATGGTCTGTGTATAGCTCAGAGCTCCACAGGTCTAGTGGTAATGGTCGAAGGAGTAACCCATTTCTCTCTAAGCTGAGGCTGTTGTCACAAGCACTCAGCTTTAGTTGCAGCGATAGTGGGAGGCATGTTTCCCTGGCCCAGTTTATGTTCAAATAAAGTTGAAAAACACAGGGCAATGAGAACTTTGAATGGTGCATTCCTGTTTAGTTCAGTAAACATTTCTTTTAAAAATTTAATTAATTTATTTATTTATTTGAGAGAGTGAAAAAGGGAGAGAGAGAGATTGAGAGAAGAGAGAGAGAGAGAGAGAGAATGGGCACGCCAGGGCCTCCAGCCAGTGCAAATGAGCTCCAGACACATGTGCCCCCTTGTGCATCTGGTTTACATGGGTCCTGGGGAATCAAACTGAAGTTCTTTGGCTTTGCAGACAAATGCCTTAATCGTTAAACCATCCCTCTAGCCCTTAGTAAACATATTATTTTACTTTTTGAATACATGACCCATTTTAACATAAATGAGAAGGTAGAAATAAAAGAAGCCTTTTTTATTTGTTTGTTTATGTTTTTGAGGCAGTATCTGGCTATGCAATGCATGCTAGCTTAGAATGTACTACACAGACCAAGTTGTCCTCATCCTCATGATCCCCCTGCCTTACCTTTCCAAGTCCTGGAAGTGTTGGCTCCTAACCTGTTTTCCATGCCTTTCTGGGGACTTTGAATTCCAATTGACTTGGAGATATCACACATTATAGGTGTTTCACAATAACAAACACCTGAAATGTTCAAATTTCAGGCAGAAAGAATTGATTTTGGCTCATATCTTCAGTAATTTTAGCACACTATTATTAAGCTCTGTTGCCAAAGGTCCATGTCAGTACATCATACTAGGAACAAGAATGACAGCAAAGTCACTCACCTCATACCATGGGAGAAGGAAAGAGGAGAGTTCAGGTCCCACTATCTCCAACAAAGGCCTTCTTCCAATACCCAGACTTCCCATTGGGCACCACCTCTTAAATTTCTAATACATCTGGGGACCAAAATGTAACTCCTGGCCTTTTTGGAGATACTTAGGATTCAAAATAGCTTATTGTTACTGATGTTGAGAGCTAAAGATGAGCATAGCTTTGAGGTTAGTGCAATGGACACTATATTTCCCAAAACCAGTGGCTCTGCAGCTCTTGTCTTATGACTAGCACATAATTAGCAAGTGTAGACACACACAATGGGAGGTCATAAAATATTTATTTTAGGAAAATAAAGGAGAAAGTAAAGCAGAAAATCTCCCAGGCTTGGAGGAGTACCACGTGGGAAAATCTACATGGTGACTTGCACTGATTTGTTTAAAAAACTTAATGGAGATGTAAATTAGATATCCAAGTAGGATGAGACTCATTGGGTCAGGCATGGGAGTGCAGACTTGGAAAGATCCTGTAGGCAGGAAAACAGCCCCCCAAAATTTAAGAATGAAAAACCAGGAAGCTATTCCTGATCATGATTTTGAGCGAGAATGGAGTTCCCTTCTATTCTGACCAGGCAAGTAAGCATTTATGTTCTTTTGGGCCTGTGTCTCCAACCAACTGCCTGCAAAAAGAACACTACCTTATCTCCACAATTATACTCCAAAGCCAGCAAACCTTTTATTGCTTATTAATACACATGAAATCTAGGTCCCCAAACTGCATGCAAAATATATTTTCTTTAATATCGAATTACTCTCAAAGATCACGTGAAAAATAGATTTATACTGTTAACAAAGCATTGAAAGTTAAAATATATTTTCACTGTCACAAAATCTCTGTATCCCATTTTATTTAATTCTGTTGATAGTTATTTTTTCCAGTAAACCACTATTTTCATGTCAAGTATTTGTAATCCTATGGTAGATGAGAAACAATTGCCTTTTTATAGAAAGGCATGTTTATAGGTCCAGTGCAATCTACTACTTTGACAAACAAACTGACCTGGTGATATTGTTACATAAAATAAAGTCATATCCTTCCCAAAGGAAGGATAGAGTCAACTTTCTGATTTTTTTTGTTATTTTTTAGAATATATGTATAGGCCATCCAATGAACACTTAGAGAGGAGATTATAACCCAGTGGAGACTATGACATTTAATAATCCATCTCCTGACTAATGTGAGAATACTAGAAAAAGGTAAGTGTATAGAGCTAGACTATTAGATCTTTACTTACTGATTTCTGTCTTCAAAAGGCACACATTTTAGAGTGCAAATAATTCATTTGTAAAAGAGCCAAAAAGTAGTGAGATCTTCTTGAGAAAAGGTTGCAATTCTGCTATTATTTACTCACACATAGGAGATGGAGGTAAGGATAATTTTACCCTTGGAATTTGGCCCTCTCTGACATTGCAGCTTTTGTCAGAAATCCATGGACAGGAATGCACAGACTAGGTCAGTGGTTGTTTCATGAGAGAACAACACTGACTGTGAGTATCTCCATGTGTGCCTGTCAGTTCATCCAGTACCAATTATTCAATTCCACAGTTCAGGCCCCCCATCAGAGGAGTGTCTTTCAGTACTGGCAGAGTCCTAGCTCTTCCCACTGAGAGAAAGACCATGCCTGTTTTCAGTTTTGAAAGTTGAAAGCCACAGCAGACAGCATTTCTTCAGCCAGTCCTAGGAAATTACAGAAAGCTTGTGATATCTAGGATACTAAAAGCCAAGCAACCTAGTTAAAAAAAAAAAAAAAAAAAACTAGCATTTATTTACTGTAGGAAGGAGAAGGAATTACATACCCAGCAGGCATCTCATGGACTAGACAATAGGATGGGTGGGGAGGGAGGGGAGGGCAAGGGAGGGGTAGGAAACACAAATCTAGACCCAAACGGCAATGGTACCATAAAATTCTACATCCTAAAAGGCAGACCAAATGGCTGAACCTTCACCAGGCCCTTAGAGGGAACACCTGAGCCACAAGACACTGGAGAGGGTATGATGAAGAATAACTGTATCTTTCTCATACAGATCCAAAACTCTGCCCGACCAGTGTGGATTTTTTGAGTTCACTTTTTGTTAAGGTTTTATTTTTTTTATTTATGAGACACACACACACAGAGAGAGAGAGAGAGAGAGAGAGAGAGAGAATTTGCACACCAGGGCCTCTAGCTACTGCAAACAAATTCCAGATGCATTTGCCACCATGTGCATCTGGCTTATGTGGGACCTCGAGAATTGAACCTGGGTCCTTAGGCTTCAGAGGCAAGGCATTAACCTCTAAACCATCCCTCCAGCTCAAATTCACTTTTTTAAAAACAAATTATTTGGGTTAACTTATCCCTAAAGAATGGGGTGATGGGGGTCTCTTTTCCACAAGTGTTCATAAGCAGATTCAAAGCTCCTTTTCAAAGGTAACTTATCGAGCAGTATGTCTAAAACTCCAACTCTACCATCCTCTGAGGATGGCCTTTGTTTTCCTAGCTCTAGCTCTCTTCCTTTATTTTTTACTTTTGTTGAGGTACAAATCACAACAAAAACCTAAGATTTTAGGTCTCACTCTTTGTGTGTGTGTGTGTGTGTGTGTGCCCACACATGCTGAGAATTGAACCCAGGGCCTCATACATTCTAAGCTATATTTCCAGTCCCTAGATCTAGTTTTAGGTGATACGAAGCCAGTAGTGTTTCCTTTGACTGTGAAACATCAGAGCTTAAGAAGTACACTTCCTCAAAGGAGGCATAAAAGCACCTTTGCACAATAAAATTTTTCTTTGTAGCTTTTTCTGTTTTCTGATGATACATCTTTTGCACTACAAGTATATAAAGGCCAGCATCAATTGCCCCTGTGCGCCCAGATGTATTAGTAGAGAAAGCAAAACAGAGCCTGAAAAGAATAGAAAAAAAATATTTTTTTTCTCTGAGCTTTATTACCCCTACCAAGTATTTCCAATATTTAAAGGGTAAAAATCAAAACCATCAAGAAAAGTTATCATCTTTAGCTCTACCTTGAAGGTATGCAATTATGAGGTGAGAGGCCAGGCTGCTAGAGTGTATTTTTAAAAATATTTTTATTTATTTATTTGAGAGACAGAGTTAGAGAAAGAAAGACGGAATGGGTGTGCCAAGGCCTCCAGCTGCTACAAATGAACTCCAGACGTATGCACCACCTTGTGCATCTGGCTTATGTGGCTCCTAGGGAAATCAAACCAGGGTCCTTTGGCTTTGCCGGCAACTGCCTTCACTGCTAAGCCATCTTTCCAGTCCTACAGTGTAGTTTTGTAAACTTCCTCCCTGACCTGAACATATTTTGAGAACTATGCATTGCCAAAATGTTTTACAATCCTTAGTTTCCCCTTTAATGTGTGACTTTAATTATATCCTATATCATCTCTTACTCCTGCTTCCTCCATATGCTCCTCAGCAGACAGGTATGTGACACTGTTTGCTAAGAACTATGAGGTGAACTGGAGAGATTGCTCAGTGGTTAACAGTGCTGACTCGCAAAGACTGTAAGCCAGGCTTTAATTTCCAAGCACCCATGTAAATAAAGATGCAAAGTAGTACATGATTCTGTGACACCAGCAAGCCTATAACAATGGGAGGCAGAGCCAGAAGAACCTGAGGTTCCTAGGCATGAATCCCCACCCCAACACTTTTTTAAAAGAACTATGAGCAATCAAATCCCTTGAGTCTTCCATTTTTCTCCAGAAAAATAAGGCAAAACTTTCCCTTTTACTGAATAAAGTCCAGTCTAGGATCTAGCCATCAAAGCATGAGAGCTAAGCTGTCCTGAGTAAAATGATTGAAAACTGCAAAAGTTGCTTCTGGTTTACTATTTCTGAACACAATCTCTATGCTCCTTTGAACTGTGCTCCTTTCTACCCTGAGTTTTTAATTGGCTTAAAGCTGATGATGTATGATGCTCCAACTAGGTCCTGAGGTTTCTAATGTGCCTTAACATCGATCACTCTTGAGGAAGCCAGCCTACATGCTGAAACACATTCAAACATTATTGTGGTGATGCCCCCATGCAGAGGAACTAAATACTTCTGCCAAAGCCCTTGCAAATTTGTTAGCTATATAATTGAACGTCCTTGAAAGAGAATCCTTTAGCCTCAGCCACAGGTCAAATGACTGCAGCTCTAGCAAACATGTACCTTATGGTGACTTCAAGCCAGAACTGCCCTGTCAAACCTCTACTAATTTATGCTCCACAGAAATAAAATAGACCATACAGTGTTATTTTTTTAAAAAAATTACATGCTTATCCATGTACAAAAAAAATATAGAGTATGAAGGAGATGTTGGGGAAATGGAAAGAGTAATATACTGTACTAGAAAGATTTCTTTAAAGTCATAGATTCATAGATTTATAACTAGAGACTAGTTGTATGGTTTTATCAATTAATTTATCCTAAGCCTTAATCCTTTGTTTCATCATCTATATAATTCGCAAGTTCTTATCTGCTATGGTTTAGATAAATGCTCCCTAAGTCCCATATGTGAACAGATTTAAGAGATATTACCTTGTTGGAGGACGTAAGATCACTAGAGTAATTCCTTTGAAAGTAATACTGAGACCCCAGACCCTTGTTATTCTTGCATCCTAGCCTCTAAGACTTAAGCAGCCTCCTTCTGCATGTGTGTGTTCCTAGATTTACTGCTTCACCAGAGGCCCAGAGGCCGTGGGACCAAGAGCTACAAACTGAAGCCTCTGAAATAATGAACCAAAAATAACCACTTTTTTTCCCTTTAAAAATTGATTTTCTCTTATACTCAGTCACACAGCTAGAAGTCTGAATGATACACTATCAATTGTGGCAGGAAAGTAGATCATGGAGAAGAAGGCGCTACTCAAGAACATCCTGTGAAAGCAATCAGAGTCAGAGGAAGCCTGGAAATCCTTCCCAATCAGGACTACAAGTAAGAATAAGAACATATGCAAAAAGCCTAAAATATACAAATGTGGGAAAAGGGGTGTGTTATGTAAACAGTTTTTAAATATCATCACAGTTGTGTCTAGGTGCTATTAGTATAACATGTCCCAGATCTCTTCCCCACTTGCATTATCAGGAGAATCTTCCTCTTTCTTACTAAACTATCTCTAGTTTTTTCATTATCCATGTGTCCCTGGTCCAATTCTTCTTCATGGGTCACAGAACCTGGAAATCTTAGTAGGTACCCTCTAGACTCTAATCCACACCTATAATATAATATCCTAGGGTTGTTGGAAAGGGTATTGGTTATTATGGCTCTATAGCAAATCATCCCAAAATGTGGTACTTTAAAGCAAGAATCATTTTCTCTGAGAAATTTTGTGGATCATACATTGAGGAACAGGTTAGACAATGAGTCTCTCATAACTCTATAGTCAGGTATTATCTTGGACTGGGCTCAGACACCTGGGCTGAAATTAAGTAGCTATAGAATAGAAAAGTTGGGGCTAGTAGTAATATTATTTTCTTTTCTTTTTAATCTATTTAGACTTGCCATGTGGATACTTCAATATAGTTTGTTCAGTAAATGTGGAGTGGGTACTATATTGTCTTTTTACCTGGCCTCCGAAAGTCATATATGATTTTTTCTTTTTTAGTAATCATCCTATTGAGTTTCAAGGAAAGGTAATATTAAACCTGCTGTCATTAACATCAGCATAAGTTTGTAAGATCATGTAGATGAGGGTTGGTACAATTGCAAAATATACATGGTCACAGAATTATTTATGAAAATATGTAAAATATTCCTATAGTTGGTATAGAAATAATAGCTTAAGGAATAGAAAGTGGTGTGTTAGTGTAAGAAAATATAATGGATATTGAGGTGTAGCTATTTTCTATGGGCCTACCACAACCATTGTCATCATGGAAAAGATTGCTGTGGTAAACTATGGAGTTCCTTGGTCCAAAATCATGGTAACACAATACGCCATATAATATAATGGCAATGGGAGCACAGTTGTGAATATTCCCTTGTAGAGCAGTGAAAGTCACCTGAAATTCCACTCACCACTCCCCTCCTGCATGTGGTATATACTAGTATACAGTATACTTTAAAGGATGGGCACCCACTGTTCATGAATTCAGTGTAAACTTCATCTGGTTTTCTTTACTTTCTTTTTATCCCCAAATCCACCAACAAAGTAAAATTTGAGAATCTCTTTATAGAACATTCTAAATGTCTTGAATATAACTGGGGATTGCCTATCACTGTACATTGTTTTTACTAATACTAACCCCCCCACACACACACTAAATAGCAAGAATGGAATTGTTGGCTACAATAAGTAAATAAAACTGTTAGTTTTTCTATGTCTCATGCATAGATTTTTACCTAACCTGAACAAACTGCACACATTTTCTTCAATTTTATTTTTTCAAAATAAAAATCTTTTATTGTTTTCAGTAGCCTAATTGAATTATAATTTCTATCCCATTTCAGCTGAGCCCTTCATGAAAATTAAAATATTTATAATATTGTGATTAATGTCTTTTTTATTTAAGAACAGATAAGACAATTCTTGAATGAGTCAGTCCTCTGAGCTTATGATTCTTTTCCTCTTACTCTTTAGTTTGCCTGCATAGTCTTCATTACCATCTTCTGACTAGCATGAGCAAGTTGCCTAAATGGAATTAAAACAGATAATTTGGCCATGTGTTAGCAATGGCTTTACAAATGTTATAGGAATAGAAATGTGCCTCCTGGGATGATAAATACAGGGATCAAGAATTTCAGGGAAAAAAAGAATAAAGACAAGATCTTCTGCCAGAATGTATAAAATGGCAATTTCCAAAGAAAACAAATAAAACTCAAAGAAGGCTAAATCACTTTAGCTTTCTACTTCATATAAATGCTTGTCATATAATTGTTTCTTAAGAATTTCCACATCAAGCTCTTGATACATCTATTGTGCACTTATTGTAAAAGTATTCTCCTCTGAGAGCATAATTACTATGTGCTATGTTATAAAATACAACTGTGATTAGGAAAAAAAACTTTGGGAAAGATTGGTTTTAGCAAATAAGCCCTTTTGAATTATTTTGTTACAGCTTGTTAACGTATTTGCCTTATAAGATGTACTGCAGGATAGATTGTCATATAAAGGCACAGAGATTTTTAAAAGTTCAGGATTAAGGAGTAATATATGTTGCCTCACATATTCTTACTGCAAAACATAAAGACTGCAATTTCCAAAAGAAATCATTAACTAATTTTTTATTTAGGTCTTGAATGCTGATTAAAAATCTGTTAACTTCTCCCTGTTCTGTGATAAACAAAATAGAATTTTAATGTTTGCACTAAATAATTGTACTGACAAAAGTTTGGCATCATAAAATGTGAAACCTTCAGATTTATTGAAAAGCTTACAGTGTTTTGAAGAATTTTGAAATGTGTCCAAACACTTAACTTTGTAAAGCATCTGTTATAGACTAACTCCTGGAATGCTAAACATTTCTGTGTATGTTTCATTCAGTTTGTTAAAAAGTCCATTTTGTTTTATTCAATATTTTTTGCCGATATGACACTCTGGCAAGGCAGATTTTCAAGAAGACACTGTGGCAAAAAGGCATGTCACAGGGTGCTATATTGAGATTTCTTTTGTAAATATTTAAGTAGATTATTGCTAGTTTAAGTATCATTGAGTACTCAGTTACTGGCAATATATTTCAATTTAAGTTTGAGTAAAATGATTACTAGCTGTAAATTTAAAATAAGTGTTTTAAACCTTTCTATAAGAATAAGCAGACAGAAGGAAAGTTCTTCAATATTGTGAGTAAATAGACTTTAGATTTACAGATTTTATTTACAATTTCATATCTTCAGTTCTTAAATATAAATGAACAGAGATATATACTTTTCCCTTTTCAAACAAGTTCTACAAATGTATGAGTTATTTACTTCACTTAAACTTAATTCTTTTCAGGTAATCATGACAAACAAGTCTGAATAAAATATTTTCTTCTAAGAAGTAAAAAAAATAAGAAAAAAATAGAAATCTTTCTTAATTTCCTTCAGATATCTAGAAAATGAGGTCTAAAACTGATGAGAAGCTTGGGTTATCATTTGATCTATTGTAGTCAAGAGTTGTGCTTGATTTTATATCTGAAAAAATCAAAGCTAGTAAATGCTGTTTATTTCAGTTATCAACTATATAAATTTATGCATTGAATGCCAATATTTTCTATACTTTATTTTGTTTTATCTATTTCCTTTATCTTTAAATCCATGATGGCAGTAATAATAGATTTCTATAATCATTCTCATCAAGTATTCTAACTTCTGAAGGCAATTGCATTTGAACACCAACAATGTGCTAGCAGAAACAGTCCTGTCCTATTTATACTTTCATATGTGAATGAATGCCATCTTAATAGCCACCCCGTTTCCAAGCAGGCCTACATGTAATTACAGTGAATACAGAGACATCCCCCAAATGCATTCTAGCTCTTTGTTATTCTAAGTTATGATCATTTTAAAAGCAAACATACTTCATACTAATATTTGTAGTGACTTATTAATTAGAAACTTTGCATTTCATAGTTTCTAGACATCCTAAAATAGAAAATGTATGCATCAGTTGAATATGAAAATGGGAAGATTTTTAGTGTTAATTCTATGCATACTTTTTTTTTCAATTTTATTTATTTATTTGACAGAGAAAGAGGGAGAGAGAGAGAGAGAATGGATGACAGGGCCTCCAGCCACTGCAATTGAACTCTAGGTGCATGCGCCTCCTTGTGCATCTGGTTAATGTGGGTCCTGGGGAATCGAACCTGGTTCCTTTGGCTTTGAAGGCAAATGCCTTAACCACTAAGCCATCCCTCCAGACCCTACACATACTTTAAACAGATGAATCTAAATACATTTCCAATTGACATTTCATTGGTCCGATGTGGTAAAATGTGGCTATTATACTGATTCCAATGCTATAATAAGTTATTTTTATATAGACATAGATATAGATGTAGTTGATATATATATATATATATATATATATATATATATCCACCACCACTTTAAACATACAATGACAAGTCAGTGTTGCAAGCTTTCTTTTTTAAATATTTATTTATTCACATATTTATTTGACAGAGAGAGAGAGAGAGAGAGAGAGAGAGAATGAATAGAGGTGTGTCAAGGCTACCTGCCATTGACAATGAACTTCAGATGCTTGTCCCACTCCAGCTTCATGTGGGTACTGGGGAACTGATCCTAGATCATAAGGATTTGCAAGCAAGTGCCTTAAACCGCCAAGCCATCTCTACAACCCCCAAACTTTCCTTTTTCTTTCTCTTTTTATTTTCTCTCTTTTTTTAGGTAGGGTCTCATTCCAGCCCTAGCTGAAATGGAATTCACTATGTAGTCTCAGAGTGGCCTTGAACTCACGGCAATCCTCCTACCACTGCCTCTTGAGTGCTGGGATTAAAGGTGTGTGCCACCATACCTGGCTGAAGCTTTCTTTTATAGTCTTTTTTTTTTTAATGTACTACCTATCTGTCCTTCTCTGTTGTATGGAATTTGACAGTATAATGGGTCATTAATTTATATCTGAATTAGTTTGGAAAGCATTGTGAAATGACTCTAGGCCTTGGGTGTTTACAGAGTGCATATGTGTGATGGGTACACAACTTTAAGGAGTCCTATTTACCATTGTAATATATGTGAACAACATTAGTTGCCAGACTTGTAGACATCTATTACCATAGGGAATGACTACGTTGGAGTAAAAGATACTATTAATGGAAAGCTTATTTAGTATGAATCAAAAACAAATAACAAACAAACAACAATGCACTGATATGAGAGCTTTGCACATGATGCATTTACGTACAACTGTATCAAGAGTTTTTATTTGCCTTAAGTGACATCCTGACATTGAATAGGCACCTTCAAAGTTCTTATGTGTGGGAAGTGGTTACGTAAAAGCTTTGCCAAAGACAATCTATGCTTTTCTGCACTCAACTTTTCATCCTAGCTTACTCAATCCTCAATCCTCTCATTTTACAACAATCATCTTTGCTCTTTTCATCGTCTAATTCAGCAGACTCCTTGTTAATCTTCTAGAGCTCTCAAATGATATTAAATTTGTCTGCCAGAGTCTATTGCTGTGTTGTATACAAAATTCCGAGGTTCCTGGTTCTTTCTTTTGAATACCAAAGGCTTATTTTACAAATAATAAATACATAACTCTGGCATTTTTTTTATAAAACTTCAACTTTAAGTAATATGTATGCTTTTAAATATTACCAACAACCATCATGATAGAGAATGAAACAAAGATTATAGATTTTAATTTATCTGAACATTTTTGCCCCTGAAATATAAGTCAAGCTGATTCTCTGTGTAAGCAGAAAATAAAGTCAATGATGAAGTAAAACTTCTTTATTCTCATAATATCCCTTTCATTATGTAAATTAATTCAAATAGGTTTTCTTCCCTGGGGAAAAGACAGAAACACTTTTTGCTTGACTTCACAAAGATAACTCTATTTCTTGCTGTTTAGAGATTGATAGGAACACTTATACCATTTTATATAGGGGGATATAAACTCTAGTTTTGATAATCTAAGTTCTTCTCAGTTTTTCTAATGAGAATTATCTCTTAGCTTTGGCCATGGAGGACTTTGTCCAGGCAAGTTAAAGGTAGTTTTATTAAGGAAACAGCATCTCATTTTACTTTACATTTTTTTCTCTTGCAAACAAATTTGTATATTTATGAGTTTGTAGGTTAATTGCATTTCCCTACTACCCCTATTAATCCTTCTAGGATTTTTGGTTATTTTTTTCTTATAAAAATTTTAATATTCCCTGTATATCATATTTACATACACACTCATATTGGTAGACTACCATAAAAGTTATATCACAGACTCAATTGGTCCTTCTGTTGGTAGGAATCAAATCAGAAGAGAAAGTCAGGAATAGTTGTCATATAAAGTATAATTTATATGCACAAAACAGGAAAACTATGGAAAATCACTTATAAAACAGTGACTCCCTGAAGCTAGGGCAAGATGCAGTTCATTTGTTTGGGGAAAGGATATTCAGGAATGGAAAAGGCATGGTCCAAAAAGGATCTTATGCAGCCGGGCATGGTGGCACATGTTTTAATCCCAGCACTCACTTGGGAGACAGAGGTAGGAAGATCACCATGAGTTCGAGGCTACCCTGAGACTACATAGTGAATTCCAGGTCAGCCTGAGCGAGAGTGAAACCCTACCTCGAAAAACAAACAAACAAACAAACAAAAAGGATCTGATGCACTGGCAATATGATAACATGCTTCTTCATTAATTTCATGGGATGTAAATGAGGTTTTATCTCTTCTCTGAGTAGAGACTGTGGTATTACATTAAAGTTATGTTTGTCTCTTGGTCACTAACACATGCTTCTTAGGATATCATGTAGAATACTATTTCTTTTTTTAAAATTAACTCTTTTTAAAAATTTTTTAAAAGTATTTTTTGTTCATTTTTATTTATTTATTTGAGAGTTACAGAGAGAGAGGGAGAGAAAGAGGCAGATAGAGAGGGAATGGGCGCACCAGGGCATCCAGCCACTGCAAACAAACTCCAGACGCGTGCGTCCCCCTTGTACATCTGGCTAACATGGGTCCCGAGGAATCCAACCTGAAACCTGGGTCCTTAGGCTTCACAGGCAAGCACTTAACCACTAAGCCATCTCTCCAGCCCACTATTTCTGTTTTTAAAAATTCCCTTAATGACATTTATTACAAAAATCACTTCATTTATTTAGTTTGAGGCTCAGTGTTTTAAAGGAAGGTAGTCTGCATTCTGTCTTTCCAGCATAATGAATAGGAGACATTCTGTATCCTGATTTACCAGAATGACCTTCTAATAAGAGGTAAATGGACCAGTGAGAATTCTAAAATAGCATAGCATGAAGGTAGAAATGGAATATACATTGAGATACTTCTGGCATTGGGTTGGGAAAAAAAAAAAAAAGGAATGGGAGGCCATTCTGGCATGAAAGTGTGTATTTAAAAAAAAGTGTTCTTGCATAGATATGCTAGGGTATAGCTGTACTTGGGAGAAATTATTACGATCATTGTAAAGATAAATATGCCAAATGTTCTTAGTTTCTCAGCCTCTTTGAAATTACACAGGAGAAAATGTGCACAAATCTTGTCAACACCATTTGAACAGATGTGATGTATGTCTTTTCCAGACTGCTTTCACTAATTGGTATAATAAAGGGGAGAAAGAAAAGTAGGAAAGACTGAGTTGAATAAAAGTGTAAAGACAGTATGATCAAAGTTTGCAGCCCACCATAAGAGGTGCTGAGGGAGGCACTGGTAGCTTCAAGTGTCTGTAATAAGATAAAAACTGCCTAAATCCAGTAATATAGGCTTCCCTCTTAATAAATATTTTATTTCTAAATCTAAATTAAGTAGAAGAAAGGTCATATGAAAGATTTAAGTATAAAAAAACTGAAAACAAAAAAATCAAGGATATCAAAAAATAAAACCAGTGCCGGGCATGGTGGCATACACCTTTAATCCCAGCACTCAGGAGGCAGAGGTAGGAGGATCACCGTGAGTTCTAGGCCACACTGAGGCTACATAATTAATTCCAGGTCAGCCTGAGCCAGAGTGAGACCCTAGCTTGAAAAATCAAAAACAGAAAAATAAAAAAATAAAAATAAAACCAAGTTCAATGATTCCATGAAAACATTCAAAAACTGAACCTCAGACTGGAGGGATGGCTTTGCGCTTAAGGCGTTTGCCTGCAAAGCCAAAGAACCCAGGTTTAATTCCCCAGGACCCACATTAGCTACATGCACAAGGGGTGCACTCGCCTGGAGTTCGTTTACAGTGGCTTAAGTCCCTGACATGCCCATTGCCTCTCTCTCTCTATCTATCTATCTATCTCTCTTTCTCTCTTTCTCTGTCAAATAAATAAATAAATAAAAATTAAAATCAAAAATTAAACATCATTACTTGGTTTAACAAGAAAAAAAGATAGAATGTGCTAGAGAGACAGCTTAGCAGTTAAAGGTGCTCGTTTGCAAAACATACAGGCCTGGGTTCAGCACCTCAGTACCCATGTAAAACCAGATGCACAAAGTGTTGCATGCATCTGGTGTTTATTTGCAGTGGCAAGAGGCCCTGGTACACCCATTCTCTCATATTCTCTGTCTCTCTCTGTCTCTCTCTGTCTCTCTCTGTCTCTCTCTCTCTCTCAATACAAATAAATAAATAAAAATGTTAAAAGAAAGAATACAGTGGAATCAATGCTGAAATGGGAGATATTAATGCTGAAGTGATAAAAATATAAGAGATTATAATTTTATATCAGTAATGAGTATGTAACAATGAAAATAGACCATCCAAATGAAATGAACAATTTCATAGGAATACACAAATTATAACTTAAGAACAAACAGAAAAACTTAACTATAACAAGAACAGTCATTGAACTAGTAATCAAAAGATGCCGGGCTGGGGAGATGGCTTAGCGGTTAAGGAGCTTGCCTGCAAAGCCAAAGAACCTAGGTTCAATTCCCCAGGCCCCACATAAACCAGATGTACAAGGTGGCACATGCATCTGGAATTCGTTTGCAGTGGCTGGAGGCCCTGGTGTGCCCATTCTCTCTCTCTTCCTCTTTCTCTGTCTGTTGCTCTTAAATAAATAAATAAAAGTAAAAAGTAATTAAAAAAAGATGCCCTACAAAGAAATATCCAGGTCCTCTGAGGCTCTGGCTCTCTGATTTGGTAGGAGTTGATTTTTCTCTGTGCTGATCTCCTTCCCCCTTGTGCTGGTATCTGGTTCATCAGGAAAACAGCCCCCTTGCTTGTTTCTCCAATTTTTCTTAGTTTCAGCCGGGGCCCTTTTGAGGTATGATGGGGTGGCTCTCTCCTTAGGATCTACATCTATCTGAAAAAGAGACCTCATCACTAAAGCAGACCAAAAATGAACCCAACATGGCTCAGGGAAATTTTGCGGAAGAGGGGGCGGAAAGAATGTCAGAGTCACATGTTGGGTCATAATATGCAGAGACATTTATCTTACCCATAACTGTGGGCTAACTCCACAATGCATGACCCGTATACCTCAACAAGGAGGGGCCAAGGGGAGGGGGTAGGTCACGGATGAGCCTAATAATGGTACCAAACTGACTGTATTTGCTGAATACAGAACTGACTAATAAAGAAAAAAATAAAATAAAATCAAAAAAAAAAAAAAAGAAATATCCAGGTCCATATGGCATCACTGGTGAATTCTACTAAATATTTAAAGAAGAATTTAGATCATTGTTCCCTAAACTGTTTAAAATAAGGTGAAAGGCCGGGCGTGGTAGCACACGCCTTTAATACCGGCACTTGGGAGGCAGAGGTAGGAGGATCGCTGAGAGTTCGAGGCCACCCTGAGAATACATAGTAAATTCCAGGTCAGCCTGGACCAGAGTGAGACCCTACCTCTAAAATCCAATAAAATGAAATAAAATAAAATAAAATAAAATAAAATAAAATAAGGTGGAAATACATTAAAACTAAAATTTGAAGCCCATAACATGCGGAGATTTATCTCTGGAATTTTACAAGGGTAAATGCAAAGATGATACAAAATATAAAGCACAAAGCAAATATGTCTCATTATATCATTGAAACTATTTAAAAACTATGTAAAAAGAATTTGGTGGTTCAAAGGGTACAGAAAAAAGACTTCTTGAAACTCAATAGGATTCCACCATAAAAAAAAAAAACCTATTAACAAAGAAATAAAAAGGAAATCTATCAAATGCATAAACAACAACTGTAAAAAAGACATAGCTATTATCATTTTTAATTGTGAATAATAGTGAGTTAATATGTTGGGAACAAGAAAATATTATTCCCTTTCAACATTGTGGTGGAAGTCCCTACAAGGGCAATTATTCAAATATCCAAGTAACAAGTGCAGGCTGTCAAATGAGTTCAAAGCCAATAGGAGGCACAGAGTGAGATTCTGTCTCAGAAACAAAGGACTTAAAATTCAGCTCACTGGTAGAGAGCTTGCCTAGCACTGAAGAAGAAAACAAGAAATAACAAGTGTTTGGATCAAAATGAAAGAAATACATCTCTATTTCTAGAAAGCAAGATGTCATATATTGAAACTCATAAACTAGTCAAATAATTATGACTAATAAAGCAGTTCATTTTATAAACTTGCAGAATATAATATCAATATGCAACTGTTTATTGCAGGTCTATACATTAGGAATTAAAAATCTAAAAATAATTTAAACAATTCCATTTACAATCAGACACAAAGACTGGGAATAAAATTTCTAGTTAAGTATGCATGGTAATTTTAATGAAATGTTCTCCAAAGCCTCAAGTGCTTGTGATTAAGCCTTATAAGTTCACAGCTGGTGGAACCTTGCCAGGAGAGGTGTGTCATTGGTGGAAGAACTTGAGGTTTATTAACTCAGCTTGCTAGTGGAAGCTAGCTCATTCAGACTACTTCTTCCCTGCTGCTGCTATGCGAATGTGAAAATGTGAGCCAGTTTCTTCCTTGTGCCATGCTTTTCATGCCATGGTGAAACTTTTTGTCTAAACTATATACTTAAATATACCTTTTCCTTCTATTAGCTACTGTTGGGTAGGTGTTTTATCCCAGAAACAAGAATGTAACTGCTACAGTATGCACCAAAAAAAAATGTAATGTTTGTTCATTCAAAACTACAGAACAGGGGCTGGAGAGATGCTCAGTGGATCAGACCCTCACCTGCAAAGCCTAATGACATGGGTTCAATTCCCTGGTATCCATATAAAGCCAGATGCACAAAATGGCACACACATCTGGAGTTCATTTGCAGTCACTAGAGTCCCTGGCACACCATTCTCTCAGTCTCTCATTCCCTGTAAATAATCTTCAGATAAATTCAATAACAATGTAAATGAAATACATTCCATTTTAACATACTGAAATATCCAACACAATTATGGTGACAATATTTGGCATGTTGATCTACAAAATGCTTTCTTTAACTTAGCTGCTTGTTACTTTTTAATTAACAGAAAAGCTAATTCAAAATATATTTTAAAAAGCCAAACATATTTGTGAGACTTGCAGCTTTTGATTTGAAAACTTCTTATATAGCTCTAGCAATGTCAATTGTGTGTCTCTGATGAAAGTATATATATAGTCTCAAAGTAATATTATTAAGAGGTCAAACATAAGATTTATTAAGTAAAAGAGTGCCAAGTCCTTTTATGAGAAAATTGGTCTTTGTCACATAGTGTCTAACAAAAGGTTGTCCAATGCTAGAGAATGAAATTGGACACTTCAGCCAATTGCACACAAAAATTAGCCCAACCTGCATCAATTGTATATATACAAAGGCTACAATTATAATTGGAAGAAAATATTAGAAGAGAACTATTATGAAAAAGTACATATGACAATCTGTATTATCTTCCATTAGACAAGGCTTCTTAATCATGACAGAAAAAATATAATCAATAAAAGCAACAAAAAGGAAACATTCTTCTTAAAAATTGATCTGGTCAAGTAAATGTAAAAAATAAAATCTATATAATGACAGCAAACATTTCCTAATTGCATGACTATGAAAGTTCTAGTTTCTAAAATATATGAAGGGTTCTTACAGCTCAACTAAGGAAACGTAAATCAATGAAGTAAAATGAGGTAAATAGTATGGAAATGGCCAATAAACATATGAAAACTAAGTAGACATCATTAGTCTCTAGAAACATATAACTCAAAATCAAACTTTTATTATTTCCAAATAAATATTAATGGAATTAATAGGGATAAAATACACAAGAACAATCTTGGTGAAATAATGGACATTCTTACACCTTCATACATTGCTGATGGGAATGGAGAAAAATGCAGTCATTCATGAAAATATATTGGCAGCATTTGAAAACGTGCAGCAGTTAATTATATGATCCAGCAATTATTTCCATAGGTATACACAAATGTTATGCACAATATGTTGTATTTTGTCCAAGGCCTTTTCTGCATCTATCAAAATGCATGTGTTTTTGTGTTTAACATTTTTTATGTGGTGTATTACATTGACAGATTTCCGTATGTGGAACCACCCCTGCATTCCTGGGATGAAGCACACTTGATCAAGGTGGATAATGCATTTGATATATTGTTCGATTTGGTTTGTAAGGATTTTGTTCAGGATCTTTGTGTCTAACAACCAAGTGACATTTATCTTAGGAATATGTGGCAAATATAGTATTTATAGTCTACACACTATAATGTACTTTATTGATGGGAAAAAAAAGCCTTTAACCAAACAAGTATCATCTAGATGAAGAAGCATAATGAATAAAAGTTTCATAATAGATTTTGAATAGCCCTCCCTCCACCTTTCCTTTACTCAATCTCTTCCCCTGACCTCATTTTGGGCCTTTTCACCCCCATTAATCTAATCTTCTACTTACATATATACAATACCATCCTATTAATACCCCCCTCCCTTCCTTTCTCTTCCCTTTATATATCTTTTCTAGCTTATTGGCCTCTGCTACTGAGATTTTTCTTTCTCACACAGAAGCCCAGTCATCTGTAGCTAGGATCCACATATGAGAGAGAACATGCAATGCTTGGCTTTCTCGGCCTGGGTTACCTCACTTAGTATAATCTTTGCCAGATCCATCCATTTTCCTGCAAATTTCATAACTTCATTTTTCTTTACCACAGAGTATAACTCCATTGTATAAATGTGCCAAATCTTCATTATCCACTCATCAGTTGAGGGATATCTAGGCTGGTTCCATTTCCCAGCTATTGTGAATTGAGTGGCAATAAACATCATAGAGCACGTACTTCTAAGGAAATAAGATGAGTCCTTAGGATATATGCCTAGGAGTGCTATAGCTCGGTCATATGGTAGATCAATTTTTAGCTGTCTTAGGAACCTCCACAATGATTTCCACAATGGCTGGCCAGATTGCATTCCCACCAACAGCATTGAAGGGTTCCTCTTTTGCCACATCTTTGCCAGCATTTATGGTCATTTGTTTTCATGATGGTAGCCAATCTGATAGGAGTGAGATGGAATCTCAATGTAGTTTTAATCTGAATTTCCCTGATGACTAGGGATGTAGAACATTTTTTAGATGCTTATATGCCATCCGTATTTCTTCTTTTGAGAACTCTCTATTTAGATCCATAGCCCATTTTTTAATTGGCTTGTTTGATTTCTTATTATTTCATTTTTGAGTTCTTTGTATGTCCTAGATATTAATCCTCTATCCTGATATAAATCATACGGAATCCTACTTTTTTGGACAATGGAAAATTCAGGAGCCGTAGATTGCTGCTACAAAATTTTTCAGTGCCAGGGAAGGGATACCTTCTAGTGAGTTGTTGGCCAGGGAGGTCCCTGATGCCCCCAAAACATTACAGGCCATTGCCAAGGCCTTTGGTTTCCCACAAGGAATAGATGGTAAGACCCTATTGCTGAAGACTCCATATACTTGGGCTGCAAGGCCACTGAAAAATCCTGCTGGAACTGAGCTGATAACCTACTCCGTGTAGATCAACTGACAGAAAGCTGGAAGAAGCCATTCTGCATGCAGTTCAATGGGAGAAAGAGAAATCATCAAAATTTGGCCAGCCAGGACAAATGAGCCAACAGGTACAATAGTGGTATGTCTACCATGGTGGAAACCAACTGCCCTATAATTGGACTGGAGGCCTGCTCAATGGGAGGGAATGCATCCCTGATACTGAAAACCTAAAACAGGGGTAGTCATGAGCCCTAGGGGTATAATGTCTGATGCTGTCTGGCTAAATGTATATACTATGCTTATCAAACTACCCAGTAAGCACTTCTGTTAATGTTCATACCCTTATATTAATGCTACTCTCACTTTGCGTAGAGAATATTCTCTTTTCAGATGGCAGTGACCTTGGGACGACTCAGAAGGTATAATGGTGATGGAAAGAAATGACCACAGTGCTCAGTACTTCAATATCTCTATCACACCTTCCAAGGCTCAGGGTCAAATGCAGAAGAGATGGCAGAAAGAATGTAAGAGCCAAAGGAAGGGCAGGACTACATACAACATGCTCCTCCAGACACAAAATGGCCTATATATCCATGACCTCACAGAGCCTAACACTACCTGAACAAGACCATCATACGAGGAGGAAAAGATCATGTCATCAAAATTAATAGTGAGACTGATTGAGATGGGGAGTGGGTATGATGGAGAATGGAGTTTCAAAGGGGAAAGTGGGGGGAGGGAGGGTATTACCATGGGGTATTTTTTATAATCATGGAAGTTGTTAACAAAAATTTGGAAGAAAAAAGCAACTATAGCTACTCAATATTCGATAAAGGCCCAAACAATATAGGCTGGAAAAAAAGACAGCATCTTCAACAAATGGTGCTGGACAAACTGAATAACCATATGCAGGAAACTGAAACTTGATCCACACATTTCACCATGCACTACACTCAAGTCCAAATGGATCAAAGATCTCAATATAAGACAAGAAACTCGTATACTACTGGAAGAAAATTTAGGAAGTACTTTCCATGATATAGGAATGGAAAAAAACTTCCTGAACAAAACCCCAGTAGCTCATGAACTTAAACCATCACTCAACCAATGGGATCACATGGAGCTGAGGAGTTTCTTTACAGACAAGCATACAATAAGCAAAGCCAATAGATCACCCACAGAATGGGAGAAAATATTTGTGGGTTATCCAACTGATAGAGGCCTAATCTCTAGAATCTACAAAGAACTAAAAAATCTAAACAGGAAGAAGTCAAACACCCCACTCACAAAATGGGGCAAAGAGCTGAACAGGCAGTTCACAGAGGAAGAAATAGAAATGGCAAACACACACTTAAGAAAATGTTCATCATCCCTAGTCATCAGAGAAATGCAAATTAAAGCAACTATGAGATTCCACCTTACCCCAATAAGGATAGCAAACATCAAAAAATCAAATAAAAATAAATGCTGGCAAGGATGTGGAGAAGTAGGAACACTCATCTACTGTTGGTGGGAATGTAGGATGGTACAACCACTTTGGAAAGCAATAAGGAGACTTCTGAAAAAGCTGAGCATAGAGATACCAACAGACCCAGTTATTCCATTACTGGGCATGTACCCTAAAACCTTCAAACCACAGGCTAGAGAGATTTGCTCAACCATGTTTAAAGTGGCTCAATTTGTAATAGCTGAGAGCTGGAATCAACCCAGATGTCCATCACTAGAAGAATGGATAACTAAGACGTGGTATATCTACACAATGGAATTCTATACAGCAGTAAGAAAAAATGACACAATGAAATTTGAGGAAAAATGGTTGAACCTGGAACAGATCATTCTCAGTGAACTTACCCAATCACAGAAAAAAAAATCGCCACATAGTCTCACTCATCTATAGCACCTAACCTGAATCTACCGAAGATACCTTACATACCCAGCAAGCATCTCCTAGACTAGACACTCGATGAGAGGGGAGGGAGGAGAGGGCATCAAAGGGGTGGGAAACACAAATCTAGACCCAAACGGCAATGGTACCATAATTTTCAACTTACTAAAAGACAGACCAAATGGATCATCCTTCACCAGGGCCTTACAGGGAACACCTGAACCACAAGACACTGCAGAGGGTAGGATCATGACTAACCTTAATCTTCTACATCTTCCCTCCCTCCTTCTCCCTCTCCTTCTCCCTCTCTCTTCTCTCTAACTCTTGTATATTAGTTATCTTTTTCCTCATTTTCTTAGTGGGCACTGACCTGTAACTCCCAGAACCAGCATGGGGCTATCATCCACAATGAGCTTTTGATCAGAGAGACCTACAAGGTTTCCTAAAAGACAGACAGATTTCTGTCAGAGTACTTGATGACCCACCAAAGGTTAGTGGTAAGATCCTACTGCTGAAGACACCTTATGTGGTTGACATGCAAAATAGAATGGCATGGCTGGAAGTTGGAGGACAGTCAGTCCCCTGACAGTCAGCATGTCTACTGCCAGAAGGTGCTACATGGGCGACTGGGGGAAAATGACAAATATCTGTCCAAGCAACTCATGGTCTAACATACTTAGCAGCAAATAACGTGTTGTGATGCCCACACAAGTGCAATAGTGGCACACAGCCATGGTGGGAAACCAACTGCTCTCAATTCGGCTAACTGATCCCCTCACTGGTATGGGACCCATAGCTGGAGCTGGGAAACAAGTCTGAACCATATCCAAACATAAGCCCAGTCTCCAATATCAAGCTACCATCAACTGTGGGCTACAAGAGGGCCTACACCTATTAAATTGTCTATTTAAAAAAAGGGTTATCTCATTTGTCCTGATGCTAACTTACTCTCCGTTGGAGAATCTGCTTCTCTTTTTCAGATAGCTGTAGATGCTAAGGAGAGAACCACCCCATCATACCTCAAAAGGGCCCTGGCTGAAACTAAGAAAAATTAGAGAAACAAGCAAGGGGGCTGTTTTCCTGATGAACTTGATACCAACACAAGGGGGAAGGAGATCAGCACAGAGAAAAATCAACTCCTACCAAATCAGAGAGCCAGAGCCTCAGAGGCCCCCAACACCTCATCACTGAAGCAGACCAAAAATGAACCCAACGTGGCTCAGGGAAATTTTGCGGAAGAGGGGCTGGAAAGGATGCCCCACTGCTGATGGGAATGTAAACTGGATGTGTTTTGAAATGCATTAAAAAGAAAAATAATTGGTTTAACATAGCTTCACTTTAAAAAAGCATACAAGGAATATAGAGGTGAAATTTAAAAGTAAAATTGAATTTATTTGAAATATGTAGGTTGTACCAGATTTCAAAAGATTTTAAAACTTTAATAATACCCAAATATATGTGCATATGCTACAGGAATGTTAGATTGCCCATAATCCATTAGTTTTAAAGCCTAGTTCATGAGCAATGATAATCCAGTCCTATGAATTTTAAGATCAAACGCTTTGGCTAGTATTTATTAATTAAGCCCCTATAAAGTCATTGAATTCCATCAAATATTTCCCTATGTTTCTTTCACATGTTCTTTAAGAAAACAACAAGAATGCAGGAGAATATAATATGATCCTTGTGCTTTTAATTCTCCCTGTAGGCTGCCATCTTTTGCCCATGTCCAGGAGATTGCAATGTGTATCACAAGTAAATCTTCATACCCAGCTACCTGACATATTCTGACAACTATGAGCAAGTCTTAAGAGATTTGTGTGTGCTATAAACAGATTAATTTGAAATGTCCATCTTGGCTTTTTGTTCTCTGGACAGAACTTTGTATGCAATGCTTTTTACAGTACACCATGTTACTGAAATTCAAATAATTTTATACTTTTTAGTTGCATATCAGTACTTTGTGAAGTGACAATTCCTCCACAAAATGATTAGCTGAAACTTAAAACTACACAATTTTTATTTATTCTTTTTGTGAGTTATATTTTTCAACTGAAATGCTAGGTATTGAAAAATAACATCCTTGCCTATGTGCTTCTTATGTATATCAGAAAGAAAAATTAAGCATTTTATTGCATACTGTTCAGATGTGCTTAGTCTAAATGAGCCTTTATGAGACAGCTATCACTATCATGTGGATTCTCTTTTTGAATAATTTCACATCAGACTACTCAGTCTCATAGGTCACGTGGTGCATAGATGATGTAAAGCTCCTGAGAAAATTTAATTTATGGTTCATATGGCTTTTTCAGTTGATTTACAAGGAAATCTCATCTGAAAAATAAAGACTGCATGCTCCCAAATGAACTTTTTCCTCAATTAGTTTAGTCACACTTGGATTTTCTGCAAAGATTAAAGCTGAGGAATTGGAACAAAAATTATGATTGCTATGTCACTGTATTCACCTTCAATTTTTATGTGTGCCATGATGTTTGAGTTTCTTTATTGAGCCTTGTGGTCCAAATTCAACACCAGTTCAGGAATCAGGTGGCGATAGCAGATCCAAACACATTTGGCATTTCCATTTTGAGATTCAGGTTGGAGGTGCTTGCCAGACAAGCATGAAGACTGCAGGTTAGATGCCCAATGCCCAGATAAATGCCAGATATGGTGGTGCATGCTTGTTATACCAGTGTTGGGGAAGTAGAGAAAAAAAGGTCCTTGGAACTTGCTGGCTAATTATTCTAAATGAATCTGTGAGCTCCAGTTTCATCAAAAGATTTGATCCCAGGTCTGGAGAGATGGCTTAGCAGTTATGGTGCTTGCCTACAAAGCCTAAGGACCAATGTTTGACTCTCCAGATCCCACATAAGCCAGATGCACAAAGGTGAGGCGAGTGTAAGGCTGCACACACCCACTAGGGGGTGCAAGCATCTGTAGTTCGATTACAGTGGCTGAGGCCCTGACATGCTAATTCTCTTTCTCCTTTTCTCTCTCTCTCTCTCTCTCTCTCTCTCTCTCTCTCTACTCTCCCCCTCTCTAAAATAAAAAAAGACCTGATCCCTAAGAAAAAGATAGAGAAAAATTAAGAAATACAAGATGCTAATTTCTGGGCTCCGTATGTATACACACATATGGAAGCACATACCCTCACACACATGTGCCCACATATGAACATGGATATATACACACATCTTATACACTATGTACATATACAAATTCACAAAAGGAGATAAAATATTACCCTCAAGGAGTTCATTGTGTGTGAGGATACAAAGACTTTACCTACTGAGTTATTTATCTGTACTTTTAATGTTCAATCTTGGGACTCCATTTACAAAGATTATGATTGGAAGTGTTAGCTATTTTACTTTGAAAGGCATGCAATCCACAGTACATCTTCCAATGCCTTTGCCATCCTATAAAGGTCACCATGCCCTGCCTTGTACCACGTCTCCACAGTGGTTCCATGAACTGTGTATGAACTTCCTGACCCACTCCATGCATTTTTGTTGTTGTTGTTGTTTTTGTTTTTCAAGGTAAGCTTTCACTCTAGTCCAGGCTGACCTGAAATTCACTATGTAGTCTCAGGGTAGCCTTGAACTCACAGCGATCCTCCTACCTCTGCCTCCCAAGTGCTAGGAATAAAGGTGTGCATGACCACACCAAGCTTAGTCCATGAAATTTTCATAATTCCTAAACCAATACCAGGTGTGCAGGACACAGCCATATTGTTAATTCTG
Organism: Dipus sagitta; assembly: GCA_036346955.1. Taxonomy (NCBI): domain Eukaryota; kingdom Metazoa; phylum Chordata; class Mammalia; order Rodentia; family Dipodidae; genus Dipus; species Dipus sagitta. The sequence continues at coordinate 76,449,958 of CM070776.1, forward strand.
GGATGAAGTAAATCATAACCTTGAAGATCAGGTTCCTTCTACAATCAACTTTATTCCAAAAGAGTTTGTATTTCTTTTTTTTATTTTTTTTTTCATTTATTTTTATTTATTTATTTGACAGCAACAGACAGACAGAGAAAGAGGCAGATAGAGAGAGAGAATGGGCGTGCCAGGGCCTCCAGCCACTGCAAACAAACTCTAGACATCTGCGCCCCCTTGAGCATCTGGCTAACGTGGGTCCTGGGGAATTGAGCCTCAAACCCGGGTCCTTAGGCTTCATAGGCAAGTGCTTAACTGCTAAGCCATTTTTCCAGCCCAAGACTTTGTATTTCTATGATAGTCTTTCCTCAAGCATTCTTTCCATTGTTTTAATATAACACACTTGATGTATTTTCTTTAAGTTTGTTAATGTGTTGACAATAGCAGCTTCAGTAACTTAAAACCAGTCTCAGAGCCTGTAATTTTAACTTGCTTGAGTTTTTCCAATTTAAAATCTTAAATCTTTCATTCCAATAGCTTTAGCCATGCACATCAATCCATTACAAATTTAGCCTTGATCAAACTCTCTGGGCTTGAGCAGCAGAATGCAGCCAGCCCTTATGTCAGTAGCCCAGTTCCAACAAAGTCCTCTGCCATATTTTCTTCCCCTTAGAAAATTCATAAGCCAAGCTTCCAAGGTCAATTCTCTCTGCACTTAGCATTTTCAAACTCCCACAAAAATAGTCCATAATACTAGGCTTACCACTCCATAAGGCATCTTCAGCTATATGTACATAGTCTATACCCATTCCTCTAAGACAAAAGTTCCAAAAGACCAAAATCTACATGGTCAGATTCACTTACCCCACTCCTGGTACAAATTTCTGGAATATACTGATTCATGTCACTGAGATAAACTTCCAAATCAGGCAGTTATAGAGTAAGGGACATGTATGGAAGTGTATAGATCCAGGAGAAGTCCCATAATGGAAAAAGAACCTGGCCTGCATTCACAGGCACAAGCAGAGAGAGAGAAGCCCCAAGCCAAAAAAATCACAAGCACCACCACAAACAAACACACTTCAGGGACTCCAAGCACCTTCCATATCTTTATAATGGAATTGAAAATCCATCACCACACTTTTTGGCTGGATACTAGGATCTGTATAGTGGCACTTCCTCTAGCCAGATGGCTGCAGATCTAAACTACAAACTAATAAAACACTGAATATATTGGAGGCCATCTATTCAGGCTAACACACAGATAATGTTTAAATAACCCTTATCTTTCATTAATCTCCCAATCTCTTCCTTAAAAGTTAATGACTCTAGAATCTCAAAGTCCCTTCCTATGTCTTGTCACTTCAGTATTTTTTTCTTTGTTGATATGAATAAATTTGATTTTACTCAGTCTTTTGAACTGCTAATTACTTTGCATGCCTATGTGTATGTAAGGAATGAAATTTTAAATCTATTCTTGTTTTATTACTTTAATTTTCAAGTCTTCCTTGTTTTAACTTAAGATGGTTTGGTGGTTTGAATGTAAAATGACCCACATAACCTCATGTGTTTGAATACTTGACCCCCAGCTAAATGGTGCTATTTGGAATGTTGTACCACTTGATCCAGTAAGTAGCTCATTGGGGATAGGGAGCTTGAAGTTATACACATGCCCCAGTGGTGTTTTCTCTCTATTTCCTTGTGCTGATGTGACCATGTGACAACAACTTCCTGTTCCATCTCTGCTGTTCCTGCCATAATGGACTCTACCCTCTGGAACTATAAACCAAATTGAACCATTTTGCTTCCATAAGCTGTATCTGGTGGGGTATTTTGTCTCAGTAATGAGAAAGTAACTGATATATACAGATAGATAAAAATAGTTTTCCATCCCTACAAAATAAAGAAGAAACATGAAGACAGAGGTGGAGGGAAGAAGAGAGAGATTCTCCCGGGGGAAAAAAATGAAAGGTAATTTAAGGTGACGGTTGTGTATGAGGACTAATGATAAAATCTCTCTCCTAGATTAAACCCTTATCAGGTTCCTTGAGCACTGTTTGTGATAAATCTTGCACCTTGTCCTCTGTCCTGTCATTGTTTTACCCTGCTTTTGCAAGAAAGTTCCTAAGTCATTCCAGATGTTTTATCAGGTTCTTCATTATCCTACATTTGATACATAAATCTTTGATTTGTCCATAGGAAAAACTTTGTTAGGTTAAATTAACAAGCATCCTCTTGTCTTTGATTTGTCCCTTTAGTTATATAGCACCTTAGCTCTTGTTGCATTCAAAGTAGGTTTCCATATCAGCATCTCTTTCCCATTACAGTATCTGCTGAAGAAACCCTTCCTTAGCATTTTAACAAGTGTCAGAATATTTCTTTTTCTTTAACACCAGGAAAATTAAAAATGAGATATTTATTTACTTGAAAAAAACTTTACTGTTTCATAAAGATTTTCAAATTTGAATTTGAAAATAAGCATCACTACTTGGGTCTGTAACATATCGAGAAGATATTTATGCAACTGAACAAAAGATTAAAGGAAAAAATGAGAGTTTAAAATCAAGTAAATGAGGGCTGGAGAGATGGCTTAGTGGTTAAGTGCTTACCTGTGTAGCCTAAGGTCCGTGGTTCGAGGCTCGATTCTCCAGGACTCAAATAAATAAAAAATAACAAAAAAATTTAAAAAATCAAGTAAATGAAAATATAGGACATGCATTAATTTCAAGGTAAAAGATTTTTTCAGAAAAATGTCCACAGGTAATACGTTTAAGATAGAATGATCTTCATATTGATTTGTATAGTTCTTTGTATATTGCCTATGCAAACTCCCATAGGGTCATATGTATTGCTACTGCAAATCTCTCATGAAGCATTTTGTGATATTATTCTTATAACAGTATCTTTTGAATAAAATCTCATGATTTTCATGGGATTGAATTAAACACATTTGGGATCTTGAAGGCCCATGTGTTGAAGATTTGTCCCTATGATGTGACACTACTGGAAATTGTTGGAACCTATAGAAAGTGGTGCTAAATAGGAAGTGTTTTGGTCACTGTGGGGTACATCATTGAAGGTTAATAATTGAAATATGATGCCCATTGCAATTATTTCTGCCTTTTTCTTTTGTTTTCTCTTCCTCTCTCCTCCCACCTTCTCTCTAGATCTCTCTAATTACAAGGAGAACATACACCATGTGTTGTTAACAAGAATTTTCAGACCCAAAGCCATCAGGGAAAGAGTTCATGAATTAAAATATCTGCATTCTAGAGCCAATACAAAAATGCCCAACTTTTAAGTTATTTTTCTGAGTAATTCTGTCACAGTAATGGAAAGCCAGCTATGATGTCTACTTCTAACCTTCCACCTAGCTTGAGACTGGAATACTTAAAATGAAATACACATGGAAATCTATATTAAAATGTAAAAATCAATAAAATTGATAAAAAATTAAAAGAAAGGAATAGACACACACACATACACACACACACACACACACACACACACACATATATATATATAATGTATATATATATCATATAATGATGAGCTGGGAATCAAAAGATTATAAATCTATTAATTTTCCAAAAATTGATCTACAGTTTTAACATAATCACAAGTCAATTAAAGACCAGAAATTTGTTTGTGAGAACTGACAACCTGATTCTATAATATTTATTGAACTGCACAAAGTTAAGTATAGCTACATTAATAATGAAAGGGGATAAGTAATCTCTGCCTTCTTTCTCACCATAGGTGCTCTGTGATTACAGATGGTTGCCACAGCTCTAGGCTTTTTCGTGAAGTCTGAAGATCTCAACTCAGATACTCAGAGTTGGCTAGCAAGTAAGATACCCATTGAACAATCTCTCCCCCCAAATCCTTTGTGTTATTATGAAAAATCCATTTTCTAAATTAATTTTGCCAACTCATAGAAATGATGTTCTTAATACATTGACATTTTATCCATCATCTAAATGATCCGAGTTCACCTTGTACTACATGATTAACTTGTTAGCATGGTAACATTACTGACTTTTCTATAATGACTTACTCATAAAAGTATGCTATAAACCAATATCACATGTCTGTCTATGTCATCCTTTATGCTATTTAATAAAATTTTATATTTTTACATAAGATTCATGGAAGTTATTTGTTGTATTTCTTTCTATATAACTTGTGTTCATCACAATTGGAAATTTTACCTTTCAAGTCATACTTCTGGAGATTTTTAAATTATGTAATAGAGTAAATACTCCCTTGTAAGGATTCCTAATTTGTCTGAGTGGTTGCTGGTGTTTTCAATGGGCAAATATTACATCTTCAAATAATGTCAAATGGCTTCATTTCTTCACATCTCTTAAGGCAAGCTCATCAGACAGGCTTTTTTATGAGAGAGAGCAAGAGTGAGAATGAGAGAGAGAGTGTTGGCATGCCAGGGCCTCCAGCCACTGTAATCAAACTCGAAATGCATGTACTACTTTGTATACATGTTCAACCTTGCACATATGCTACCTTCTGCATCTGGCTTACATGGGATCTGGGGAGTTTAACATGAGTCTGTAGGCTTTGCAGGCAAGCACCTTAACAGCTAAGCCATCTCTCCAGCCCATTTTCTTTACATATTTTACTAGCTTTAAACAAGACTAAAAGCTCAATAAATGATCAGAGTAGCAACCTCATCTTTTAAATTGAAAGCAAACATTTAAAAATTTCACTTATATATATTCATCTGTTGCCAAATCTTTTTGAAGTGAACTTAATATATTATCATGAATTAATTTAACATGAATATGTTGTATCAACTTATTTTTCTCTTTTCTATAGCTAAAGTAAAAACAACAAGACACAGAAACACAATAAACATTTTGAGATGTAGTCTATGAATACATGAAATACATGAAAAGTGACTTTTAAAAATAGCCAAGGAACATATATGCATCACTTCAAAGTGGCACTTTTGACAATCATACTTAGACAAATGAAGCAAACCTCCTTTCAAACCACTCTAATAGGAAGCAAAAATCTTTAAAACAAACCCAATCACTAGCCTAAATTGTCTCATTGTTTTTGAAATTTATTTTCCTCATGATTTCTTGAAATAAATAGTTTAGTTTATTGTATTTAAAAATTGCATAAGCAGCTCTTCACAGTGATGGCATTGTCTGCTTAATATTCTACTAGAAAACATTTATATCATGCCTCTTCCAGAAAAATTATACTGCCAAGCAAATCTGAGTGTGTTCTCCAGGAAACATATACACAAGCAGTAGCAATAAAGCAAACACTTGATTCAAAGTCTTCACAAGCTACTTAAATGGGCAAATTAAAGATGTTGTCAACTAGCTCTGTTTTTATTAGGAAACAAATTGGTTATTAAGATACCCAACAATAAGTGATTCTATCCTATCTGTTCTTATTTTATCTATCTATCTATCTATCTATCTATCTATCTATCTATCTATCTATCTACCTATTTATTTATTTATTATTTATTTATTTATTTTGTGTGTAGGTGCACCAGGATCTTGCCACTGCAAACAAACACCAGACATTTGAACTAATTTTGCATCCAGCTTATGTGAGTGGCTTGGGAATTGAATTTGGGCCAGCAGACTTTGCAAGCAAACTCCTTTAATCACTAGCCATCTTCTCAGCCCCCAACATGTCCTTCTATTGGTGATTAGCTGATCCATAGTTGTAAGTTGCATTTCTATTTTAAAAATATTTTATTTGTATTTATTTGAGGGGGAAAGAGACAGGGACAGAGAGAGAGAGAAAGAGAGAGAAAGGATGTGTGCCTCAGGGCATCCAGCCATTGCAAGCAAACTCCAGACACATGTGCCACCTTGTGTATCTGTCTTATATGTATCCTGGGAAATAAAACCTGAGTCATTTGGCTTTGCAGACAAGAGCTTTAATCATTAAGCCATATTTTGAGTCCATAAGTTGTATTTCTTAAGGCACAAATATACTCTTTCTAAAGTTCACTCAGATTGTGTGATACATGTTTATGTATTCTAGCTTCCTTAAAATCAACCACTCATGTACAGTCATAAGATATTAATAAGTATCCAAATTTATTCCTTTTACAAATAATTTTCCTATTTTATTTAAACATGTGTTTACATTTGAGTTGCCAGTAAAGGAGGTCAATATCCCTGGTGCATTATTTCTGCTGCTTTGCTCTATGGTTCTCTCTCTCTCTCTCTCTGTGTATGTGTGTGTGTGTGTCAGACTTTCATGTTGTCCAGTCTGACTTCCAATCATTATGCAGCCAAGGGTAGCAATAAATTGTTGAATCTCCTGCCAACAACTTGCAATTGTTGGGATTACAGGTATGTGCCACAATGCTCAGCTCCTCTATACACTTTCTCAACGAATAGCTTTATAATATGATAATAATTTTAGCAAAATAGAATATTCATATCTCAGCAAACACAAGACAAATGTCAGGAGACACACAAACACATATATCTCCTGTTATTACTCATGACTATCACAATTATTCTTATGTAAATATACTTTAAGATAAACATTAAATGTGCATACATAAGAGACACAGATATAAGTACACACAGAAAGTATAAGTAGGTGTGAGAAGAAAGAGAAGAGGGAGTGAATAGGTTTAGTTTTTTATTTGCCAGATTAACTCATGTGAAGAGGCTTTCCAATGCTTATTTCTAATTGTATGAACAAGATTATCTAAACAATATTTATGCATAAATAAGAATTTTGGATTGAATGGCAATGTAAATGTTTGTTTACTTACACCGTTGCCAAACACCTGTTTCATTTACTCTAATTGTGTTAATTTTAACTTTGTTGCCCTGTCTTCTGCTTCACAACACACAGCGCCTCAGCCTAAAAAAAGCTCTAAAAGACTTAAGTTTCAGAAAATTCTAACATTTCATTAATATGGCTATATTACTGAGACACCTAATGCCAAGTTTTTCAAAAGATAGGCATGATACAAATGTCATATATATATATATATATATATATATATATATATATATATAATAACTTTGACCACAAAAGTTACACAGTATCTCTTTTCCATAGTATGCTTATTGTAGCAAATGGCTTTTGAATACTTAATGATATACAGAATAAAAATGGATTATAAAATTTAAATATCTTCAAATTAAAAAGATCAATTATGATATTAGTGATATAAAAGTATTGTGTATGTATCTATATTATTCCATATATATATATATATATATATATATATATATATATATATATAATCTAAAGATGTGTTTCCTTAAAGTCAAAAATACTAATACAAAAAAATCTATCTGGTAAAGAGTCAGAGATAATGACTGAACAGTTCTGTTTCATTTCTTCACTTTTCTAAGTTCAGCAGAAAGGGTCTTTTATCATTATACATCAATGTCACTCTATGAAAAATATGAGTAAAACTGTTGATTTTTTTCCCTATAGATGATTACTTAACAACTCCCTAAGTCAAAAATAGAGGGAGGTGAGGGAATGAGAATCATGGATGGGCCAAGAGAGGATCAGACAAGATTGATTAGAAATAGAAAAAGAGATGGGAGCTTCTGCAAGCCCAAGAAAAGCCTCTGTGATGAGCTGAAAAATAGTCCTAAGCAAACAATTTATAAATAATGTATATGTTTTCTTGGTCTCCAAGGGTACATTTTTCTTTCTAACCAGAGTTATTTCTTTTAATGAGCTTTTCCATGAAAAGTTGCATATAAATATGCAACTGCCTAAATATTCAATGCATGTGAATTAATATATCAAACACTTCTGTCATATATTTGGCTCTTGCTGTGGTCAGAGCATTACCCAAGAGACTATTATCAGATGTAGACACATACGAATACCTTTTCTGCTAGCACAGCCACCACTCTGAGTTATTTTAGATATGCCTAATTTCCTACTTATGTAATGTATTCTCTGCTTACATCTACTTGGGCACACAGACATACACATTTTACCAGGGCATTTTCTTTCTTTCTTTTTAAAATAAAACCAATGTAACTTGTATAGTACTTTCACTGATCTTGTCTTGATTTAAAAGTTTGTTACTTATTTACTATGAATAGTGATATTAATATTGATATTTTGGGGGCAGCACTGGAATTGAACCCAGGAACTCATGCATGCTAGATAAGTGCTCTACCAGTGAGCTACGTCCCTGGACTCCATTTCTTTAATAAAAAGCCTCAATTTAATGATTTATTTATGTTTTTATTCCTTATAAATATGTATATATACTTATTTTGGCTAAGCCTCCCCCTTTTCTGCTGTTCCATTTCCCTGCTCACTACCCATTTTGTGGTTACGCTCCCACACCAGTATTTCTCGTTTAATTTTCTATCATTTCAGATCTGCTATCTCCTCTGCGCTTCTCCCTTGAACGCTCATATTTTACCCCCTACATGGGCTCCTTTCTCATTTCTCAGTATCTTTATACTATTTATGATCAAGATTCTAAGCTATGATCCACATGTGAGAGAGGACATTACAAGGATTTTGAAATGATGCTATAAAAAGTTGTTAGCAAAGAGGTAAGATACGTAATAATTATGTAGGTAAATTATTTAATATTGTTAACTATAGCTGGGTGTGGTGGCACATGCCTTTAATCTCAGTACTCAGGAGGCAGAGGTAGGAGGCTCACCGTGAGTTCGAGGCCACCCTGAGACTACATAGTGAATTCCAGGTCAGCCTGGGCTAGAGTTAGCATTCTTCCTAATGTCCAAATGCAAAATATCTGGCTGGATCTCAATGGTGGCAAGCTCTCAAACAATTGCAGCTAAAGTGGGCTGTAGTTGTTAGCATGAACTTTCTTCCTTTATGTGCCATATCCATCTGCTTACACCACTGCATTTCTTCTAAACTCAACCCTGCTCAAGTTCTCATGACACAGGAACAACACAGCTAGCGTCTCACAAAAATACCTCTAGCCCAGTAGTGACAAAGGTCTTTCATTTCCTCATAAGCTAAGTCTGCATGTTTCTTTCTGCATTAAAGTCTTCCAACTCTGACCAAAGTGGCCCATCAAACTTTGCTTACAACGCTTCAAGGTGTTTCGTAGTACAAGATCTAAAAAACTTCCACACTCCTCTTTAAAATCAGTTCCAAAAGATTGAAAGTCACAAAGCCAGTTTTGTTTGTTTGTTTGATTGATTGATTGCTTTTTTTTTTTTCCAAGGTAGGTCTTGCTGTAGTCCAGGCTGACCCAGAATTCACTCTGTAGTCTCAGGCTGGCCTTAAACTCATAATGATCTTCCTCCCTCTGCCTCCTGAGTACTGAGACTAAAGGCATGCACCACCATGCCCAGCCACAAAGTGGATTTTTTGTCAGGAATGATCCTACTCCTCTGATACAAATTTCCAATTGTGGTTACCTTCTGCTTTCTGGAATAAAGCACCCAACCAAAAACAGCAGACAGGAGGAAAGTTGATTGTTTTGGCTTACCTTCTCAAAGGCAAGCTTCATTATGGCAGGGAAAAGTATGGCATGATCAAAGGATAGACATCACCTTTGCCATAGCATGTGGAAAATAGCAGCAAGAGAGTGAACCAAACTGATACTGGCAAGATAGATGCTAATAAACCTCAAGATCCATCCCAGAAACAGAACACCTCTAGGAAGTCTTCATCCTCCAAATTGCCACCAACTGGAGACCCAGCATTTGGAATACATGAGTTTATGGGGAACACCTGATTCAAACCACCACAAGAGACATCCAAGTTCAGCCTGATTCCTAAAGAAGATGGTTTGATCATTGTTCATATAGTTGAAGTAAAAGTAAGCTGAGGAAAATCCCCGCAATTTCCCTTAATGCTATAGCATGTGCATAAAGAAAACCACTACTCTTAGTCCGTAGCGTTACTCAACTTTACTCCTTGTCAGTATGGCTACCTATTACTCATTTTTTTTCTCTTTTTTCTTCATTTTATAAACCTCTAGTGATATCTTCTTTGAGCTATAAGTTCATGGAGTAAGCCTTCAAAGAATCATTTTCCATTAGTACAAAGGTTGTATTTTTTTAAAAAAATATTCATTTGAGAGAAAGATAGGAGAGAAAGAGAGAGAGGGCAGGAGGGAATGTATTGGTGACCCAGAGCCTTCTGCCTCTATAAACAAACACCAGATACATTAGCCAGTTTGTTCATCAGGTTTATGTGGCTAATGGGTAATCAAAGCCAGTAGGCTTTGGACGCAAATGCCTTTAACCCATAAACTATGTCCCCAGTTCTGGGTGACCAATTTTTAAACAAAATGGAATATTAAAAATTGGTGCCACTTAGAATAGAAAGTCTTTTCAATTTTAACTGAAGTTTTACTTTTTATTTTTTTTATTTTTTTTTGTCCACTCTGTTTGTATTTATTTTGACTTTTATTATTTCTTCATTGCTTATATAAAACAGGTACATTTTGAAAGCAAATAAGATAATTATAAAACAATATGGTGTTAGCTTACTTGTCATACAACAATCTTAATAATAAATAACCATCAAATAGCCAAATCTGCCACATGACAAGAGAGATCTTTTAGACACCTCAAAGGATTATCGAGCAGATATACTGATACCACAAAAAGGGTATAGGAAAAACAAACACACATCAAAACTGATTGAAACCATGGCTTAAAGGAGATATGCTATTTTAGGTATTTTCAACTACATTTGAAATACTGTAGCACTATTTATTTATTTATTTATTTATTTTTGGTTTTTTGAGGTAGGGTCTCACTCTAGCTCAGGCTGACCTGGAATTCACTATGGAGTCTCAGGGTGGCCTTGAACTCACGGTGATCCTCCTACCTCTGCCTCCTGAGTGCTGGGATTAATGGCGTGCACCACCACGCCTGGACTATGTAGCACTATTTTTCAGCCTTTTCAATGTCTGTAGATACCAGAGTTATCTGTACAATTCTGCTTTTTATATATTATTTTCCCATCTGCTCTAACGTAAATGCAGTATTGCTTATTTTCTTATAAATCCCATTATAAGAACATTTACAAACTTAATTTAGTGTCATCCTAGAAAAGTAAAACTAGCACATGCTTCTGACTCATGATAAGATTAAACCAGGTTTGTACTTTTGGTTTTTTTATTTTTATAGGTTTTTTTTTTCTTTCTACTTTTCAAGTTCTTTATTTTAAAGCATTAAAGAGAAAAGCTGATTAGAGCTGGGTGTGGTGGATCATGCCTTTAATCCCAGCAAAGAGAGGATTGCTATGAGTTCAAGGCCATCCTGTCATTACATAGTGAATTCCAGATCAGCCTGAGATAAAGTGAAACCCTGCCTTGAAGTTTTACTTTTTAAATAAGAGAGGTGGCTCGGTGATTAAAGGCACTTTCTTTCAAAATCTGATAACCTGGGTATGATTCCCCAGTGGCCACATAAAGCTAAATGGTCAAATTTGCACATGTTTTTGGAAATATTTTTTCAGTAGCAGGAGAAACTAGTGTATCCATTCTCTCTCTGTCTTCCCCTTTCTCTCTGTGTCTGTCAAATAAAGAATCAGTAAAATAAAAAAAAAAAAAAAAAACAAATGAAGTGGTATATTTGCAATATAAGAAAAATTCAGCACTTTATAAGGTTTTTATATAGGTAATAAAGTATAATTATAGTAAATGTGTTCTCTGAAAAATTTTGCTTTATACCTCTTTTTAAAAGTAATAATGTCCTCACTCTCTGTCTAATCACTGAAAACATATTGTTTCAGTCTGTTTTTCTTTTCTGTCTATTAGTGTATATCAATTATACAGGGAAATAAATTTCATTATGATAGTTCCACATGAATAATACAATGTACATTTATAATATTCTCCCACAATCACCCTCTTTTGTCCACTCTGGTGCTTGTTCTTTTCTTCTCAAATAGTCCCACTTCCACTTTCATGTCTTTTTTCTTTTGTTTAAATTCCACATATGAGAAAAATACATGAAGTATTTTTCTTCGGAGTATGCATTTTTTATTTAACATGGTGACCTCAGAGGTCATCTATTTTCCTATAAACAACAATACTTTGTTCTTTATGGCTGAATAAAGTCCAGTATGCATACATATACACATATATACATAAATATCTAGGTATATATATATATATATATATATATATATATATATATATATACATGTATAACATATGCATCAATTAATCTGTTTTATAGGTGCATTTCATAACTTGACTATTGTGAATAATACTGCAATAAACATTAGCATATAAGTATCTAACTTATATACAAGTCTATTTTACTTTTTATGTTTATTGATTTCTGAGGTAAGGTTGTGCACTACCCCAGGATGACCTCAAATTCACTGTTGTAGTCTCAGGCTGCCTTTGAACCCACAGTGATTCTCTTACTTCAGCCTCCCATGTGCTGGGATTAAAAACATGCACACATATGCCCAGCTTGTTGTTTTAATACACAATCCCATGTATTCTAAGCTGGCTTCACAAATTTGCTATATAGCTGAGGATGACTGTGAACTTCCAATCTTCCAATTGTTATTATTACAGGTCTGCAACACCATACCTTGTTTATGTGGTAGAAGGGATTGAACCCAAGGCTTCATCCTTGCTAGGGAAGCACTTTAGCAACTGAAGTACATCTACTTCCTTGGTAATATACATGGTTTTATTTTATTTATTCATGTATTTTATTTATTTATTTGAGAGGGAGAGAGAAAGGAATAAGAGGCAAATAGAGTATGAGTGTGCCAGGACATCCAGCCACTGCAAATGAACACCACATGCATGTGCAAACTTGTGCCTCTGGCTTAACTCGGTGCGGGAAATCTACCCTGGGCCCTTAGGCTTCACAGGCAAGCACCTGAACTGTGAAGCCATCTCTCCCAATCCTCAAGTATATATTTTTAAAAACATTTAAATTTCCAAATATAAAGACAATTTCTTTTTTTATTTTTTTAATTAATTAATTTATTTATTTATTTATTTTACAGTCAGTTTGGTACCATTATTAGGCTCATCCGTGACCTACCCCCTCCCCTTGGCCCCTCCTTGTTGAGGTATACGGGTCATGCATTGTGGAGTTAGCCCACAGTTATGGGTAAGCTAAATGTCTCTGCATATCATGACCCAACATGTGGCTCTGACATTTTTTCTGCCCCCTCTTCCACAAAATTTCCCTGAGCCATGTTGGGTTCATTTTTGGTCTGCTTCAATGATGAGGTGTTGGGGGCCTCTGAGGCTCTGGCTCTCTGATTTGGTAGGAGTTGATTTTTCTCTATGCTGATCTCCTTCCCCCTTGTGTTGGTATCCAGTTGATCAGGAAAACAGCCCCCTTGCTTGTTTCTCCAATTTTTCTTAGTTTCAGACGGGGCCCTTTTGAGGTATGATTGGGTGGCTTTCTCCTTAGGATCTACATCTATCTGAAAAAGAGAAGCCAACCAGTAGGAATACTTTTTATCCAAACATATATGCGTTTATTATGGATTAATTTTAAAAATAAAATAGACCTACCTGTGTAATAGAATTAAAAATGAATGTATAAATAAATACAAACATTTCCTTATTAACCAGTTTCAGGGAGGAAATATATTAGTAGTAGCCTGGAAACTCAGCCATTCCAAATTAGATTTCAGTTGAACTAATTATTTTTGAAGTATAATATTGCTTCTAGGGAATTTTTCATATCTCTGATAATATGTGTATTTACAATAATCTCTCACATATAGACTTAGAATCTGATGTGTACAGTGTTCAAAGCATTTTCAATTGCTTGACTAAATTATGACCATCGGGATTGAAAAATATCTTAGCAATCAGGAAACAAAGGTATTCTAAAACACACATACACACACTATATTTGTTAGAAAAACATGAAGGTACTTAATTCTATCACCTCCTACAAACTACAGAAGAAACAAAAATATATCAATGCGTAGACATGTATAAATTATGCTATTGTTTCTCTAAAAAATTACCCCAAAAGTTTTGGGTTCAAACAAGCAAATATTATCAAATGGTTTTGGAGGTCAGAAGAGTAAAGTGGGTTTTGTAGAAATAAACTAAGATATTCATAAAGCTGTCTTTTCTAGCTTCTAGAACCTACCTGAATTAATTGTCTCATAGCTACAACATTCTGCCTTGGTTCTATAGTCATATTCTCTGACTCTTACTCTGCTCCTTCACTCCTATGAAGACATCATGATTATACTGGTTCCAATTAAGAAATCAAGAACATCTGAATACTTCAAGATGATTAACTTAAAAACATCAACAAAGCTCCTTTATCCATTGGAAGATAAAATATTCATAGCTTAAAATGTGTACATTTTGTGAGGAAGAGGCATTATTTGGAATACAAGTTTTGAATGATTTGGTTTTGACTTTTCAAATTTCATGGTGCACAATAGAATAAGAAACATGCTCAATTTCATGTACTATCATCCAAAAATTTTAGGTGAATGGGTCAGATGAATTACGTGTTGAACAGTTCCATATAGTCATTGACTTGTCCTAGAGTAGCAATACATTTAATGATGAATTTAATAGCAATTAATTTCCAAGTGCTCAATGCACCTTAATGAACTGATGACCTTATTCAATGATAACATACAGTATTATGTATTAATGGAATAAAATAAAAAATTGATCAAAATTACCTTTGCCCTATTTCAGACATATTGTTGTATTTAAATGACTATTTTTGATAACAAAAGTTGTGATAATTTGGAATGTTTATAAAAATCTGTCTTCAGAGATATCCACTTATTCCTTTAATTTGCAATGTGTGAATATGCATGTTTCTCCCAGGCTTCACTTTGAATTGCATATAATGTGTATGTAGGCAAATGTTCATTTACCTTAAAAAAGTTAGTAAATTGCATTATAACAAAAAATGAGGTGTTATTTTTTCATTGCTCTTCTAAAACTTGTTTTCAGATATCAATAAGAACATATTATTTAACTTTAAAATAATTACTGTTATTATATTTATTGTAAGCCAGGCACTGGGGTTCTTTAAATACTCTGCTAGATAACATAATATATATTAGAGTCACACACCCCTTTCCTATTTCACACTTTCATTTTCATTGGCAAAACTAAAATAAATTATAGTTGGGCTGTAGAGAGGTCTAAGTGGTTAAAGTGCTTGTCTTCAAAGCCAAAGGACCGAGGCTTGATTCCCCAGGACCCACATAAGCAAGATGCACAAGGTGGCACATGCATCTGGAGTTCATTTGCAGTGGCTGGAGATTCTGGCACACCCATTCTATAGCCCCCCCCATCTCTCTCTCTCTCAAATAAATAAATAAAAATTAAAAATATATATACTTGTTTTCACTATATACAGATACCTATATATGTAAGTATGTAAGTATGACATATATATATGTACACTTATATACATAGTATAATTGTGATCTCACAGTGAGTGACTTAATCAGAAGCACATTACACAAGCTGAAAAACATTATGTAAAAGAAATTTTCTATATAACCTTCACAGGATTTTATTACCAACTTCATGGAAAATCACTTGTTTAATAGGTAAGAAGCTGTTGCTTGGTGTCCAGAAGCACCAAAATAAACAAATTTATTGATTAAAAACAAAGATGAACTTGTTTATGTTCTTTTTTAATAAGGCAATTAGATTTATTTGAGAGGGCTGGGTAGATGACTCAGCAGTTACAGGAAATTGTTTGCAAAGCTTTCCTAGTGTGTGTTCAATTCCTCAGCCACCCAACTAAAGCAGGGTGGAGTTTTGAAAATTTTTTTATTGACAACTTTTATACTTACAGAAAATAAGCCATGATAATTTCTTCCCTACCCCGACTTTCCCCTTCACAACTCCATTCTTCATCATATCCACTCCCTTTCTCCATTTGTCTCTCTTTTATATTAATGTCATCATATTTTTCTCCTATTATGAGGGTTTTGTGAAGGTATTGCTAGGCACTGTGAAGTCATGGATATCGAGGCCAAATTCTGTCTGGACAATTGCATTGTCAGGAGTGGTACCCTTCCTTTGACTCTTACATTCTTCTCACCACCTCTTCTGCAATAGACCCTGAGCCTTGGAGGGTGTGATAGAGATATTTCAGTGCTGTACACTCCTCCATCCCTTCTTCTTAGCACTATGTTGACTTTTGGGTTATCCCACTGGTCACTGCCATCTAAAAAGTAAAACTTCTCTAAACAAAAGTGAGAGTGGCATTATTATATGAATATGAACATTAAGTGTAGTGCTTTCAGGGCAATTTGGTGAGAATAATATGTGCATTTAGCTAGACAAGAGCAGGCTTTATACCCCTAAGGCTCATGACCTCCCCTACCATAGGCTTTTGATTAGGTTTTAAGTACCAGGCATGCATTCCCTCCCATAGAGTGGGCCTCCAGTTAGATTAGAGAGCAGTTGGTTTCCCTCAGAGAAGACATGCCTCTATTGCACACATTCAGTCACTTGACCTGTCTGGTCAAACTTGAGGCTTCTAGTGTCCACTGTTTTCACCACTGATGACTTCTGTCTACCATAGTGCTGCATGCAGTGCAGCTTTTTCCAGCTTTCAGTTGGCTGGTCTACAGGGAGAAGGTTTTAAGCTCAGCATAAGCTTGATTTCTCAGTGACCTTGCCACTCAGGCATGTGAAGTCTTCAGCAATAGGGTCTTACCAACTGTTACTCATGGGAAACCAAGGACCTGGCAATAGCCTATAGTTTTGGAGGTAACAGGGACCTCCATGGCCAACAGCTCACTGGATGGTATCCCATCCCTGGCACTGAAATTTTTCTACTACCAATCTGTGGCTTCTGTATGTGCCATCATCCAAAAATGGAGCTTTCATATGTCTTATTCAGAATATCTTGAATATTGATTGACCCTTCCCCTACCCTTCTCTTACTCAATCTCTTCACCTGGCCTCACTTAGGCTATTCCACTCCCTGTAATCTGTTCTTCTACACGCACACCACACACACACACACACACACACACACACACACACACATATATATATATATATATATATATATATATATATATATATATAATAAATCAGTTAAAATCCTTCCCTCTTCCCCCTCCCTTATAGCCTTTTTCTAGCTCACTGGCCTCTGCTACTGATTTTTTGTTCCAGCTCACACAGAAGTCTAAACATTTGTAGCTAGGATCCACATATGAGAGAGAACACATGATGTTTGGCTTTCTGGGCCTGGGTTACATCACTTAGTATAATCCATTCCAGTTCCATCCATTTCCCTGCAAATTTCATAATTTCATTTTTCATTACCCCTGAGTAGAACTAAATTGTACAAATGTACCACATCTTTGTTATCCATTCACCTGTTGAGGGACATCAAGGCTGGTTCTATTTCCTAGCTATTGAGTTTAGGGCAGTAATAAACATGTTTGTACAAGTGTCTCTAAGGCAGTGAGAAGAGTCATTAGGATATATGCCTAGGAGTGCTATAGCTGGGTCATATAGTAAATCTATGTTTAGCTGTCTCAAGAACATCCACACTGATTTCCACAATGGCTCTGTAGCAGAACACATTCCCAGCAACAGTGTAGAAGGGTTCCCCTTTATCCACATCCTCACCAACATTTATTGTCATTTGTTTTCTTTTTTAAAAAAACTTTTTTTGTTCATTTTTTATTTATTTGAGAAGGACAGACAGAGAGAGAAAGGGAGAGGAAGAGAGAGAGAGAGAGAGAGAGAGAGAGAGAGAGAGGGAATGGGTGCTCCAGGGCCTCCAGCCACTGCAAACGAACTCCAGACACATGCTCCCCCTTGTGCATCTGGCTAACATGGGTCCTGGGGAATCGAGCCTTGAACTGGGGTCCTTAGGCTTCACAGGCAAGCGCTTAACCATTAAGCCATTTCTCCAGACCTCATTTGTTTTCTTGATGGTAGCCATTCTGACGGGAGTGAGATGGAATCTCAAAGTAATTTTAATTTGTATTTCACTAATGGCTAAGGGTGTAAAACACTGTTTTAGATGTTTACATGCCATCTGTATTTCTTCCTTTGCAGGCTCTCTATTTAGTTTCATAACCCATTTTTAATTGGGTTCTTTGATTTCTTATTGTTTTGTTTTTGGAGTTCTTTGTATATTCTGGATATAAATCCTCTGCCCAATATATAGCTGACAAAGATTCCCCCCCATTCTGTAGGATCTCTCTTTGCTCTATTTACAGTGTCCTTTGCTGCACAAAAGCTTTGTAATTTCATGAGATCCCAGTGGTTGATTGGTGGGTTTATTTCCTGAGTAATTGGGGTTATATTCAGAAAGCCATTGTCTATGCCAATATGTTGATGGGTTTCTTCTACCTTTTCCTCTAGCAGTTTCAGAGTTTCAGGTCAGATATTAAGGTCCCAGATCCATTTGAACTTAAGTCTTATGCATGGAGAAAGAGAAGGATCTATTTTCATTCTTCTACATATAGATATCAAATTTTCCCAGCACTGTGTATTGAAGAGGCTGTCTATTCTCCAATGAATATTTTTGGCATTTTTTGTCAAAAATCATATGGTTGTAGCTGCCTGGATTAACATCTGTGTCCTCTGTTCTGTTTCACTGATGTAATTGTCAGTCTTAGTGCCAGTACCATGCTGTGTTTGTTACTATGGCTTTGTAATATAGCTTAAAATTGGGTATGGTGATACCACCAGACTTATTTTTGTTGCTCAAAATTATTCTTGCTTTTCGAGATTTGTTGTGATTCTAAATGAATTTTAGGATTTTTTTATATTTACATGAAGAATGGCATTGGTATTTTAATGGGGATTGCATTAAATGTGTGGATTGCTTTTTGTAAGATTGACATTTTCACAATATTGATTCTTCCAATCCAAGAACATGGGATGTCTTTCCATTTCCTAGTGTCTTCTGAAATTTCTTACTTGAGAGTTTTAAAGTTCTCATTGTACAGATCCCTCACTTCCTTGGTTAGGTTTATTCCTAGATACTATTTTTTGAGGCAATTGTGAATGGGAGAGATTCCATCATTTCATCCTCCATATATTTGTTATTGGTATATAGGAAAGCTACTGATTTCTCTGCATTTATTTTGCATCATGCTACATTGCTGAACGTGTTTATCAGCTCTAACAGTTTGTTGGTAGAGTCTTTGGGGTCTGTTATGTATAGAATCATATCATCTGCAAATAATGATAATTTGATCTCCTTCTTTCCAATTTGTATCCCTTTTATGAGTATCTCTTGGCTTATTGCTATAGCTAGGACTTCCAGGACTATATTAACTAAAAATGGGAACAGTGGGGCTGGAGAGATGGCTTAGTGGTTAAGCGCTTGCCTGTGAAGCCTAAGGACCCCTGCTCAAGGCTTGATTCTCCAGGACCCACGTTAGCCAGATGCACAAGGGGGTGCATGCATCTGGAGTTCATTTGCAGTGGCTGGAAGCCCTGGCACACCTCTCTCTCTCTCTCTGCCTCTTTCTGTCTCTGTCACTCTCAAATAAATAAATAAAAATGAACAAAAGAAATTTAAAAAATGGGAACAGTGGACACCCTTGTTTTGTTCAGGAATTTAGTAGAAAAGCTTCAAGATTTTCCCCATTTAGCATTATGTTGGCTGTAGATTTGTCATATACAGCTTTTATTATGATGAGATACGTTACTTCTATTCCCAGTTTCTGTAGGACTTTTACCATGAAGGGATGTTGGATTTTGATAAATGCCTTTTCTGCATCTATTGAGATGATCATGTGATTTTTTTGTCTTTCAGTCCATTTATATAGTGTATTACATTTATTTATATGCATATGTTGAACCATCCCTGCATCTCTGGGATAAAGCCTACTTGGTTGTGGTGAATAATCTTACTGATATATTCTTGTATTCTGTTTTCAAATATTTTTTCAGAATTTTCACATCTATGTTCATGAGGGAGATTAATCTGTAATTTTGTTTATTTGTTCTGTCTTTGTCTGGTTTTTGTATCAGGGTGATGTTACCTCCATAGAAGGAGTTCAGTAGAATTCCTTCCTTTTCTAGTTTATGGAAAAGTTTAAGTAGCAGTGGTGTTAGTTTTTTCATAAATGACTGGTAAAATTCACCAGTGAATCCATCTAGGCCTCAACTTTTTTCAGTTGGGAGGCTTTTTATTCCTGCATATATCTCTGTACTTGTTATAGATCATTTAAATGGTTTATCTCATCTTGATTTAATTTTGGAAGGTCATGTGAATCAAATAAATCATCATTTTCTTTCAGATTTTCAAACTTAGAGGCATATATATTCTTAAAGTATGTCCTTATGATTTTCTGAATATTTTTGGTATCTGTTGTAATGGTGCCTTTTTCATCTCTAATTTTATTAAAGTTTTGTCTCTTATTTCTTTCTTCTTGTCAGATTTGCTAAAGGTTTATCAATCTTGTTTATCCTTTCAAAGAACCAACTGTTGGTTTCATTTATTCTTTGGATATTTTTGATTTCTATTTCATTCAATTCTGCCTATTGTTTATTATTTCTTCCTATTTATTGATTTTTGGTTTGCCTTGTTCTTCTTTTTCCAATGCCTTGAGGTGAAGCAGTATATTGTTTATTTGTGAACTCTCTAATTTCTTAATATAGTCATTTAATCTGTAAGTTTCCCTCTTAGGACTGCCTTCATTTTGTCCCAAAGGTTTTGGTGTGTTGCATTCACATCATTATTTGATTCTATAAATTTATTTATTTCTTCAATGACCCATTCATAATTCAATACTGTACTCTGTATTATCCATAAATTTCTGGATGCTCTTTAGTTTTTCTTTTTGCTTATTTGTACTTTAATCCCTTTGTTTTTAGACAGAGTACAAGGGATTATTTCAATTATCCTGTATTTGTTAAATTTGATTTGTGTCCTAATATATAGTCTATTTTGGAGAATGTTTCATGTGCTTGTGAGAAAAATGTATATTCTATAGCATTTGGATGGAATGTTCTGTAGATATCTGTTATGTCCATTTGTTCCAGGACATCATTTAGTCCAGATGTCTCTCTGTTTATTTTTTACAGGGATGACTTTTCAATTGATGAGAGTGGGGTCTTGAAGTCACTCACTAAAATTGTGTTAGGTGTTATCTGTGACCTTAAGTCTAATAGAGTTTGATGAAATCTGGAGCCCCAAGTTATGTGCATATACATTTCAGGTTATAATGTCCTCCTGTTGGAGTGTTCCTTTAATCAGTATAATGTGACCTAATTTCTTTCCTCACCAATGTTGGTTTGAAGTCTATCCTGTCAAATATTAGGGTATGAACCCCTGATTGTTTCCTAGGCTCACTTGCTTGAAATACCATTTTCCACCCTCTCACCATAAGACAATGTCTATCTTTTATTGAGAGATGAGTTTCCTGGAGGCAACAAACAGCCAGTCTGCAAGCCTATGTCTTTTGGTTGGGGCATTGAGGTCATTGATTTTATGAGTTCTTATTGAAAGGTATATATTTATTCTTGCCATTCTTCTTGTTTTATAGTGCTTCCTATTTCACTTTGTTCTCTTGTTTTAACTGTAATTTGAGTATGGCTTATTTTTTCCTGTTTCTTCATGTGTGTGTTTTGCTTCCTCTTCAGCCTGAGAGATTCCTTCAAATGTTTTATGTAGAGCTGGCTCAATTATCAGAAATTCCTTTAGCCTGTTTTTGTTGTGGAATGTTCTTAATTCTCCTTCAATTTGGATTGATAGCTTTGCAGGATAAAGTATTCTTGGTTAACAGTTGCTATCTTTCAGAACATAGAATACATCATTCCAAGCCCTTCTGGGTTTTAAAGTTTTTGTTGGATAATCTGCAATTATTCTGATGGGCTTGCCTTTATAAGTATCTTAGTTTTTCCCTATAACTTCTTTCAATATATTTTCTTTGGTAAACTTTGTTTACCTGTTTAATCATAACATGGTGAGGAAAGGTTCTTTCTAGGATTTGTCTGTTTTGTGTTCTAAAAGCTTCCTCTATCTGCACTGGCATTTCTTTTCCAATTTGGAGAAAATTTTCTTCTATGATTTTTGTTGAAAACACCTACTTAGCCTCTGGATTGAAAATCTTCTCCTTCTACTATACCATGAAATTTTATGTTTGATCTTTTAATAGTATCCTGGATATCTTTAAATTCTGATTCATACCTTCCTATTAACTTGCCTTTCTCTTTTTTGGACTGTATTAGATCTGACACCTGGTCTTCCAGTTTAGATATTCCATTCTTTCCTTCATCCATTCTACTGGTGAAACCATATTACTGGTGAGTTTTTTATTTGACTAACTGTGTTTTTCAGTGCTTGTATTTCTGCCTGTTTTTTCTTCAGTATTTCTATTTCCTCACTTGTGTCTTGTAATGATCTCCTTATTTCCTTAAGCTGGTTTCTTGTGTTCTCTTGAAATTCTTTCAGGAGTTTTTTTCTTCATTATTTTCTTTGTTTCCTTCTTTGATTCCTTTGAGTAGAGATAAAATCGTTTTAAATTAATTTATCTTTTATTAACAACTTCCATGATTGTAAACAATATCCCATAGTAATGTCCTCCCTCCCCCCCCCTTTCCACTTTTAAACTCCACTCTCCATCATGTCCCCTCCCTGTCTCAATCAGTCTCTCATATTTTAATGTCATGATCTTTTTCCTCCTATTATGATAGGCCTGTGTAGGTAGTGTCAGGCACTGTGACATCATGGATATCCAGGCCATTTTTTTGTCTGGAGAAGCACGTTTTAAGGAGTCCTACCCTTCCTTTGGCTCTTGCATTCTTTCTGCCACCTCTTCCACAATGGACCCTGAGCCTTGGAAGATGTGATAAAGATATTGCAGTACTGCACACTCATCTATCACGTCGTCCCAGCACCATGATGCCTTCTGGGTCATCCCAGAGTCACTGCCATCTGAAAAGAGAAGGTTCTTTATGAAAAGTGAGAGTAGCATTAATATATGGGTATGAACATTAAGAGAAGTGCTAACTGAGCAGTTTGATGGGCATAGTATGTACGTTTAGTTAGACAACCACAGACATAACAGCCCTAGGGATCATATCTACCCCTGTTGTATGTTTTCAGTATCAGGGATTTTTTTAAATGAAATCTTTGTCAAGAATTTCATCTCAAACAGTCTCATTGGAGTCCATTGCTGGACTTGTATTGCCTTGATTCTTTTGTGTTTCTTGTATTATAATGTAGTGATTTTTGCATACTGAGTTGATTTGATGCTTGGGTTTTCTACTTATCTGTGTTGCTTTCAGATTTGGAAATCCAACATTATGTACCTTCAGAGTATAAGTTTAAGGTTCCAAGTGTAGTTCTTATATTTCAATCTAACTGAAGATATAAGCCTAGGTGTTGAGTTTACTTGCTATTCAAGTGTTTTACTGGGCTTGGTGGAGCAATGTACTGGAAATTTCTAAAATTCAACTGAGAAATATACACATTTAATAAAAACCAGCACAGAGTATGCAATTGTGGGGATTAAAACTAACAGGTAACCTTCTAAAAATCCCAAAATCCCTAAGGATATGTGTTACTCTACACTCTTAATCCTGTTATCTTGGAAGTTGAGATTTCTGTTCTGAAATGGGTTCCAAGTCAGCCTGGGTCTGGATCAGACCCTACCACTAGTAATGACAGAAGAAAAAGACAATGGCCCTATGAAACTGAAAGCATCTAATGCAACAACAGTCAACCCCCAAATACAATTTAGTTGAAAATGATAAAGCCCAGCAAGAATATGTAACCCATAACTTGCCCTGACATGGAAAGGGAGATTAGCACGATTAGCACTTCCAGTGCAGGACTATGTATCTGGGTTTCTTTTTTAATCAGCTGGCCTTGTTTCCTTTTGGGTTGGCTTCCAATGTCACTAATTCTGAGTACCTACCCTGATTCCTCCTTGTTGTGCTGTGAATCTGGTGTTCTGATCAGCTGTGCTGGATGCCATGGCACCAGGAGCTGAATGTGTTCTCTAGATGATTCCCATGCTGTCAGTTGGGAAATGGCAGAGTGCAGGAAGCCTGGATTTGTACTGGAATTGCTCAACTGGTCCCTCCTGTGCCCCTTCAGCAGCTCCTTATCTAATCTCTTCTGTCTCCCTTTCAGGTTGCTTGACATTTCAAGGAGGCTGATGAGGTTGGACAATAACCTTGTTTCGTCTCTCTTCCTGCAGCTGGGCACTGGTGGGTATGTGGATCCACGAAGATCAGCACAGATCAGGTCCATGTCCACAAGCACCTCAATGCGATTCTCGCCAGTTTTCTACTTTCTGATGTTAGTCTCTCCTGCTTCTCCACTATGGCCAATAAAAACCTATACACCTTCACTTTTTTGGAAAAAGAGTGTATTTTTCTGTGGTTTTGCTTAAATCCCTCCCTAGGCTGGATTGGTGAGACTTCTATGCAGCCATTTTACCTGCTTATGTTGTAATAGTAGTTGCCAAGGAAATAAAGGACTTGCAAATAATCACTCAAAGTCATAAATGAAAACCAAAAGCTGTAATGAATACATTTAAACAAAAATAATGGCCTTGTAGGCAGATGCCCTGAGAAAACCAAATATTACTCTCACGAAAAAGTACATGTCCACATAAGTGTCATAAATGAAGACATAAAAAAATTTTCAAGCTCTATAGTAAGGAATTAACTGCAAATTAAAATGATGTCTTAATTATGTTTATAATTTTTTAAGTATATTTATTTATTTGTTTGAGAAAGATGGGGAGGGAGAGAAAGATAAAGAGGCAAAGAGAGAGAGAATGGATGCATCAGGGCCTCCAGCCACTGCAAACAAACTCCAAATGCATGTGTCATCTTGTGCATCTGGCTTACATGGGACCTGGGGAGTTGAACCTGGGTCCTTTGGCTTTGCAGACAAGTGCCTTAACCACTAAGTAGTCTCTCCAGCCCCTAATTTTTTTTTAAATTAAGAAATGTTCAAAGTGATGATTCCAATGATTGCCACAGTACAAGGATTAGTATTTGTAGCAGTTACTTTTGCATTGCTTTGGAAGAAAATATGACCAGAAGCAGCCTATTGAAGGAAAGTGTTTATTTCAGGCTTACAGGTTTGAGGGGAAATTTCATCATGACATGGAAAAGCAACAGGCTCACAGCCTCACATATCTACATCACAAAGAGAATAGCAAGTATGAGCTGGCTCTGAACACATAGTAAGGCTAAGCTCAGGATCCACTCCTAGTATACATATCTATAAAATAGGTATGCTGATAAAAGTCACAAAGAAATTTACTTTAAAATAATTTTTTAGCTTATATATTTTTATCACTAATCAGAATTAAAAGCAAATATGCTTACTAACATGAGCTGAATATTTGATATTGCAGGACATAGAGAATCTTCAAATTTTCAGAATTGATTGATGCTTGAATTTTATAGTCATCACTGCATACTATAAATACATAAACAAAATAGAAGAAATATGTTTAGGGTCATTTTTGAAATTGTTTGAAATTTTGTCCTAATCCCAAGCACTGACTCACCTATGGATATTTTTTTCAATGAACCTCAAGTTAGAAAATCAACCACTAGGCTTTTGTTGCTGTTTAAATTTTTAAAATATTATAGTGTGTGTGTGTGTGTGTGTGGACATGTATGCCACAACACATATGTGGAAGTCAAAGAATAACTTTGTGGTGTCAGTAACCCACTTTCTTTGAGACATGGTCCCTTTCCATTGTAACAAACATTTTACTATCTGGTCTGTGAGTTTAGGATTCTCATGGCTCCACCTTTCATTGTTGTAGGATTTTCTAATTATAGATGCATGTGTCATTTTGCAACTGGATTCTTATGGGTACTGGGGAATTGAAGATATGCTAGTACACTTTTCAAGCAAGCACTATTAACCATTGAGCCATCTCTCCAGCCCCTTAAGCAGTAGCTTTTAAATTCAAACATTCTAGCTCAACATAATCCAATGATGCACCAATTTGATCCTTACATGCTGACGAATGAAAGTATGAAGATTTTAATAGTTGTTATTTGCTGTAACTAATCACTTAGTTTTCTGTAATAGCAGAAAATTCCATATGTATGACAAAACACTACAATTCATAACGCATGATAAATCTTGAATCAGAAGAAGTGTTTCATGATAGCTATGAGATTCCACCTTACACCAGTAAGGATAGCAAACATCAAAAATTCAAATGAAAGTAAATGCTGGTGAGGATGCAGAGAAATAGGAACCCTCATCCACAGTCGGTGGGAATGTAAGATGGTACAACCACTTTGGAAACAATATGGAAACTCCTACAAAAGCTGGTTATAGAGACCCAGTTATTCCCTTACTGGGCATGTACCCTAAAACCTTTAAACCTTAGTCCAGAGAGATTTGATCAACCATGTTTATAGCAGCTCAATTCGTAATAGCTAAGAGCTAGAATCAACCCAGATGTCCATCACTAGAAGAATGGATAACTAAGATGTGGTATATCTACACAATGGAATTCTACACAGCACTAAGAAAAATTACACAATGGAATTTGAAGAAAAATGGTTGAACCTGGAACAGATCATTCTCAGTGAACTTACCCAATCACAGGAAGATAATCACTGCATAGTCTCACTCATCTACAGCAACTAACCTGAATCTGCCCAAGGTGGGGAGGGAGGGGAGGTCAAGGGAGTGGTGGGGGACACAAATCTAGACCCAAACAGCAATGGTACCATAAAATTATACATCCTAAAAGGCATACCAGATGGTTGAACCTTCACCAGGCCCTTAGAGGGAACACCTGAGAGCTTTTGATCAGAGAGACCTACAAGGTTCCCTAAAAGAAAGACAGATTTCTGTCGGAGTAATTGATGACCCACCAAAGGTCAGTGGTAAGACCCTACTGCTGAAAGCACCATATGCAATTGACACGTAAAATGGAATGGCATGGTTGGAAGCTGGAAGAGAGTCAGTCCCCAGACAGTCAGCACGTCTAGTTCCAGAAGATGCTGCATGGGCAACAGGGGTAAAATGGCCAATATCTGTCCATGTAACTCATGTTCTAACCTACTTAGCAGCAAATAACCTGTGGTGATGCTCACACAAGTGCAATAGTGGCGCACAGCCATGGTGGGAAACCAACTTCTCTTGATTTGGCTAACTAATCAGCTCAGAGGAAGGAGACCCATAGCTGGATCTGGGAAACAAGTCAGAACTGTATCCAAACATAAACCCACTCTTCATTTTCAAGCTACCACCAATTGTGGGCCACTAGAGGGCCTCTACCTATTAAATGCTCTATAAAAATAAGGGTTTTCCCATTTGTCTGGTGCTCACTTTACTGTCTGTTGGAGAATATGCTTCTCTTTTTCAGATAGACGTAGCTCCTAAGGAGAGAACCACACCATCATACCTCAAAGGGACCCCAGCTGAAACTAAGAATAATTGGCAAATCAAGCAAGGGTGCTGCTTTCTTGGTGAACTGGGTACCAGCACAAGGGTGAAGGAGATCAACACAGAGAACAATCAATTCCTACTAAATCAGATATCCAGAAACACAGAGGCTCCCAACACCTCATCACTGAAGCAGACCCAAAATGAACCCAACATGGCTCAGGAAAACTTTGTGGAAGGAAGTGCAGAAAGAATGTCTGAGCCACATGTTGGGTCATGATACACAGAGAAAATTCTCTTACCCATAAGTGTGAGCTAACTCCGCAATGCATGACCAATATACCTCAATAAGGAGGGGCCAGGGGGAGGGGGAAGGACATGGATATGCCTAACAATGCTACCAACTTGACTGTATTTACTGAGTACAAAACTAATTAATAAAAAATTAATTAATATAAAAGAAGTGTTTCAGTCAGCAGTCCTTGGTATGGGATGGTGTGATGGTATATGCAGTACAAAGTGTGTGTGCTATACAATCAGAACCAAAGTTACAGTGAACTCATGAAATGCCACAGGAGTGACCACAACAAGAAACACCTGAGGAATTAGTTTGTGGGCATTTACTGTTGTCAAATTTTTCACAACTCTCACATTCAAGTCAATCACATGGTCCCCGTTTGGTTAAGAAGTTGGATATTAGATAACCCTTACTTCTTCTGATTTGCCTTAATGACAGATTAGTTGAAGTGAAAGAAATTGTTTTATAACATGATAAAAATATTATCAGAGTATTATCACCTTCTATGCTTTCATAAAAATGACTTTAATGATACTATTTCTAGTAATAACTGATAATGAATAATTAGATATAAAATATTTCTGAACAGCAATAACCATCAGGTTATTATTTATGAAACTGACATAAATATCAAATAACACTGAATCATTTAAAAAATCATGATAGAGCTATGGTAAGAAGACATGCTAGAAGCTTCCCTTTGTGGCTCAGTAAATAAGAAAAATAGGCATAACAAATAATGGGCTCTATTTCCAAATCCAGTGGAAGAGCATTAGAATCACCATTGGGTGATTCAGGACAGCTGAAAAGTTTTGAGAAACAAGGGAGATACTCAGCCCAAGTAGCAATTAGTACAGAGCTCCAGCTTCTAGACAGCTCCCTCACATTGAAAGGAGAAGCAGAACCCTCATCTCAAAGGTTAAAAAAAAAAAGCTGCAATATCTCTATCACACCTTCCAAGGTTCAGGGTCTATTGCGGAAGAGGTGGTGAAAAGAATGTAAGAGCCAAAGGAAGGGTAGAATTCCTTATCACATGCTACCCCCCAGACACAAAATGGCCTGTATATCCATGACCTCAAAGTGCCTGACACTACCTTCACAAGACCATCATAATAGGAGGAAAAGATAATGGCATTAAAATAAAAGAGAGACTGATTGAGATGGGGAGGGGATATGATGGAGAATGGGGTTTCCAAGGGGACAGTGGGGGGAGGGAGGGTATTATCATAGGATATTTTTTATAATCATGGAAGTTGTTAATAAAAATATTTGAAAAAAAAAAGAAGAAGCTGGGCATGGTGGCACATTGCTTTAATCCCAGAACCTGGGAGGCAGAGGTAGGGGTATCACTGTGAGTTTGAGGCCACTCTGAGACTACATAGGGAATTGCAGGTCAGCCTGAGATAGATTTAAACTATACCTCAGGAAAAATAAAGTGAAAGAAAAGGTAAAACAGGTAGCCTTGGTAAAAGAGACATACAGTGTTATTTGTAGAACAAGCCCATAGTTCTTGCAGCTTCGAACCCACTTGTGGGTTCTTGTGAGCCATTGATTCTTCTGCAGTGGGTCAGCAGCAGATAGGAAGGCATTTTGTCATAATCCCTGCCTGAGAGTACTGTGACCATTTGCCATCTTAAGAGAGAACTTACCATTTACCACTCAACTACCCTGTGGGTCTTATACCAAGCAACAATCACAAGTCAAACAGAGCAAATTCAATCTGCCACAGAGTGAGAGAAAACAAGATCAGTTTTGGATCAGGTGAGGGATGTTCACAGACATGATGAGCAGATCTGACAATGGGAGCCTCAGATGGTGAAAGGTTCCTTAACTGCTTACCCTCTTGAAATGCAAGAAATTGGAAAGTTCCATTGGTGGCACCAGAGAACTTTGTATTCAGCCACATAGTCTTCCATTCTAGGACTCAGATCTCTATAGCTCAGGCCTATTGGACATGCCCTGCAACATCCTTCTTCTGGTGGGGAGCTTATACTGAGCAGATACCCCTTGACAGGTACTTAAATAATAGATATTGTGTTCCACCTGTCTCCCTCAGCCCCAACGAACTTAAAAGACCCACCTTGGTTTAGACATTAGCCAACCCAAGATTCATAAACTAGGGAGTCTATGGATCATGTGAAATTCTATCCATCCCAACAGGCTACAAAGCTGAAGGTATTCA
This sequence comes from Dipus sagitta, assembly GCA_036346955.1. NCBI lineage: Eukaryota > Metazoa > Chordata > Mammalia > Rodentia > Dipodidae > Dipus > Dipus sagitta. The sequence goes on from CM070776.1 coordinate 76,479,707, forward strand.
AATGTTGATTCTGGTCCAAAAAGAAAAGGTGTACAGAGTATAACTACAGTATCTTTGAGCAAATGTCCTTTAATCCCTCTGGACTCAGCACGTTTGAACAAGATGGAAGAAAGAACATCCACCTTCAGCTGGCAGGCTCCATTATTCAGGATGCAGAAAAAAGGGGCCATACTTAACTATTTTTATTTATTTGAAGTTTGTGTTTATTTTAAATTTTATCATTGCCTTTTGTTTCAGTGATTTTCTTCTGCCACTTGCATGTGATGTTAGTTATGAATTTCCATATATTTTCACATATGAATTTTCCATATAATGCCATCTTTTAGTGTGTGTGTGCATGTGTGAATGTATGCATGTGTGCACACATGCACCTATGTATGCTTTGGCTAAGCACTTTGCTGGGCATCTGTGAACACAAGTGGCACAAAATATATGATCTCTTGTTATATAAATTCAAATAGGGAGATTTAATATCATAACCTAAGGAAACATTCAGATGAAAGAAACAGATTGAATTAGAGATAGAGATAAATAGAGATACATACAGAAATTCAGGTAGATGAAAGGGACAAAGAGGAAAGAGTGAGAAGGATTATCAAATTGTGGTGGTTTGAATATATATGCCTCAGATTTTTTTTGTTTCAGATTTCTACTTAGCTCCCAGATGATAAAGTGTTTGGGAGGTGAAGCCTTGCTAGAGGAAGTGTGTTTGGGGGGGGACAGCCCTGGTAGTTGATTAGTCTAGTATACTGTGTGAGCAGAGCCAGATCACTCTTGCTGTTCTTTTTCTGCTGTGGATGTGTGATAAAGTAAGTGAGCTGATTCCACCATGATGAAGCTTCCTCTCAACACTGTAAGCAAGAAATAAACTCTTTTCTTTCCAAGATTTCTTTTTGGTAGATGTTTTATTCCAACAACTGGAAGATAACTGCACCAATTACTTTGGTAAAATAAAAATTTGTAACATTTGAATACCTTCTATATACAGGGGAATGTGGCAAATGTTTATTCTGAAGAACATCTTCTAGGGCTAAAGAAATAGCTGTATAGGAGAATATCATACACATACTAGAAGAACTTAAGATACCAGAATAGCTTCAGCAGAGAATGTAGGGATAGAAAAAAATAAGTGAAATAAAAAGGGAGCTTTAAAGAAAGACATATAGTGTTTTTTTTAAAAGTAAACATTTTCGTCTTTATTGGGATTATATATACACACACTCATTGAACAAGACAATTGTTTATAGTAAGAAAGTTATCTTTGATATTTTATGTCTGCATAGCAATGTCTTAATTAAAGAATTTTATAGACATGTCAATGAATTGCCTTATTATGTATAAAATCATTTTCATATATAGTTCAGCTGTAAAACATTTATGATGGTTTTTAAAGACTGCAACATGATGTGCTACAATCTAATTTGAATATGTATTTGAAAACAACTATACAATTCAATGTTAAATGCACTGTAATCTCCATAAATGTCTTCATTTGTCATGTATTTTAACATGAAATAGTTCTTTTTAAATATCAGTAATACTTTATATAAGTAAATAATTTAATAAGAAGTAGTGCACTATTTGATTAAATTCAACTATCTTTCACAATACATAAGCTTCTCTTCAGATTTTCAATCAAATATGAAAATTCTATAAGATTGGAAGTGAATCCACATTTCAGTCATTAATGAATATGTGAATTGTAATTAAAATTTATATTGCATATATGATAATAAATTCACATGACATACATTCTATATATTTGTATATTGTTGAGAGCAATCTTGCAGAATTACTTACATGATAAATCTGTCATGAGTTTCCAGTAAATGTACTAAAGACCATCCTATTTTTTTTAACCAAATGAGAAATATCACTGAAATGCATTAATTTGATTGCGTTACCTTTCAATAACATAATCATCTCTCCTGTCTATTGAGGAAATAGTAAGTAATAAGTCAACTATACAAGCAAATATAATTATTCCAATTAATCTTGAGAGTAAACTTGAGAAATAGTTTTTGAGTATGTACATGTGGGTATTTGTTTTCTGTTATCTTTTCCTAATCTCAGAATGAGAACTTGTCTTTGAATCCATATTATGTCAAAATTAATATTGGATTTGAGTTTGTATTTCTATTTTCTAGCTTCCTATACAGATTTTTAGAAACACTTTGGTCTATTTTTCTAATACACATTTACAATAAATGACTTAGCAGCAGGTTCAAATTTATAATATCAATTTAAAAAGCCTGACATTTTTGCATTAGAAATGTTTAATTTAGCCGAGAGTGGTGGTGCACGCCTTTAATCCCAGCACTCAAGAGGCAGAGATAGGAGGATTTCTGTGAGTTTGAGGCCACCCTGAGACTACATAGTGAATTCCAGGTCAGCCTGAGCTACAGTGAGACCCTACCTTGAAAAACTAAAAAAGAAAAAAACAAAACCAAAAACAAAACAAAACAAAACAAAAAAAGAAGTGTTTAATTTTATTCTTATGCTGTCTATATAGATCTTTATACATAATCCCAAAGCCTCAAATGGGCCAAGTATATGGAAGAACAGTGAAGTCACAAAGGCAGCAGTCTATAAACTGTGGGAATACAGACTTACAAGTGATCCAATCATTTGTTTTAAATATTTTATTTTTATTCATTTATTTGAGAGAGAGAGAAAGAGGCACTTGAAGAGATAGGGAGAGAGAGAGAGAAAAAATGGGCACGCCAGGGCTTCTAGCCACTGCAAACAAACTCCAAGTGCATGTGCCACCTTGTACAACTGGCTTAAGTGGGTCCTGTGGAATTGATTCTGATACCTTTGGCTTTGCATGCAAGCACATGCTTCACACTTATAGACATGTAATTATATCATTTCCTCCCAAATCACATGATTATGACACCTGAAAATATTTTAATTATTAATTTCAATTTTATCTTTTTAGTTTAATCCATTTTATGTCTCTGAAGCTTCTTTCAGTTAGTTTCCAAATGGCCTTGAAAACTCAACTATTTTGTTTTCAACTTTCTTCATCTACCTGAATTCACTGATAACTGAGAATAGTGAAAGTTAATACAAGAAATTCAGGTTCAACCATTTTTCTTCAAATTTCATTGTGTCATTTTTCCTTACTGCTATGTCGAATTCCATTGTATAGATATACCATACCTTAGTTATCCATTCATCTGATGATGGACATCTGTGTTCATTCCAGCTCTTAGCTATTATTAATTGAGCAAATCTCTCTGAACTGAGGCATGAATCTTTTAGGATAAATGCTCAGTAAGGGAATAACTGGGAGGCAAGAATTGGTAAGAAAAAATGGATCAAGTTAGAATTTGGGCCAGCTTCTTGGCACCTTTATCCTCTTATGAATCTGTACCTATGATGACAAATTCAGCTTCTAGAATCTCTGGAATGCCTTGGGAAATTTCTCTTATTGACTTGATAAATATCAGCTTGGTCCATTCTATTCACATGAATTTCTTTGCAAAGGGTTTCATTATCATGACTTATTATCTCCTAAACACATGTTTTCACTCTGCCCAGTCAAATGTGAGGTTTTCTAAATCATTCCAATCTTGATCCCCTTAAATGGAAATTTCCATCCGTTATCATACCTTTACTTTTTAGGTGATATTGAAACAAGTTAAACCTTTCAGTCTACAAGGATATATGGTTTATTGTTGCCACATAGTAGCCCATATGCTAAGATAATCCTTCTGCTAAATATCCCAGTTTCCTGCTCTTAAATTCTACATTTCAGAAATCCCCAAGGCATGGACAAAGGATTAGGTTATTTATAACTATAATAAAAATGGCTTTTGATCTAGTTTCAAATACCTTGTTCTCTCATTTGTACCAGAAAGCTAGTCATATAAGAAGTCCTTAGAATATGTTTTTTTTTTTTTTCTACAAAGTATTGGCTTCTCACTTGGGCACATAGTAACTGCAAACAAGATGAAAGCTGGACATATCTCTGATTTCATTTTGTGTTTGGGTCAAGCATAGGCATGTTACTCATTCAAAGAATGTCTGTCAACCCAGCTTATTTCATCGCACTTCAAAGCTGAAGATACAAAGACAAGTCATTGTCCTGAAATTGCAGTCTACTCTGGATTAAAGAAAAATCACACTAAGCAAACTCATACAAGCACAGAAAGACAATTGTTAAATGTTCTCCCTCATCTGTTATTCCTAACCTGGAACAGCTTGAGTTGCAGGTACACTTGACAGGAAACTGTACTGACATATAATAGAGGGTAGAAGGGTCTTGGTTGGGGTGTGGAGGGAAGGAAGGGTGAGGGAGACTCACACAAACTATAGCTAACAAGGCTTAGCACCATAGAAAGTTTTCTCCTATACAGCAAAATACCAGGAGTGGGTAAAATGAACCTGACCATGTGGATTTTGGTCTTTTGGAACTTTTGTTTTGGAGGAACAGACATAAATTTGGTACTTACGACTGAAGATGCATTCTCTGGCAGTAAGCCAAGTATCATGGAGTATTCTGATGAGAGTTTGAAAATGCTAAGTACAGACAGTATTAAACTTCAAGGCCAGTCTTAGGAACTTTCTAAGAGAAAGGAAAGGCTACAGAGGACTTTGTTGGAACTGGGCTACTGACATAAGGGCTGGCTGCATTCTGCTGCCCAGGCCCAGAGAGTTTGATCAAGGTTAAATTTGCAATGACTGATGTGCTTGGCTAAAGATATTGGACTGAGAGATTTAAGATTTTAAGTTTAAAAGCCTCAAACAAGTTAAAATTACAGACGCTTAGACTGGTTTTAGGTTACTGAAGCTGCTATTGCAAACACATTAGCAATATTAAGAAAGATGTCCCAACTGCTTTACATTAAAATAATGGAGAGGATGCCTAAAGAAAGACTATAATAAAAGCACAAACTCTTTTGGGAAAGAATTGAATAGAAAAGGAACCTGCTTTTCAAGATTATGATTTATTTCATCCCTAAATTAAAAATATGGCTGTGTCCTGCAAACCTGGTATTGTAAGGGTCTGAGAATTACTGAAGAAAAACCCCAGACTCAAATAGCATGTAAAAAGCAAAGAGCAATTATTCTGCAGAATCAGCAAGCATGCAGGGTCAACCATTCATGCAAAATGGCAACCCCGAGAGGAGCTCACAGGCTCCTTTTAAGCACAACTAGAGGAAATTTGGCAGGTTTAGTCTTTTCTAACATGATTGACTAATTTGAACAGTAACTGTACTTGTATTCTTTTGATTGGTCCTAAGGTTTTGGCAGGCTAGGTGTAGGGGAGTTCCAGGCGGGTTAGATAATTTTTAAAATGATTGGCTAGGCAAGAAGCAGTTACAGTTGAGCATCTCTGATTGGTTGGGGCAGAAGACAGGAAAGGGACATGGCATGTCTGGGCATGTCCCGGAACTGACTCAGCCTCTGGGTGGCTATCTTCTTGGCCACATGTCAGGGCAGGTTCATTCTACAAGTCCTACCTGCCTTTCTGGGAAACTGAAACTTAGGCCTAGTTAGAGTGGCACCTTGCTGAAGCTTGTCATGGCATTAGTTTGGTCACTTCATTCCCCCCTTGAGTATGATCTCATCTCGAATCTTTGAGATGTATCTAAAGGCTCCAAAGGTTGGTACTGTTATCTCAGAACCACTAATTGTACTGTGGCTAAGTGATCCTTAACAAATTTGACCAAAGCATTAATGACACAAGGTACGCAGGTGAAGGCAAGCAGTGAAAGAATAAGGGGACCAGTTAGGGCAGAAATTAATGTCATTAACCAGGGGGACCAATTGAATGTGGACTCATACCATCCTTGAGATTTTTCTATTTCCAATTTTCTTTCATGTAGTGTTTTCCTAAGTATGGCCCTGGATTCTTTTATAACACCAGAATGATTAACATAGAAGCAACATTCTTCCATTAAGGTGGTACACAGAACACCTTGTTGGAGGAATGGTAGGTCTAGTCCCTGTCTGTTCTGTAGTTGTACCTCAGGTAAGGAGGCAACAGAGTATTGTAAGTGGGTGATTGATTTCTCTAATTGTTCTAAACCTGCATTGATGGCTGACCTTAGGTATATATAGTTTTTGTCTTGATGCACCAAAGAAGAGGTCCCAGTGCCTATTGCCCCAGCTAAACCAAGGCCTAGAAGAGAAGACAATAAAACAGTAGTAATAATTTCTCATTTTTTCCTGTCCCATTGGCTCTAATTGTGAAGGAATATCTTGGTCAGGTAGTAGACTATCCGTGGAATCAGTTGTACTAATACACAGAAGTCTCCTGTTTCGTTAAGGACCTGGGTATGGACACAGGGGGTTAATCCTGTAGTAAAAGCCCACCATCTATCTTCTGAGGGAATTAAGTACCCACAACCAGTGGGATACTGAGTTTGGCTACATAGATAGGAGTAGGCTTGAGAAACCTGATTTCCAATGCAAAGCCTGTTCCCTGTCACTGACTAGAGGGTTAATTTTCCTTTTCCTGCTTGTTGCCAATGGCAGGATATTGCCTCTGTGGCCATGAAATAATTTTCTGTTACTACTATGCCTTCATAGAAAGGAGGTTATGGGTTGAGACACAACAGCAGGCCTTAGTAGGTTCAGGCCTAGAGGAGTTGAGGACCTTATAAATTGCCTCCAATAGTTCCAGTGGCCCAATGTTGAGTGGGGGGATGGCATGAGCTGCTAGTTCAGTGATGGGGAATGAGGATGGGGCTCTAGAAGTTTGAGCCATTAGGGAAGGGGCTGTGGTTCTTTGAGGTGGGGCCAACACTTTGTTCAGCCCTTGGAGTAAGGGAGGGTCCACTGGAGCAACTGCCAGTCTAATAGAGCACCAGGATCTGTCCCCGTTACATATAGTTTGAGTCCCTATGTCCTACCATAGGTCAAATTTCGAGTCCTTTTTCCCTTCTCTGTAAATCTGATGGTTAGGAGGTTGCATTGTTTTTTCTTACATGCCCTGTTTGCAAGGTGTTCTTCTGTATCTTTCCCCAATGCAGCCCTCTCTAGTGTAATTAAGTCTTTTCCTTTGTTAGGAGATTCCCATTAATGTTGCCATTTGTATCACATCCCGAGGAGGTGCAGTAGTAATAGTTGGGGCCCCCACATCTAGATTTTTGGGTTGTTGTCAGGTCATTCCCAGGACAAACATAGATAGTTAAGGCTCGATTTCATTATCTCCTAGCCGGGTAAGTGCATCCCAAAGAGGGAAAGGGTTGTTGGTCACTGGGTTCCCATTCCCCTTCAAAGCTACCAAATAAGTGTACCGTGAATTCTGGCCACCATGTATACAGTATGGTCAGCGGGGGGATGGAGTTGATAACAGTCCCAGTGGTAGGGTTAGAGATTATCCAGGTGAGATTATAAGGCTCATGTGTGCTATGGTGATGGGCGGTGAGGTTCATGGGGGACACCCGGAGTTCTGAGCAGCAAGCAAACATAGTAATAAACATAACCATAAATATCCCTAGCATCATTGTTGAGTCTCTAGCTTTCAAATGCTCAGTTTGAGTGGATTCTGCGGGTGTGCAATGGCTCCCCTGGGTTACCTGTGAAATGGAGGCTGGTCTGTTATCTGACCTCAAAAGAACAGGTAAACCATACCTTGGTATGATGTCATCCAACAGTTTCTTGGCCACAGTTGTGGCAGTCTTATTCTTAGTTGGAAAAACTTCAGACCACCCTGAGAAGGTGTCTATAAATGCTAGTAAATACCTGTATCCATATAAATCAGGTTTTATCTCTGTAAAGTCAATTTCCCTATTTATTCCTGGCCGGAGTTCTCTTTCCCTGATTCCCAACCAAGAAACTCTACTTTTTGCATTTACCAGGTGGCAGGCATGGCATCGGGCTATGGCTTCTGCTGCCTTTTGTCTCAAGTCAGAAATTTTAAGGTGGGCCTGTCTAAGTAAGTTCTCAAACTTCTGTTGTCCTAGATGAGTACTCTGGTGTATTTGTCTGATGAGTTGGCTAGCAAAGTATGATGGGAGGATTATCCTTCTGTAAGGAGTCTTATACCATCCTGTTCCTTATAGGCTGCCATGCAGGTGTTAATCTTCCATAGTTCTGAATCAGTGTAGCTTGGTGTCTCTGGAAAGGTTGGCACCACCATTGGAGGCAATTTTGCCACCAGGGTAGTAGTGACCTGTAGGGCTGCCTTGTCAGCCATGTTGTTCCCCTTAGAAGTAGGATCCTCCCCTTTCTGGTGACCAGGGCAGTGCATGATTGCCATCTCTTTGGGGAGCCATATAGCCTGCAGGAGGTCCAAAATCTCCTATTTATTTTTAATGTTTTTTCCTCCTGCTGTCAATAGTCCCCTTTATTTAGAAATGGCCCCATGAACATGTACTATTGCAAAAGCATAACAGCTATCAGTATAGATATTCAATCTCTTTCCTTGGCCTAGTTGCAAGGCCTTGGTTAGGGATATCAATTCAGCTTTCTGGGCAGACGTACCTGGAGGGAGGGCTTCTGACCATACAGTTGTTTCTTCCGTTGTCATTGTAGCTCCTGAATACTGGACACCATCCTTGAGGAAGCTGCTTCCATCTGTATACCAGGTCAGCTGTGCCCATTTAAGGGGAATGTCCTTGAGATCTGGTCAGGTCCCTTTTAAACTGCTCAAGATCTCTGAGCAGTCATGTATGGGAATGTCCAGATCTGGGTCAGATAACAGCATTGTGGGATTGAGGGCCTGACTGGTGACAAATTTGACCCCTGGGGGGTTGAGAAGAAGAGCCTAATAATGAGTCAGTCTGGCATTGGTTAGCCACCTCTTAGGGGGCTGCTTTAGCTCTCCTTCAATAGCATGAAGAGTAGTCACTCTCAGGGTTTGGTCCAAAGTCAGTTTAAATGAGTCTTTGACCAAGAAGTTGGTGGCTACTGTTATTTGGAGGCATGGGGGGCATCCCATTGCCACTGGGTCTAATTTCTTTGATAGGTAAGCAGTTGGCCTCTTCCAAGGGCCGAGAGTTTAAGTCAATACCCCTTTAGCTATTCCTTTGTTTTCATCAATGTAAAGATGGAAAGGTTTTTGGATGTCTGGCAAATCTAATGCTGGGGCTTCAAGGAGGACCTTCTTCAACTGGAGGAAGGCCTTTTACCTTTCTGAGGTCCATTCAAGGGAATTTTCCTGTCCCCTCATGGCATCATAGAGAGGCTTGGCAATCTGTGAATCTGAGAATCCAGTGTCTACAAAAAACCACTGACCCCAAGAACTCACGTACCTGTCACCGGGTTCTGGGGTGGGGAATGTTGAGGATTGTCTCTTTGAGGGCTTGAGACAATAGGTGTTGGCCCCCCTTGAGTATGAATACAAGTTAAGTTACTTCCCTCTGGCAGAGCTGGGACTTTCTGGCTGAAACTCTGTATCCCATGTGGTCCAATTCTCTCAGCAAGGCTTCTGTGGCTGGGCGGCAGGCTTCTTCATCTGAGGCTGCTATAAGAAGGCCATCTACATATTGTAAGAGGGTTACTTGGCGATAGGTCTGGTGGTACTCACCCAGATCCTCATGCAGTGCCTCATCAAAGATGGTGGGTGAGTTTTTAAATCCTTGTGGCAGTGTGGTCCAAGTCAGCATTCTGGATTGCTCCATTCAAAGGCAAACAGAGGTTGACTGGCTGGGGCCAGTGGCAAATTGAAGTATGCATCCTTGAGGTCCAACAACATGTACACATTGTGTTCAGGTGATTGGAGTCCTTAGCAGAATGTACAGGTTCAGCACCATGGGGTGGACATCCTCCACCCATTTATTAATTTCCCTCAGATCCTGCACAGGCTGGTAGTCATTGGAGTGGGGCTTCTTTATTGGCAGGAGAAGAGTATTCCAGGTGGACTGACAAGGGACTAATATCCCTTGTTTCCAAAGTCAGTTTATGTGAGGTGTTATTCCCATTTCAGCCTCTCAGGGCATAGGGTACTGGCAGACTCAGATTGGGCTGGCATTAGCCCTCAGTTGGAGCATGATTGGGGCCTGATGTCCAGCCTGATCTGATTTCTTTCTGCCCATACACCTGGAATCTTTTCCCATAGTTCCCTCAGATATGGGCTTTCAGGGGTGGCTTGGGAGGGATAGGTATAGGATTTATATTCTTCCTCTAGGGACCCAGTTAACACATGTACAGGACTACTTTCATTAAGAACCTGTATGCCCTTGGGGCTGAAATGGATTTGTGCCCTCATTTTAGCCAAAAGGTCTCACCCCAAGAGCGGATATGGCCACACAGGGATGACCATGAACAAATGGGTTACCCATCCCATTGCTAAGTCCACTTCTCTTCAGGTAGTCCATGAATATTGATTTGTCCCAGTGGCTCCCTTGATCGATGTCCTTTTGGTGGACAGCGGTCCCATGGGCTGTTTCAGGATCAAATGCTAAGCCCCAGTATCAACTAGAATGTCCACTGGTTTTCCCTCCACCTTCAAGGTTACCCAGGGCTCATGGAGAGGACGCGAGGCCTGATGCCATCAGTCACTGAGTTCTCCTCTCTCCAGGATTTGGGGATTTTCCTTCCTTTATCTTTGCAGACATTCATTTTTCCAATGTCCCATCTCTTTGCAATAAGCGCATTGGTCTTTTTGGACATGGGGTTGGTGTTTCCCTTCCCCTCTCAATTGTGCTGGTTTGCCCCTGTTTCTCTCATAAGCCATGATTTTAATTCCCTTGGGTCAGATTTTACTGTGGCACCCAGTAGTATTTTGGACAGGTCTCTAGTTTCTTTATCTTTGGTAGTCTCTCTATTATTATAAACATTTTCTGATATTGCTACAAGTTCTGACATCTGCTTACCTGCAAAGCCGTCCAGTCATTGGAGTTTTCTGCGGATGTCTGGCACCACCTGGTTGACAAAGCCCACGTTCTCGGCAGACAAGTTTTCTCTTGCTTCTGGGTCCAGGGGCATATAGGTCCGGTGTTCTTCTAGTAGTCTCTCTAAAAAGGCCCCTGAGCATTCTTCCTTACCTTGTATAAACTGTCCTACTCTAGATAAATTTGTGGCTTCCTAGCAGCCTCTCAGAGATGCCCCCACCAGAATCTGGTGGCAGGCTTTGAGTTTCTCCTTACCTTTAGGGCAGTTGGGGTCCCAGTCAGGGCAGACTAAGGGGAAGGCTGAGTCCACGACAACCTGAAAGATCGTGGGTTGGCCATCAGGTCTAGGAACTAGCTTGCGGGCGGTGGCTAGAATCCATTCCCCTTCCTCTGTTGTGAAGCGAACCTGCAAAAGCTGCTGACAGTCATCCCAGGTGGACTAATGAGTTATCATTATAGAATCTAACAAGTCTAGGATGGCCGAGGGTTTATCTGAAAACTTTGAATTCTGCATCTTCCAATTATACAGGTCACTAGTGGAGAAGGGTATATGGGCCTGATGGGGGGGGGGCAGCTACTGCTCACAAGGGCACTGCAACCATTGTGGGGTCTGCCTGGCTTGCAGTCCAGGCCAGTGTATGCTTCCTCCTTCTTCCCTTGGGCCTGAATTGGCAGCTGCTGCTTGTGGTGCTGGTCTTGGCACAGGGGCAGGTACATAGGGAGGCAGATAGAGGTCCTCCTCAGGGGCAGATGGGGGCAGGACTGCTGGCTTATGATCCTCTGGTGGTTTACACACTTTAATAGACAGGATGGCTGGGGCTGGTGGCAAAAGGGGGCTTAACCAAGGAGGGGGGCTTTCTACCAGGTATTGTCAGGCTATGATGTATGGGATCTGGTCAGGATGGCCAGGATTCCCATACATGATACCTTTAACCTTACAGATGGTTGGGAGGTAGAAGTTGCCACCCCTGGCAATATTGAAAGTTGGCCATTCATTCCTACAAAACATGGTTAGTTTCCCCGACCATACTGTTAAACCTAGATTGTCCACCAGGCGTCTGAAATACTTGAAATGTGACTGGACTAGGTCCAGTGGGGTGGAACTGGTTGCCTGTCTCATAGTACCTATCAATAAAACTTTCAAGAACCCAGAAAAGGACAAACAAGAGACACACACACAGACACAAAAACAAATTTCCCAGGAAGCGAAAAAGAAACCAAAATGCTGCAGGCAGTAGCCTATCCCATAAATAGGGCTCTGCCAGACAGGCGTGACCAGTCAGCATTTACCAAAACCAGAGTCAGACTGGAGCTCTTAGGCTCCACCAGATTGGAGATTTCTTTCTCCACCAGATGGCAGCCTATCTTATGAATGGGCTTGCCAAACTGGAGCTCTCCAGCTCCACCAGAAGGGGGTCTGGAGTGTCCTTGAAACCCTATGGCCCCAAGGTAATTACTGCCTCATTAGCCTTACCTCCATGGAACTCCACGTTGTGCCCGGATGCTAGGTTTACCAAAAATGAAACAAAGAACAGAGTAGACCAGAGACATGTAGCACAAAAACTGCTTCAATGCACCAATTGGCACAGAATCAAATGCTCTTCTGAAAATGCTCCACTATTGAATCTGGGGAGGGGGTCCTCAGTGATCTTGGATGAGCTCCCAAATGTAAGGGTCCAAGAATTGCTGAAGAAAGACCCTAGACTCAAATAGTATGTAAAAGCAAAGAACGTTTTTTTTCTGCAGAATCAGCCAGCATGTGAGGGTCAACCATTCATGCAAAATGGCCACCATGAGAAGAGCTCACAGGCTCCCTTTAAGCACAGCTAGAGGAATTTTGGCAGGCTTAGTCTTTTCTAACATGATTGACCAATTTGAGCAGTAACTGTACTTGCACTCTTTTGATTGGTCCTAATGTTTTGGCAGCTTAGGGCTAGGGGAATTCCAGGTGGGTTAGGTAATTTTTAAAATGATTGGCTAAGTAAGCAGCAGTTACAGTTGCGCATCTTTAATTGGTTGGGGCAGAAGGTATAAAAGGGGCATGTCTGGGCATGTCTGGGCATGTCCAGGAACTGACTCAGCCTCTGGGTGGCTATCTTCCTGTCCACATGTTAGGGCAGGCCATTTCCAGAAATCCTGCCTGCCTTTCTGGAAAACTGAAACTTAGGCCTACTTAGAGTGGCACCTTACTGAAGCCTGTCATGGTGTCAGTTTGGTCCCTTCAGTATTAGTTTTGAAAATATAAAACATACATGGAATGGGTCAAAAAGTACACATACATTTTTGAAAGCCCCTGCTGAGATGCAGAAGGAGACAGGACATGATGACTCTGATAGGATGAAAGAGGCTTTGAAAGATGGACTATGGTTTGCATATAGACTGAAAGACATTTTAGATATACCACAACTGTACAGGAGCTACCATGGAGGCCATTAGCTAAGGATGAAAGTTTGCTCTGTTTACTCCTTCCAGACAGATGGGCAAAATTACAAAATCCAGAGACTGCCAGTCATTGGACTTGAACTACAGAAGTTTGATGTTTTCTTGATGGTGGTTGAGTTTATATTGTTTCAGTTTCTCCCTGTTATGACTCATACCAGTTAAAAGTGTTTACTCTGTGCCTTTATATGCTAAAGTATATAACTTGTTTAATTTTATAAGACTCACAGCTAAAAAAATCTTAAATCTCAAATAATACTTGGGACTTGGAAACTATTTTATGTTAGTAAAGCATGTGGGGACTTTTAAATTTGGACTAAACGTAATTTACAACGTGTGATGGTTATAAATCTATTGGGGGTTATGGGCAAAATATGGTAGTTTGAATAGATGGCCTCCAATATGTTCAGTGTTTTATTAGTTTGCAATTTACATCTATAGCCACCTGGCTGGAGACAGGTGTCACTGGGCAAATCTTAAGATGTGGTGGTGGGTGTAAAATTCCAATCTAATGGTATACAAAGTGTACTGTGTGGTTTTTGGCTTGTGGCTTCTCTCTCTCTTTGTGTTTGGTCCTGTGAAAACAGACTAGCTTCTTCTGCTATTATGGAACTTCCCTGGATCTATGAGTTTCAATAAACCCCTTCCTTCCATAACTGTGCCTGGTCTGAAAGTTCATCTCATTAAACCTAAAGCTACACAAACTGAAAGATATAACCCTCGATAGAAGTGAGGAGGAGTCTGTCTGGGAAGAAGGGTCATGGAGAAGATGGCAAAGGCCTAATCCTAAAGCCATGGGATCTGGCTTGTGATGCCCAGTGCCATAAATGGGTTACATGCCACAGTGAGCTATTGTTTAGACAGATTTATGAGTTCCCCAAAACAAGGCAGGCTTCTGCCAAGGCACTTGATTACCTTCCAGAGCTAAAAGGTAAGACCCCGTTGTTGAAGACAGCACAAGCTGATGACACAGAACATGGAAAGATAACTACAGAATTTAGAAGGATGCAAGTTCCCTGATGGCCATCCCTCATAGTTCTGGAAAGTGCTACATAAGCTCATGGGGCTATGGCCACTAACACTGTGAATAATCTGGGGATCCTACTGACTACAAAATCTACCAGCAAGAAAGATGTACACACCTGTGCAATTGTGGCACTCAGCCTATATGGGTAATGACTAGCACTCTGATTCGATAAGAGACCCTCTCAGTGAGAAAGAACTCATATCTGCTACTGGGAACCAAGTTAGATTCCTATGGAGATGGTAGTCATAGACTCACATGAGAAGCTCCCACTTGTCTTTAGCCAAAAAGAGAGTCTATACCCATTAAAATGTCTCTCAATTCACTATGGTTATCTGCTTTAATCCATGCTGGGAGAATCTATTTTATTTATTTATTTATTTATTTATTTTTTAGTGATAACTTCTATACTTACATACAACAAACCATGATAATTCTCTCCCCTCCCCCACTTTCCCCTTTACTACTCCACTCTCCATCATGTGCCCACCCTCTCTCCATTAGTTTTTCTTTTATTTTGATGTCACAGTCTTTTCCTCCTGTTATGAGGGTCTTGTGAAGGTATTGCTGGGAACTGTGAGCTCACAGATATTGAGGCCAACTTCTGTCTGGAAAGTTGCGTTATAAAGAGTCATACCCTTCCTTTGGCTTTTACATTCTTTCTGCCACATCTTCCACAATGTACTCTGAGCCTTGGAGGGTGTGATAGAGTTGTTTCAGTGCTGGACACTCCTCTGTCACTTCTTCTCAGCACTATGTTGCCTTTTGTGTCATGCCAGTGGTCACTGTCATCTGACAAGAGAAGCTTCTCTAATCAAAAATGAGAGTGGTATTAATATATGATATCAACATTAAGTATAGTGCTTAAAGAGCATTTTGGTGAGCATAATATATGTATTTATCCAGACAAAAGTAGGATTTAAACCCCCGTTTTATATATATTAGAAGGCAGTGAAAACCAGGAAAATAAAAATTCATCAATGTTACAAGAAAAGATAGCTGACTCCCTATCATGAGATGAGCCAACTCTTGCATATCTTCAAGGGTTCAGGTGACAGCACCAGAAACAGCAAGTTAAAAATCAGTGCTGCTTTTAGGGTATGACTGTAAACTGGAGCCAGAGAGATGGCAAAAAACACTGAGGAGTGCCGGGCATGGTGGCACATGCCTTTAATCCCAGCACTCGGGAGGCAGAGTTAGGAGGATTGCCGTGAGTTCGAGGCCACCCTGAGACTCCATAGTGAATTCCAGGTCAGCCTGGGCTACAGTGAGACCCTACCTCGAAAAACAAAAAAAGAAAAAAAAAACACTGAGAACCCTCAAAACATATCAAAACAGAAGTCCAGAAGTTGCTGAGTGCTCAACACTTAAGTTTTAACATACCTGTCAAGCCTGAGAGAACATTGCATAAGAGCTGGCAGAAAGATTGTAAGAGCCACAGGATGAAGACTATCCAGAGGTATTGCCTCCCCCAATAGTGACAGATTGCTGCATTAATAATCCATAACCTCATGGTTAATACCAGTAAACCCATTGAGGAGGGTCCTCAATAGAATGGGAGTGGGGAGGAAGGGACTTAATAGTATCATACAAGGGGAATTGGAAGGATACATGATTTGTCCATACAACAAAATTCCTAATTAAAACAAAACAAAACAAAACCAAACAATAGCGACAACAAAAAAGCACATTTGCCAACAAAACGTGAGAGAAGTATGGATTAAAGGGGATAAGCATAGTTAATTGAGAGTCATTTTTGAGGGGGTATTTCAATGTAGGCTTTTGCTCTGGCACAGAATGACCTGGAATTCACTATGTAGTCTCAGGGTAGGCTTGAACTCACAGTAATTCTCCTACATCTGCCTCCCAAGAGCTGAGATTAAAGGCATGCATCACCATGCCCAGTTTGAGAGACATTTCGATGGGTGCAGCCACTTTTTGATCAAAGACCAAAGACAAGTGGGAGCTTCTCTCAGGAGTCAATGAAGATACGGTTGGCCTTATGGAAGGAATGTCATCCTATTGGAAAAGATTGATCCCTCTCAAGTGATGACAATAAGAACTTCCTTAAATTTGCAGGACTAAAACAGAGACAGTGATCTTCCAGACCACACATGGAACATGGCTGCTGAGTTTATAGGTATCTCTTTCCTGTTGCACCTAGTTCTTTTTCTGTTTAAATCTAAAGCTCATGTCAGTATTTTGAGGATGGATTAGGAACACTGAACCCTGTATTTTCTCCTCTTCCAAATGTTTGCTCAGATTTCCTCTTTATATTTTCACTGTTGTCTCTGTAATTGTCATACCCAGATCAGTTGCTAGTTAGTAGGGACTTCTGGAGCTGGGACTTTTGACCTGAAACTCCAGCTAACACCAGAATGGTCTTTAATGTACATATGTGCATCATTAATCTGTTTATGACCATCTAAATAATATCTAAGGTATTCTATATTTTGCCCAGTCTTTTTGTCTAAGCATTAACTAAAATTCCCCTTTATAGTCAATAAATGAGAAGACTAACACTTGTCTAGACAGCTCCTCTGATTTTTCCAGCCTCTTCCCATCGACCAGTTCTGCAGTGATTTTTCACATTTTGAAGCATTTGTTCTAGTAACACTCCCTTGCACTGTACCAATTTCCTCAGTTTCAGCCAGTAAAGATGAGCTATATTTTTAGGGTAATTTTAAGCCTCCATATTAGAATGCCAGAAAGCTTTGTAAATACTTAACCACTCATTTTATTTCCAGTGTTTTAAAAGAATTGAGAATCTTTGTCAACATGAAATGAGTATTATCAAACTAAATGTTAGTGCCCGTAAACTTTAAACAGCAAAATTCCAAATAAAAAGCAATATCATTATATAACTTGCCCCAGATGTACAAGTAAAATACAATTATGGAATTTTATTCCATAGCATAATATAATGTTCTCTCTTTTCTTTCTAAAAATAGGTTTTCTAATGGCTATGCTTTATCCAGGAACCTGCTGTTATATTTCCAAAGACATTTTCTTTAAAGTGCTATAATCTGGTTTGTGCATAACATTTTAACTGCAGAATGGAAACTGCAATACAAAAGTTTTCAATGGTAAAAATAATAGATCAAAGTTAGTATCCATGTAACTTTGAAAGCAATGCAGTCATATGAAAATTAACATGCTTTTAGTGATTGAACAATTAGACAGAAAACAATGTTGATTTTAAAGGTCTGAATTCTTAAATAGAGTTTGAGAAATAATCAGGAACATATTCTTAAAATTAAATTAGCTTTTCATGTTTTCTAAAAAGGCTTTTTTGGATCACTATGATTTCTTTTGATTGTTCTTGCCATTTAAACAGCTGCATAATGCAAAATGTTCATCTCTACTCATGTTTCAGTAACATTACAAACAATTATATTTCTAAAGATTCTAGTTGTACTAAAATAATAATATCCTATGAGGAAACATAGAGTTGAAATGGTTGGTTTTGGCCAGTTAGAAAACATGTAATATATTACTGACAGAAATAGCATTTCTCCCTGGGAAGGGAAATTGGCATTTTCTTTCCTGCTGTGTATATGACCCAGTCATGACAACACATATGGATAATATTACAATCACTGAATTCTCCCTAACCCTCAAAATGAGAAGCTAACTGTGCTTATATCAGGGATATCTAATAATCTATCACTCTTTTCAAAGTAGAGGTATTGCTATACAACATATCCATGCTGGTTCAAACTCTCTAAGTAATGTGGCATAAATAAAAATGTTGCATTTAAAGAAAAAGTCAGAGAATGGGTGACAAAAAATTCCTTTTTACTGTTTCTTGTGATAATCAAAACTTTTCTTTTAAGGTAGGAACCCAGTGATCAGTCCTGACATTTATGAATTGTCACTGCACTGATAAGGTTACTTGGTTCACAGCACATTGGTAAGTGGGTGAAAGGTGCATGCAGCAAGAACTCTATGCTCATGTAGAGAAGAAACAGCTACAAAGCAGAATCCAAACGCCTATGATTATCTGAAAATGGTCTCTATAAGATTGGGCCCATCAAAATTATATCACAGATGGAGAAGTCCTCATAAGGCATTACCCCTCTCTGGGTATCTGTTGGCAGTAAATACTTGCTGAGAGAAGGGGAGTCATTTATCTCAGAGATATAGCCACTGGTAAGTTGCCTAAGCTCTAGTAGACAGCACTCCATCCAAGTTCAGGCACAAAATCCTATTTAAATAACCATAACTAACACACACACACACACACACACACACACACACACACACACACACAATCTTGTAACTTACTCTCAGCTTTTATGGATCCCTGCTGCAAATTCTACCAGGCTGAGATGGAGGAGCTTAATTTTATCAACACTACAGAGGAGTCCTACAAACACATAGATGCCTGAGTATCCAAGGACAGAAAATAAAATTCAAAGGTTGTTGTCTCCAGGTTCAATGAATTCACTCAGCAGTCTGATTTTCATTATTACCATCTACTTCAAAGGAAACTGGGCAGAATGATTTTAACAAAGAGCACACCTAGAAGTGACTATGTGTGTATGGTGCTGTGCGTGCTAGGTGTGTATGCACTATGTACAAAGATGCTCATGTCAATGCACACTCTTGTAGATGTCAGAGGAGCTTTGCAATTATCTTTCTCTATTGGTTTTCTGCCCTATTTCCTTGAGACAGAGCTTCTCACTGAACCTGTATCTTGCCATTTTGAGGTTAGACTAGCTGGCCAACAGGCCCAAACAATTCTCTTGTCTCTGCTCTGTAAGCCCCAGCACCGAGTTTACAGGCATGTGAAGCCACCATCAACATTTTGTATGGGTGCTGGGGATCAAATTTAGGGCCTTGTGCTTGTAAAGGATGCACTCTTATCCACTGAGCAATCTCCCTAGCTCTGGCAAGTCACAAGACTTAGCCAAAGAGATTATTGGTCATTTAAAACAAGTTCTGTGTGACTAGCTTGTTTGCATTGGTGAGAAGGGACTAGAAGTCCTTGTGGACACTATTGCCATTGCTGCTGCACTTATTTAATGAAAGAGCCTAAGCTTTTTGGTCTGCTGTAATTTCATTTCCATCCATGAAATCCATGGCCAGGGCCAAAGAGATGCGGCTCACAGATGAGAAAACACACACACACATGCACACACACACTGTTGAGTTGTTTTAAGGCAACATTTTCAAAAAATTTAAGGCATAGTTGTCATTTCCTTCCAACAGAAGATCCAGGGTGTCTTGTCCCAGACACTTGGCTCCATAGACAGGAGCAATGTGAGCTGAAAGAAGCAATTAAAACTTTTATAAAATAACCCTAAAGGATAGATTATATCTGTTTCACCATGTAGATGACCTGCTTGGAATAATAATTTTGATCCCATAAACCAAACGCAAAATGATGTTTATTTGTATTACTTTATCTTACATTTTAAACAAATACATATTAAGCAAAATATTTTCTAAGAATGAAAATGCACACACACACACATACACACAAATGTGGCTTGTACTTTGCCAGTAGAAAGACATTGACATGGAATAATAATAATAAAAAGCTCTCCTGTTTCATGTTGTCAGCACAGTTCTTTGTATTAAAGAAAAACGAACAAGAGGAAAAGGAGCAGATACTTATTAATATGTATATCTTCTGTGATCACTGTTAAAGTCAGTCAAAAACACAACATGTAAAGTAAATGACAGGTATAAATAGGAAAATATATATTTGAAAACTCAGATAAAAAGTAACTGTCAACCAAGTGCTTTTCAGTGTAAATAGCATCTTACACTGAAAATAATTAAATATGGGTGCAAGGTATTCAGTTATAGAAGCCTAACACACTCCTTACATTATGATGTCCTATAGTATACATACTTGTTTCTGCCATTTCAATTTATAAGAAACATTATGATTTAGTCTTTTTCTGATAAGGAGAGACTTTCTTTAATAAATTTAAATTTATCATGTCACAGGTCATTTTTTTCAGGTAATTCTTTTTTTTTTTTTTTTTCCTGAGGTAGGGTTTCACTCTAGCCCAGGCTGACCTAGAATTCAGTATGTAGTCTCAGGATAGCCTCAAAATCTTGGCAATCCTCCTACCTCTGTCTCCCAAGTGCTGGTATTAAAGGCATGCATCAAAATTTTCAGGTAATTCTTTATCCCCACTGTTTCTCAAGACAGCTGGGACAAAATAATCCTCATACTAGAATGACATATTTTAAGGTGTTATGTCTAGATGCATGAAGTCCTGGTTTTGAATAGCATATTGTTGTCTCCCATAACATGTAGATTTAAAGTATTTGTGGAGAAAATTATGTATATTTTATCACTGAGAAATTTTCTTGGACTCTCCTCAGCTACCTGAACCTTGGATCACTGTTGAAAGAATTCCGATAAGTAACCCAAAACAGTGTAGAATGTAGGAATGTAGAATGCACAGTGGAATAAGTAAAGTGGAGCTTTCCCATGAGGTTGAGAGTAAGCAATGGCCAAAGGAAACATTGCTATCCAGAACATGATCAAGGTGAGCGAGTAGGCAATGTACAAAGGGAATATTATATAGGACATACTCTGAAGGGATAGACAATGGCTAGAAAGATCATTTCATTGAATTACATATTAGGCCGGTTTGATACTATTTCTAAATCCTCCAGAACAGACAGCTTTCCTGAGGGGTATTTTCCTATCCAGGTGATTGACAATAGGTCCATGTGTATTGACTGATATGAGGGAGGACAATGGTATGCTTCTGTTTATCAGAAAGCTTCTTTCTATACACTAATCTAGTAAGGTTTAGGGCCTCTTGAAATATACTTAGACAGTTATCAACTAATGAATTTCTGGGCAGTTTAGGATGTTATATCCCTTCCAAGGGACAAAGATAAGAGTCAGGTCTCATTCCTCTGGCCAGTAATTAGAATCCTGCAATACCATTCCTTGGTTTTTCAAACTCCAAATTATGGAGGGGCTATAGTCCTACTGTCCTCAAATTCTGCTAATGTCTATGTCACAGTCAGGTTTGCATTGCTGGTAGAAATCATCCAACCAAGAGCAGCTTGTGGGAAAAAAAAAAGATTTATTTTGGCTTACAGGCTCGAGGGGAAGCTCCACGATGGCAGGGGAAAATAATTGCATGAGCAGAGGGTGGACATCACCCCTTGGCCCACATAAGGTGGACAACAGGAACAGGAGAGTGTGCCAGACTCTGGCTTGTAGATATAACACCCATAAGCCTGCCCCAAACAATAAACTCCCCAGGAGGCTTTTATTTCCAATTGTCATCAGCTGGGGACCTAGCATGCAGAACATCTAAATTTATGGGGGACACCTGAATCAAACCACCACATTCTGCCCCTGGCCCACATAAACTGATAACTAAACATGATGTAAAATGCAATGCATCAATCCATTTTTAAAAGTCCCCATAGTTTTTATCAATCCCAATGATGTTCATACATCCCCGTAGTTCAAGATCTTTCAACTGAGCCATAATACCAAAATGTCTCTAAAAAAAAAAACTCAATAATGGCACAGAATAAATATTCACACTGCAAACGATGGCATTGGGCATAGCAAAGAAATATCCAACCAATACAAAATTAAAAAAAAAAAAAAACGGTAAACATCAAACTCTGTAGCTTCAAGTTCAACAACTCTAACCAGAGACAAATCTCCAAGTCCAATAATTCTAACCAGCAACAAGTCTCTGGACTTCCAATTCTGGCCCTCAAGCTAGGCTATTCACAGTAGGAAAACTTCATCAGGGCCAGCAGCTTTCGTTAGCAGCCATCTTGTCATCCCGGCATCTCCACTGGGTCTCCACTGCAACCCACAGGTCATCCTCATGGCCCAATGGGGTCTCCATGCAGGCATCCAGCAAACCTGCTTCACACTGCCCATGGCCATTTCCAAAACACAAGATCATGTTGCAAACTCAATAACCCTATCTTTCCTACATTTCTTATACTCCACAATACCAGGTAGGGTGTCAATTTGTTAAGATGGAGGGGGGAAGTGGTAGATAAAGCAGACTTTAAAGAACAGGACTCCTTGAGCACTCAGGCCCCTTGAAAAGTGTCTGCATTCTTTCTGTTGCCTTAGTAAAGGTCAGCTGGCCCAGTCTCAAAGGTTGTAATCTCTCAAATTCAACTAAATGGGCAGCAGTTCACCCAAAGATTTTTTTTCTTTTTTTTAATGTGCCATATCCCTCTGCTCACACCATTTCATTTCTATGGAAAGCAACCCTGCACAACTTCTCAGGACACAGGCATAACAGCAAGCTTCTCACACAAACAGTCCAAGCAAAGCTCTTTCTCATCCTCATAAGCCAAACATCACAGTCCAAAATTTTTTCTTCATTCAGGTCTTTCAACTCTGACCAGAATAGTTCATCAAGCTATACTTATAGCACTGCAAGGCATCTCTTAGGCCAAGGTTTCAAATCCTTCCACATTCCTCTTGAAAATCAGCTTCAAAAGGCCAAATCCATGTAGTCTGGTGTCTAGCAGCAATGCCACTCCTCGGTACCACTTTACTGTTGCAGTCAGGTTTGCATTGCTGGTAGAAATCATCCAACCAAGAAGAGCTTATGGGAAATAGAGATTTATTTTGGCTTATAGGCTTGAGGGGAAGCTCCACAGTGGCAGGGAAAAACGATGGCATGAGCAGAGGGTGGACATCACCTCCTGGCCCACATAAGGTGGACAACAGGAACAAGAGAATGTGCCAGACACTGGCTTGCAGAAACTGGCTATAACACCCATAAGCCTGCCCCCAGCAATACACTCCCCAGGAGGCTTTAATTTCCAATTGCCATCAGCTGGGGACCTAGCATCCAGAACACCTATGTTTTTGGGGAACATCTGACTCAAACCAACACAGTCTTTCTTCATAACAGTTTGAGACTTAGAAAATATGTAGATTAAAATATTGAGTTATTAGAATTGGCAAAACTGTAACATAGCAGAAAGAGCACTGGACTGGGATCCAGACATCTTTGAGCACTTAGAAAACTCAATTATTCTGTGTTTTGGTTTTGCATATTAAAAGTAGAGTTTTTGGGAAGGAGGAATGGCTTAGTGATTAAGGCATTTGCCTGCAAAGCCAAAGGACCCAGGTTCGAGTCCCGAGGACCCACATTAGCCAGATTCACAAGGGGGCACAAGTGCCTGAAGTTCCTTTGCAGTGGCTGGAAGCCCTGGCACACCCATTCTCATTCTCTGTCTCTCTGTCTCTCTGTCTCTCTCTCTCCCTCTTTCTCTGTCAAACAAATAAATAAATAAAATATATTTTTTTAAAAAAGTAGTTTTCAACTCACTTTTCAAGGTGTGGGAAGTTTTTTTAAAGGTCTGATATCTATAAATTTATGATCTTTTCACTTTTCTCTATAATCACCATTTTATTAAAATTCAAACATTATTATTGAAAATTAATGTAAATTTTTAATTTGGATATTTTATAACTTGTTTATTTGGAAATCTTAGGATTGATCTATAATGGAGGCAAAGTTGGCTATTTTATCCTACACTTCAGATGTTGCTATCTTGTACTTACCTCTGTTGGAGAGTTAGAAGTGTTAAAAGCCTAATGGATTTCTTTCACAGCAGTAATTCTTACCTCCTTGAGCCAATGCAATAATCACACTAGGCAGCTTTCTGTTCCTGATTTGTTTGATTTCCTACTTTTCCTTATGTTAATGTTTCTTATGGAGTTTCAGGATGGACTTGAACCCATAGCAATCTGTTCTCCTACCTCTCCCTCCCAAGTGTTGGGATTAAAGGCATGAGACTTAGCCTCTTCTGTTACTGTTTCTTGATCACATAATGTGATAATAAGCAATGAACAAAAAACAAAACAAAACAACAACAAAAAAAAAAACACTTGTTTCCCGGTTTGGTATTGTTTCATATTCTTTTCTGGCCTATTTTACTCGGATGAGGAGTCAGGAGGTCAATTATAATAATAGTTATGTACAGCTATCTGTATTCTTTACAAAGGTGAAAATATCCTGTATAGCAATGTAGAAAAGGTAAGTCAGGAAATGTTCTCAAAGTGGAATAGAGCTGTTTCCTTGAACTTTTAAAGTATTGGGTACCAGGTAGATTTTGACATAAATCTCATAGTAAATTAGGTTTGAAAGCTTTTGATTTGCCTCAGCTTAGACAGAATGAGGCCTTCCTCCTCTTCTAATTCATTCAGTTTGTACTTCTTGAGATGACATTCATGTAGTGTACCATCAACATGTCATAATCAATAATAAAATATTAACAAGAATGCAGACATTTTAAATGAAAGATGAAAAATAATGGAATGAAGTAAATCTGTCATAAATTTATACTCTGTGTGATATACTCCTTTTTTTTCTGGAGTAAAGAAACAATTCATTTACTTCAAATCCTATAATTACCATTTTTTTTATCCATAAAACTCTCATTATTGTGCTTTTATGATTAAAAACCTTACAAATAGTGCCTGGCTTGGGTGGATTTTACCTTGACACTTACGAAAAAAGAAATTTTCTAAGCAAAATTGAGAAAATATTAAGGATAATATATTTATCTTAATGGAGGAAGTGGTTGTTCTTTAAGAATTTAGGATCATGCCGGGGTGGTGGCACATGTCTTTAATGCCAGCACTTGGGAGGCAGAGGTAGGAGGATCGCCATGAGTTCGAGTTCATCCTGAGACTACATAGTGAATTCCAGGTTAGCCTGTGCTAGAGCGAGAACCGACCTCAAAAAACAAAACAAAACAAAAAACAACAACAACAACAACAAAAAATTAAGGATCATTATTATTTATGGCAAAAGGTCTACAAGTAATTACAAATGACATTTAGCTTTTAAGTCAAGAAAATCTGGCAGAACCCATTTAATGATTCTTTAGTTATTTAGCATTGTGTTCTGTATTTCAATGTAATAAAGGTACATTTATTTTAAATTATTCTAAAATCCAACCCCTGAAGGACTAGAAATAGCCTTATACTTACTTAGGCAAAATCTTCTCAATTTATTCCATAACAACATATTTTTCTCTGTGTAGTGAAACCAATGTGTATTAATTTCATTTTGATCCGGTAAAAGTTATTTACCTTTTTGTAAGTACTTTCACTATTTTTTCATTTGACTGCTATTATTTTTACTGTGATCTCATATTAATTGGTGTTTGTAGAGATTCTTGAATTTCTAGATTGATATGTGTTTATTTTGCCAGTTTTGGAACTTCTAGTAATTAACTCTAGAAACTCAATTGCCTTTCTAGAATTTTATCATCTATAATCTAATAAAGTACTGAAATACTGTCATGTGCAGTCATACCAATTATCAGTGATTCAGCACATATTTATGCTACTATAATAAATACTGTTGACTGTCAGGATATACTTTCATTTTCTGCTCTTAGAATTTAGAATTGTTTTAAAAATATAGGCAGGTTTTTGTTAGGTTAGAAGAAATGTTTATATTTATCTAGTTATATATGCTAAAATTCAACTTAATATTTACTGATAATTATTTCAGTGACTTTTAAAGTGACATTTTAGATGTTATAATCATTAAGTACACAATGAATCCAAAAATAGATTGCTGTTTTTATGTCCATTTCATACATGAGGCAATGCTTTATGGTGATTAATTTTATGTGTATATTCTTTGTATAGATATATCATGTGTTGGTACCATCTTTTCCCTACTCCTTGCCCCCATTAAGCAAGGGGCCCTCCTCAGTGGGTTTGCTAGTACTCCCCTTGGGATTGTAGGTTATACATTGTGGGAGGAGCAGTCAGTTATTCAGGGCAGACAATGCCTCTGGGCATGATGTCCCAAACTGTGGCTCTTACAATCTTTCCACCCCCTCTTCCACAAAATTCCCTGAGCCTTGGTGCATGTGTTTTAAGTCTACTTCAGTGATGAGCTCTTAGGAGCCTCAGGATTTCTGCTTTGGTATGTGTTGAGTGTCCTCAGTGTCTGTTTCCTTCATTCTGGTGCTGATTATCAGGCTCACCATGGAAGCAGCTCTCTTGCTTACTTCCTCACTTTCTCTGGTTTCACCTGGGCCTTGACTGAGATATAGGGTTTATTTCCTTGGTTTGTGCTACCTTGTGGGAAAAAACATTCTCCAACAGAGAGTGAAGTTAGCATAGATTGAACTGGATAAGCATTATTAGTTTAGGGAGAATTTGAGGGATGTAACCCCTCTTTTAGCCAAAGACTAGTGGGAGCTTGACTTTGGAGAGCAAAATGTTTGCCTCCATAAGATTCAGACCTGGTTCCCTGCTCCAGATATGGGTTCCTTTACACTAGTGGATTTCTAGGTCAATCAGAAAGCCCTTGATTATCCACCAAGGCTCTGTGCCACCACTGTATTGTTGTGTACTTCTTGTGAGGAGGGTTGTTTCTGAGTAGCTTAGACCTCAAATCACTTATTTCCTAAAATTAGACAAGTGTGATCTGTAATTGCCACTTGCCAGAAGAAAATAAATTTTATCTAAAGTAACAAAATAATAAAACCCCATCAGATAATTTTTATAGTTTATTTGGAATCTTGAGCATTCAACATGACAATTAGACACACTTGAGAAGAAAAAGAGGGTTGGGGAAATGGCTTAGTCATCAATGGTGTTTACTTGCAAAGACTATGGCTAGAGCTGGATTCCCCAACACCCATGTAAAACCATAAATACAAAGTGGCACATGTGTCTGGAATTCATTTGCAGGAAATAAGTAATTTGAGGTCAAATTTTAGATCATGTTTGTCCAATATATTCTGGGTTGTGTGTGTGTGTGTGCATGTGTGTGTTCATGTGTCTGAATACGGGTGCACATATACGCCACAGTGTACCTGTGGAAGTCAGAGGATAATCTGGATTATCAGTCCTTTTTTCCTTCTACTTTCTTCTGGGGCAAGGTCTCTCTCTTGCTTTACCAGAGCACTTCCCAGTGTACCTGGTCCACAAACTCAGAATCCTCTTGTCTCTACCTCCCTTCTTGCTGTAGGTATACTGGGACAATCATGAGTTTGGGGGATCTAATCTCAGGTTGTCAGGCCTATTCAGCGTGCACTTTAGCCATTAAGACATCTCATCAGTCACCTAATCTATTGCTGGTTCATATTTATATCCACAGGTTGCATGAAAACAATTTAAATCTGGTGGTTTTCCAGAGAATTTGTGTCTTGACAAAAGCTGAACTGCAGGTGCCCTTTACATGTGTCTGAATTTGAGAAACAATCTAAGTACCAAGATGCCAGAATTTGAATATGGCCTTGTTATTGCCTCATCCCACAACAGCCAGCAGAACAAGAGAGCACTTGATTTTATTATAAATCCTCTCTCTCTCTTTTTATTTTTGAAGCAAGAGAGTCACTATAGTCCAGACTGGCATTAAATGATGGTGATATATATGACAATGACCTTGAACCCTTAATCCTCCCATCTCTGCGTTCCAAGAGTGGTGGTTGAAGCCATTCATCACCATACTTGGTTAATTCATAAGCCCATTTTCATAGTAGAATTATGAATTAGAGTTAATTATGAATATTATTAAGAAGCACATTTTCATAATAGTGGGCTCAATACAAGAATAACAACTTTAATATGTTGCTGAGGGCAAAAGTAACATGACTTACCTTTAACTAGGCTTCACCTTTTAATACTTACATTTGTCATTAATATTTCAATGCATTAAACTTAAGTAGATACTTTCAAACATAGTCACCATTATACTGATTACTCATCTCATTATGGACATCAGTGTGGTCTTCTTGAGAAGGTAAAAATTGATATCCTATGTAATCCAGCTATAACATGCCTGGGTATATATCTTAAGGATTTTTCACTTCACTGTAAATAATTTTTTTCATTTGTCCTTACTTTGTTCTATTCATAATATCTAAGAAATGGAATAAACCTACGTATCCATCAACTGAGGAATGGATAATGAAGACATGGTATACAATGAAGTTATTCAGCAATAAGGAAAAATGAAGTTATAAAAAATTTCAGGAAAATGACCGGATATGGATATTATACTGAGTGAGATAACACAGGCTTAGAAACACAAACACCACAAGTTCTCTCATATACAGATCCTAGCTTCAAATTTTTATATTTGTATTTAAGTTGGACTAAGAGTTAGGGAAAGCCTAGGAGCTTGAATGGAGCCATTATTGAGATGGAGGTTAAGGGGGGGAGCTAGTATAAATGTAAGCACAGAGTAGAATACTTTAGATGGAAGGTTTCAAGTGGGTCTTAAGAGGGAGATGGAGAAGAGGAAGGAGTAGATATGAGGGCTAAAAAAGCTAAATATTTTATTAAGAAATTATACCAAAATCTACTTTTTTGTTGCCTAATTAAAATATAATTAGTTGGGCATGGTACTTCATGCCATAAGCCCCAGCACTCGGGAGGCAGAGGTAGGAAGATCACTGTGAGGTTTGATTCTACCCTGAGACTACATAGTGAATCCCAAGTCCACCTGTACTAGAGTGAGATCTTACCTGGAAAAATAAACAAAAAATAAAAAAATATAATTGAAAATCATAGATTTTATGTAAAGTGCCCTGGAATCAACCCAGATGTCCATCACTAGAAGAATGGATAACTAAGATGTGGTATATCTCTACATAAATCATAGGTTCTTAAAAGAAAATTCCACTGCCAGGGTGGGACACCACCCAGTGAGTGCTTGGTCAGGGAGGCCAGTTATAAACCAAACATAATACTGGCTATTGCTAAAGATTTTGGTTTCCTGCCAGACACTGATGGTAAGAACCTATTGCTGAAGATACCACATGCTTTGGGTGCCAAATACTAAGAAATAAGTGTGAGGCTCAGCTGGAAGCCTCTGCCCTGCTCAGTAGCTGTCATAGAGCTTGAAAGTACTAGGGGGGATACTAGAGGAGAAACGTCGTATGAAATCTCAACTACAGTGAATGCTATGAGTTACACAACCAACCAGTATAGCAAGGTGTGCCCACTACTACTAGTGGTATGACTGTCACGGTAGTAACAAATTGTTTTTTGATTGGATTTGAACCCCATTCCATGAGAGGGAATTCATGTCTGGTGTTGAAAACCTAGTCAAAAGCCTATGACTAGGAAAGGTATAGATTCTAGGGGGAAAGCTACTACTAATGTTTGGATAAATGGATATGTTTATACCACAAAATTGCCCTCTAAGTATATGAACGTGTGCATGCCATAAAATTTCCCTCTAAATGTATATGTTTATGGCCATAGATTAGTGCCGCTCTTACCTTTTGTCAGAGAAATTCAACATATGAAATTTTGTAATACATAGCATGAAGCAGAAGTTCTCAAAGAAACTGTTATCGCTTAGAGATCATACAAACAGATCTCCACTGTGGAGAACACCATGCAGAAATAGTACATTACATTCCTAGAAGCAAAATTTTGTTTACATATTTTAGTTCCTTTAGATAAATATGCATATACTTTGTGTTGTATGAAAGGAGAGAAGGTTAGATAAATATACAAATAGGTTTATACTTTTTGGATTGTATTGTTAGGCAAAATATTTTCAGAAAGTCTAATGAAACTAGACCTTGCATCTACCAACCAAGAATACCTAAGAATGTTATAATATCTAACACCTGTAGAAAACAGTTTTCTTCTTGCCTATAGCCCAATAACTTAATATCCCCAGGGAGATATTTGATGAATATAGACTTATGAATTTCTTTGTTATTTAGTTATAAATATTGTAAAATCTTCCATTTTCAAAACTATAATTAGGTAGGTATTGTCATATTAATTAATTTTCCTGAATTTTGGTAAAAGATTACATTTCCAGGCCGTATATTCTGAACAGTTGACTGAAGGTGGTATGTCAATTCTGGCCAATGTTCAGTATCCTTAAACATATTTTAATACTTTGAATCATGATAAATAGGTGCATTGTTTTCTTTTATGGAATGGCTCATATTTGAGAATATATTCATGTTGTTCTTTCTGTACATGGACCTCTTTTCTTTAAAATTACTCTCTAATATTATATATGCCATGAGTTTCCTGTTAAATTTTGCTGTCATCTATGCAATGCTTTTGTTTTTATTTATGAATATTTATTTATTAATTTGAGAAAGACAAGCAAAGAAGAAAGAATGGGTATTTCAGGGTCTCCTGCTGCCACAAGCACAAACTCCAAATGAAGGTACTACTTTGTGCATCTGGTACTGGAAAATTGAACCCAAGCCATCAAGCTCTGCAGTCAAGTGCCTTTAACCACTTAACCATCTCTACAACCCCCATTTATTTATTTTTACTTTTTGAAAAATAAAGGCCACTATTACCCAGTATTCCGTAGAACTCATCATGTAGCACAAACTAGCTATTTAAAAAAATATTTATTTATTTAAGAGCCACAGACAGAGAGAAAGAGGCAGAGAGAGAGACAGAGAGAGAGAGAATGGGTGCACCAGGGCCTCCAGCCAATGCAAATGAACTCCAGACACATGCGCCCCCTTGTGCATCTGGATAACGTGGGCCCTGGGGAATCGAGCCCCGAACCAGGGTCCTTAGGTTTCACAGGCAAGCGCTTAACCGCTAAGCCATCTCTCCAGCCCACAAACTAGCTTTTAACTTGTGATAGTCCCCCCTGTCTCATTTTTCCAACATACTGGAATTATAGGCCTGATCCACAACATCCACCATCTGTGAAAAATGAAGGTAGACCAGAACACTGGAGGTGAGGAGAAAGACTTCCACAGTTGGTAAGTGGCATCTTCTTATATGCAGGAATCTCCTAGGTGACAAGCCACCCATAGTTAATCTGTGTCTGCACCTGGTACCAGGTCACCAGTCACATGTTTCTGTAGAAAAAAGACCACCTAAGGCAGAAAGGGGTGGATAACAGACTACTATTACTCAAAAAATAAAGATTAAAAATAAAGATACTATAGATTACATAAATTAAGAGAAAATATTCACTTAAATTTCTTTCATGCTCAATGAATAATGAGACAGACATATAGGTTAGATTTTTTAAATGGAGTTATAATATAGAGGATCCTTTCATTGAAAACATTTCATCAATAAGAATAAGATATTGCAGAATCACTTGTGATTACTTTTTTGTATGCATGACAGACATGACATACTCAATATATTTATTGGTAAATTTGTTATATTGTCATATTTTTTGTAAAAATTTGCAAAATAGATTATAAATATTTGAATAAATGTTTCTTGAGGTTTAGTAGGACAAAATAAATAACTACATTATTCATTGGGTGATCTGGCATGTTCTTTAATCCTTCAAAGTCAATAAATACAAAATTAAAGCACTCCACACAAGCTTTGTTTTATGTAAAACTGGTAAATACAGTCCTAAAAAATCTATGCTTAAAAACAAAAAATGAACACTAACAATTCTCAGAAAATCTAAGTAAATTCAGTTAGAACCTCTTCTTTCCAGGACTTTGTTTACTCATTTATTTTTCATTTGTAGTACTCACTCCTGCATCTGCTACTTGTATATATAGAGAAAGGTTGTCAACTGACAACTTTTAATAATATTATTAATACAGATGTTTTGAAATGATTTCCAACTTCAGTTTTGCAGCCAATTTCTCTTCCTCTTTCCATACAGAGTGGTAACTTGATATGAAGTCATAAAGAGATGCTTTTGGCTCTTACAAATCTCAGGCAGAGTGACTTCATGTTAGGTCACTGCCATACATAATCCTAAACACACAGGCCTCTAAAGAAAGTATGTCTGGAGACTGAGATGCCAGCCACACTATTATATGCAAAGCAGTTTATAGTTTGTTGGCTAAGAAGAGTTTAGTTCTGCTGCCTCTGAGAGAGAATGGAAGAACTCCAGCTGGAATTTATAGTAAGTGAACAATGAGAGTTCATTTTCTTTTGGCATGAGGAAAGATTAGAGAGAAATTGGAAAGCACAGTTTTAAACCTCTATTTTATGGTTGTGTGTGTATGTTTATGGAATATTTCTGTGCCATATACCTGGAAAGATAATGCCATTCAATATATGCACAAAATATCTATTTTTATGTAGAAAAACTACATACTATGTAGAATTAACTTTAATTGATTTTAGATGAAGTGTCACCATTTAAATAGGATAAAATTATTGAGTACACTAATGCTTAAGAGACTTCAGAAGAATCGTTGTGGCTAATAAACCTCACAAGCAAAAACTCCTTAAAGTTAGCATGTTATTTTCCATTTGCTCTCTTGGTTAAAAACACTATTCTGTATTTTGTACATTTTCTCCTTTATTTCATAAACAATCCCAGAATACCAGTTCTGAAATCACATTTTTTATATATCTGCCTTAATATGAATTAGGATATAGAAGTACCAAGATCTCATTTTCCTTTAAAGAAAATAAAATGGCTATTTACATACATTTGTCTCTTCTGCTCCTCTGTGACTTTCTTGAGGATAAAACTGGGTATCAAACACCTTTGTAATCCCAATGACAGAAACAATGTCCAGCAGATAATTATACTTCATAAATAACAAATGATGAATGAATGCATTCACATTTGTGTGAAATTAGGAAGCTCTATGAATAAAACACACACACACATACACACATATATATATGTATATCATGAATTATTAGCTCTCTTGACACTGTATTAGATCTAGTAATTTAATATGAAAAGATTTTAATTGAATTATAGAAGTTCCTAATTATTTTCATTTTATTTAAGTTTTGGTCAAAATTATATTCTACAAAGTCAGTTTTTAATTTTTTTATCGATATGTATGTGGTGTGTCTCTTGTTGCTGCAAATGAATGTACACATGGCTTTACATGGGTGGCATGGGAATTGAACCCTAGGTGGGAAGTCTTTAGAAGCAAGTGTCTTTAACCACTGAGACATCTCCTCAGCCCCTACAAGGTCATTTTAAGAAAGGGTTCATCATGTTCAATGCTTTTAGGTGTCAGGCAAGTCTAACCCAGACTATGGGATGCATGGAGCCAGAATAACTATGATTGCAGCCCAATACAAAATTGTACGCTTAATTAAAACTTTATGAGATCATTTTTAGGATTTATTTTTGTAACTGTATTGTGCATTTCTCAAGAATGAACTTTGTACTTGGCAATGATGTGTTACAATGTCAAAAAGTTGGAAATGCCTGGTATGGTATAAGGACGATTCAACATGATAGGTAATCTAAAAGAACTCATCAAATAAATTCAATTTTTTTTGTCCAAAAATATCTTTTTGACATATTTATGAACAAGAAAGATTATTCATTGCAATTGGAAATATTTTACTTTTTTCCTGAATGTACATTTGATGTAGAGAGATTGGATAAAGTAATGTTCTAAATTCTTGCAACTATAGGATAACATTTGTCAATTCATAATCTGAATATGACTTTCACATTCATTTGTAGTGTGGTTCAAATAGTGTCCCTTTCACTGAAGAGAACAGAAAGTTTTATGAAGAAAGCTGCATATCATTTAATCCCTGAGATCATGAAAGAAGGCACAATTACTGATGAAAAGATTAAGAACTTTTGGTTTTTTTCTGAACACAAATTTCAACCTTTGGAATGTTTAAGATTTTATTTATTTCTTAAAGTATAAGCACCAATAAATTTTCAAAACAATAGGCTGTTTTAGCTTAGTAAAACATTATGGAAAAATATAGAAAATGTCTATTATATAAAATGTTTCAGATAACTTTTAAAAACTTAAATAATTTTTTTCAAAGATAAAAATCATCTTCAGTGGATATATAGGAAAAATGCATTCAACAATTTTTGGTAACAAGCAGGAATTATTAATAGCAGTTCATTCTTAATTTAATATTCACCTACTTCTGCTTGAGTTGAATTTGATGTACAAAATTTTAAATTTTTAAAATATCCATTATTCATTAATGTATGAATATTAAGAGTGACCTATATAGCATAATGTTTGTTCATATACAATTAGAAAGAGATCTTAGGGCACATTTGATAGATCAAAATTCATAAAGTTCTCACTTTTATGGAGATTTCAGTATATTTGATGGTGCATTTTAACTTTTTGAAATATATTTTAATGAATATTTGATGTATTATTTTTGATAGCTAATGCAATTCAGAAGGCGTTTCTTTTTCATTGGCAGTGACATAAGTGTCTGTATAAACTCCAGTATGAATTGTACTAATTTGATGTATGTTCATAGAATTATCCAGTTATTTACCTGTTCATTCATTCATTTAATCTGATTTTCTACCAACTTAGCTATCTGGGCTTACTTACTCATTTAACCTGTCTACATCCTCTTTCTGGATACCTACAATGTGCTAAGTATTATTTGGTGCTAGCGATCAAAAGATGAGAGTTTTGGGCTGGAGAGATGGCTTAGCAGTTAAAGCATTCGCCTGCAATGCTAAAAGACCCTGCTTCAATTCTCCAGGACCCATGTAAGCCAAATGCACAAAGTGGCACATGTGTCTGGAGATTGTCTGCAGTGGCTGGATGCCTTGGTGCACCCATTCTTTCTCTCCCTGTCTGTGCCTCATTCTCTTTCTCTCTCAAATAAATAAAAAAATATATTTTTTAATAAAAGATGAGAGCTAACCAAGTCTTTTAAGAATCTTACTACTTAACTGGAGAAGTGTCAGTAAAAGTAAAGCAAAAAGGTTAAGTGTAATAAAAATGTCGTGAAAGCTCAGAAGAGGATGAATCTAAGAC
The DNA here is from genome assembly GCA_036346955.1 of Dipus sagitta. Classification (NCBI taxonomy): domain Eukaryota; kingdom Metazoa; phylum Chordata; class Mammalia; order Rodentia; family Dipodidae; genus Dipus; species Dipus sagitta. The sequence goes on from CM070776.1 coordinate 76,514,636, forward strand.
AGGTCCCCCACAAGTGCTACTAGAAGTTATTTTCAAAGCTAGGTAGGAAGCTTCTCATTAAAAAAGGGAGGTGAGGGCTGGAGAGATGGCTTAGAGGTTAAGCGCTTGCCTGTGAAGCCTAAGGACTCCGGTTCGAGGCTCAATTCCCCAGGACCCACGTTAGCCAGATGCACAAGGGGGCGCAAGCATCTGGAGTCGTTTACAGAGGCTGGAAGCTCTTGCGCGCCCATTCTCTCTCTCTCTCTCTCTCTCTCTCTCTCTCTCTCTCTCTCTCTCTGCTTCCTTCTCTCTGTCGCTGTCAAATAAATAAATAAAAAATTTTTAAAAAGGGAGGTGATTAAACATTCTAAGGAAAGGTGAATTCATGTGCAAAGGTCCTAAATATTTAGGATAAGACTTTCAAAGGGCAATGGAATTTGTGCTCTAGTTGTCTCCGAGGCTGCCTAATTTTATTAGCTAATTAAATGCCAGGCTTCAAAGTTAAGGAAATTTAAATTTGATTATCCAATTTATAACTTAGAAAACTAAGGCAATTAATGTAAATTTAATTTCCCCCTCTCCCCATGAAGCCTGGATGGCTACAGCAGCCCATCTCTGGCTAGCTGGCTCCTGTCCAACCATATTTGATACTCCCCACATCAGTGCTACTGCACCTTCCTGTTCCACTCCTTGTCATCACTCTAGGCACCTTTTCACTTTGCCTCTCTGGTCTTCTCTTATACTATGTATGGTGGACTGAATCAGATGTCCCCTGTAAATTCATGTGTTCTGGATGCTTGGTCCTCAGCTAATGGCAATTTGGGAGGTAGTGCCTTGGTGGAGGAGGTGTGCTGTTGGTGGCAGGATTTGGGGTATTATAGCCAGTACCCCATTTCCAGAGTTAGGCTCACTTTCCTCCTGCTATTTTTCACCTTCTGTGATAGAAGTGATGTCCAGCCTATACACATGCCATGCTTTCTCCTTCCTTCATGAAGTTCCCCCTTTAGACTAAGCCAAAATAAAAATCTTTCCACCCTATCAGCTGCTATGGGTCAAGCGTTTTGTCTCAGTAACAAGAATATAATTACAATACCATCTGACTCCTAACGCTGCTGCTTGCCATCCATATAACACCAGGACTAGAAGAAGAGGACTTGACCTTTTATTTTGACTGAGTTATTTGGAGTGGAAGCATTTTTTTTAAGGGAAAAAAATATGTTGTGTAGGTTGTCTAAAAGTAAAGTGAATTTAAACTCATATAAAAAGCTGACCTCGCCGGGCGTGGTGGTGCATGCCTTTAATCCCAGCACTTCGGAGGCAGAGGTAGAAGTATTGCTGTGAGTTCGAGGCCACCCTGAGATTACATAGTTGTTCCAGGTCAGTCTGGGCTAGAGTGAGACCCTACGTCGAAAAATTAAAAATTAAAAAATAAAATAAATAAAAAAATAAAAAAATAAAGCTGACTTCACCTCTCCTAGTTTCCTTCAAAGGAAAGAATTTCATTACTTGTTCCATTCTTTTTAATGTGAGGAAACATCTCAGCAGGATGGAAAAATATAACTGAACAGAGACAAGCCACCATTTTACTAATGGAGAAGAGATTATACTTGATTAGTCACCATCACCAACTTCTTATGCATAAAGTATGGGAAGAAAGTTATGAGTTTTGTTTTTCATAAGATTGGCTTGGAAATTTTGTAAACAGCCAAATGGAGGTATTTAGGAAGTTATTGATGATTTGGACCTATAATATATGAACATATTGTAGTTTGATCATATTCCCATCCTATTATTTTCTCTTGTCCATTTTACCCTACACCCTATTCCCTGTTGTCTCATTCCTTTTATCTTTGTCCTGTATGTCAAAAATGTGTGAGATGTGAAAAGGTCTTGTGGGGGTATTGCTAACTATTGTGAGGTCATGAATGCACTAGTTGGTTCATATCCAGAGAATGGAAAGTTAAATAAAGCTTTTGAGTTAGAACTCAGAAAAGCAGGCAGGCTTAGTGATGAGGATCTGCATGTAGGTGGGCCTTCTGTGGGTCACACTATGTAATTAAAGGAATAATTATTCCTCCCACCTTCTTAACATGACTTTACCATGAGGAGTGATATTTTAGCCAGGTGATTGATAGATTTAGTCTGATTAATTTTTTAAAAAAATTTTTAGAGAAAGAGACAGAGACAGAGAATTGGCACTTTAGGGCCTCCCACATTGTGATTGAACTCCAGATGCCTGAGCCACCTAGTGGTTATATATGACCTTGCACCTGCCTCACCTTGTGTGCCTGGCTAACATAGCATCTGGAGAGTAGAACACGGGTCCTTAGGCTTCACAGGCAAATGCCTTAACCTCTAAGCCATCTTTTCAGCCCTAGTTGGAATAATTCTTCTTTTTTTTTGTTTTGTTTTTAGAATTAGGATCTCACTCTGGCTCACGCTGACCTGGAATTAACTATGTACTCTCAGGGTGGCCTTGAACTGACAGCGATCCTCTTACTTCTACCTCGTGAGTGCTGGGATTAAAGGTGTGAGCCACCATGCCCAGGGGAATAATTCTTAAAGAAGGGGACAGCAGTCTTTCTTTGTAACCTTGTTTTGGGGAGCTCAGAATGCCCTATTTCCACCCTGGGTCAGAGAGGAGCACAGCTTTGTTCCTCTGACCAAGAGAAAGTAATTCTTCATTTAATGGGTCTAAACAAAAGCTCTAATATCTCTAATGTTGCCTTGGAAACAGGTGGTAGTGTCAATCCTTAGTGACTTCCAATCTTGCTAACATCTGTCTAGTGTCGATCTCCCTAACAGTACTAGATATGTAGTGAAGACTGGCCTTAAAATTGAGGCAATCTTCCTGCCCTCAATCCTGACACTTCACAAGAGTCTTGTAGGAAAGGAATTGGATGTTTTTTCAATCTGTAGGTAATTTAGAGCAAGTAAGGGTATCTCAAAGGGTTAATGACAGCTAGTTAATTATAGTTTGCTCTAGTACAAAGGCCAACATAAATGCAGGCAGGAAGTCCATTTCAAAGGTCATCTGTAGGCATGTTTGAAATATGATTGACAATTAACTCCCATCTCTATTTTATGTATACCAAGCCAATGCTACACATTGTGATTTCTTTTTTTGACAGTATAATAACAATTATTAGATGCCAAGGAACAAGTTACTATAACTACATTTTTGGAAGATTTCCGTGAATGGCTGTTATCAAAATTCATCATAATGAAGCTTAAGTATCTGTAATATTGATAATGACAACTGAAAGAAAAATAAAATGTTCCAAATTTGTCTTGTTCATTAGAATTTTATGTTATTATTTGGCCAAATTATCTGCTTAAGTATTTTACCCATACAAAATATTTTATAAAGAGCTGAATATGGTGGTGCATACTTTAAACTCTAGCACTTGGGAGGATGAGGTAAGGAGGATTACTGTGAGTGTTAGACCAGCTTGGGTTACAGTGTGAGTTCCATGTCAGCCTGGGCTAGATTGAGACCCTATTTTGAAAAAACAATCCTTCCATTTTGAAATAAACACTCCATTTTGTTAGGTTGGCATACTAGTCCACATCTGTAACTCCAGTACTTATGAGGTTGAGGGAGGAAGTTTGCCATAAATTTTAGAAAAGCTTGGGCTACATAGTGAAATCCAGTACATTCTAAACTACAGTATGTAATCATATCTCAAGAAAAATAAATCATTTTGTGAAAGACCTAGATTAATTCTGCATTTAAAAATAATTACTTTTATTATTTATTCATATGAGTAAATTTGAGCATGGATGTGCCATGAGGTGTGTGTGTGTATGTGTGTGTGTGTGTGTGTGTGTGTGTGTGTGTAGGTCAGAGGACACCTTTCAAGTAGGTCCTCACATGTCCATATCACTTGGGGCAGGGTTTCTAACTCTGGATTCTCACCCTGCTGTTCTTTCCTGTGGTTGTGATGACTCTAGTAAATTTGTCTCCACTTCCTGTCTCTCTGTTAGTATTATCATACTGGTAATACAGAAGCCCACCACAGCTTCCTGCCTTTTATGTGGGGTCTTGGAATTAAAACCTTGTAATTCAGATTGAGGGGCAAGCACTTTATCCACTGAGCTATCTCCCTGGCCCTGAAGTCTTACTGATTTTCTTTTAAATTTCATGTTGGGTGGGAGAGATGCCACAAGCACTTAAAGGCACCTATTTCAAATCCTAATGACCTGGGTTCAATTCCCCAGTACTCATGAAAAGTCAGATGAACAATATGGAACATGCATCTAGAGTTCATATTTTCAGTGGCAAGAAGACCTGGCATTCCCATATTCTCATTCTCTCCAACCCCCCTTTCTTTCTCCCTTCTCAGAAAAAGAAGGAAATAAAGAAAGACAGAAAGAAAGATTGCATGTATGTGTTTGTACATGCATGTGTGAGCATATCATGTGTATGAAGATCAGAGGAAAAATTTCAGGCTGGTTCTCACCTGTCTACCTCATGTGAGGGTTTCTCACTGCTATTATTTGTTGGGCTTGCCACAAGCTTCCAAAGCAAACAATGGCTTTTAAAATACGGTCCAGGGAACAAACGGGTACTCCAGCTTGAGTGGTGAGCAATTGATCTTTTCAGCCATCTCCAAAGCTTCTGTTTTTGTTTTTGATACAAGGTCTCATTATGTACCTCTAGCTTCCCTGTAAATTATGGTTCTCCTGTTTCAGCCTATAGAGATTACAGGCAAGAACTATTACCACCACACATCACATTCATACACAACTTAAATAAATAATACAATAACAACTGAGAAAAGAATGAGACAGTTTAGAAGTAAATGCTCCTCTGACTAAAAGCGGAAGTAAGGGATTTCTTTGAGCTTGTAAGGGAAAGATCTGGGTCCTTGCACTTCACTGGTGGTCAGAAATGTCAGAAAGGTTTGGCCTTTCCTTATCCCTTCTTTACTATCCTCCTTCCCTAGGAGAGATGATCTCCTCCTTCTCAGAAAGTTACACCCTTCCAAGAGGATTTATATTAGTGGGAAGATTGTTCTTTCCCAGAAATCCTGACCTCTTACCTAGACACCTGGTATTAGGGTTAAAATGACCAGTTGAGTCCCTGCTACTATAAAAGATCCCAACCTCCATCTCAGGGTCAATTTTTCAATTTATCCAGAACTGGCAAATCTATCCTTTTCTTTACTCTAAGCTCTCCTCATAACGTCTATGCTCTAACCTCTTCCTATACTAAAATCTTTCTAAACTTTATCCCCTCGTCTATAAATGTAATTCAACAAAATTTATAAGACAAGAATATGGAAGGTCACTGACTCTGAGACGTTGTGTGACTGTTGAGCTTCCAGGACACTAGCTTCTGAGTTATTCTGGTCCAAGAGTTGAGACAAGGTTCTGATGCACTCAAAGATACCCCAAATTCCTTTATCACTGGTATTACCCAATAAATGTACCGAGCATTTCCACTATCACCAAATCTTTCCTTTCATGGCCTCATACAACTCTTTATAATCTATTTCTAACTATACAATACTAAAGTTTTTTCTCCATTTCTAGTTTTTCCCATTAGTTACATTACATAAATGGTACAATTCCATACTTAATGTATTTGGAATGTTTTCAGTAATTTCAGTACCGTGGAGAATAATACAAGTTTCCAGATAAATCAATTGACAGCTCTGAGTTAAGGGTAATATTCTCTAGTGTTCTAGTTTTATTTTAACTTTTAAAGCCACTTTTTAACAAGATTTTGGCTATTATAAATAAGCTTCCTATCAACATTCAAGTGCAGGATTTCTAGTGGTTACATTTTAATTTGTTTGGAATTTATACCCAAGAGCACAATTACTGCATTGTATGGCTGTCACATGCTTAGTTTTATAATCAACTGTCAAGCTTTTTTCTCTAGTGCTGTGTCTTTTACAAACGCATCAGCATATGTATGGATTATTAGTTGACTTTTATCCTCACTTGTCTTACATTTTCTTTTTAATCTTAATATTTTAATATTTATTAATTTTTTATTCAAAATAAAAGACTTGGATTTTTTTATTAGTTTTGTACTCAGTGTATACAGTCAAGTTGGTACCATTGTTAGCCTCCTCCCTGTCCTCCCCCCTCCGCATGGACCCTCCTGGTTGGGGAATATGTGTAGTGCATTGTGGGGTTAGCCATCAGTTATGGGTAGGAGACAATTTCGCTGTGTATCATGACCCAACATGTGGCTCTGACATTCTTTCTGCCCCCTTCCCTCCCTTTTCCAAATTTCTCTGAGCCATGTTGGGTTAATTTTAGGTCTCACTCAGTGATGAGGTCTTGGGAGCCTCTGTGACTCTGGATATCTGGTTTGATAGTTGAGTGTTCTCTGTGTCGATCTCCTTCACCCTTGTGCTGGTACCAGGAAAGCAGCACTCTTACTCATTTCCCCAATTATTCTTAGTTTCAGCTGGGGACCTTTTGAGGTGTTATGGGATGGTTCTCTCCTTAGAATCTGCATCTATCTGAAAAAGAGAAGCAAATTCTCCAACAGAGAGTGAAATTAGTGCCAGATAAATGGGGTAACCTTTGCTTTTTAGAGAGAATTTAGTAAGTGTAGGCCCTCTTGTAGCCCGGAATTGGTGGAAGCTTGGTAATGGAGAGCAGGTACATTTTGGATATGTTTCTGACTTGATTCCCAGATCCAGCTTTGGGATCAGTTCCACTGAGCAGATTGGTTAGCCAAATCAAGAGCAGTTGGTTTCCCACCATGGCTGTGTGCCGCTATTGCACTTGTGTGAGTGTCACATCAGGTAATTTGCTACTGAGTAGTTTAGACCACAAGTTGTTTGGATAGATATTGGTCATCTTATTTCTTTATCTTTTATTTCAAGCTCAATTTTTGTTTTCCCTTCCTCCTTCCCAGACCATCCTTAGTATTTCTGAGTGTTATTATAATTTGTTTTTATTTAAGGCATTCTAATAGGTATATGGGGATGTTCTATTGTGATTTCAATTTCATTCCTCTGATGGCTATCAGGGTTGAACATCTTTTCACATGCATATATGTCCTCTGTGCATCTTCTTTTTTTTTTGAAATTTGTTCTTGTCTTATGCAAATTTTCAGATTGGATTATCTCACCTATTTTGTGGGCTGTGATTCCACTGACAGGTTAACTGACCTGTAATGTAACTTGATTTGCTTACATTGTCTAATATCTCATTTTTTATTTATTGTTGTTATTATTATTTTTTTGAGGTAGGGACTCACTCTATCCCAGGTTGACCTGGAACTCACTATGTAGTCTCAGGGTGGCCTTGTACTCAGAGTGATCCTCCTACCTCTGCCTCCAAGTGCTGGGATTAAAGGTGTGTGCCACCACGCCCGGCTAATATCTCATTTAAAAAAAATAAACCTTTTATTGACAACTTCCATAAATATAGAGAATATACCATGGTCATAATCCCCTCCCATTCTTTCCTTTTCCTGTTCCAAATCCCATTCTACTTCACTGAATCCCTTCTTTTCAACCAGTCTCTCTTCTATTTTGATGTCATAATTGTTTGAGGTTCACTCTCCTCTCTACTGATACTGTCTTTCAGGCCCAAGCAGATTAATCAGGTGGGGAATAAAACAAACTAGTACATGTAGATAGGGGAAGGGAGCTTTCAATGCTGGGTACTTGTTTGGGGATGAGCTCTGTGTAGAACAGAAAGTACTTCTGGTTAGGGGTTGCTTATTGGGGCCGGATCTACTTTTCCAGTATCATAGGCCACCTTCCACCTTAGGATTTTTTTCCCATTGGTTAGAATGATGTCCCAGGCAATGATAATGATAGAATAGAAGTTCCCTGGCAACTTATTTTTAGCATTGTCCCTCCTGATCTTCCTTGCAAGCAGTGCAGGCTGGATTCATGTGGGACTCCTCTTTAGTCTAGGGGTAAAATAAATGTATCAGTTCACTCCTTCTTTGACTTGGTGTCAGGAAATGGTGGGATAGTTGACCTTCACTGTTGGTCATATACAGAAGTAGCGTAAGAAGTCCTACTTTAGTATTCTTCCAGTATTTAGGTCTCAAACCAGTTAATTCTTCTTTTACCATCTTTATCAGTTATTTTCTCTTTGCTGTGAAAAAATACCTAACCAGACGCAACTTAAGGAAGAAAAGGTTTATTTGTCTTATAATTCTAAGGGGATACATTCCATCATGATGAGGGAGCATGGTGGTAAGAGTAGGAAGCTAGTTTGCCACATTTATAGACTTGAATCAGAATGGAAACAGGAAACCAAGATAGAAAATAAAACCTTAAAGCCCGACAGCAGTGACCCATTTTCCCTAGGAAGGCTTTATACTTCCTAAAGGTCCAAAACTTTCTAAACAATTTTACCATTTAGTGACTAAGTATTCAAACACATGAGCCTCTGGGGAACATTTTATATTAAAACTACACCACCATCTTTTGGAATTTTTTTGGCAGTATTGTTACCAGAGTTACAAAGGTCAGAGGCTATAGTCTAGCAGCCCTACATTATCCAGGCTTTGCCACTCATCCTCCATAATTCAATTATAGACACAATTAGTAGTTCAAAACAAAAAAAGTTTTATTCAATGTGACCACATTGAGAAGAAGGATACAGAGATCCAGTGACAACCACACCTACAGGTCCATGTTTGGGGTCCCAACATAAATTTTGCGTTTAAATTTGAAGGGAAAAGTGTGGATAGCTAAGCAGTTCCCTTCAAAATATGGCTTTACCTACCACAGCTCTGGTAAGGTGGTATAACATGTCATCAGCATTGTGTGAGATATCTTCCTTGAAGACAAATCTCTTCCCTCTGGGTGGCATCAGGCTTCAGCATTTCCCTTCTCCAAGCATCAGATTACTGGAGATATTCCAAATTCTTGGGGCATATTGTCTAAATGCTCTGATAGTCAAAGAGACAGGCACTAGCATTCCTTTAGAATTATCTCTATATCTCTGAACAGTTATATTCTTTTTTTGCTGGTTTTTATGACTTTTCCTCAGGGGGCATAGAAAGAGTTCAGGTTACCATGTCCTGACTAGAAGGCTTACATAATACTTTAATTCTCAGGGTTTTGAAGAAAAGAAACATAATAATTTGATTGGCAGCATGTATCTGTATATTTGTATAGTCAAATGGAATATTATGTTAGTATATTGAAAACATATTGTTTTTAATTGTACTTTGCTTAGGGAATGGTGACAGAGTACAGAGTAGAACAAAGAACCAGCCAGAAAACCTAGTTTTTGTTCTTAGTTTTACTAAAGTTTGGTTTTACAGTCTGGATTTTCCAAAGAAAATTTCCTTGAACTGAACTGAGACAATTTCTTTTAAAACATGAATTTCCTTATTGGTTAAGGTAATGGAGTGTTGCAACATGCTCTGGTTAAAAACAACAACTTGTTAAAAAAAAAACTGTTTAGTAGTGCAAACAGATTCTGAAATTACTGTTTAGTGCTTTACTTAAAAAAAAAAAAGCAAAGGTATTTATGTAGAATTTTGGACAGTATGGGGGACAGAACAAATTTTCAACTCCTATCTACTTTGTAGCAGGATTACAGTTTACAAAAAAGAAAATATCAAAGCCAGAAAATAAGAACACATAGATTTCAATGTTAGGAAACATACCAGAACCGTGAAATTTGTCTTTTATCTGAGAGAAAGGCACTTCCTTTCCTGGCAACATTCCTCTGAGGTCAGAGCCTCAGGGTATTCTCCCTCCCAGCTTGGGTTTTCCTGCAGAAATTTTGATTCCTTAAGGTCCACGAATCACTGTTGTAATAACAAGTAGACCAAATAGATATTTTAAAAATGGCTGCAAATTTTGTTTCTTTGAGTATAAAATTTATATTTTATAGAGACAGTGCTTCCTGTGGAACATAGAAACCTCTTAATGAAATTCTTGTTTACAACATGTTGAATTTAAATTCAAATATGACATAGAAATAAATTTAAATTACTTTGAATTATAGTGTTGGTATTTTGAAAATTCAGTTATATTTCTTGGAATTTAGAGTAAAGAGAAAATAGAACTATGGGCAGAAGAGGTATGCTCTAGCATATTCCAAAGGGGTAAAAATAAGTAATTAAGTTGTTAAAACTGTAAACTTCAAGAAAAGTTTGAGCCAGGGTTGTTATATCTGTTAATCAGGAAAGTGAAGCACAAACGATGGCAATTTCAAGGCCTGTAGAGTAACAGAATGAGTTCAAAACCAGACTCAGAAACTAGGGGAGACCCTGTCTTCAAATGTAAGTCAAATAATAAACAACAGAAATTTTTGGTTAGGATGCAGGTCATTGTTGGAATGCTTGTCCAGCATGTAGAAGGCCCTAAATTCAATTTCCAATAAGATAGCTCACTTAGTAAAGTACTTGTCTTGCAAGGAGAAGGATTTGAGTTTGATCTCCACCACCCACACAAATGCAGGGTGTGGTAGCTGTCATCCCAGTGATGGGGAGGAGAAACAGGTTGGTGCCTAGAACTTGCTGGCCAGATTATATAGTCTCACTGGCAACCTCCTGGATAATGAGACACCCTTTCTTAAAAAGAGGTGGACAGTAGACCTGAGAATGACAACCAAGGTTTTCCTCTGGCTTTCACATGCATGTACATAAAGATGTGCATGCACTTATATAAAAATCAGGTGTGCTTGCATGCATACACATCTGCACTATACATACATCCTCAATATAAACAAACAATAAATAAGGAAAATTGCAGCCACTTTCTAAGGATAATGTATTACAGTCCTTACAATCTAGACTTCTATTTAATCTTAGTAACGATGAATGCTTTATCTCAGTCTCTGGAGTACTGAGTTGAGGGTAGAGTGCCAGCTCACAACTGGGGAGATTAGATAGATAGATAGATAGATAGATAGATAGATAGATAGATAGATAGATCGATAACATGCAACAGGTTTCAATACATTAAGTGTGACCTACCCAAGTATAGAAGCTGACTAAGTTTGTGAGGAACACCTTAAATGGATTTGTAGAGGCTCTTAGAATTCTATGGAAGTCCTCATAATTTTTTTTCTAGAGGAGAAGCTAATAGTAAACAAATACACAGATAAAAATTAACTCATAATCAAAAGAGACAAGAGTTTGGCTTATTGTATTTTCACATAAAAGGATTGTTGTCTGTATTATGTCAATTGTGTGACAAGAGTAGGGTGCCCTCTAGACTCCAGTAACCACCTACAAAAGCTGGTGAGCCAGTCACACATTAATGTCTATGTTATTTCTCCCTTCCTTACTTCCACTCTACCTTTACTTTCAAATGGTGGAAGAACCCTAATGAGAGGTCTTAGGATAGTGTGGAGGTAAACATGAGGCAAATCCTCAGTAGGCAGTGAGGGTCTTTGTTCATGTCAGGAAGAAGAAAAGTCTTCCAGCAATTGTCAAATAAGGAAATAGCCTGACCTTGGAATCACCATATGTCTCAACAGACAATAGAGGTCCTAGTCACAGAAAAGTTATCATATATCCAGCCACTAGTACCTGGACAGCATGTGCTCACGCATAGGGGCCAAAAATCCCACAGGGGCTTATAAGGAACTCTGGCTGGTGTGTGTATGTGTGTAGTGTAGATATGTGGGATATGCAGGTGTATGTGCACTTATGGTGCCCCAAATGCTTGCCAGCAGTGATTTTTGTTGTTTTTTTTTTTTCACCTGCAGTGGAAGGAGTGCATTAATGTTTCCCAATCCATCACTCTTATGTTTGGTCTTCTTTGTGAGCTGGAGTCTTTTTTTTTTTTTTCTTTTCTTTTTTTCCTGATTCCACGGCTTGCACAGCTTTAGGGACTCTCAGGTCTTTGCTCCCTTGTGGGTCTGGGGTTACCAGCACATGTGGCCATGGAATCTGGAGATACGAACTTGGGCAGTCTCAGGCACCCTAAGACCCTCATGCTTGCACAGGAGGCACTCTAATCCACTAAGCAATCTCTCCACCCCTGTTATTTTTATTTATTTATTTAATTTATTTACTTTTGGTCTTTCGAGGTAGGGTCCCACTCTAGCCCAGGCTGACCTGGAATTCACTATGTAATCTCAGGGTGGCCTCGAACTCATAGTGATCCTCCTACCTCTGCCTTCAGAGTGCTGGGATTAAATGGGTGCACCACCACTTCACACACCCCTGTTATTTTTAAATTTAACACATATTCATTTTTTACTACTTTCATTTCTTTTCCTGTATTTTTATTATAACTCCCACACATTTCTTCCAACTCCTACTCCGGAGCCTGTTCTACTCTACAAACTCTACAAGTATTCATAAAAACAAATGATGAAATTGAAAGTTGTTGCTTATTAGTTCCTAGGATGACCTAAGTGACTCACTCTTCATCATTGTTATTGTCTTTCATGACAAAATAAAAGACTGAATTTGCAACTGTGATTTATATATGCTTACTCTTTGGACTATTAAAAAGGCACTTGCATCCTCACAGAATCTATGCATTTCAAAGCCTCTTGAGGCGACATAAATGTAATTAGCCAGTTATTGTTAAAGAGCTTCTCATGCAGGAATCTTGCTGAAATCAGCTTTATTGCAGATAGATGTACTAGAGACTAAACTTTTGCCATTTCAATTGTAGAACTTATTTTTCTTCATATGGTCTCTCTCAAATATGTTCAAATCACTGTGTTTTCCAAGTTGTGCTAATTCAAATCTTCAGAAAGTGAATACTTGATAACTTAAGCTAAACATGGACATCCTTTTTGTTTGTCTTACTTTTTTTTTTTTTTTTGAGGTCTTGTTCTAGCATAGGCTGATCTGGAATTCACTCTGTATTCTCAGGCTGGCCTCGAACTCACAGCGATCCTCCGACCTCTGCCTCCCAAGTGCTGGGATTAAAGGTGTGCACCACCACGCCCGGCTGTTTTGCTTACTTTTGAAAAGCTTTTCATAGTTTTATGTGTTAAATGAGGAAATTGAATTCCATGAGGTTAAATAACTTGCCCAAATATACAAAAGAAAATGAAAGTTGAACTACATTTTAATTCATGGTTGACTTTCAAAGCCCATCTAAAGTTGAGCTTCTGGGGATCTTTTACCAAAGCTACTAGGTTCATTTATAATTTTGTGTATATGTATTGAGGGTATGTTACCCCCCCAGTAAACAAGATTCTCACAAATCTAATATATACAAAGAAATTAATTGCATGACATAATTTGCAAACTATGAAAAGGAAAACATATATTTTACATAATTCTTGAGCAGATTTTGAATCAAATTTTTTTGATCCAAAACAATTGTACAAATTAAATAAGTATATACCTGTCTTAGATCAAGAAAGAAGGGCACATTGCCTGAGCTCAGAGTAAGGAAATGGTGTCCTACCCCTAAGGTTTTTGGTTAGAATATAGGTTAAATTGACATAAAACAAATCAATAGGATAAAAAATTCAATTATAAATGCATGAATAACAAAAATAACAAGAATGAGACTAAAGGAAGAGTCATACAATATATACTTACATATCATCATGAACTTCAAAAAATAATAGGGATGAGAGGCTTATAGGTGATGATGGATGCAAATGATAGGAAAGTGATGTAAGGAGAGGAATCATTGATTACCTACATCCCTTTCCCCTATCTTCTATGAATAGGATGAATAACTTTCTATAACTCAAGACTCCTATGAACTACTTATTCTCACTTTATTTTATAGACTTTTTGTTATTCAGCTCTAAGAGAGCATAGGGTATTTTTTTTTCCTTTCTTCACAACTGACATCTTGGAAATTCTTTGTCTAAACCTACCTTCAAAGCTTTTATGAGCTTTAACTGTTGCTCCATCTAGCTATGATGGGTCATCTGCTGGTTTTACTGTCTGTAGAACATTCCTATGTGTAAGCTATAGCAAGTTATGGGAGAACTTTAGAAAAGCAAACTGGATTGTTCACAGATGCCCATGCAAGATTCTTTGAAATACATTTAGGAGAAGTCAAGTGTGCCAAAAGTTCAGAGACAGGATGTTTATGGCTGTCCTGGAATTATCAATTTAGGGATAAATTTCTAGGGAACCTAATAATTTTGAGGTAGAATCTATCCTGCTAGATCTTCAAGACAATATTTTATTACAAATAAAGTTTTTTATTAAACAACTTGAATTTTTAAAACTTTATTTATTCATTTATTTGTGTGTGTGTGTGTGTGTGTGTGTGTGTGTGTGTGCACAGTCCAAGATCTCCTGCTGCTACAAATGAATGCCTATTCAAATTTATGTGGGTGGCTGAGGAATTGAACTGATGCTGACAGGCTTTGCTACAAGAGCTTTAACCTCAAAGCCTGCACTCAGCATGATTTTTAACTTCTAAATATTTTGGACATATGATACATGATGCTCCATAAAAATGATTCAAATCTCACACAGCATAACATCATATGCCTATACTATTAAAAGGTAGATAAATAAATACATGGTGTAAGTATATAAAGAAGGAAGAGTAGATATATAAAAGGATGCATTTTGAAAGTAATGTCTGTGCAGTGAAATTACTTTGTCTGATGAAAAATCCAGATTCACAAACTAAAGATAATGAGGTAAATTCTATACTTCCTGGGTATAATAGTGCATTATAATCAATACAGGCTACAAGTAAGGTCAAGCAAGTCTGAACTGAAATCTTTATTCTGCCACTAACTAGCTCTATAACTTTAACAAGCTACAAGAACTCTGAAATTGCATCACTTCACTGTAGGTTGTTAAAAATATTCTCATTGTCCCTCTAGAAGAGTAATTGGTTTTAAAAATGCTTTTCCTAAGTATTAGAAAGTTTATTGTTCACTGAAATTTACATAATGTAAAATCTACAAGATTTTAATTAATTAAAAAGTGAACTCAAGCATCATGCTCACAATAGGCTATAATATGCATTTGTAATAGGATTGTGTACAAAACTGTAGTATCAGTCATTCCACCAATAAACAGTATCTATATTTCACAACTTCTTTGTAAGCTGGATAAATTATTGTAGAACAATAATGGCTTTCTAAAAACTTTGGACAAAATAAAGTTGACTTTGCTTTATGTATGAAAACCATCTAAACTGTATTGCAAAAATATGTTAAATGCCACTAAGAAGGAACTTAAATGAGAGGCATATTTGGGAAGATTATGTGAACCAGTATCTGTTAACCATTTACTACATTTCTTAGTAGGCCATTGGTAAATATTGTTTCTCTTTTCTTTGTTGATACTCTGTGTTCTTTGTAGGAACATCACATCACATCATTTAGCATTGCACCTGGAATTCTATCATTGGAGAAATGAAATTTGAAAACAAGTACAGTTTTAAAAATCCCCATAGGAAACCATTTATAATGCAAGTAATCATAGGATTAAAGCAGGAAGATGTCCACTTTAGGGTTAGGTCGGACTACATAGCTATTTTAAAAGAATGTCTTGTATTTACACATCTATCTTCCTAGAAGATCTCATATTTACAGTAGCTATAATTTAACATCTCTATGGTAAAGAATTCAAAAAAAATAATGGGAGATTATCATAGAGAAATGGAGAAAAGGAAGGTGCAAGAAATAGTGCCAAAGAACTCTAAAGGTTGAGTGTTTGAACATACCTTTCATCAGGAAAGTAAGGAAAATATGATCCAAATTAACTAGATAAAACCAATCATAAATAACTATTCACATTGGAAAAAAACAGTGGAGGCTAGTTTTCTTTTCCATATTTTGGGCAGCTAAATGAATAATGCATTTATAAATGTTTTATAAGCATGATGGGACTGATAAGAGAAGAACCTTGCCAAAGCTAAGCTAAGGAATTTGAAATACACACTGTCATAAGTCTAGTAACATGACAAACCTTAAATTGAATGGCATTAAGGAGCATGTAGAAAACAATCAAAGAAATTAAAAGCAGTGCATTGGTGAAGTGTTCATAAGCTAGTTCATGGGGAGGATGAAGGAACCTTTAAGAATCTCTGGACAGATGAAATGATAGACTGGCGAAACATCTGAAAACTAGAATTTGTAGAACTACAGAATAACAGGGACAGAGCATTTTAGGAATTTCTTGCTTGAGAAAATATGTGAATCATTATTGTGAGGACTATGAGAAATAATTTTGACGCTACGTAAGATGTTTTTTTTTTGTTGTTGTTGATATCTTCTAATGTTGGGGCATTAACCAGAAACAAAAATGCAACAGCAAAAGCTTTGAAGAGTGGGACAGTGGCATGTAGTTTGTATATGAAGGACTATATGCTCTTCCTCGTCTTGAGGTTGAAATAGAAGGCTACTGTAGTTATGATGAGGCAGAGGAAAAGCCTTCCTAAGTTAAGAACCACTGGAAATGATGGTTCACTGGATAAGATGTTTTCTGTGCAAGTGTAAGTACAAGAGTTGGATCCTTAACACCCACATAAATACACATGGGTGTGGCAGCTCACCTGTAATCTCAACACATGAGTGATGGAGACAGGAGGTCCCTAGGGAAAGTTGGCTAACTAGACTGGCTGAATGGGAAAGCTCTGGTCCAAATGAAAGACTGTGCCACAATGAATAAGATAGACAGTGATGGAGGAAGACACTTGGAAGGTAGCAATGCTCACTACCCTACCACCAACGTGAGAAAGATACTTTGCCATCAACCTCAGGCCTCCCCATGTACCTACACACACATGCACATAGACACTTACATATTTGCTCAACACAACCACCAATGTGAGAAAGACACTTTGCCATCAACCTCAGGGCTCCACATGTACCTACACACACATGCACATACACACTTACATATTTGCTCAACACACATATGAATGTTCATGTCCATACATGCACACCACACAAGCATGCACATGCCAAAAAAATTAAATCTTAGCATGAAATGGAAATCAGAACATTTAAAATAGGGGCTAATTTTCAATACTCAATTTATCTCTATTATCATGGTTTTAAAACTTAGAGTATACATTCAACTCATTATTTGGAAAGTTGTTAAGAACCAATCATTCTGAGTGTGGTGACTTGACTATAAATGGCCCCCCATATCCTCAGGTGTTCGTAGTTAAGCTTCCTACTTAGTTCTTAGCTGATAGAGGCTTTGGAAGATGGAGCCTTGCTGGAGAGGCTTGTTGCTGGGGACAGACTTTGGGATTGATTACTCCAGCTCACAGTATGTTCAAAGCCATTTTGCTCAGACTGTCCTTTCACTCTCTGCTGTTGATGTATCATGAAGTGACCCAGCTTCCTCTGCCATGAAGATTCCCATCAAAACTATAAGCAAGAAATAAATACTTTCCTCACATAAGATGCTTTTTGGTCAGGTGTTTTATCCCAGCAATGGAATTTAACTGCTATACTGAGCTTTTAGTTAAGAGATCCCAGGATACAGGTCAGTTATCTATCTGTTATGTATCTATCTATTTATATATGTATGTATGTATCTATCTCTCATCTATGCATGTATCAACTTCATCTACTGTCTGTCTTCTGTCATCTATATAACAATCTGTCTATATATCAAATCTAAAATCTATTATCAGACAATTTTTATGTTGGTAGTCTGAGGAATATATTCACACAAATTATGCATTGTAAAGTAAATAAGTATATGTAGATATATCCTAGTGTATATTCTATTATTCTGTTATACTTATTGAATTAGACTGCCTCTCACAAGTGTCTCAACTATTGATCCCATTTAGTTGTAACAGAAGTCCTTCAAGTTAGTTTAACTATATTGAATAAATTGCTGTTGTCATAGAGTTATAACAACAGAATAGAATTCCTACTCCTTCAGACTTTAGGGAAAGAAAATTGAAAACACCATCAACAAGCCTAAAGTAAAACTTAGGTTTATATCTCTAAATAACATTGAACATACATTTTGAAGAATTAAAGCAAATCAAATACATGTTATATGTTGTATAATTTATTTTAGTCACTTCAACAGTCCTAATGAAATACACTTCTTCACATTGACTTTAAATAACAGTCTTGGATGGTCAAATTGCCTGATTCAAAATCCCACAATCCAAGTGTGCCCGGATGCATTTTTATAAACTCCCACAATGAACAGTTAACTTATTTAATTGTTTTAATTATTGTTATTGCCATCAATAAGGTGTATAATTAGTGCACTGGATATAATAAATAAGTTTTAACTGGTAATATTTGGCATATTCAAAATATAGCTACATATATGTTAAAGTGGTTATTGAGATGGAGAGATGGATCCAACGTTTAATGTCTGGTCTGTCTCTCTCTGCTTGCAAATAAATAAATAAATAAATAAATAAATAAATAAATAAATATATCTGAAAAAATAGTTTTAAAGTGATTATCAAAGTCTTATGCTGCCTTCTGCAAATAAGCAAAGACTAAGAATTCATGGTCACATTGATCATTTGTAGAAATGGTCAAGATAAGAAAGAATGAGTTAGGGATAGAGGGAAAGTAATGGTATCTTGTATTAATGAATGAGTTATTGCTGTGGGCACACAGAAATTATTAGGTTGCTGTGCTCTGAGTAAGTGACAAGACTGGATATGAGGACTATCCACATGAGGGATGACACGAAGGAGTATGCATCTCTTGTATCTCATCATAAATGGGATGCTGATGTATTCTTCCATGTTTGAGTATGTGGAAGTGTTTAGAAGGCTTCAGAAATCATCTTTTGTAGGAGATTTTAGTGAAACCCTAGGACAAAACATGAGAGATACTTGGTTAAGCAAAAAAATGAATGCTGTTAATTTATGCTTATTTGAAATTGGTTGTCTAAGGAATGGTTACCTATGTACTAAATATAGTAAAAAATAAACAAATAGAGATTGTGACCTAGAGAACAAGATATGCCTGAGATAACCATACATGAACTATTGAGTGATCTGTTTAATAACACAGTGATTTTTCTAAATGAATTTTAATTGTTAAATTTCTAGATTTAAACAAACATGTGTATTATATAGAAGCATATGAAGGTCAATTTTTCCATTTCCGTGCATGAGGTATAAAAAATTAGTGAGCTCCATAGCCTGTACCCCTAAAGTTATTCCTAGATATTTGATTTCTATGTAGTTCTATATCTAGATAATGATTTTTTTAGAATTGTTGGTAACTGTGATAACTATATTTAGGTGTTAACTAGAACAAAGACTTTCCAGATATCTGCTAATTTTTTTTGTATGATTTGAGGGTTACATGTCTCCCATAGATAGGAACATGTATTTGAATACTTGGTTCCAAGCTGATTAAACTGACTTGGAAGGTTATAGAACTTTTAAGAAGTTGTGGAGCCTACGGACGGTCACTAAAAGTGGACCTTGAACATTATAACCCAGCCCTGCTTCTTGTTTTGTCTCTGCTTCCTGATCCCCTAAGTTGTGAAGCACTGCTTCTTCATTCTACTAGTTGGAGTAGCTTCAGCCACCATGCCTTCCCTGAAATGATGGCCTGATCCTCTGAAACTGAAACCATGAGTAAAAGTGTGGTACTTTGGTCAGGTATATTTTGCAAGGATAACTAATACTATATATAAACACCATATTATATATATATATATATGTGTGTGTGTGTGTGTGTGTGTGTGTGTGTATAAGTATTTATAGATGATGGGATTTAAAATGAGTGGATAAGATCAGCCTTCTAGCCTGGTGTGGTGGCGCATGCCTTTAATCCAAGCACTGGCACTTGGGAGGCAGAGGTAGGAGGATCGCCATGTGTTTGTGGTCACCCTGAGACTGCATAATGAATTCCAGGTCAGTCTGGACCAGAGTGAGACCCTACCTTGAAAATCCAAAAACAAACAAAACAAAAAAAAAAAAGATCAGCCTTCTTCTACCATTGGAGGAAGTATCACCTACTTGGATGAGGACTGAATAAGGACAAATGAAAGACAAGTTTGCCTTCTCTCTACCTTTTGGAGCTTGGGCTGGCTTCCCCTGCCATGGACATCAAAATTCCAGGTTCTCTGACCTTTGGGCTCTAGAGTTTATATACATAGCCATTCTGAAGTTCTTGGGCTTTAAGCCTCAGACAGAGAGCAACACTCTCAGGTGTTTTGGTTCCATGGCTTTCAGCATTAGACTGAATCATTTCATTAAGGTGCCATATCTCCAGTTTTCAGATGGCCTACCATGGACATTTTCATCCTCTATAATCATATGAGACAATTCCATAATAAGTAATCTCATATCGCTATCATCAATCTATCACCTATCATCTATTTATCTATATATGATCGATCTTCACTCTATTATTTTCTTACCTATGCTATTGATGCTTCCTCTCTGAATTATCTTGTAAATACAGCTAAAATCCTTGTAGGTACTAAGAAGTATGCACACTCAAAATTTAAGATAAAATGTCAGCTCTGCAATTTTTGTTTTTCTGGTACCTCCTTACATAAAGCAATCAGCATTTATTTCTTATAAGGCTATGGGTAAGAAAAAGTATATAAGACAGTTAATTGGTGATATTTCTAGACTTTGAAAACATGTGTACTATCTGGAAGTATTATAAAGTCATGTTACACTTCCATGTATTATGTATAGAAATTTGGTGAGCTTCATAGGCTATATCATTAAAAATGTTCCTAGACATTTGATTATTTGATTTCTATGTAGTTCTATGTCTGGATACTGACGTTTTAGGATTGTTTCCAACTGTGATGATTAAACTTACAGTCTTTTGCCCCTAGTCTTCTGAGGATATATATATATATATATATATATATATATATATATGATGTGAATTTATTTTTAGAAATAAAAATATACCTAATCAAAAACTTTGGTAATAATGATTACTCATTATTCCAAAACTACATATTAAGTATTAGAACTGAAGGTGAGGTATGGAAAATGGTTTTTATTTTGTCTGGAGTAAAACAAAGCAAAACAACAAAAAACAACAGCCAAATCTGTCCTTACCAATTATCTCTCCTTACCCCGAGCCTCCCAATAGAGTTTTAAACCAAGCAGAAAAGCACAATGACAATGAAAGTACAAATTCTTATGCCTGGTGTATTCCATTGATACAAAAGGAAGAGCTTGATTGAAACATAATATTTAATCTTGAGGTTACCTTTTTGTGATCTGATAAATCCAAAACATAAATAACACTGTTTTGTCCAGAAAGATTACAAATTTATTCGTGTGAAAGTACAAATTTGAAAGAGAATGAAAAAAATATATTATAATAATCTAAGTATGTATAGGTTTAACTTTGAATAACTGGTGGGTACAATTGGTACAATACTTAATTTAATTTATCCAATAGGCTTTCTTATATAGGTATAATAATTTCTTATATTAAATGAGAAAATTGAGACAAACAGAATTTAAATGACTGCTCAAGCTTGTAAAAAGTAATGCAATCTAATAAATGAAAGATAATCTCATTTTGAACTATTTGTCTAACATTGTGTCATCAAAACTCTTTATAAAGATTACATGCAAAAGTAGATTTATTTATCCATTTTAGTATAGTCACATTTAATATTTGGTGAATTCCTACGTTTAAGGGCCATGCTTCACAGTTCTAACTTATTTACTACATTTTTTATGATTTAAAACACATATATATTTTGCTCACATTTACCCCCATTAAGTTCTCTTGTCTCCTTGTCACTCGTGTTGTACCCTAACTTCTTCCAAAGACCCCTTTCTTCTTTGAGGTCTGTTTTTGTGACCTATTGACTTCAATAAGAGTTGCATGCATAAACTTGGGTGCAGGGTTATTTACTAAACATAGACAACTTATCAGTGGTTATTCCACTGAAGAAAATGTGTCTCCCTACCAAGCATTAACTGTTAATAGCTCTTTATGGAGAAGTAGTACCTCCTGGGCCTTTCCTTTATACATGATGGAATGTTGAAATATGGTCAATCTTGTTGAGATCTTCTGCTGGTAACTACTGATGCCATAAGTTCCTGAACATAATAGCCAGGTTATGTCTGAAAGATAGCATCTCATGGCATTTTGGCCTGTCCTTTGGCTCATACATTCTTTACAGCCTGATGTTCTCTTAGCCAGGCAGAAAGTGACATTGATGCCAATTTAGGACTGAACACTCAACAATCAATAAGTTCTTCTCAGCACTTTGCCCAGTTATGATTCTCTGAAGTAACTATTTAATTCTATAAAAACAAGTTTCTCTGATCAAGGCTGATAGCAGCACTAACCTATGGGCATAAACATAAATATTAGGAGGTAACTTAACAGGTGTAAGTCTATTTTGCAAAACAGTAGTAGGTTACCATGTAGGGCTTTTGATTGCTCAGCTACAGGCTTTTAACTAGGTTTGCAGAGATGAATTCCCTCCTGTGGAGCAGGCTTCAATCAGAAAATGATTAGTTACTCCCATAATAGATGTATCACTACTGAACAAGTGGACACATCTTGTCTGGCAGGTCAGTATTATAACATGTGGGGTCTACCAGTGAGTGAGATCATGGATGACTTTTACCCCTACACTCTGCACAGTAGTTTCTTTTAGCAAGGAGAAAGCTTCCATTATATTTTTTAAACACCGTTATTTAAAATATTTGACCATGAAGTCTTTTTCCTTGTAGGGCGGATTACAATATTTATGATAAGAGAAATTCGAAGTTTTATCTCCATGAAGAATCAAATTAGCAACATTAGCCCAACTATGAATGAGGGACAAAATAAGAAGTCAATTGTTCATTTATTTTTGAACACTTATATCTTTATTAATATTTGTTAGAAACTATGATAGTTGATATGGAGAGAAAAATAAGATAGAGATCCTGTTTGCAAGAAATGTTTTGATGAGGGAGAAACAATGAATATCTTGGTGGTGTTTAATCATTCAGATTAGTGTCTTACAAAATAAATCTTGTAAGAAGCTAGGTCCCTGAAAGTCAACCAGTTTAACCAGGTTTTAGTCTAAATGGAGATAACTACAAAAAGCATGCCCAATTTCAGTTGTAATAGCACCTCTGTTCTTTCACAATCCAGTTTTCAAATTTTATCACAAAGAAAAGAGCTAAAACTCCACAAAAAAATACACATACTATGTATATAACAAAGGAAGAACGGTTTGGTTCCAGAAATTATAGAGATGCATAAAGTGTATATAATTAAAGCTACTCTGATGAAAATTAAATCTTCAGTTGATTATTTTCTCCACTGTTCAAAATAAAGGATAGCATTTACTAAATCATAATATTGTACATAGAAATTAACTTGGATATAACAAGAAACTAAAGAAAACTAAATATAGATAGTGTAGTGCATTCCTATAATCCAACAATTGGGAGACTCCAGGTGGTGGGCTTTTGGTATGATTTTGAGGCCAGCTGGGCAACGTAAGTGTGCTTAAAGCCAACTTTGGATATGTTGAGAAAGCTTATTTCAATTAAAACAAAACAAAACAAAAACCAGGGCTAGAGAGATGGGTCAGTAAACAAAGTAGATGGCCCAGTGTGTAAAGAAAGTATTTGTCACACATGTGAAGGCCTGAGTTCAGATCATCAGTGTGATGGTTTATATTAGCTATCAACTTGACAGGACCTATAATCACATGTGATAGATTATCTTCCTTAGGTTAATTGAGGTAGGAAGACCCACCTTATCTATGGACAAAGTCCTGAACTATGTATACACACACACACACACACACACACACACACACGCTGGCAGAACAATAGCATTCATCCCTCTGCATCCTCACTATGAACTGAATGTGATCAGCTGCTTCAAATTCTTGTCATGTCTTTCCCACTACAATGGACTATACCAGTAAACTGAAATAAACCATTCCTCCCTTAAACTGAATTTTTAAAATATTTTATTTACTTTTTGAGAGAATGGGAAAGAAGTAGTTATATAGAGAGAAGGAATGGGCACCCCAGGGCCTACAGACACTGTAAATGAACTCCAGATGCATGTGCCAACTTGTGCATCTGGTTTCCATGGGTATTGAGGAATTGAACCTGGGTCCTTAGGCTTGCAGGCATGTGCTTTCAGTGCTGAGCTATCTTTCCATCCCTAAACAGACTTTTTGTGAGGTATTTTGTTTCAGTGATGAGAAGGTAACTAATGTTCCCAGGATCCATAAATGTTAAGCATGATGGTGTGTGCTTGCAATCTCATCCTTTGGGAAGGCCAGAGATTGGATCCCTGGGGCTTACTCACTATTGGAGCCAAATCAAGGAGCCAGGGCTTCAGCAAGAGACTGTATCTATAAAGTAGAGCACTAAAACCACTACACATCTGGTCACCATATACACATACATGCACATTCATGCACACCATATACAAAAAAAATTATGAATAATATTTGATTTTGAAATGTTGACAAATATAAAAGGAAGAGGAAGAGGGAAATTTTAGAATAGATTATAACTATGTGGAATTCAAATCTGAGTAAAAGACACAGGAGCAGTCATATAGATAATGTCTATGGCTTCTTGAGTTGAGACAGGGGTAAATATAGATGTGAAGATGTTTTGGTATCAGAGGTGAAAATGCTTATTATCTGTCCCTTTATAGAAATATGTGTTAATTTTTGTTCTATTCTATAAATACTTAAGGTTTTATACTGATTCTGATATATTCCATCTCTTCTTACTTTTAACATTGTTACTCTTCATTTTAATGAAATATATTTTAATATAAAAATCTAGAAATATATTTTAATTTTTCATTGACTGTTAGGATGTATGACTAGAAAATACAACTATCCTGTATTTCAATATGCTTATATAACAACAAATTTTCTGCTTGAGTTCTTTCTCAATAGCTTTTTGCTTGAATGAGATACTTTGTATAATACTTTACCTGTGTATATTATTCATATATGCATATTAACTGAATCAAGACACATTGTATTTTATGATGCATTCTTAGAAAACTTAACTGCCTGACTCAAATCATGAAAAATTCTTAGCAAAAGTAACATTAAGATAAATTACAACATTTTAAAACAGGTTTTAAAATGTTTAGGGGCAGCTGTAATGGTGCAAGCCTTTAATCCCTTCACCCGGGTGGCAGAGGTAGGTAGGAGGATTGCCTTGAGTTTCAGGCCAGCCTTAGACTACGTAGTGAATTCCAGGTCAGCCTGGGCTAGAGTTAGACCCTACCTCAAAAAAAAAAAAAAAAAAAGAAAAGAAAAAAAAACACAAAAATGTTTAGGTTTACCAAGCAATAATCCATGAGTAACTTTTTAATTTATTTTTCATTTTCATAGTTAATAATTTTCCTTCCTTGAATTGTATTTTTAAAGGTTTTGTAAAAATATTTTATTTATTTAAGGAGAGAGAAAGAGGGAGAGAGAGAGAGAATAAGTGTGCCAGGGCCTCCAGACACTGCAAACAAACTCCAGAACCTTGTGCCACCTTCTGCACCTGGCTTATGTTGGTACTGGGGAATTGAACCTGGGTTCTTAGGCTTTGCAGGATAGCACATAAACTGCTAAGCTTTCTCTCCTGGACCTGAATTGTATTTTTAAAACTTAATTCAGTGAAAGTTGTACTGGTGGTATACTTTTACTCTTTGTTTATATGAAAATATGTTAATTAGCTTGCTGGGCAATAATTTTTTGAGTAGTTAATTCTAAAAGGTAAGTTATTTTTCTCAAAATTTGAAGGAAATATTTGACTTTTCCCTTTTAGCTCATGTTGTGGATAATGTTGGCAGCAATCAGTTGAAAATAGAGGAGGTAACAGCATTGAATATGCAGTAGTTAATTCTGCAGTTTTTGCCCAAAGAATTGTCACATAATAATAACAGGATCTGAGAGGGTCTTTATGTTCATTTTATTTTGGCTTTTCAATGAACAGGTGCTAATTAAATTCTGAAGAGGACAATCAGTTCAAATTTTACTCTGCTTAATAATACTACAAGATCTCCATTTGGCCCAGTAATTTTAAATTTGAGAGTTGGGCTTCTTTCAGAGTTATATTGAGAAAATGTGAGCAAATAAATGACAAACCTGGCAATGAACATTTCTGGCTTAATCTTCCACTTAATTTCTAAATTAGGATGCTAACTACCTAAACTCCATCAAGCACACACTGCTATTGAAATTTCTTTCATCACCTCACTGTCCCTACCCCTTGATACACTCAAATTATCACTGAATATTAACTCCAAAATACACCCTATTTCGTTTCTTTCTTAAGACCAATAACTATGAAGCATGCAGATCATAAACCAAATCTAGCAGGAAGAAAAACTATAAACCCATGTCACCTTGTTCTCATCTTTTGTGTTGGGCATATTTGTGAAAACAAAAATTCATTTCTCTCTAGGGCACTTTCCTTGGGATGGTCACTCTAATTTCTTGTGCCATTGTGCTTTTCTCTTTCATTTTTTTTCTGACTCCAAAGATTAGAGGATTAAAAAAATATGCTGTTGACTATAGATATATTTACTGACAAATTTACACTGACTAAATTCTCATTTTATCCCTGTTCTCCTTCACATAAAAGGGTAGAGCAAAATAATATTTTTGCAGAAAATTCCCCTTAGTTGATCCAACTGTCAAATTATTCACCACTTTGGTTTCTATCTAAAATCTTTTGATAGAAATAAAAGCCCTAGCAATAATGAGTGATTACTTTCCATAGCTTAAGTGATCACTGGTCAGAAAGGCAGCATGAGAATGATTTTGTGCAAATCACCTATGGAAGGAAAATATATAGTGTACTAAGCATTCTATTCAGTGTGACTTCTTGTACCTTGGATGCAAGAATATTATAGGTCATATAATGGCCTATATCAACATATTAGGCATAGTCAGAAGGTGATAGAATACACCTGGTTTCTCTGACATTAATGTGATAAATAATTCCCCTTTTTCCATGTTCTGATCCTGTCCAACTAATTTAAACATTATAATAATTTATCATTTATATTTAGATTTTCATTTTAAATAATTGGTTTATTTACTTTGGATTGTGATTTATTGGCTGTTTTAGTTTTAGATATATCAGTAACATCTTGGTCACAGAGATAAAAGAAGGGTATTTTTAAAGATTTAGTTTTTACTTTATTTTCCTAGTTTTTTGAGTTAGGATTTTGCTGTAGCCCAGGCTGACCTGGAATTTACTATGTAATCTTAGGGTGGCCTTAAACTCAGAAAGATCCTCCTACCTCTGTCTCCTGGGAGCTGAGATTAAAGGCATGCACCACCTCACCTGGCTTATTTTCCTATTCTTAAAAATATTTTAGCTGGGTATGCTGAGCCATTTCTCCAGCCTCATCCTATTTTCTTGTTCTTACAAATATAGCTATATTGGCTTGATGTGGAAGAGTGAAAAGAGGCACAATGAAGACATGAAGATGCAGGGTTTCTAAATGCTGCCCTACCACCCACTAATGGAAGTTACTTTGCTTTGTTTTCTGAATGTTAACACCTTCATTTGAAAAATGTAGGTGTTGCTTGGCATGGTGGTGAATGCCATTAATTCCAGAACTCTGGAGGGTGAGGTAGGAAGATCAGTGTGAGTTTGAGGTCAGCCTGAGCTACAGAGAAAAATTTAGGTGTTTCAACTACTTCTCAATATTTCCCAGGTACAGACAATTATAATTAGGTAATATATAACAGTTAATGTATAATTCATCAATGGCTTACATCAAGATTAATATAAGTACAGATGTATAACAATTAGTATTCAAATATATATTTGGATTCTAGCAAAATGTAGGAGTGAATAAAGCATGACTATTGGAAACAGGATATGGAGAAGAACATGGAAGGAGTTATTGTATAGATGTACAGTATATGGTTGAAATAAATTATCTTGAATTGTGCATTAAATTTTTAAGGAGAGCCATCAAGTAGGCAATTGGATATACAAGTCATGAGGTGAAGTGGGTAATGCAGCCTAAGGATATAACTTGCAGTCAGCAGTTAGAAAAAAATTGCACTCATGATACTGATGGAGATAAGGAAAGTACTTAGTAGTGAAAAAAAATGGAAAAGATCATGGGACTGTATCTCAAAAGTATCTGATGCTATTGATATCTTATACATATCCCCTTGTAATTTATCATTTTATACATATTAGTGCAACTTCTAAAGGTAAATATCAATGAATCTTGATTTTATTTTTAGTATCATATCTGGACACTAATTTTCAATCTGTCCTCAAGAACATAAAGTTGAAAGTACTATGAATCTAATGTCATTCTCTGAGAGCCAGCTGCCAATCTGTGATAATTATTGATAGACAAGTACCTACATTTATTTCACTTCTTTTGTGTGACAAAAATAGGTTGTATGTTTTTCACTACCTCTCATAGTATCCCAGTGAGATGAACTAGCTCTAGAATAGAAACGTGCTTTATTAGTCATCTGGCCTTCCTTTGCTTTCCTTATTTCTTCACTTCTCTGTTGGGGTTTACTCAGGACCTGATCCTGTGGGAGGGTGGGAGAAGAGTATCACATTAAAAAAAAAAATAACTTTAACAAAAGGTTGAAGACAAAAAAGAAATACCACAATAGCCAACTGTTAAATCTGTAAGGAAGAGTCATCAAGGTGACTAAAAACATGTGGTGAGTGATAGAAGGAGAGTACATTAACATCTGGTTTTAACAACATTGACAGGTCAGGTAAGATGGATACCAAATGTGGCTATTACATTTAAAATCAAAACCATCAATGATCTTAGAAATAGTGATGAAGAAAAATGTTAATTGAAGTGAGTTTTAAAATAGAATAAAAGAGCTGGGGAGATGGCTCATCATTCAGAGTGCTTGCCTGCAAAGCCTAAGGACCCAGGTTCGATTCCTCAGTGCCCACATAAAGCCAAATGCACAAAGTAGGGTATGCATGAGGAGTTTGTTTGCAGTGGCTAAAGGCCATGGAGAACTCATTCCCTCTCTATCCCTCCTTTCTCTTTCTCTGTGCTTACAAATAAATAAATGAATAAATAAATAAATACATTTTAAAATATGTGGTAAAAAAGGATTTATAGGAAGCCAGATAACAGTGTTGTTCTTATGTTCCTATAAGCAGAATGATTAGAGAAATGAGTAGCTAGAGAAAGATGAAACAAAAATAGGATTTTTTTAAATTTCATGTTCTTTTTAGTACTGCATGATCATGAAACTTGCTTGCTAATGGGCATGGTACATTAAGAAGGGAAAATATAATCACTAAGTGGGGAATTACTTACATGGTATGTTTGGATACAATATGGTTGTATTAGAGTGCTCAGGCAGAGTAGGAAGTCTTAGAAAGCAGTAAGGCAATTTAACATATTATTGTAAACAAACAGAGTATATGTGAATATAAGCAGATAGGTGTGGTAAATAAGTGAGGGTGTCTGGTAATTGCACTTAAGTGTGTGGTATGTACTGTCTAGACAATGATAAATCTGGTGGTAGTAATCAACTTTACCTGCCATCAGGATGAGCTGCTTTTCAACTTGGCTCCATGGCTTATTGTGGCTTTCTTATTACTCTCTAACTCAAGCAAAAGAGGCTACACCATTGCATAGTCCTATCAGAATCTGTGCCGTTTACTTTGCCAGTCAGCTTTCTTAAACTGCTGCCATTTAAACCTAGATATTTTGATGCCCCAATAGTATTGATTACCCTCCCAACCACAAAGCTGTGAGTGCTTAGTGCTGCATAAAAAATCACCAATAATATACTAACTTAATAGTGTACCAGATACACTATCTCAAAGTTCTGGATATTGAAATGCATGGTAGTTTTAGATTTGAGCACTGCTGGGAAATTTCCAAAGCCAAAATGAAGGGGTAAATTCAACTAACTTCTTGTCAAGTTCTGAATTGTAATTTACTTCATACTTACCCAAGTTGAAAGAACTTAGCAAATTTTAACTGTAGGAGTAGGGTCCTTATTCCGTTGATGGCTGTCAGCCAGGCCCACATTCAACACTAAGAGGCTCTTCACAGGTTTTCTCCATCTTTGGGACAAGAAGCAGATTATGATTCCAAGTGGATCTCAGGCTGCTTCTAGATTCTAATATACTTCATCTACTGTATTTAAATTTCTGGAATACACTTCGCATTTTATGAGTGTATGCAAATTATGTTAGGTCCACTCAGATCACTTTTTATGATCAATTGGTTACTAATTAAATACATGAGCAATATCACTTATGCTATGCAATAGCAAGACTGATACCAGGTCACCAAGATCATTTGACCTATTACAGTCTAACTTCAGGTTCCATGATTTATATCTGTTTCTCATGTAAAAATAAATTTATTGTGTATAAATTCCTTAAATTTCTATTCATTTACAGTAGTTACTCTTGTCCAAAATCTCTTCATCTAAGTTTAAGTGTTATTTTCTGAAGAAACCAAGTTAAATCTCACTCACATTATCTTAGTTCAAAGTTCAAAATCTCATCATCAAATCTAGGTGTTCAGTTGGAAATAAGGTTCTTTGGAGTAAGGTCTCCATCTAAGGACGTACAAAACTATAGAAACAAATTATATTTCCCCACTACTTTCAACATGCAATGATAAAAGTATAAGCAAACAATTGTAGTAGACATACAGTTCAAAGAGAGGAAAACAAAAAGTAAGAAATCACAGCTGTCCTCATTTTGGAAATCAAATCAGGCAAATGTTGAGTTTAATATGGATTGGTTTTTAGGGCTTGAACACTACTCTCTTTGTCCCTTGATTTTCCTCTCTGTGGTCTTAGATGTATGATGTAGTTTTTATTCTGTTTGGGCTTTTAAGTTTAACCCTTGAGTCATCCCTCCTTTTGGATGAAACAGGACATGTTTTGTATCTGAGAGACTTTATTCACAGATCCCTGCCAGCAGAATTTTTCAACCTCACAGCTTTTTATTTTGCACTATTTTTTGTCCTAGTAGTCTTACCTCACAGTGTATAGGTTGTCCCTTCACTCTACTGATCATTTCTTTGTCCATTTGGAAGCTTCCTGGTTATATATAATAGCACTTGTATCCTTTTCTTTTGTTTGCTGTGCTTTGATGATATTATTTTAATAAAAATTATTGCCATACAGGTTTTTGAATATTTGCATCTATATTTTCTTCTAATAGTTTCATATTTTAACATCATAAATATATATCTCATATCTGTTTCAGTTGGTTTCTATATTTGTTGAAATAAGGAATCAAATTTCATTCTTTAGAATGTTGGTCCTCGACATTCTCAGTATGGTTTATTGAGGAGGCTGACCATTTTTTCCACTATATGTTTCTTATGTCTTTTCAAAGAACAATTGGTTGTATGTGTGTAGATTTACTTCTGGGTTCTGTATTGTGAGCTTTAAACTAGCTAGTACCATGCTCTTTTTGGTTACTAGAGATCTGCAATGTCCAATGAGACAAGTACTTCTGTTGTAGTTACTTTTTTATTTTTCTCAATTTATATGATGACTATAATATATAATTTTAGTTTTATTACAATTTAATAAACCAGTAAAATATATGAGTTGATATAGAAATTGTGTGCATTAATCCTTCTAGTTCATAAGCAGGAGAATTCTCTGTGTTTCAAAATGTTCTTATACAGGTTCACTTGCTGAAGGTTTTGTCCATCCCCAGCTAGAGGCTCCACTGAAAGGTTACTAGATGATATGGATGCTGAGCTCATCAACATCATCTAATTAAAGGTAGGGTATAGTTTGGGAAATAGGGACAATGAGTTTGTTCCTATGAAGAGTATGTTATCCTAAAATCCTTCCTCTCTCTCAATACTTCCTGCTCACCATGTCCCTTGTGCATATCCTACCCCACTACAGCCCAGAAACAACATAGACAAATGATTTTGAACATAAACTTCTAAAACTATGAGCCAAAATAAATCCATCATCTTTTTCTGAATAAAATATTTTAAGACATTCTAATACAGGATATAATTAGTCACACTCTTTTTAATTCACTATATAGACCAGAATGGCCTTGAACATATAGTGATCTCCTTGTTGCAGTCTCATGAATGTTATGATTACAGATGTGAGCCACCATATTCAGCTGATCCTTCCAGGTAAGTTGCTTGGTAAATTGTTTTTCTCCTAGTTTGTGACAGGAGCAAAAAATTAACAAGTTAAGTAATACCGAGTGTTATCAAATTATTTTCCCTTATCTAATAATATTATCATTTTTTAAAGTTTAGACTTTGATTTTTTTGTGTAGTTTTGTTTATGTCTTTGAGAGAGACAGACAGAGAAAGAGGGAGAGAGAGAGAGAGAGAGAGTGAATGGGAGCGCCAGGGCTTCCAGCCACTGCAAACAAACTCCAGACACATGTGCCCCCTTGTGCATCTGGCTAACGTGAGTCCTGGGGAATCGAGCCTCGAACTGGGGTCCTTAGGCTTCACTGACAAGCGCTTAACTGCTAAGCCTTCTTTCCAGCCCAGTGTTATTTTATCTTTGTTCTTCAATCTATAATTGAGATATATTGCATTTTCTAATATGTTTATGATAATGAGCCAACCCCATTGGTCAGAAATAAACTACACTTGGCTGTGTTTTCCTTTTGATATGCTATTGGATTATATTTGCTATTATTTTTTGAAAATCTTTTCATGTATGATCTGCAATGATATAAGTTACAGTTTTCTGACTTCTTTCCTTCCTCCCTTCCTTCCTTCCTTCCTTCCTTCCTTCCTTCTTTCTTTTCTTCCTTCTTTCTTTGCTTTATTTTCATTCCTTTGTTTCTGAGTGTTGAAGATGGAACTCTAGTCTTTGCATGTGCTACGCAAATATTAAAACACTGAGTTATACGTCAAGCCCTTTAGTTTTCTTGTTTTGCTTTTTATTGTTTTAGTATCCAGAAATGCTGACTTGATAGAATGAGTATGGAAAATTTCCTTTTATTTTTGTTATGTTGGAGTATTTACAGTTAGTTATTTTATAATGTCTACCTCTTTACTGAGTTGTTTATTCATATCACGAATATTTTCCTAAGCTTGTTGAATTATATATTTTCTTGCATATAATTCAGATTCCTCATATAATTTTTAAATACTTTCTTGGACCATTATTAAATTAAATTTACTTGTATTTTTAAAATTTATTTTTATTTTTATTTATTTGTTTGACAGTGACAGACAGAAAGAGGCAGATAGAGAGAAATAGAGAGAATGGGCACACCAGGGCCTCCAGCCACTGCAAACAAATTTCAGATGCATGTGCCCCCTTGTGCATCTGGCTAACGTGGGTCCTGGGAAAAAGAGCCTTGAACCGGGGTCCTCAGGCTTCACAGGCTAGCACTTAAACATTAAGCAATCTCTCCAGACTTTCACTTGTATTTTTGGTCTAGAAAGTTACCATATTCCTTTAGAGAGATTAAGTTGTCTTATTTTCATACTTCTTATGTCCTTACCATGCTATATCCCTATCTGGTCAATCAGTTGTCTTCACAGATTTAATAGAGTGGCATTCATAATAAAAGATTTTCTTGCTGGACATGGTGGCACACACCTTTAATCCCACCACTCAGGAGGGAGAGGTAGGAGGATCACCATGAGTCCGAGGCCACCCTGAGACTACATAGTGAATTCCAGGTCAGCCTGAACTAAAGTGAAACCCTACCTTGGAAAAGCAAAAACAAAAACAAAACAAAACAAAAAATGCCAAGGTCCAGCCCTGGCTAGAAGGAGGATACCCGAAGAGAGGTGTGAAAGGCAGTGTCGCAATAACGACTTGAAGTCAAGTTCTGGTGCAAGCTGACAGGCTAATGCTGAAGGAAGCTGAGTTTCTCCATCTCTTTCTCTCTGCTTCTCTGCTGCCACAGCTCTTAACCTCAGTCTTTTATTTTCTGATCATGTCATGCAAGAGCAAACTTCAAGAAAGGTACAGTTCCACAGAATTCATAGAAATATTTTGCTATTTCTTTACATCAAATAATCCCATAATTATTTACCTCAAGTATAGTTGTCAGGCCCCTATAATGATTAACTATTTTCACCCTTTCCCCCATGTATGTGTGGTCAAGCACTTGCGGTTTCATGAGCTCCTACTTTCAATTACTATATTAAAGGTGAGAGACAGAACAACCACAAAATGGGGGTTCCCACCATTGACCCAATAAACCCATTTATCCCCCAACCATTTCTTTTGAATTTCCCTTTCCATGTCCCTCCAATACTTAGACTTTGGTCCCCCCAATTGAACTCTTTCTGACCTTGGTTGTTTTTCCTGTAAGGATTCTTGGTAAAGAGTCATAGTTTGCTGCAATTGCCACGATTCAGAAAAATTAGTTATAGAACAATTTTTACATTGTTCCAGGAGGTTCATTGTTTACTCCTCAGTGTACTGTACTCCATGCTTGACTTCCTTTAAGGCCTTAAGGAAAACAATTATTTCTGACCCATTTTCTTGTTTTTCAAATTCTATGCCAGAGCTTCTTTCAGATACATTGACCAACACTTCACTAACATCAATTTTTGCTGGAAAAGTAAACTTAGAGATTGTTGCACCAAGTGAAAGACAGAAAAAGACAAACATTATACAGAAAACCATATATATCTGTAGCACTGAGAGCTAAAGATGTTTCTATAGAGGGGCCACATTGGACTCCAAGGAAGACACAGCTGGGCTGGAACTGTGTCATGCAGCTCTTCAGTGCTCGATTCCTCATGATCT
This sequence comes from Dipus sagitta, assembly GCA_036346955.1. NCBI lineage: Eukaryota > Metazoa > Chordata > Mammalia > Rodentia > Dipodidae > Dipus > Dipus sagitta. Next base: position 76,549,152 of record CM070776.1, read on the forward strand.
TGAATTGGCATGCTTGCCATCTCTGGCAAAAACAACAAAAAAAAAAAAAAAAAGAAAGAAAAAGAAAAACAACGTTCTTCTAAGGATGTATCTCAGGATTAAGTTGCTATGCTATAATGATCTTGGTGCCAATTGGGCCACATAAAGTCGTCTGTGTATAATTTCATTACCTTCAATCTATTGCTCTGTGTGGGTTGTATATATTCTCATTAGCATTCTTAGCTTCTAAGGGCTCACCAAAATCACCCATTAAGGTTTGATTACAATATTATAGGGTTTCTTTAGCATGTGCCTGCAAGCTCTCCCCAAATTATCCTGTAAAACAATTTCAACTGTTCTTCCACAACTTCAAGCACATAGTAATGGAAAATATTCTATTTCTTGATACAAATATTCTGTGCAATTAAACAATTCTATAACAAGTACCTGATACTTTCAGCTTTTCAAGGAAAAAAGTTGTTTTGACTTGCAGTTTCAGTTATTTCAGTCTATGGTCATTGGTCCCTATTCTTTTGGACCTGTTATGGCACATCATGACAGAGTTCTAGGTTTACATTACTCAGTGGAATTGTAATGGATAACCTATAAGAGTTGGCAGTTTTAGATTTCATTCTTTACTTTAAAGATCAAAGTAGACAAATCACAATCTTGATTGATACTATTAACTCTAAAGTGACTTCAATGGGAATGGGAATAGTTAGACATCTCCTCACTAGAATTTCAAATGTTGGGAGATTACAAATGTAATATTTTTTGATAGAAATAAACCTTAAAACATGCAAAAGATAAGATCTAGAGATAGTAACGTCAGGAAAGTGCATGGGTAAGTGTTCTTTCTGTCAATGATTTCTCCATAATTGCCATTATATCAGTGCCACAATAAGCTGTTCACTAGTCAATTTCTTGCTTTTATTTAGCTCAAATGAAAAAGCCTTTGACTTAAGTTCCTAGGAAATATTATCTTGAGAATATGTCCAGTTGCTAAAAGCTTTCAATGCTCATTGTTGACCTAAGCATAGTATGGAAGTACCATTTGTGTGGAATTAACCATCCTATCATTCAAGAAAATAACCTTAAGATAATAAAGAACAATAAAGTAAAGATAACAAATAAGGTAAATGAAAATAAAAGCTGGTCTATATTGACTTTTTAAAATGTTAGGATTAAATTCACAATCTGACAAAATTCCACTTTTTTGTTAAACCTTGACACAGAAACAGAAGACATTGACAAATCTATGATTCATGAACTATATTTCATATGGAAACTGAGGTTCAAAATAACTAATTTTACCAAAATAAAACAAGTCATAAAGTGTTCTGAAGATGAGAAAAATGAGTCTGTTCATTGGCTTGAGATCATAGTTTCCTTTTTTTCCCTTAAATGTACAGCAGTTTCTTCTCACAATGTATCACATTTCAGAATATCAAGAAAAATGTAAGAGAAAGCAATCTTATCTTAAGTCCATGAGGACGTCCTTTGACAACATAGTTTTCTATTATTAAGTAAAATTTGTCTTTCTTATTCCTGGAAATAAAGCATATTGGGGGTTGACTAAGCATTCACATTTGATGTCTGAATGGAGGCTGATTTGGAATTCTATCTGTGATATGAATTCTTTCTGGAAAACACCCAGCAGATAGCATCTATTCACCAGGACCATGATGAATGCAAAAAAAAAAAAATACATTCTACTCTGTAGTATAAAAACAGGTCTTTATTTTATTGATATTCATGAAATGTATTCCATATTCTGTTCTCTGATGCTATGAAATCAGTATCAATTCTTTTTTTTAAAAAAAGTATTTATTTATTTGAGAGTGACAGACACAGAGAGAGAGGCAGCTATAGACAGATAGATAATGGGTGGCCCAGGGCCTCCAGCCACTGCAAACGAACTCCAGATGCATTCTCCCCCTTGTGCATCTGGCTAATGTGGGTCCTGGGGAGTTGAGCCTCGAACAGGGGTTCTTAGTCTTCACAGGCAAGCGCTTAATCACTAAGCCATCTCTATAGCCCCAGTATCAATTCTTTATCTCATCAATTATGAACATCAAGTGTATCACAAAACTACAAACTCATAACAGGAGAAGATGGAAGAATGGATGCTGCTAGATTAATGCTTCATAATTTGATAAGAAAAAAACTAAGCATCTATCTCCTTCTGACTCAGATGATTTGGTCATCATGTTTACTAAGATAGGAATATCTTATTCTCATAATCCCCAGAGTAGAGACATTGACCACATGATGCTTATGCTCCACTTAAAAAAAAAAAACACACAGGGGCTGGAAAGATGGCTTAGTGGTTAAGGGGCTTGCCTGTGAAGACTGAGGACCCATGTTCAATTCCCCAAGACCCAACATTAAGCCAAATACACAAGGTGGTACATGTGTCTGGAGTTCGCTTGAGTGGCTAAAGGCCATGGTGTGCCCATTCTCTGTTTCTCTCCCCCTCTCTCTCACTTCCTCTTTCTTTGTCTCTTTTAAATTAATTAATTAATTAAATTAAAGAAAATGCATAGGAATATTGGACAACTACTCTCACATGATTTTTAAGTGTCTATATGTTGTTATTGTCCAAAGTTGGAAGAATTTGACTTCTCATATGACCATATGAATGAATAAACGGAAGTATATAAAAGGTAAAATAAAAGATGTACACTTGGATAGAGGAACAGGTGTACAAGAAATTTTTAAAGGGTTCTGAAGTCAAGGCTTAATATAGCTATAATTCTGGTTATTCTGACTTTAGTGTCACCTGGTATAATTCTGAGTCCATTCATAACATATTCCAAGCTTTATTAATGTGTCTTTTTTTTAGATTAATGTGAGTTCTAATGGGTTGCTTATATCACTTAATGTGAATAAATTGTTAATAGACCACTTGAAATGTTAAAGTCTGAGACTATTATTTTTGTTGTTCTTTCATTAAATTAATTTTCAGTTAGCATATATGTTTAAGTTTATTCTCTACTGCCCTCTTCTCCCATCTTTTCCAAACACTGCTTCTGTGTACATGCTACATGTGTCCTATACTCTTCCATACACCTTCTTGTCATGTCTTTACATTTGCTCTTACTTACCATTCTATCTTTATAGATTTTTCACACACTTGTTTCCTTGTATATAGATACATATAGATATTATGGGCTAGGATCCACATAATAGAGAGAACATGGGATTTTGTTCTTTTTGAGTTTGGTTACTACTTCACCTAATATGTACCTTTCCAGATCAATCTATTTTCCTGAAAAATTCACAATTTCATGCCATTGAGTAAAATTGCATATATGGGCCACATTTTTATTATCCATTCATCATTTGGTGGATATCTTGGCTGGTTCCATTTCTTAGCTATTGTAAATAGTATAGCAATTAACATGGATGTACAAGTTGTTCTGCAGTAGAGTGTTGTGTCCTTATGGTATATACCCAGAAGTGGTATAGCTGGGTGTTATGGCAGTTCTATTTCTATTCTTTCTGAGAAACTTCCACACTGATTTCCTTAATGGCTGAGCTAGTTTGCACTCCCACTAGCAGTGAAAAAGGACTCCAAGAGCACAGGAAATACCTCCAAGATTTAACATATGGAGTACATGGAATTACAAGGTTTTTCCAGGCAAATGAAACTAGCAAAGAGAACACACAGCTTAAAGACTGGGAGGCAACCTTTGAAAGCGTTGTATCAGACCGGGGTATAATAACCAGAATTGATAAGGTTTTAGCAAAAATTGAATGTCAAAAATTAAAACTGCCCATCACCAAATGGGCTAACAAAATGAACAGTTTACACAAGGAGAGCTACAAATGGCCAGTAAGGATTTTTAAAAGACTTTGACATCCCTAACCATGAGGTAAATGCAAATTAAAACTATTTTGAGATAACTTGTCACCCAAGTTAGAATGACTGTCATTAAGAAAACTGACAACAAATGTTGGTGAGGGTATGGGGAAAGAACTACTGTACTCTTACAAATAGAGAAAAATGTTGCCATTACTGTTAGTATTTGAATAACAATTTCTTTAATTGTAGCCATAGGTGGACTGAAGCAGTAGTATATAGGAAAATGAATTATAAAAATTGGCCTGGTAAAATGGTCCAGAGGTTTAAGGCGCTATCTTGCAAAGCCTGCCAGGCTGGGTTTAATTCCCAAACCACTCATGTAAATGGTATGCAAAAAGTAGGGTAAATGTCTCCATTCATTTGCAGTGGCAAAAGGCCTAGCTCACACATGTGAGCTCATGATCACACATACAGGTTAAATAAGTGACATTTTTAGAAAGAACACTTCACCTTAATATGATCTGTCAGAAAGTACAGTAATTGTGGCTTGCAATGAAATATATCCATTATCTAGGCAGAGCACTGTGCAAGCTGGTTATTGGCAGAATCACTAAATTTCTTAGTAATCTTTTGAGCACCATAATCTGTGCCTTTCGTCTGGCTTCTCACTATCTTGTGCTCAAAACCCATACCAAATCTCTTGACTCGGAAATACTGTTTCTGGCTCACACATTTCTGCCAGATAAGAGTGCAAAGGGAGCAGGGTGTACTTCAGTTTTAGTCTTTTGAGTCTTACTCTGTGGCAGCTGATGCCTCCCTGAACCTTTGGCGCTCAGACACAGGACAACTGAAATGAGAAGTTATCTCTGCTTCTAAAGTAGCTCTTTTGTATGGAACAGTTGAGTCATGAAACAACAACAAAAAAATATCTCATGAAACAGATCTCACTGTCTTCTTACACAAACCTACCTGTTAGTCATCATTTAACTGCAAGTCTTATTATCACTTGGGTCAGGAAACACATATTTTGACAACACTATCATACATTCCATTTTGGGTTACTTTACATCTTTTGTGAATCAAAACTAGAAATCAGTAGCTTCCACTGAAGATTACTCCCCACTTCCTGGACCTCTCTGACAAGTTTTATCTTATTTAGATAACCAATGACTCAGACTTAATTTTACTTATTTTGTTTCCAGAAAATATCTCAGTGTGACACCATTCACATAGTTTATTTGCTCTTTAAAACTATTTTTCTAAATATTAAACTATAGTGCATGTTTGATTAAACTGTTAATATACTTACTTAAGGGAATATATGAGTACAATTTGAAATTCCTTAATGCATAATGTAAAGGCAATAATGACTTACATTAGTAGTTTGGTGTATGTTGTTGCAGACAGGCAGATATAGACCAATGAAATAGAAACTTGAATAAGAAAAATAGATGATGGGAAGGGAAAATATATAAACATATTATTTGAATTGCATTATTTCTGTACCACCAAGAGTATATTTTGTCATTATACAAGCTTTCCATTAATGAGGGTATTTTTGACACTTGTTTTTTCTCATTTGCTCTCCTCTCCCCTTTCCAGTATTTCACCATTAATATGTAGGTTACAGTTTGATAAAATCTCTGTCCATTCCCCAGCTGCCTTTCTACTTTTTTTCTTTTCTTTTTGAGTCGAGGTCTCAGTATAGCTCCAACTCACCTGGAACTCACTGTGATTCCAGCCTGGCCTCATTGCAATGCCCTCTGAGTGCTAGGGCTAAAGGCATGCTCCACTCTGCCTGGCTTTTTCTCAGCTTGTTTTTTTTAATATTTTATTTATATATATGAAACTAAAAGAGATAGAGAAAAAGAGGCAGACAGAGATGCTGAGTGTGGACACACCAGGACCTCTTGCCACTGTAAATGAAATCCAGACATATGTACCACTTTGTGCATTTTGTTGTACATGGGTACTGGGGATTCAAAGGATTTTCTAACTTATTTTTTGGTTTTTCAAGGTAAGATCTCACTCTAGCCCAGGCTGACCTGCCAGTCACTCTGTAGTCCCAGACTGGCGTTGAACTCCCAGTGATCTGATCCTCCTAATTCTGCATCCTGAGTGCTGGGATTAAAGTCATGCACCACCATGTCTGGCATGTCAGGGTTCTCAAGCAAGCACCTTTAACCACTGAGCCATCTTTCCAGTTCCTTTCTTAGTTTCTTAAACTGTGGGATCGAACTCCACATGGTAGCATAAAACTGAATGTCAACATTGTGCAAAATCTGGCAATAGCAGAAGGTTTCTGGAGAAACAACAAGGAAATTAATTCAAAACCAAGTGGGTAATGAATACAATGAGCTTCCAGTACTGTATGCTTGGTTTACATCACGTGACGTCACTGTCCTGATTGTGAGCACACAACATGTACATTTTGCAACATGTGTGTCATTGTCATACACCAATGAACACAGCCTGAAACAACTTGCTTCAGAGTTAACATCATTCCTCAACCTGTAAGCATCAAATTAGTATATTCTTGCAAAGTATTGTGTTAGAATATTTTATTTTATCAACTGCTATTTGAGTTGCTGATTTGAGTTTTATAAAAATATTATTCAATGAATTTTGGATTATAATTTTGACAGAATTTCCAACAAGTGCTGAAATAGCCATAAATACGTTCCTGCAATTTTATACTACTTAGTCATGTAAAATGATATTCTTAGTATTTATGATTATAAAACCAAATCATTGATCAACTTGGAAAAACTTTGGAGATGCTCTATATTCTACATCATCAAATATTCAACCAAGGTTTAGTTCTTTGTGTAAAGAAACAAGAACATCTACCTCAGTATACAAAGTTGCTTTATTGTATGCATACTTAAGAATTGTTTTAAAATACATTTATTTATGATTTTCATCAGTAAATATTTGATTTGGATTTCTATTTTACATACCTATACACCCAGGTTCACATTAAAAATTCTTATTATTCTTATGTTAAAATCTGTCCTGAGTGAAAAAAATAGTCCTGTTAGTATAGTGACAATTAAATGATTTTATTTACATTTATTCAGTGATATTTAGTCAAGTAAAATGATTTTTCCTAACTTTATGAATTGTCCAGCTCCTTACCTAATCTGAACAAGTCAGATATTTACTGCTACTTGAGAAAGAAAACAAAGAATTCTGGAAACTCACCCACTAATCTACGGTCAGTGCTCCACAATGGCTATATTTTCCCAACATACATTGACAAACTGATGAAATATAAGGAGAGATGAGAGAAAAAGAGATGGAGAGAGATGAATTGAGAAACCCTCTATCTCCAGCAACACTCAGTCAGGGCATCTTTACTTTCAACTTGCATTTTGGGGTTAACACACCTGATAGGATTGTCATACTTGTCACTACTAATTCCTTGTAGTCTCTGTATACGTAAACATATGTACATAACATTAGATCACATGGGTTCTGACTTACCTGTAGTCAATACTTTCATATTCATGACTCAACATCAAGCATGCCTGTCAACTGACTAAAGCTAAGAACAAGACCAGAATAGCCAATGCACATCTATTAGATTCTTTATTTTTTATTTTTTTATTGACAACTTCAATGACTGTAAACAATATCCCATGGTAATTCCCTCCTTCCCACCCCCACTTTCCCCTTTGAACTGCATGCCTTTTAAAAATGTACTTGCTCAGACCTACATGGTTATTCATGTTGGCCCTCATGAGTGTGCCATTTTCCAAAATAATCAACCAATTAAATAGGAGTCTGTTACTGTAGAAAATTTATGACTACTTACAGAGGGCTATTTGAAAGAGAGACAAGGTAATCTTTTGAAATCAATGCCTGCTGATCATTAAGCACTTTATGGAGATGTTAGTTAAAAATGTAATGAAGCCTAAGTCAATGTCATTTGAAGATTAACTGGAATAAAATAAATATAAAAAATAATAAAAATATAATATAAAATACATAAAATATAAAATATATAAAATATAAAGAATAAATAAAATAAAATAAAATATAAAAAATAAAAAAATTAAAATTAAAAATTAAAATATAAAAATAAAGTCATTCACTGAAAAGAATGTTACTGGAATGATGCCCACATTTCTCCATATCTCAGGAAGATTTTATTTTATTATTTATTGTGATATTTACTTTATTTTGTATTTATGTTTGTTGAAGTTACAGATCTTAAGAACATAAGCACTCAGTACCAAAGGAAACCCCTGAAATTTAATCCAGATTATTTAGCCCAGGAAAGAATATATGACCCAAGGCCCAATGCTCAATTAACCAGTCATTAAGTAGATTCTCTTTTAAGCATTCATGCTTTCTGCTTCCTGACTATGGATACAATGTGAACAGCTTCTGCTGCCATGCCTTCCTCATCATGATGGACTATATCCCTTCAAACTATTATCCAATCTTATCTCTTGCCTATGCAATGAAATTATCGTAAAACTGTGGGTTCATAGATTCTTGCTCCAGGGCCAACTGTGGTTCCCCACAAAGGCATCCAGACAACCAGGGTAGGTGAGCACATGACGAGAGAAACACGCCCGGGAGAAAGTTGAACAGCTCTCTCAGTTTATTGTAAGTGAAATAGGTTTATAAGCATCTGAGGGTGGAAGAAAGGGTGTTAAGGCAATTGGACATACCAAGTTCATTTCTGATCCCTAATTGGCATACAGGGACATTCGTTCTAGCCAGTAGGCAATGGTGGGGGGCGGGGGTCAGGTGATCTAGGGTCCCAGGAGGATGGGCTGTGTGAAGGCTGATAAGAAGTTTCCTAAGCAACTGGCCAAAGGTCACAGGGCAATGGGCAGAGCCTAAGTTCAGGTGTGCCAGGTTTAGAGAGGCAGTGGCCTCTTGTAGCCCCGGGGTCCTTTACTGTGCCTGGAAGCTCAGTCCCCTCTCCTGAAGCCTCTAGCCAGTGTCTGGTTCCTGGCAGCACCCGACATAAAACCACAAACAGGCTTCAGAGACTGTACAGCTTAACCTATGGAGCCTTCCAGGAAGGTAACCAAGTATTTGTGCTCATATTCCAGCACCACAGGGACAGAAGCTGCTGAGCTCAACATCTGACAGGACATTACCTTACATATTTCTTCATCTGGCTATTGAGTTGTTGTGTTCTATGCACCAATGAGCATGCAATGGCATGATGCCAGCAGAGGGGCAACAAAAGTGATGATAACACCAGACACCTCATGCCAGGAGGATTTTCAGCTTCTGTAGCTACCAGCCCTTTCTACCACAGTTTTCGGGCCTAGCCTTGGCTAGAGACTGACTGGGTTCTTCAAGGGGGATGCCTAATGAAGCCAGAAGTATGGACTCTGCAGGAACCATGCCAAAGCCAAAAAGAGGTGTCCAAGAAAATGAGCGTGCTTTCTAGAGCTGTCCCCAGCATTCTCCCACTGAATCACAAGGGCTTGTCACTAGTGAAAACTCTGACCTCTTTCAACCTTTAATGATGATCCCTACATGATGTGATGCATGGTTTGTACCAATATACTTAATGACCACTAAACCATGGACATCACTGAGTGTGTCAATGTGATAATGTTACTTGGTGTCAACCAGAGTATGAGTGAGGAGAAATTGGAAATGATAACATCACTCATGACCCAAAGCTTTTAAGGTGCTACTGAATGGGGAGAAACTTAAGTGGCAGGCAGACAGACAGTGATCAACCCTTGTATAATCATTGGTGGAGTTGCCATTACTGTATGTCAGTAAAATGAATTAAATAATGCCTAAGAGTCCAACTGGTGGTGTGTGCTCATGTTAACAAAACCCTTAGGCACACAAGTTGCTGGCAATGCCCACCAGTGGCTGTATAATTCTGAGAGACTGAATAAGATCACATCATTGCCAGAGAAGATATAGAGCTGGCCTATCAAGAAACTATGTTCAACATGGCTACCTTAAACAGAACAGCTACTGGATAGATGCACACATTTAATGCCCATGTAGCCACAGATATCACAGGCTTGGTATTCTAGGACATTCTCAGAACCTTAATCACTCCCTAAATGACTACTGTGAGCAAGGTCTCAGCTAAAATCTCAGGAGGAATGCTGATTTGTCTGTTGAGAGCACAGGTGACCAAGTTTTATTCTGCTATCAATTCTTCAAGTATAGGGAGAGTGGCCAGGCATGGATTGTTGCCATTGTGGAGAAAAGAAACAGAACTGCCAGAATGATTGACAAGCCTTTGGTTACTGAATTCTTACCTCATAGGGCCAGTGCTCCTCTATATCTTATTGCCTATTTCAGCATTTTCTCTGAACCTATAACCTGAGAAAAAATAGCATTTCTTTAGTAGGATCATAGAGCTTTTGTGTACAATCATGGAAGGTGTTCGAGAGTTGATTTAAAGAAATGTTCAAAGAAGGCAGCCTGCATAGTAATTCCAGTTGCCCATTTGCAGGGACTTGGATCCACTCATCAAAAGCAGCTTTCATGTACATTCCAAGCCCATGACCAGCATTTTGGACATGAAGAAACAGTTTGTTCCTCTCGTGGGTATACGAGCAGCAAAGAATCTTTCCTCTTTCCAAAGCAAACTATAGAATTTTTTCCTTGTACTAGGCTGATTCCTTTCTACACAGGGAGCAATAGTATTTATTAAAATTACATAAAGACACAAAATCATTAGACATACAATTTATGTTGTGTCAAAGTCCTTTCTATGTTTTTCTTAAGTAGTAGAATTTTTGCTGCTCTGGGCAAGAATTAAACCATTTGTTCAATGGCCAGGAAAATTTTGAAATTGCCTGACTTGATCTATCTTACATGATTTCTTTCCCACTATACTTCGTTAAGGACTGTAAGAGGCAAATCAAGACCCAGATCCCAGGCACTGGTGATCATTAATATGTAAAAACTTGCGTTGAATTTTTCTGATAATTTTATCAGTAAGGAGTAGTTTCAAGAATTTTTTAAAGTGAAATGTGTTGAAACAAAACAAAAAAGAACTTCAAAAGAGAATCTAGTCAAATTGACCCAGATGATTTTATTTGATAAGAATATCCAAAGAGACAGAACAAATAGAACATACATAGATAAGAGGTAGGATGATAAGAGTGAATTGATTAGGACAATTGGCTCATGCAAATATGGATAAGGGGAAATACAATTATTGGTTATATACATGCTTGATGATAAAGAAGGACAACAGCATGGCTCAGTCTAAATCCACAGACTTCAGAACCAAAGAAAATGATAATGAAATGTGTAAGCAATTGTTTATTAGCTGATTTAAGGAAGTCCTACAGTCTAGATTTCAAAGGTCAGAGAAGCTATTAGAATTCTGGTGTCCAAGGGCAGAAGATGAAGGGCATCTTGTAGAATGAAACACAAGCAGAAAAAGAGGGAGAGAGAGAGAGAGAGAGAGAGAGAGAGAGAGGAAGGGGAAGGGTTTGCCTTCCTCTGCCTTCTTATTCTTTCCAGGCTGCCATCCACATTTCATGGCAATGTTTCCCTCAGTCTAACTCACATGTTGATCTCTTCTGTAAAAGCACACAGAAAAATATACACAAATGATGTTTCACCAGCATCTCTTAATCAAATCAAATGACACCTAAAATTAACCATTACAATATTTGGATGGAATATTTGAATGAAATATATAGATTTAGAATAATGAGTGGTTTCCTGGAATAGCCAGAGCAAATACAAACAGATAGTTAAGGAAAAAAAAATACAGGACCAACGATAAAAATTTAAATGATAAATGAGGCTTAGATACAGCAGACATATAGGGTAAATAAAGACATAATATGTAACCTTGTAAAGATGGAAACACTAAAATAGCTTTGTTGTATTCCAGTTCTCAGCTCTTAACTTGGCACAGCCGCTCTGTGATTTTGGCCTTTCCTATCATGAGAGTACTCATTTTTTTTTTTATTTACTAAGTCTGAGACTATATACTATGAAGTAAATAGAAAACAAATTAAAGATTTAGCATCATCTCAATTATATTAAACTTTTCAATGCTATTGAGAATTTACAATAGTAGAGCTATTAAAGGAAGAGTAGTCCCCATTACCTGTCATCTCAGGTCATCTATTGAATATCTGCCAAATTCTTTCCACTACGTCATATACAAATAAAGACATGCAATTATGCAATTCAGACAGAGTATTGTTAGAAAATTGGATACTGCTAGTTATAATTCTAGAATCTATTAGCCATTTTAATTAATTAGTATGAAGTTTACTTGTCTATTTTATTTAGATTTTTCAATGGAAGCTAACAATACCACGAAGAGTAATTAGACCAATTGGTCTAAGCTTATTTTTGAGGGTTTTTTTCTTGTTGTTGTTGTTGATTTTTAGGCTTTTTGAGAAGGGCTCTTATGTACCAAGACTGTTCAAACTAGTAGTTCAAACTCTTTATGTAGCTTAGGGTGACCTTGATCTTCATGATCTTGGTGATTTTCATGACTCCACTTCCCATGACCTGGGATTACAGGCATGCACTACAACAGCTGGCTTTGCTTGATTGGTAAAGGTGATCCATTTTGTTTTCAGTTTGGGGGTTAACCAAATGTGCGATACAATTCTATTCAAGAAAATATGATACTCTTCAGCTGTGCTTTTGAGAAAAGCTCATCCCTTTCAATAAACAGAGCCAATAGCTGATATTTCATTTTCATGAACACAGGTCTGGCTTCACTGCTGTGTAACCTGGGCAATTTCTCATGTCACGACCCTCAGAAGGATTTTACACTTGCTGTGTTGCTCCACTATATTAATCATATTTTTATTAATGTGTCAGAAAAAGAAGCTGTTTACATTTTATGCTAGAGTTCCACAACATGTCAAATTATTCAAGCTTTTATATCCTAGATCAAGATCATGTTCTTGTATCTCAACATTTTCTTTCTACTGGTTTGTAAAATGAAAAGGATGAAGGTTGCCCATTACATATCTCAATAAATAAATAAACAGGTAAATTTCAGAGTTGTGAGAATGAGCATGGCTTCTTAAATGCATCATTGAACAATTAAACCAATCTGTTTTGTGACCATGATCTACAATTGAACTTCATGCTTTCTGTCTTATGAAAGAACAGATGTGTTTGTCTTTAAAGCTGATTTGAACCAAATGTTGTATACCTTGACAATGAAAGAACTCTGATATAAACAATAACAAAGTGCCTAATATGTTTGAATAGCATTAGCAATACAATGAAATAGAATAATTGGTGGGGGACTGACTAATGGAAACATGGAATATATGGATGTAAATAACATGTGAAACATGGGCTGGGGAGATGGCTCAGAAGTTAAAGACTCATGCTTGCAAAGCCTTCCAGCCTGGGTCCAGTTTCCCAGCAACCACATAAAGGCAGGTGCAAAATGCGGTTCATGCGTCTGGCATTCATTTGCAATGGGACAGATGCTGACACATCCATACACAAACACATGCAAAATAAATCAACAAAAATTTTAAAACATGAAATATGAAACATAAAAAAAATGTCTATATACAAGTAGGGAATCATGAGAGGCAAAGACAGCGTAAGTATTTGGCAATAGGATAGATAATCAGGAATGGACACAGAAAACTTCCGCAAGCCTGTACCAATGTGTATAGGTTGTGATGCACATTGTTTAGTTAAGCGGTAAAAAGTTACTATGAAGGTATTCATTAGATACTATTAACCCTTAAATTAGTAGACTTTGAGTAAATGGATGTGACTTATCTAATGACTTTAAGATATGCTTTATGATAAGCTTTAAGAGCAATAACTAAGTTTTTTCATGCAAGAAGTTATTATTATTACAACACAGAAACTCTGCCTGTATTTTCATTTTTCTGTTTTCCCAAGCTTAGTAAACATTATAATATCAATTGCACTAGTCAGTTTTTCTGTTGCTATTAGAAACAACTGAGATAAATGAACTTAGATAGGCTTATGGTTTAGAGATTTTAGTCTACAGCCACTTGGATCCGTAGCTCCTAGGACATGGTAAGGCATCACAACATGATAAGGAGAATATGGTAGAGAAACATGTCTCACTTCACAGAGGACAGAAAGCAAGAAGTGAGACAGTGCCAAACCTAGGGCAATAGATAACCCCCAAGGACACATCTCCAGGCTCCAGCTATTGTGAATAGAGCTACATTAAACCTGAAAGAGCACGGATCTCTGTAGTAAAGTAGAGATTTCTTAGGGTTTATGCCCAGGAGTGCTATAGTTAGGTCATGTGGTGAATCTATTTTTAGGCTTTTGGGAAACTTCCATACTGATTTCCATAGGGATGCAACAGCTTACACCCCCATCAAGAGTGAATACAGGTTCTTCTTTTCCCACACTTTCAAAAGCATTTGTTTTCATTTGATTTTTTTGATGATTGCCATTCTGACTAGGGTGAGATTGGGTCTACAAGTTGTTTTATTTAGCATCCCCTGATGGCTTACAATGTTGAACTCTTAAAAATATTTATTAGCCATTTGTATTTCTTCTTTTGTGAGAACTCTCTGTTATGTTTCATAGCCTGCTGTTTGATTAGGATTTTATGTTGTACAGTTTTGTTTTGTTTTGTTTTGTTTTGAGTTTGTTGTATATTCTAGATATCAATGATTTGTTGGATATAAAGCTGGCATAGATTTTTTTTCTTCTGTCTTTTCATGCAGTTAACTATTTCTTATGCTGTACAAAAGCTTTTTATTATTTTTTTGTTATTTTTTTATTAATTTATTTGAGAGCGACAGACAGAGAGAAAGAGGCAGATAGAGAGAGGGAGAGAGAATGGGCGCGCCAGGGCCTCCAGCCACTGCAAACGAACTCCAGACGCGTGCGCCCCCTTGTGCATCTGGCTAACGTGGGTTCTGGGGAGTCAAGCCTTGAACAGATGTCCTTAGGCTTCACAGGCAAGCGCTTAACCGCTAAGCCATCTCTCCAGCCCATACAAAAGCTTTTTAATTTCATGCAGTGACATTTGTCATGTGTTAACCTTATTTCCTGAGTTATGGGAGTCCTATTCAGGAAATCCTATACCTATATCTTACAGTATATTCACCCTACTTTTTCTTTAAAACTTTCAGAATTTCAGGTTTTGATCTATTTGGGGCTGATTTTTGTACTAGGTGAGAGGTAAGGGTCTATGTTCATTCTTCCACATGGAGATATCTAGTTTTCCAAGCACCAGTTTTTGAAAATGCTATTTGGTCCTCCACATGTATTTTTAGTGTCTTTGTCAAAAACGATGTGGCTGTAGTTGCACGGATTGGTATATGGGTTCCCTATTATGTCCAATTGATCTCAGTGTCTGTTGTGGGGCTAGTACCATGATTTTTTTTTTTAATTGTAATGGCTATTTAGAATAACTTGAAACCAGGTATTATGATACTTCCAGAATCAATCTTTTTGGTCAAGATTGCTTTGTCTATTAAGGGATTTTTCTTTTTTGGCTGCTGTATCAATTTTATGATTTTTTTTTCTATAGCTATGAAGAATTTGGTAGGTTCATTTTAGCAGGATGTACATTTTCACAATATTAATTCTTCCATCCCATGAGCATGAGAGAGAGCTTTCCAGCTTCTAGTGTCTTCTCCAAATCCTTTCTTCTGTGTTTTAAAAATGTCATTGTACAGGTCTTTAACTTCTTTGGTTATGGTTATTCCAAGGCATTTTTTTTTTTTTTTGGTTTGTTTTGTTTTTTTCTAGGTTGGGACTCACTCTGTCCCAGGCTGACCTGGAATTCACTATGTAAACTCAGGGGGAGCCTCCAACTCATGGCGATCCTACCTCTGATTCCCCAGTGCTGGGATTAAAGGCGTGAGCCACCACGCCTGGCTAAGGCATTTTTGAGACTATTGTGAATAGCATTATTTCCCTGATTCTTGGTTTATATGAAAGGTACTGAGTATTACCTGTTAATTTTGAATTTTTATTTATTTTAAAGGAGAGAGAGAGAGAATACAGGCATGGCATGCCAGGGCTTCTTGCCACTGCAAACAAACTCTAGATGCATGTGACACTTTGCTCATCTGGCTTTACATTTGGCACTGGAGAATCAAACTCTGACCATCTGGCTTTTCAAGCAAGCAATTTTAACCCTTGAACTATCTTTCCAGCTTTGTATGTTAATTTTGTATAGTACCAGTTTGCTAAAAAAATTGTTTATCAACTCTAAGGGCTTTCTAGTGAGTTTCTACGGTCCATACATATCGAATCATACCATCTGTAAATAAGGATACATTAATTTCATCTTTTCCTATTTGTATTCTTTTTATTTCTTTCCCATGCCTTATTGCTTTGAGTATGACTTCAAGTGCCACATTAAATAGGAAGGGAGAGAGGGGAAAGCCTTGTCATGTTCCTGACCCTAGTGAAAATGCTATAAGCTTTTCTCCATTTAGAGTGTCATTTTATATTGCCTTGTCATATGTAACTTTTATTATGCTGAGATATTTTCCTTCCCTACCTAGCTTATCCATCACATTTTCTATGAAGTGATATGGGGTTTTGACAAAGGCCATATCTATATTAATTGAGATAGTCATGTGATTTCTGTTTGAGTCTATTTATATGATGAATTACTTTTATTGATTTATTTATGTTGAAACATCTCTTCATCGATGGAGTAAAGTGTATTAGTCATGATGTTTCATCTTATTAATGTGTTCTTGAAGTTGGTTTGTGGGTATTCTATTGAGAAATTTTGCATCTATGTTCATCAGGGAGATGAGCGTATAATTTTCTATTTTGCTTATGCCTTTATCTAGTTTTGATAGAGTAATACTAGTTTCAGAGAAAGAATTTGGGAGTATTCCTTCCTTTTCTACTTTATGGAATATTTGAAGATATATTGGTTTTATTCCTTTTATAAACATGTGGCAGAATTAGCTATTAATCCATGTTAACCTTAGCTTTTATTTAGTCAGGAGGCTTTTTATTACTGTTTTAATCATGTTGCTTCTTATAGTCTTGTTTAAACTGTTGATATCCTCTTGGTTTATTTTTTGTGAGTCTTGTGCATCAATAAATTTATTCATATTATACAATCATCTAATTTGGTGGCTTATGTTCTTATGATTTTTTTAACTTTTATTGGTGTCTGTTATAATTTCTACTTTTTCATTTCTAATTTTATAAATTTGGGTCTGTCTTTGAAACATTTGACTAAGGGTTTGCAAGTCTTGTTTATCTTTTCAAAGAACCAACTAACTAGTCACTGTCTTTTGTATGTTTTTTTTTTTTCACTTCTACTTCATTAATTTGTGCATAGATCTTAATTCTTTCTTCCCGTATATTTGTTGGAGGATTGGTTTGTTACTGTTTTTCTATGGCCTTCAGGTTTATCATTAAGTTATTTACTTGTTATCTCTCTGAATTTTCTCTGAATTATGTTAGTTCCTTTTCTTCCATGGTCATTTAGCCTCAATCTTTATTTTTCCCTGGAATATTTGTCCATTGGAGAAAATTGTGTGTTGAATTAGCCTACTATAATTATGCTGGGGCTCATCTGTGACTTTGTATCTAGTATTATTTGTTATATGACGATGGGTACTTCTGTATTCAAAGCTATAGTTTTAAAATTGTAATGTTTTCTGGTGTATTGTGTCCCTGATCAATATAGAGTGTCTTTCCTTATCTTTTCTGACTAGTTTTGGTTTGAAATCTCTATTGGTATATATCAGAATAGCAATATTTGATTTTTGCATGGTTCCATTCGCTTAGAATTTTTTCCCATCCTTTCACCCTAACATAGTGTCTATCTCCCACAATGAAATGAGTTTCTTGAAGATCTCATAAAGATGGATTCTGTTTTCTTAAGCAATTTGTGTATCTTTGCATTTTGTTTGGGTAATTGAGATCGTTAACATTTAGGGTTCTTATTAAAAGATGTGAACTAATTCCTATCATGTTGATGACTTTGTGGACTTTGATAGTCTTCATTTGCTTAGCAACTGATGTAGCATTAGTTAATATTTCCCCCTTTAAACTCTTGAATGTGTTTATTTTTTTCTTTAGTCCAACATATTCCTTCTAATGTCCTCTGTAGAGCTGGCCTAATGATCTCAAATTTTTTAGTGTGCTTTTGTCATAAACTTTGTTTTCTTTTCTCTGTCTAGTATGAAAGATAATTTTTCAGGTTACAGTAGTTTGGGCAGCTATGGTTTCTGAATACTTAAAATACAATATTTTAATTCCTTGTGTGTTTTCCAATTTCTATTTAAAAAATGGCTGTTATTCTCATGGGCTGGCTTTCAGTATACCACTTGCTATTTCTCTCTTGTTTTCTCTCCTGATTTTGTTTTGTGTGTTTAATGTCTTGACTATAACGTGATGTCCGAAGCTCAGTTTCTGGTCCTCTGTATGTCACGTGTACCTGGATGCACACATGATTTCTTATGCATTTCTTCTAAAATTTTATTGATAATATTTTCTATTCCTTTAATCCAAAGCTCTTTTCCTTTTTCTATGCCCAATATTTATAGATTTGATCTTTCTACAATGCCCCAAATTTCTCTCATGTTCTGGTCATTTGTTATTTTGAACTTATTACTGATTTTGGCTGTGTGATCCATTTCCTCTAACTCATCTGCAAGCCCTGATATTCTGTCCTCCACATGATTAATTCTATTGGTGTTTACACAGAGCTTTTGATTTCACATTGCATTTTTCATTTTAATTATTTTAGAATTTCTATCTATTCAATGCATTCTATTTTCATGTCCTGGCTTGAATTCCTCATTTCCTATAGCTGCATGTTCTTGGAGTTTATTAAAACATTTGTTTGTGTCCTCTTTTAATTCATCCAGGTGCTTGTTGAGTGCTTTCAGTTGTTTGTGCTTATTTGGATTTCATTCATGTCTCTATTCATGTCCTCTTTAAGTTCTTTATACATATTTATCATGATCATGCTTTTGAATTCATTATCTAGAATTTCCTCTAAGGAGATCTCTTGGGAGGCTTGAACTATGGGAATGGGCATTCTTGGTGAGGGCATACTATTCTGATTATTTTTTTGTTATTCATTTGGCATTGGTATTTTTCCTTCTGGATATATTATGTGGGTTGAATACTTCAAGACTCACACAGAGTAGATGCAAACATATCTGGAAGGTGCTGCTAGACTCAATAAAGCAGTGATTTTGGAACTGTGCAGAGTTGGGGGTTGTGAGCTAACATGTGGTGTTGATGCATGGTACATAGCATAGACTGAGGAGGGGCATGCGGAGAGGAAGGACACACTGAGCAGGAGAGTGATTGTGGAGCAATAAAGTCACACACAGTGGTGGCAGTGATGTGCATTCTTCGGAAATCAGGAAAGGGCTTGTGGAGCAGGAGCCTGCAACCAGAATTGTGGTAGCTGCACTGTGGTTTGCCTATGTGAGCAAGGTAGGGGCACACAGGGTGTCAGGTATACACATGTCAAAACACTTATTTTTGGTTTGGTTTTATGTTATGACTGTTTTAGTGTGAATTGAGATCTAGTGGTTCGTTTGTTCTATTTGTTGAGAAGACTCTCTCTCTCTCTCTCTCTCTCTCTCTCTATATATATATATATATATATATATATATATATATATATATATATGATGTCTCCTGGGTACTAGACCTGTATCTGATACAAAATTTATAAATCTTTTCTCTGATCGTTTGTCTTTTCACTTTATAGTGTCTTTTGATTACAAAAATTTTGCTTTCATAAAGTCCAATTTACCTTATTCTTTACTTTACTCTTTGTGTTCAGTGATGATGATATTGTATCAAAGAAACTATTGCCTTAAAAGAAAATCACAAAAAAATTGTACCTACAACAGAGAGGAAATCCAGTTCCCTCCCACCAAGCCCTCATAGTGTTGTGAAGTGTGATGAGAATGGATGGGGAATAAATAATAGTTTCCAACTAATTGATTAAGCAGGAAGTCCTAACAGTTACAAAATCAACCAACTGAGCAAGAAAGTACACACTTGTGCAATAGTGGTACACAGCCAATGTAGGTAGCCAGCTGTTCACAAATTGGACATGAGACCCACGCAGTAGGGGAAAACTCATATCTGGCTCTGGGAACCAAGCCAGATTCCCTAGAATAGGAAACCAATAGGCTCCAGAGAGAATGTCCACTGCTCTCTAAGTAAGAAGAATGAATATACACCTCAATATATTTTTCTAATGACCAAGCTTATCCTCTTTGATTCTAACTGTTCTTACTTTTGATTAGAGAATCTGTTCTATTTTACAGATGGAGGAGAATATAGGTGATAACAAGAATACATTAATACATCAAAAAGGTTGAGCTGAGCCGGGCGTGGTGGTGCACGCCTTTAATCCCAGCATTCGGAAGGCAGAGGTAGGAAGATCACCATGAGTTTGAGGCTACCCTGAGACTACATAGAGAATTCCAGGTCAGCCTGAGCTAAAGTGAGACCTTACCTCAAAAAAAAAAAAGAAAGTTGAGCCCCCTGTCTACCAGGAGATGGGTTACTTCTACCTCAGCCCAGAAATCATTACAGGGGAAGCAGTGACATGAATAATGCACTCATGGTAAGCCTAAAAGTACAGTTTCAGGGAAATGTCAACAGACAATGTAGTCACTGATACGTCATAAAAGCATAAATGCAGTCTACAGAAAAGGAAATCCTAAATTAGATCTCGATCTTGCCCACCAAGGCTCAGAGAACATCATGGAAGAGGGGCTAGTAGATTGTAAAAGCCTCAGGATAGATGGGAATAGCCTGCGACACCATTTTCCCCCATCCCTGCAGAGACTGACTTAACCCACTTGGTCCCCACAATGAATACAATAATCTCACCAAAGACCCTCAGCAGAATTGGGGCTCAGGAGAGGCTGTCTATGTGTGCAACTTTTTATTAAAAAAATCAATAAATTTAAAAGTAAAAAAAGTACATATGTACATATGTTTTCTTTTTAAAGTTTTCATATTTATGGAATTTGCATTTATTTCTTTGATCTATTTTAAATGTATATTATGTAAGGCAGGAATACAGCTCATTCTTTTTCATTGGAATATCCTGTAGACATTTTTCCTATTGAAGTATTTGACATTTCTTTCAAAGATAAATTAACTACACATAAGGCAATACATTGTATTGAGCACTCAAATTTTGTTTGGAAAATATCACTTTCCTAAAAAATATTAAATTTCCCAATCCAACAATATACCACATATTTAATTCTAGTAAATTTGAATGAAATAGTAAGCATTCTCTATGCACAATAACATGTTACTTGTGAATAGAATCACATAATTTTGATACTGCGTTTCTTTTACCTGTACAGGAGACCTAATTTTTCAGAATTGGATAGAATAGCATCCCAGATCATTTTACATATATTAGTGAGTAAACATTCAACCTTTCATCATGTTATCATACTATGATTTTTTCATAAGTATTCTTTATCATTATCGATACACTGGTGAATGTTACAGTAACACAAGGTATAAAATAGCCATTGCTTTTTTTTTTCACATCTATTGAGATGATAATATTTTCCCTAAAATTTCTTCTTCTTTTTTTTGAAGTCAGGTCTCATTCTAGACCAGGGTCACTTAGATTCACTATGTTCTCTCAGGATGGCCTCTAACTCACAATGATCCTCTTGCCTCTGCCTCCTAAATGCTGGGATTAAAGGCATGCACCACCACACCTGGCCATAATTCCTTGATGTGATACCATTATAATTGTTTTATACCATTATAATATGTATGTAGGTCCTATTTTATCAATTGTGAAAATCACGTTATTTTTGATTGATGATCATTTTCTTTAGTGTTATAGCTATATGGACTTATGCCTGATATTTTACAATGTGATTTCTTTGTGTCTGATTCTTTTATCCTCTCATCCTCATTATTCCCTTCCTTTATGATCTAGGTGAACTTGTTCTAACATTTTAATTATTTTAATAATGTTTTATTCTTTTGATGGATTTTCGGAATGCTTGTTTTATACTTTAATATCTAAATGTTCATCATTTTCTATTCCCAATACATTCTGAGTTCTAGAGAAATATAGAAAACTTCTCAAATATTAACTGTATTCCAGTTGTCCCTTTATATGATATGCTTTGTATACAATATCTGTATCACATCTATATATGATATGGGACAAAAAATATGTTGCTAAACTTACTAATTTATGAAGGTTTTTTTTCTTTCTTCAAATTATTACTTTTTTATTGACTACAGATGTACTAAGTATGGATACATCATGTGTTGGTACCGTTCTTTCTCTCATCCCTTCCCCCATTCTGCTGAGGTCCCTCTTCAGTGTGGTAGCAGGATTTCCCCATAGGGTTGTGGGTTATGCATTGTGGGACTTTGGCAAAGGCAGTGTCTCTGGGCATGATGTCCCAACTTGTGGCTGTAACAATTTACACCCTCCTCTGTGCAAAATTCTCTGATCCACGATGGGTGTGTTTTAAGTCTACTTCAGTGATAGGCTTTTAGGAACCTCTGGATCTCTGCTTTGGTAGGTGTTGGGTATCCTCAGGGTCTTTTTCCTTCACCCTGGTGCTGAGTCTAATGTTGGAAAGGGCTACTTCAGCTAATGGGGGGTGACCAACAGCTGTACAAGCAACCAGGGGTCTAAGCTACTCAGAAGCAAACACCCTGACAAGATGTACACACAAGTGCGATGGTGGCATACAGCCTTGTTGGGTAACCAGTAACTTTCCGATTGGCTAAGAGATCCACTTAGTGGTAAGGAACCGATATCTTGAACTGGGAACCAGGTACAAATCCTATGGAGACAAAGATTATGCTCTCCGATGTCAAGCTTCCACTAATTTCGGATGAAAACAAGGATTATGTCCATCTAAATTATGTAGTTTTATATTTAAAGCAAGTTTACAGATGAAATGAGAGCAAATATGTATACATTGTTTTGTTGCATTAATTCTTCTTTCTGCTATTTTATACTTTGTCATTTTACATTTCTTTAAACACTTAAGTTACCATCTAGAGATATTTTATGGCTCCAATAAAATTTTATTCCCACTCACCCCCTTTGTGCTTTTATTATCTAATATATTTCTATATGCTATAGGCTCTTAATTAAAATTTACATATATTTTAGAAAGTTACTCTTTAATTATTTATTTAGATACTTTTAAAAGGAAAAAGCATTAATAAAGAAAACTTTGAAAGATAAAACAAAAGAAATTCATGCATTAGAAAATGTCCATTAGGGACTTCCGGATAAGATGGCAGCATAGGAGTCATGCCAAACCAGCCTAAGGAGAGATTTAAGTAAAACCATAGCAAAATACACTCTTGTTCCCAAAAGCGAAGGTGTATATGTTTCTATTAGCCACTGTGAAGAAGCAGAAGAGACCAAAATCTACAGAAAGGGGGAATACTGCCAGAAACCTGCCAAGGCATTGCAGTCCCAATCAGCATGGATCCACGGACCCACCCAGCCAGGTGCTGAGCTACAGGAGCAGAGACCAAACAAGGGGATATTCCAACCTCATCAGACTCCTTGCAACATCAAGAAATGTGAAGGGGAGACAGCAGAGATCAACTAAGGAGCTGCTGAAAGAGATACAGGTGTGACTAGCTGAGCAGTTCCAGTAAAACTTGGCGCTTCCTGCACTCTACCATCCCCCAACCATCAGAACCACAAGCCTCTGGAGAATGCATTCAGCACCCCAGTGGCAGGGCATCCAGCACAGCTGATTAGAACACCAGGTCCACAGCACAACACAGAGGGATGGAGGTGGGCACTTGGCATGGGGGAGATTGGAAACCACCCCAAAAGTTAATGAGGTTGACTGATAAAAAAGCAGGTACTTGGCCTGCACTGGAAGTGCTAATCTCTCTTTCCCAGTCAGGGAAGGTTATGTGTTACCTATTCTTGGTTGGCTTTACCATTTAAAATAATCTATATTTGGGGGTTGAGTATTGTTGCCTTTGATGTTTCAGATTTATAGGGGCTTTTTCTTTTGCTTAGATTTATAGGGTCTTATGTCTTTTGCTTCTGTAATTATTGGGGGCAGGTTCTGAATCAGATCCAGGCTAACCTGGCATCCATTTCAGAATGGAATTCTCAACCTACCAGCTGACAGGATTAAGAGTTTAGAGCAACAAACACCCTTAGGGATTTTGGCTTTATAAGGTTATCTGTTTGTTTTAATCTCACACTTGCATATTCTGTGCTGGATTTTATTCAATGTACATATTGCTCAGTTGAAGTTTAGAATTTGCCAGTAAATTGTTCCACCCAGCCCAACACAATACTTGAAAATCAACTGCTCTCTACTTAGACTGGAGACACTCTCTTTTGGAGGGATTACATGCCTAGTACTGAAAACCGAATCAAAAGCCTATGGTGGAGGGGGTCATAAGCATTAGGAGTGTAATGCCTGCTCTTGTCTGGCTAAATGCATTAATTTTGCTCACCAAACTGCCCTGTAAGCACTTTACTTAATATTAATACACATATATCAATGATACTCTCATTTTGGTTAGAGAAGCTTCTCTTTTCAGGTGGAAGTGACCACTGGGATGACACAAAAGGCACCATACTGCTGAGAAGACTTGATGGAGGAATATTTAGTACTAAAACATCTCTATCACAATTTCCAAGGTTCAGGGTCCACTGCTGAAGAGGTGGTGAAAAGAATGTTATATCCAAAGGAAGGGTGGGACTGCTTACAGTGCAATTGACCAGACAGAAATTGGCCTTGATATCCATGACCTTTCAGTGCCTAGCACTATCTTCACAAGACCCTCATAATAGGAGGAAAAGATGATGATATCAAAATAAAAGGGGGACTAATGGAGAGAGGGAGGGGATATAATGTAGCGTAGGTCTGTGAAGGGGAAAGTGAGGGAGGGGAGGAATTATCATGTTTTTTTTTTTTTTTCTGTAAGCATGGAAGCTGTCAATAAAAACTATCAATTTACAACTATGTGCAAATAAATTTAAAAATCTAGATGAAATGAAAAAGAAATTATATATAGAAAATGCTTTTAAAATTGACCCATCCATACACAGAATAAACCACAGGGACCTGGAGGGTAAGATGAAGACTAAGCTTAATCTTCTCCTTTCTCTCTCTCTCTCTTTCTCTCTCTTTCCCCTGCTTTCTCTCCCTCCCTCTTCTCTCTATCTCCTTCATATTACATATCTATTTCTTCCTTGTTTCCTTTGGCACTGGCCTGTAACTCCCAGTACCACCATGTGGTTAACATCCACCAGGAGTTGTTGATCAGTGAGACCTACAAGATTTCCCAAAAGTAGCCAGATTTCTTTCAGAGTATATGATGACCCACCAAGGGTGAGTGGCAAGACCTTACTGCTGAAGACACCATATGCTATTTATTGGTACAGAACATGGAATGACCTCACTGGAAGCTTGGAAAAGAGTCATTCTCCCCCACCCCCCACCCCCCACCCCCAGACAGTTAGCTCTTCTAGTGCCAGAAGGTGCAACATGAACAACTGGGGGGAAATGACCAACAGCTGTCCAAGCAACTCATGGTCTAAGCTACACAGCAACAAACAGCCTGACATGATGCTCACACAAGGGCATACAGCTATGGTGGGTAACCAACTGCTCTTGATTTTGCTAATTGATGTGCTTAGTGGTACGGAATCCATAGCTAGAGCTGGGAAATAAGTCAGAACTATATCCAAAAAATGAGCCCACTCTCCACTATCAAGCTCCCACAAATTGTGGGCTACAAGAGGGCCTGCACCTATTAAATTCTCTCTAAAATAATAATTATCCCATGTATCTGGTTATCACTTCACTTTCTGTTGCAGAATTTGCTTCCCTTTTTCGGATGGATGCAGATCCTGATGACAGAATCAGCCCATCATACCTCAACAGGGGCCCAGCTGAAACTAAGAGTAATTAGGGGAATGAGCAAGAGTGCTTTTTTTCTTGGTGAACCTGGTACCCACACAAGTGTGATGGAGATAGACACAGAGAACACTCAACTCCTTCCAAACCAGATATCCAGAGACACAAAGGCTCCCAAGACCTCATCACTGAAGTATACCTAAAACTATCCCAACGTGGCTAAGGAAAATTTGCTGAAGAGGGGGAGGAATGATTTTTAGAGCCACAAGTTGGGACATTATGCACAGAGACATTGCATTTTACTTGTAACTGATGGATAACCCCACAATGCATGACCCATATTCCCCAATGAGGAGGGTCCCTTTGGAAGGGGTAGGTGAGGAAAGAGGCTAACGATGGTACCAACATGACTGTATACACACTGTGTATGTAACTAATAAAAAAATTAAAAAATTTAAAAGTCAAATGAGACATTTATCTTACCCATAACTGTGGGCTAACTCCACAATGCATGACCCATATACCTCAACAAGGAGGGGCCAAGCGGGGTTAGGTCACAGATGAGCCTAATAATGGTACCAAACTGACTGTATTTGCTGAATACAAAACTAACTAATAAAGAAAAAAATTTAAAAAAATTAACATGGAAGAAATTGCAGAAAATAGTTGAAAAATAAGCCTGTATATTTAAATTATATTCACATAAATATATTTGTATATTATGCAAATACATATAATCTCTATGTAAAATGTAGATTATAATATGACATATATATAACATATACAAAATCAAGTCCAATGTGTGTGTGTGTAACACACACACACACATATATATATTTATACATACATGCATACATATATATAAACATATTTTAGTTATGTACATACTCAGTATGTAAACAGCACATGTTGGTATCATCCTTTCCCTCATCCCTGCCTCCCCAAAGGTTGGGGATGTAGGTCATTCCCATGGGGATTGTGGGTCATGCATTTGTGTGGGCAGCTATTAGTTAATGGGAAGAGGCAATGTCTCTGCATAATGCCCCAACTTGTGGCTTTAACAATCTTTCCACCCCATCTTCCACAAAATTTCCTGAGCCATGTTGGGTGCATTTTAAGTCTACTTCAGTAATGGGCACTTAGGAGTCTTTGGATCTGTGATTTGGTAGGTGTTTTGTATCATTAGTGTCTATCTCCTTCACCCTTGTGCTGATATCAGGTTCACCCAGAAAGCAGTACTCTTGCTCATTTCCCCAATTTCTCTATGGTTTCAACTGGGGTCCTGGTGAAATGCAATGTGTCATTTCTCTGTTCAGGTCTAGCTTCTGTCTGAAAAAGAGAAGCAGATTCTCCAACGGAGAGTAAAGTCAGAATGGATTGAATGGGATAACCATTATTAGTTTATAGAGATTTTTTTTTTTTTTAGCTTTTTCAAGTAGGGTCTCATTCTGGCCCAGGCTGACCTGGAATTCACTATGGAGTCTCAGGGTGGCCTCAAACTCACAGCGAACCTCCCACCTCTGCCTCCCGAGTGCTGGGATTAAAGGTGTGCACCATCATGCCCGGCTTAGTTTATAGAGAATTTAATGGGTGTAGAACCTCTTGTAGCCCAAGATTAGTGGGATCTTGATATTGGAAAGCAAACTCATTATCTGGATATGACTCTGACTTTTTCCCAGTTCCAGATATGGGTTCCTTCCCACCGAGTGAATCTGTTAGCTAATCCAAGGGCAGTTGGTTACCCACCATGGCTGTGTGCCACTACTGCACTTGTGTGAGCATCATGTCATGTTGATTGCTTCTGAGTGCTTTAGACCTCAAGTTGCTCAGACAGTTGTTGGTCACATTCCCCTCATAGCTCATGTAGCACCTTCTAGCTCTAGATAGGCTAACTGTCTGGGGAATGACTTTATTTCAGATTCCGGTCAGGTCTCTCCATGTTCTATACAGACTGCATATGGTATCTTCAGCAGTAGGGTCTAACCATTAACCTCTGGTGGGTAACCAAGTGCTCTGTGAGAAGTCTGTCTCATTTTGCAAAGCTTGTAGTTCTCTATGATCAAGAACTCATACTGGGAGTTAAACACATCCTGGTACTGGGAGTTATAGGCCAGGGGCAAGGGAAAAGAAAGAAGAAAACGAAAGAAAATAGAAAAAAGAAAAAAAAAAACAGAAACAGGAAAAATTTAAGGTTAGTCTTCATCTCACTCTCTCCAGGGCCCTTTGATTCAGGTGCTCTCCGTAAGGTTTTGTTGAGTATTCAAACTTTTAGTCTATCTTCCAGAATACAGGATTATATGGTACCAGTTCCATTTGGGTTCAGTTTTCTGTTTCTCCCAACCATTACCCTCCCCTCAAGCCCTACACTGCCTGTTTTCCAGGCCCCAAAATGCCTATTAGATATGTCAGCACTCGGAATGACCCAGGTTAGGAGCCGCAAATGAGTGAAACCATGTGACAATTGTCTTTCTGTGATTGTGTGAGTTCACTGCATATAATCTGTTCCAAGTTCAACCATTTTTCTACAAATTTCATTATGTAATTTTTTTCTAACTGAATAGAATTCCATAGTGTAGATATACATGTGTAGATATACTATATCTTGATTGTCCATTCATCCTATAATGAGAACCTAGGTAGATTCCAGTTCTGAGATATTATGAATTGAGCAGCTATAAACATTGTTGAGCAAATATCTCTCAACTGAGGCATGGAGCTTTTAGGGTAAATGACCAGTAAGGGAAAATCTGGGTCTCTTGGTAGCTCTATATTGAACCTTTTTAGGAGTCTCAATATTGCTTTCCATAGTGCTTGTACTAGCTTACATTCCCACCAACAGTGAATGAATGTTCCTATTTCTCCACATCCTCACCAACATTGAGTTACTCTTTAAAATCACTAGAAAAAAGAAAAGTATGCATCTGCTTACAAGGTACATCTGTCATCAACTAATTCAACTTTCATCATTTACATTATAAGATATTTTCAGGTGGAGCTAGCTTTTTGTTTGTGTTTGTTTTGTAAGTATTTTTATTTATTTATTTATTTATTTACAAGAAGAGAGAGAATGAAAGAGAGAGCTAATGGGTGTGCCAGGGCATATAGCCACTACAAGCGAATTCCAGAAGCATATGCATCCAGCTTTACATGGGTACTGGGGAATAGAAGCCAGGGTTGTTAGCCTTTGCAGGCAAATGCATTACATGCTGAGACATGTCTCCAGCCCCCAAGTATTTGTTTTTTAAACTAAATATTATGAATTTATTTTTTTACTCATTATGAATTTTCCTGTATGAACAAAATGTGCTTTTGTCCCTTTCTACTTGTGATATTGTCTTATATCCCACCCCTAGCACATTTGCCAGGGCCCAGGAGACATAAGAAGAAGTTACGACTTCAGTATTAGTGCTGCTCTCACTGCTATCCTGATAACCAGCTCCAGGGATATGGCAAGAGACACGACTCTCATAACTCATCAAAGCAGAAATACAGGGGTTGCAGAGAGCTCAAACCTAAAGTCGACTTATTTGTTTTGTTTGACAGGATATTGACATTTTGTTCCAGAGTCAGGAAAACTGGCATCTAGTTCTATCAGTATCTACCTTCCTCCACTACCATACCCAGCAGAGCAGACCGTTGGCCTTTACACTTTCATTGTCTCTACCCAAATTTCTTTGCTTTTTTAACAGAAGAGACTATCAACTTGTTCCTTCTTTACCATGGTATCAGAAAGACAATATACACACAGATCTAAATGGTCAAATGCTTTATTATAGATCTTCAAAACATGGAAAAGTTAAAAGTCTTTCTAAGATTTTATAACTACAACACTGAGAAATGGCATTGATGACTTAGAATATTTCGGATAAATTTACCTAAAACATGTAGTTATCTCTTGCCCTTTTCTTTAATCTATATTTGGGAAAAAGATCATTTATGATCACTCGTCTTATAGTTTCATGCTAGAAATTAAGGGTGTATGTTGAAAAGACATCTAGGTATAGATGCTAACCAATAAAATATTCAACAATTCCCTATTTTCTAAATTACCTATTTTTCCATGGAAGCAATGTAATCAGAAACATATTTCTATGTGATTCTTATAATTTGCATATGTATGTTGAACAGCTTTTTCTGTTTCTTTCTAAAGTATACAGAGTCCTCAAGGTATTCCCAGCTATTAATTGACAGGAAACACATTCTGATTGCTGAATCAGCTGTCCAAGCTTCTCAACATACAGAACCACAAACTGTGATGAAGGAATATATTAAACCTACTGTGAGGAAGTTCTGATTCGCACACACAGGCTAATAGGGATAGTCTTCTGGCCATATTTTACATATTCTTCCTCAGAAGTGATACAACATATGATTTTCCTTGTTTGAATATATGTGTGGTGTGCATGTGTGTGTGTGGGTATGTTTGCATATGTGCTTGTAGAGACTAGAGGTTGGCATCTGGTATTTTTCTTTATCACACTCCATTTTATTGCCTATGAAAAGGGCTGCTCACTGATCCTAGATCTGACAGATTCAGTTAGACTGGTGTTGTAGTTTCTCATTTTCGGGACAAGCACCCAAACAGAAGCAATTTATAGGAGAAAATAATTTATTTCAGACTTTCAGTTTCAGAGTTTATTTCAGGTTTACAATTTCAAGGGATAGGGTCATCATCATAGTGTAAGAAACTGGCATACTACATCACATATCCATAGCAGAGAGAGAACAAAACAGCTGGAGTACAAGTTGGCTCTGAACACACAGTAGAATAGACTTGAGATCAACTGTCAGTGACACACCTCTTCCAGCATGGATCTTCCTGCTGGAGACAGAGATGGAAATTTCATCTGTATTACTTAAGAATATGAGAAACACTTATATTCAAACTATCCCAAGGGTCCTCTGTCTCTAATTCCTTAGTGCTGGACTACAGGTACAATTTTTGTGGGTTTTTTTTTTTGTACTTTTTTTCTGTTTACTGGGATACAGACCCTAGGTCATCATGTTTGCACAGCAAGCCTTACTGACCAACCCTCTCCCCATCACAAATAGCAAACTCAAAGTTGAGAAAACTGATGATGGTGGGAAAAGGAAGTAGTATGATTTCATTTTAACCTGCATACTTTGTTTAGTTAATGATAAAGAATATAATTAAAGCACTATCATTGTTAAAGAACTTATAAATACTCCAATTGGCACCTAGGATTAAAGTGATTATTTAAATGATTTTAGTAACCAAGTCATTCACTACAGGCCAGGTTGTTTGAACACAATTTTTTTAAAATAAAATTTTTAAATGCTAGGATTTATGATATTTTGTTGTTACTTTCTTTTTTTTTTTGGTTTTTTTTTCGAGGTAGGGTCTCACTCTAGCCCAGGCTGACCTGGAATTCACTATGTAGTCTCAGGGTGGCCTCGAACTCACAGTGATCCTCCTATCTCTGCCTCCCGAGTGCTGGGATTAAAGGCATGCGCCACCACGCTCGGCTTTTGTTGTTATTTTCTATGCAG
Source organism: Dipus sagitta (assembly GCA_036346955.1). Lineage (NCBI taxonomy): Eukaryota > Metazoa > Chordata > Mammalia > Rodentia > Dipodidae > Dipus > Dipus sagitta. The sequence goes on from CM070776.1 coordinate 76,580,277, forward strand.
CAATTAGAAAGAATAAGTCAGGTGCAGTGGTGCACATGATTAATCCCAGGACTCAGGAGAGTTTAATCCCAGCACTCGAGAGGCTGAGGTAGGGGTATCCCCGTAAATTCAAGACTACAAAGTGTATTCCAGGTCTGTCTAGACTAAAGCAAGACTCGACTTTGGAAAATTGAAAAACGAAAATGACAAAAAGTAAAAATCATTAAAAGGCTGAAATGAATAGTTTACAGAAAATAAAACCATAAAAGACTGAAATAATCTACTAAAAATAATATTTCATCAAAGTAGAAACTTAGAAAGTCTACATATTTCTGTCATATTTTCTTCTTACTTTCTACGTCAACTCTACTTTTTATATAATTTATATTTATATAGTGCCTTTATATACATGCCCAGAATGGTATGAAATACATCTTAATTCTCACACAAGATTGAGGGATAAAATCATTTTGATAATTGAGAAAATTAACTAAATTTTTTTAAATATTCCTGAATACTTCCTAAATGTGACCCATGCCTTATAAAACATTTGTTTTCACAAATTAGTATTATGTTGATTGGTTATTAATATACTGTTAAGTGTATCTATGTATGAATAATAGAAGTAAATTTGTAAATTATTGACTCTTCATTGAACTCTGTTGTGAAGCCCTACTTTTCATATGCATAATTGTGTGTAGGGGGGTGTGGGTATGTGTGTTCTTTGGCTTCATTTGCTATGAATCACTTTCAACAGTCAGCCATAAAAAGATAGATTTTATATTTTCACCTTTACATTTACTATTCCTTGTCTAAGACAGAACATGGTTTACATTGACAGTAATAAAAGCTGGGTCCATAAGTTTGTATTCAGGAATGCTTTAAATGCCTCAGTATACTACTTACACTATTTTTTTTGCTCTGATGGTTCTATAAAATACAAAACAACCAGTAGGCTTATCCAATATATTATGAAGCACTGTAACAAAAAAGTTGAATTTTGTTTATATTTTTAAATTTTTATGTCAGAAAATAACATAGATAAACTAGGAAAAACTTGAATGCATAACATTGCACCATTTAATGTTGACATATTATGATATCCTAAAATATATAAGCTTATGTACAACTTATCAAGTTACTTATATAGGGAAGTACATCAAGGCTTAAAAATTTGTGTTCTTGAATGTCTTTCTGATTTTGAATTTTTGCAATGAAATCTCATTTATTTTCCATAATTGTGTTAATAAAAATAAATATTCTAAAATCCTGTAATTTATGTCATAGAAAAGCTCTAAAACTTAAGTACATTGATAATGTTTTGAATATTTAGCAACAGTTTGTCAAAGGAGAAGCCATATGTTTTATACTTACTAATATTTCAATGAAATTATATACTTCAGGTCAAAATATTGAACTGATCTGATTTATACAAAATAAAGAATTGAGTAGAGAATGAGTTTCTAAGTATTTCATTAGCATTAATATAGTTTGTAATACCATGACAAAACCCAATTCATAATGAATTGTTCCAAGGTAGTTATATTTCTTTCCTTTGGATTATGAGAATTACTTATATATTCAATTGTAATATTATAGATTCATTACCTAATAGGAAAAATCCCCAGGATATGAATTATTATGAGAAAGAATTGAAATCTTTGCTTCTATGTTACACTTAAAAAATTTGAAAAGATTTCTAATGACATAAAATCTATATTGCTTCTGGCTCAGTTTGAAAGTCATAGCTATTGCTGAGTAACTCAAAACTGTTGGTTAATACTTATATTTTCCTTGCCTGTAAAGCTATAAAATTCAATGGTGTAATGACTCCTTAATGGAATAGATGTGTAACAATGAGATAATAAGAAATGTAAGTTAAATTATTAATTTAAAAGGTAGAAAAAAAGGCAATGTATGTTGCAGTGGCTATCTCCCATTCTTTAAACCTATCAGAGGGACATAAACCAAGAAGCAGCTTAGCACCTAAACTTTACCCTGCAGGCATGTGATAATGAAACTCTTGACATTACAAATACATTTATTTGACAGTTGTTCTCACTCATAAAATAATAGATCTTTCAAGAACCTCATTACACATTGCAATAAGTTTCAAAACCCATAAAAATATCTTCTGACATTTATTGTCAAAAAGTAGCTCGAGGATGTTGATGCATAATGATAATCTGGTTGGTGACATTTAGAAATTTTATTCATTATTCCTTCATAGAATATAAAATTTCACAGGAAAGACTTGGCTGGAACATGCTTGTGGGCAGGCAGACAAGGGGCCTGTAGCTTGTGGGCTTACTAGAAAACCCTGAGATACATTTTGCCAGTATGTAGAAAAAGCAAATAGTAATTTGTTCCTGGCAAATTTGTGCTAGCTATCACCCTGTGAATTGATCCAAGTTGTGTTTGATATATCTCAATAATTTATGGAGGTGACTTATCACCTCTTAAAGTAATTGCATTCATTTTAGGCTTTCATTACATGCTACCCAAGTAGTTCTTCATGCTACTTAATATTGTTAGAATTTTAGCAATAAACTTTTATTTTAATTACCTTAATTTGGTAATTTCTCAGGATTACTGTACATACCAGATGACATTAGTTGAAAATTCCATAATATTTTTATCAGCTCATACTACCACTCTTTCTTATATAAGTATGTGTTCTTCACAGATGGGGATGTTGCCAGTACGCATATCAGCAACTTAGCAACTTAAATAAATACAAGTAAACTGTCCTGAGATATTTTTAGAACATGAGAGGTTAGAATGAGAGAATGTAAGAATAAAAATCAAGTCATATTATGGATAATAAAACAGTTCATCAATACCTAAAAAGATGGAAACTAATATATTCCAAACAAGAGTTGTAAGTGAACATATGTTTCTTGAATATAAGAGATCATTCCAATATAAAAGCCAGGGCATCCAGGCTCGTGCTGCTTTGCAGAGGCCTCCATCATCGCTGGCTCCTGTCAGCCATGCTCAACCCCACTCTGTTCTTCGAAATAGCTCTCCATGGTGAGTGAGCCCTTGGACTGTGCCTCCTTTGAGCTGTTTGCAGACAAATTTCCAAAGACAGCAGAAAACGTTCGTGCTCTGAGCACTGGAGACAAAGGATTTGGTTATAAGGGGTCATGATTTCACAGATTTTTTCCAGGATTCATGTGCCAGCATGGTGACTTCTCAGGCCATAATGGCACGGGTGACAAGTCCATCTATGGGGAAAATTTTGAGGATAAGAACTTCATCCTGAACCATACAGGTCCTGGAATCTTGTCTGTGGTAAATGCTTGCCCAAGCACAAATGGCTCCCAATTTTTCATCTACACTGCCAAGCCTGGGTGGTTGGATGACAAGCATGTGGTCTTTGGGAAGGTGAAAGAAGGCATGAACATTGACTAAGAAATAGAACTTCTTGGGTCCAGGAATGGGCAAGACTAGCAAAAAGTCACCATCACTGAGTGTGGACTCTAATATGGTTGAATTGTTCCATCTTAACCACCAGACAATTCCTTCTGTAGCTCAGGAGAGCACCCTGCACTCCCCAACGGCTCACCATATCCTATAATATTTTTGCTCTCAGTGTAGTTCTTTGGGATTCCATACTTTCCTTATTCTCCTCCAAGTCTAGCTGGATTTCATAGTTAAATTGATGTTTATGAATAAAAACTAAATACCAAAAATAAAAAGAGATCTTTCCACAGGTACTTCATAGGTAAGTAGATTTTAAGACTCTCTCCCTTATGAACCCAACCAATAAGCCTGTGCTTTTATCATTCTGTGGTATTTCTAAACTATGTGATATTTATCTCTCTAATACTAGGACTCTTTAGGAACTTGAGATAAGTGAGCTACACAATAGCAGTTATCGTTCACTGTATTTACCTTTTTTCTATTTAATTTGATACTATGACTATATTTGCTTCTATTTTTTTCACTTTCATATTTATGCTTTTATTTTTATATAATTTATTTGGTTTTGTTAATTAGTTTTGTACTCAGTGAATACAGTCAAGTTGGTACCATTGTTAGGCTCAACCATGTCCTACCCCCTAGCCCCTCCTTGTTGAGGTACATGGATCATGCATTGTGGAGTTAGCCCACAGTTATGGGTAAGAGAAATGTCTCTGCGTATCATGACCCTACATGTGGCTCTGACATTCTTTCTGACCCTCTTCTGCAAAATTTCCCTGAGCCATGTTGGGTTCATTTTTGGTCTGCTTCAGTGATGAGGTGATGGGGGCCTATGGGTCTTTGGATATCTGATATGGTAGGAGTTGATTGTTCTCTGTGTTGATCTCCTTCACTCTTGTGCTGGTACCTGTTTCACCAAGAAAACAGCACCATTGCTTGTTTTGCCAATTATTCTTAGTTTCAGCTGGAGCCCTTTTGAGGTATGATGGGGTGGTTCTCTCCTTAGGATCTGAGTCTATCAGAAAAAGTGAAGCAGATTCTCCAACGAAGCATAACGTTAGCACCAGAAAAATGGGATAACCCTTATTTTTTATAGTGAATTTAATAGGTGTAGACCTTCTTGTAGCCCACAATTGGTGGTAGCTTGATAAAGGAGAGCAGGCTCCTGTTTGGATCTGGTTCTGACTTGTTTCCCAGCTCCAGCTATGGGTCCTGTTTCACTGAGAGGATCAGTTAGCCAAATCAGGAGCAATTAGTTTCCCACCATGGCTGTGCACCACTATTGCACTTGTGTGAGCATCACAGCAGGTTATTTGCTGCTAAGTAGTTAGACCATGAGTTACTTGGACAGATATTGATCATTTTCCCCCAGTCGCCCATGTAGCACCTTCTGGCACTGGACGCGTTGACTCTCTGGGGACTGACTCTCTTCCAGCTTCCAGCCATGTCATTCCATTTCACCTATCAATCACTTATGGCGTCTTCAGCAGTAGGGTCCACTAACTTTTGGTAGGTCATCAAGTACTCTGACAGAAATCTGTCTTTATTTTAGGAAACCTTGTAGGTCTCTCTGATCAAAAGCTCATTGTGGATGATAGCCAAATGCTGGTACTGGGAGTTACAGGTCAGTGCCCACTAAGAGAAGGAAGAAGAAGTTAACTAATATAAAATAGTTAGAGAGGAGAGAGAGAGAGAAGGGTAGAAGATTAAGGTCAGTCTTCACAGTACACTCTCTAGTGCCTTGTGGCTCAGGTGTTTCTGCTAAGGGCCTGGTGAAGGTTCAACCATTTGGTCTGCCTTTTAGGATGTAGAATTTTATGGTACCATTGCCATTTGGATCTAGATTTGTGTCCCCCACCCCCTCCCTTGCCCTCCCCTCCCTCCTCACCCAACCTATTGTCTAGTCCCTGAGGTGATTGCTGAGTATGTCGGCATCTTGTGTAAATTCAGGTTAGGTATTGTAGATGAGTAAGACTATGTGGTCATTATCTTTCTGTGATTGGGTAAGTTCACTGTGTATAATCTGTTCCAGGTTCAAACATTTTTCTTCAAATTTCATGAACTGTGGTGCCCCTGCGTTTGGTACATACAGATTTATGATTGTAATATCCTCTTGATGGATCATTTCCTTGATAAGTAGGAAGTGAACTTCTTTGTCTTTTTTATTATTTTTGGTTTGAAGTCTATTTTATCCAATATTAATATAGCAAAGCCTGCTTGTTTCTTATTCCTGTTTGCTTGGAATATTGTTTTCCACCCTTTCACCCAGAGGAGATGTCTGTCTTTAGTGGTGAGATGGGTTTCTTGAAGACAACAGATTAAGGGGTCTAATTTTCTGATCCATCCTGTTAGCTTGTGTCTCTTGATGGGTGAATTAAGGCCATTAATATTTAGGGTAATGACTATGAGGTTTGATTTGATCCCTGCCATATTGTGCTGGTATATGTGGGTTGGTGTTTTCATGAACTTTGAAGTTTTTGGTGCCTTCTCTGAGTTTGGTTATTGTGATCTGCTTCTTCTGGCATTTTACGTTTATTATTTTATTATTCTGTGTGGAGAATTTCCTGAAATACTCTCTGTAGGTTTGGTTTTGTGTTCATATAATTATAAAGCTGAGTTTTGTCATGGAAGGTTTTTCTTTCACCCCATATTATGAGGGATACTTTTGCTGAGTAAAGTAGTTTGGGTTGGAAGCCATAGGTTCTTAGACTTTGCAGTGTTTCATTCCAGGCCCTTCTGGCTTTCAGAGTTTCAATTGAGAAATCTGAAGTAATTCTGATGGGGTTACCTTTAAAACTGATGTGCTCTTTTTCACTAGCTGCTGTTAGGATTTTCTCTTTGGTGTCAATGTTTAGACTCTTAATGATAATATGTCTTGGAGAGTTTCTCCTTTGGTCCAATCTGTTTGGAGTTCTGTTAGCTTCTTGTATCTTGATGGGCCTTTCTTTTGAGAGAGTGGGAAAGTTTTCTTTGATTATTTTGTTAAATAAGTTCTCCATGCCTTTGGTCTGAATTTCTTCTCCTTCTGGTATTCCAAAGATCCAGATATTAGGATGCTTTACGGTATCCCATGATTCCCTCATGTTTTGTTCACAGAAATTTTTGAACTTATGGAAACATTTGAACCCTCGGACTTTTTCTTCTATCTTGTCTTACATATTGGAGTTTCTATCCTCCACATGGCTGACACTATTCTTGAGAGCTTCTAGAGAGTTTTGAACTTGTTCAATTAGGTTTGCATTTTCTACTACTTTTCTATGTATAGTTTCCATCCCTCTGTCAAGCTCCTTTTTCATATTCTTTTTTGATTTTCTTGATGTTTCTTGGAATTCATCCTTGTGTTTCTTTATGTCTTCATTTAGCATCACCAGTTGATTTTTGAAGTCCTCTTTTTTTCACTCTCCTTCATATCTCTTAACTGTCTTTGAACTCCTTCCATTTTCTTGTCTATTAGGTCTAGTCTAGTGATGGCAGCATCCACATGATTATCATTCCTTTGTTGCTTTTCTGCAAGTTCTACAAGTAGCTTGGTGAGGTTACATTCCTCATAGCTTCATTTTGGTGTTCTGAACCTAATGTCGGTTCTATGTTTTGATTAGAGATGATCAATGTAGGACTGGGTGATCGACCTGGATTTACTTGCATTTGATTCCTCATGTTATTTCTTTTGCATGGTGGGTTACCCATTACTTTGTATGGGCAGGGAGAGGAGGACTGTGTTCTCAATGGATGGGGGAAGTGGTGCCTCTTGTGGGAGGTGGCCTGAGCTAGCCAGCAGGAATCAGAGGGCCTGAGTGGTCCTGAGCTAACTCGTAGGTGGGTGGATCAGCCTCAGCTCTAGCACAGTGGGAAGCTGAAGCAGCCTGAAGCAGGATGCCAATCAGTCTGAGCTCTCACTTGGCAGAATGCCAAAGCAGCCTGAGCTCCTGCATGGCAGGGGCTCCCAAGTTGCCTGAGCTCTCACATGGTGATGCACCAATGCTGCCTGTGCTCGCACTTGGCGGGACACTGAATCACCAAGAACTGATGCAGCCTAAACTTGAATGGCACTACACTGGGCCACAGAAGCAGTCTGAGCTCACACACAACAGGACACTGGTGGGTGGCCGGCACAGTAGACAGGCAGGAGTTGGCAAAGGCAGACAGACAGAGTGAACCTGAGCTCACATGGGCAGGTGTAATGGGCCTGAGCTCGCATGTGAACAGGCAGAGGCCAGAGTAGTAGGTGAGCAAATGGGCAGAGCAGGCTAAGCTTGACAATCAGGGATCATCGGTGCATGTGTGGCATGCAAATGGACTGATGGAGCCAGAGCTCCAGCAGGCCAGTGGGCAGAGCCTTCCCATGGTCACACATGGGTGGGGGTAGCAGGCAGATAGACCATGTGCAGTGAGGTAAGTGGAACTATGTTGGCCTGGGTCCCCTTTCCTACCATAAGTGCAGGGGTATCCTGAAGCTGGGACTGTGGGTACAGTGGCTGTTTGGGGGAAAAGGGGGACTGGTGGGCTACTCGCAAGCGAAGGAATCAGGGATTCCCTTTTTTTACCCTCTGTGCCCTCCCACTTTACATCTATTAGAGATTTCTCTCCCCTAAAAGACCCAGAGAACCCTTAATGCCTTGCCTTTCTTTCCCATGGATGTGTGGCACAGTTAGGCTGTTGCCATCTTGGCTGGAAGTCTATTTCTGTAGTTTTAAGAAGAGAGTAGAAGGTCAACAGTCTGTAGTGACTATTACCCAAAATGAACTATTAATATAAATAACACAGATACAGACATTGCAGTCAAAGAAACTAAGAGATATACATTAAACCACTTGATCTAATTGTGCTAGACAATCTCTTTGAAATCCTTTTTAGCTTTCATAGTAGCATCAAAGTCCATGAGGCAGTAGGGAATTACTGGGGCTTGGTGAACACACAGGATTAAATTTGTTACTTCATTAATTTTCTTCCAATGAGACTCTATAACCTTTATGAGTTTTAGTTCTGTGATTTATAAGAGAAAGCTCATTTTATAAGTTTGTTATAGATAACTGTCAGTATACAGAAAAGTAATGACTTTTTTCAACAGAGGGAAAGGGAGATATGTTATAATTTTATTGTTATATTATCATTTTATTCTCACATGATAGTATAAAATAATGCATGGCTTTGGAATTGCAAAACAATAAAGCAAAAGTTGGAGAAATGGCTCAGTAGTTAAATGGGCTTACTTGTAAAGCCTGTGGCCAAGGTTTGTTACCCATGTAAAGTCAGCTGCACAAAGTGGCACATGCATCCATAGTTTGTTTGCAGTGGCAAGAGGCCCAGATACTCCCATTCTCAGACATGAATTCTCTCTCTCTCTCTCTCTCTCAATCTCTCTCTCTCTTTCTCAAATAAATAAATATAAATATTGCTAAAAAAACAAAATAAATCCTTTTCAATAATTTAAATATGAAAATTAAATATTCAAAACATTAGTTACAGATATTGGTCATTTTCCCCCAGTCACCCATGTAGCACCTTCTGGAACAAGCCATGCTATCTGTCTGGAGACTGACTCTCTTCCAGCTTCCATGTCACTCCATGTTATGTGTCAACTGCATATAGTGTATTCAGCAATAGGATCTTACCACTAACCTTTGGTGGGTCATCAAGTACCCTGACAGAAATCTGTCATTCTTTTAGGAAACCTTGCAGGTCTCTCTGATCAAAAGCTCATTGTGGATGATAGCCACCTGCTGGTACTGGAAGTTACAAGTCAGTGCCCATGAAGAGAAGGAAGAAAAAGATAAGTTATATAAAAGAGTTAGAGAGAAGAGGCAGAGAGAGAGGGAAGCAGTATAAGATTAAGGTCATTCTTCATTGTACCCTCTCCAGAGTCTTGTGACTCAGCTGTTCCCTCCCTCTAAGTGCTTGGTGAAAGTTCAACCATTTGGTCTGTCTTTCAGTATATAGAATTTTGTTGTACAATTACAATTTGGGTCCAGATTTTTGTCCCCCACCCCTCCCTTGCCCTTCCCTCCCTCCCCACCCACCCTATTGTCTGGTCCTGGAGATTCTTGCTAGGTATGATAGCATATTGGGTAGATTCAGATTAGGTGCTGTAGATAAGTGAGACTATGTGGTGACTATCTTTCAGTGATTAGGTGAATTCACTGAGAATGAACACTTCCAGTTTCAACCACTTTTCTTCAAATTTCATTGTGTCATTTTTCTCTTACTGCTGTGCAGAATTCCATCATGTTGATATACATCTTAGTTATCCATTTGTCTAGTGAAGGACATCTGGTTGATTCCAGCTTAGATATTACGAATTAAGCCACTATAAACATGGCTGAACAAATCTATCTGGATTGAGGATTGGAGTTTTTAGGGCATATGCCCAGTAAGGGAAAAACTTGGTCTGTTGGTAACTCTATAGTCAACACTTTTAGGAGTCTCCATATCACTTTCCAAAGTGGTTGCACCATCTTATATTCCCACCAACAGTGGATGTGGGTTCCTATTTCTCCACATCCTCACCAGCATTTATTTTCATTTGATTTTTTTCATGTTTGCTATCCTTACTGGGGTAAGGTGGAATCTCATAGTTGTTTTAATTTGCATTTCCCTGATGATTAGGGATGATGAACATTTTCTTAAGTGTGTGTTTGCCATTTGTACTTCTTCCTCTGTGAACTGCATGTCCAATTCTTCTCACCATTTTGTGAGTGGGTTGTTTTACTTTTTATTGTTTAGGTTTTTGAGTTCTTTGTAGATTCTAGAGATTAGGCTTCTGTCAGTTGGATATTCCGCAAATATCTGTCCAAGCAACTCATTGCCTAACCTACTTAGCAGCAAATAACCTGTCCTGATGATCACACAAGTGCAATAGTGGTGCACATCCATCGTTGGAAACCAACTGCTCTTGATTTGGCTAACTGATCCACTCAGGGGAACAGAACCCATAGCTGGAGCTGGGAAACAAGTCAGAACCAGATCCAAAAATTAGCCCGCTCTCCATTGTGGGCTACAACAGGTCCTACACCTATTAAATTCTCTCTAAAAAGTAATAATGGTTATCCTATTTATCTGATGCTAAATTTACTCTCCATCAGAGAATCTGCTTCTCTTTTTCAGATAGATGCAGATCATAAGGAAATAACCACTCCATCATACCTCAAAAGGGCCCCAGATGAAACTAAGAATAATTGGTGAAACAAGCAAGGTTGCTATTTTCTCGGTGAACCTGGTATGAGCACAAGGGTGAAGATCGACACACAGAACAATCAACTCCCATCAAATCAGATATCCAGAGACACAGAGGCTTTCAAGATCTCATCACTGAAGTAGACCTAAAATGAGCCCAACATGCCTCAGGGAAATTTGTGGAATAGGGGGCATAAAAAAAGTCAGAGCCACATGTTGGGTCATGATACACAGAGACATTACATGCTACACATAACTGATGGCTCATATACTCCCAAAAGGAAGAGCCAGGTAGAGCGGGGAGGGCAGGGAGTAGGCTAACAATGATACCAACTTGACTTTATTCACTGAGTGCAAAACTAAATAAAAAGCAAAACAAACAAACAAACAAAAAAAAAAAATTAGTTGCCTAACTAAGCCAATTGGCGGGTAAAAAAGGAAGAACTGAAGATTCTATAGATAAAGACAAACCCAATTTATTTCACAGAACTACATTCCTCCTTGATGTCACCAATGAATACCATCTGTACTAGAATGAATGACTAATTAATCATGTCAGTCACTTCCAAGTCAATCTATTTTCCATGTTTATTTCATTGATACTTTAGGTCATAGACCTTTGATCATTGTAGCAGTCTGGGAAAACAATTACATCAGATAATCTCTTTGTCTTTGTCTCTCTTTCTCCTTCTCTTCCTTCTTCCCACCCTCTCCTTCTTTATATCAGTCTCCCTCGCCTTCCTGTCCCTATTTTCTCCTGGGTAATATTTACATAGTAATCTTCTCTTAACAACCAGTTGATGATATAAGTGGCTGAAACTAGAGGAAATGAGGACATAGAAATTAAATACTGAAAACAGGGAAGGAGAAATGCAATTGTTACTGCTTTTGCTTCATCACTTGTCTGTAAAACCTATTGTGTGGTGCTGCTGGTATTTCTGATTGGTGGCATAAATTACCATTCCCAAATAACTATACCTTTGAGTTTGAGAACATTTTTGCTTAAAAGGTGCTCACAAATTAGATAATCTTAATTTTCATGCTAAAAAGGAGGGGTAAACAAGAGTTTGGAATAAAAAAACATAAATAAGAAGACATAGAAGATAATACGTCTTTTATTTATTTATTTATTTATATTTGTGTTTTTTTTTTTTTCCAGGTAGGGTTTCATCTCTAGCTCAGGGTGACCTGAAATTTACTATGTAATATCAGGGTGGCCTGGAACTCATGGTGATCCTCCTACCTCTGCCTCCCAAGTGCTGGGATTAAAAACATGCACCACCATGCCTGGCTTAGAAGATAATATATCTTTATAATAGGTGGAAATTTTCTGAAAACAACAAAAATTAATTTGCTATAATGCCTTGCTTCTATAGTTGTCCTTTGAACTCATATTTGTAATGTTGTTATGTTTTGTAAATACTTCATAATGTAGTAGACAAGTTTAAATTGTTCTGTATACTTGTAACATGTTTAATGTTTGTTGTAAAAATTACAGCCAGATCAAAGATAGAAGGAAAGCATGTATAATAATAAGTAGAGATGGGGTGTGGCCATGTGCTATAACATTTGTCTATCATGTGCAAATCTCGGATTCGAAACTCAACAACACAATAAATAAATAAATATAAATAAACCCCTCATCTTCCTTCCAATCTCACATCCTTAGGAACAACCGATAATAAATCCTGATTTGCATCTTTCCAGTTATTTCTTAAAAATATACTATATCCTTATTTATTAGAGAGACAGAGAGAGAAAGATGTAGGGAGAGAGAGAGAGAGAGAGAGAGAGAGAGAGAATGAGTATGACAGAGCCTCTAGCCATTGCAAATGAACTCCACACTCATGCACCACCTTGTGCACCTGGCTTACATTGGTCCTAGGGAATTGAACCTGGGTCCTTTGGTTTTGCAGGCAAATACCGTAACCACTAAGCAATATTTCCAGCCCCTTTCTAATTATGTTAATACAGAAAAATTAATATAAGCATAAGCACAAATATATTTCATATATGTATGTATATTTATACCAGTGAATGTACCTACTTTTTATACAAGAGGCATCAAAGTAAGTAGTACATTTTGCATTTTCTTCTTTTATACTATAATATGTATTCAATATATTTTCATCTTTTTATATATTGTACATCATTCATTTTATCATAGGTACATTATTCCAAGAAAATTTGCATAACTGTGTTTCTTTGTAGCCATGGTCTCACTGCAGCTCAACCTGATCTGAAACATACTCTGTAGCCGATGGCCTTAAACTTGAGGCAATGATCCTACCTCAGCCTGCCAAGTTCTTGGGTTAAATGCATGGACAACCACACCCAGCTCTACTTGCCATATTTTTAAAGCTTACCTAATTATATAAGAGACATATATAAACAATAAGATTATAAACCATATATTAAAACATAAGTTGAAAAATGAAATACATTACATCACCCAATATAAAATTGTACTCTATAGAATGATTATTATGAAGAATTTACAATTTGAAATTTTTCTTGTGGACTTAATTATAATTTTATATAAAATATTTATATATCATTTGGGAAACCAGTTTAGGGTTTTTTTCTTTACATTGCAGTAACAATCCATTCCACAATATTTTCAACTGAAATGTATGCAAATTTATTTTTCAGCCATAGTACATGTCCACTTGCACTAATTAGAAAAGCTATGGTAAGCATAGTTGCCAAGGAACTTTTCCTATCAGACTCTACAGTTTTTGATTCCATTATTTTAGCAACAGCTATATTAACACAAAACCTGAGAGTACTCAATGGAAGGGAAAGAGAGCAGAAAGGATAGCTCATTGGACCTTTGGCATATCTGCCCAGCAATGACACTGACAGTCATTTTCATTTATATTTTGCAATGTGTAATATGTAGAAAGCAGGGTCCTAGAATTTTCTCTATGAGAGATAATAAAAGGTAGGCTTCTTTCTAACTGGGATAATTAGGCTTGAGTATAAGAATTAATTTCATATTCTGGATAGCAATCCTCTACCATATGCATCATTTACAAATATATTCTCTCCAAGTAATTTGCTCTTTTTCCCTTATGCACTTAAACTCTTGGTGGAATTTCCAAAGTTGCAAGTACCACTGTACCGAAATTCTCAAAGTTAGTTGGTTACCAAGAAACCAGACTCATTATTTCTAACATACCATTCACTAAGCTCATTTATTTCTTCCACTTCCAAATTTTGCAGTCGTCTTTATTCTAAATATCTATAGACATATGCATCTCCTTAATTTGTTTGAGGTACTATGGTAGCAGACATATCAAAATTAAAGCATGCAGGATTCTGGCTTTTGAGTCTCCAATAAATTCTTCTCTTTTCATTTAGGAGAATGTGTTTTGCACTGATATCATTAAGACCTTTCATTTTATGTATTGTATCAAAACTTATAATTTATACCACTTTGAGTTCTACTTATAATTTCTAGTGACTGTTTAAAGTTAGCTCTAGGGTCCCTGATGTCATATTTTCTTTCAGGTTAAAAATCTTTAGTTTTACTTCATTTACCATGGTTATAACACTCTGGAACAATGACATTATATAAACGCATTTCTTAATAATCTTCTTTTGTGTCCTCCCCTGTCACAGGTTTTTCTCTTTATTATACCGTGAATTTTAAAAATAACCTTCTCTCTAAATTCCTGTCCTCCAAATTGTGATCAGAACTTATATAAAAATCTTGTTTAAATTTCTAATAGTTTTGTATTTCAAAAGAAATTTTATCTTCATATGATCTTTAATTGGTACACATATTTGATTTATATGTGTACCTAAAATGGTATAAAATCTAATTTTTATATTACAATTCATGAGGAAATTAATAGTTATGTATTATAAACCTACCTGCCAAATTTTAGTTTCACAATGTCTAGAATACATTATAATGTTTAGAAATAATCATGCCCAATCTGAAATAACATTACAAGACACAAACAGCTGGCTTTGAAAAGTATTTACTCTTCTGTATTAAAGGTTTTTTATTTAAAAAAAAAAAAAGACATTGATGACAGGATGAAGAAATGGCTGCGTCAGTAAAGTGATTTTCTTACAATCATGAAGGTACATGGTTCATTTCTCTGAATTGGTGAAAAATGCCAAGCATGGTCATGAGTTTCTGTAATCCAAGCAGTGGGGAGATGTAGACAGGAAGATCTCTGGGTTTCACTGGCAACCAGTCCAGGCTAATTGGTGAAGTTCAGTCCACTGACAGAAATAGTATTGAAAGGAGATGTACATCATACTTTGGGGTGACACCCAAGGTTATTCACTGATCTTCACACATATGCACCCATTTGCACACATAAATGCATGCACATGCATATATATATATATATATATATATATATATATATACAAACAAACACACAAGAAAAATTGATGTGTAGTAATAATGTGCATTTTTTCTTTATGTCTTGAATGACTGTATCTTTTAATGTTAGGAAACTACATGCTATGAAAATTAACATATATACAAATATTTCAACTCTCTTCCTTGCCTTTATTTTTGTAAGTGTTATTTTTATACAATCATAGAGCATGCAATCTGTCTTCTTTTCAAAATTTAAAATTGTCTCACATAGGGGATGGAGCAATGGCTTAACAGTTACTGTGCTTCCCTGCAAAGGCTAAAGACACAGGTTTGATTCCCCAGGACCCACATAAGCCAGATGACAAGGTGATACATACTTCTGAAGTTCATTTGCAGTGGTTGGGGGTCCCTGGCATGCTGACTCTCTCTCTCTCTCTCTCTCTCTCTCTCTCTCCTTTTATCTGTCTCTTTCTCTATCTCACACAAATAAATAAATAAATAAAAATATTGAAAAAATTGTTTCACTTGAATAAAATCTAATATACTGATTGTATGATTCATGTAGAGCTCTATACTCTATAAACAAATAAAGGGTTGGGCATGCAAACCAGAAAGGAATCCATAATATGTAATATGTAAATATTGATATTCAAAAGATAATCTTTTAGACATCAATGTCTGGTTCAAATTATTTAATTTTATTAAGAAAATGTTAAAACATAAAGAAAATGATATATTATAACACTTTCATGTGTTCATTACTTAGCTTAAATAAGTATTACTACATGAATGACATATTTTGCTCATATGAAATATTTAAAGTAATGCATACTCATAAAAAACCTCATCCATAAACAATTCAGAATGAATTGGTAAAAATAGATTCGATTTGTCTGTGCTACAAATATATTACAAAAAACAAAAGTAATAACAATCATTTCTTATTGCTTTTCAAAATACTTTATTTTATCTACAGAACTGTCCACCCCAACTATACAGAATCCACATTTTTCTCAGCAGCCCATATAAACACATTCCAAATTGATCATATAGCCATAATGCATGCCTTCATAAAATAAGGAAATTTGAAGTTACTTCCTGCATCATGACAGATCACAATGCTTTAAAGCTAGAAATTAACAACATGAGACACATCAAAACCTCCACCAAGTCCTGGAGACTAAACTACACACTTTTAAACAATGAATGGGTCAGGGAAGAAATCAAAAAGATATTGTAAAATTTATAGGATTGAATTATAATGAAAACAAAAACCTACTAACCTTTATGGAACTCAATGAAAGCAGTCATAAGGGGAAAATTTATAGCCCTAACTGCCTTCATTACAAAGACAGAGATATCAGAAGTCAATAACCTGATTGTCAACATAAAGACACTGGAAAAAGAAGAAGTATCCAATCCAAAGAGCTCCAAATAGAAAGAAATAATCAAGATTAGAGCAGAAATTAATGAATTGGAAACTAAGAACACAATTATAAAAATCACTCAAATGAAGAGCTGTTCCTTTGGAAAAAAAAATAAGCATGATTGACAAACCACTGGCCAAAGTGATCAAGCAAAAAAAAAAAAATCTCAAATTAAAAAAATTAGAATTGAAAAAATCAGAGATCACTGAAATCACTACAGACATCCTCAGGGCATACTTCAAAAACCTGTACTCCACAAAATTAAATAATCTGAGAGAAGACATGGATGAATTCCTAGACAAACACCACCTACCAAAACTAAACTCAGAGCAGGTAAATCTCCTAAGTAAACCTATCCCATCCATGGAGATTGAAAAGGAAATCAAAAACCTCCCCAAAAAGAACACTCCAGGACAGGATAGCTTCTCAGCTAAATTCTGTCATACCTTCATAGAAGAACTGAAACCAATTGTTCTCAAACTATTCTGCCTAACTGGAGACCAGGGAATCCTCCCTGACTCCTTTTATGAAGCTGGCTTTACCCTAATAACAAAACAAGACAGAGATGCAACAAGGAAAGAAAACTATTGGCCTATTTCCCTAATGAACTTAGATGCAAAGATCCTTGCAAACCAAATTCAACAACACATCAAAAGCATTACCCACTTTGATCAAGTAGGCTTCATCCCAGGGATGCACGGTTGGTTTAACATACAGAAATTGCTCAACATAATACACCACATAAATAAACTGAACCATAAGAATCACATGATCATCTCAATTGATTCAGATAATGCCTTTGAAAAAATATAACAACACCTCATGATCAAAACACTGGAAAGAATAGACATGGAGGTTTTATATCTCAACACAATAAAGGCTATATATAAAGCTCCTAAAATCAGTCCAAATAATTCTTAATGGGGAAAAACTCAAGGAGTTCCCACTGAGATTGGGGACAAGACAGGGGTGCACACTCTCACCACTGCTCTTCAACATAGTACTAGATGCACTACCCAAGTAATAAGACAAGCAAAATAAATAAAAGGGATATCAATTGGAAAGGAAGTAGTCAAATTAGACTTATTTGCAAATTACATGATCCTATATATAAGGGATCCAAAAGTCTGCATCCCAAAACTTGTAAAGGTGATAAATTCCTTCAGCAAAGTGGCAGGACACAAAATCAATGCTCAAAAATCAGCAGCTTTTCTAAATGCAAAGGACAAATAAACAGTGCAAAAAATGAATGAGGCTGTCCCATTTTGAATAGCAACAACAACAAAAAATAAACACCTTGGAATAACACTAACAAAGAATGTGAAAGAACGATATAATGAAAACATAAAAGCACTCAAGAAAGCAATAGAGAAGGACATAAGAAGATGGAAAGACATCCCATGGTCCTGAGTAGATAGAATTAATATGGTGAAAATGGCAATCCTACCAAAAGCAATATACAGATTTAATGCAATACCAGTAAAGGTGCCAGCATCATTCTTCTCTGAGCCTGACAAAATGATCTCAAAATTCATAGGGAATGGCAGCAGTCCTTGGCTATCCAAATATATCCAGAAAAAACAAATCTGGTGGTGTAACCATACCTGATCTAAAGCTATATTACAAAGCCATAGTAACAAAAACAGCATGATACTGAAATAAAAACAGAAACATAGACCAATGGAACAGAATCGAAGACCTAGACTTTAAGGCAAGCAACTATAGCTGCTTGATCTTTGACAAAGGTGCCAATAATGTAGACTGGATACAAGACAGCATCTTCACCAAATGGTGTTGGACAAGTTGGATGACCATATGTAGAAAAATGAAATTGGACCCACTCCTTTCACCACACACAAAAATCAAGTCCAACTGGATTAAAGGCCTCAAAATTAAGACCCACAACTCTTCAATTACTGGAAGAAAAATAGGCAGCACTATCCATGATATAAGACTGGGAAAACACTTCCTGAACAAAACACCAGTAGCCAAGGGAATGAAACAAGGACGCAACCAATGGGATCTCATGAAGCTAAAAAGCCTTTGTCCAGACAAACATACCATAAGCAGATCCAATAGATTACCTACAAGGAATGGATAACCCTGTCTTGTTCCTGATCTCAATGGAAATCCCTCCCGTCTCTCTCCATTAAGTATCATTTGCACCTTAGGAACTTTGTATATTGCCTTTATTATGTTAAGATATGAACCAACCATGGCAATTCTCTCAAATGTTTTGATCATGAAGTGATGCTATATTTTGTCAAAGGCCTTTTCTGCATCTATTGAAATGATCATGTACTTTTTGTGATTAACCTTGTTTATGTGGTGTATTACAGTGACAGATTTCCATATGTTGAACCACCCCTGTGTTCCTGGGATAAATCCCACTTGATCAAGGTGGATAATGCTTTTGATGTTTTGTTGGATTTGGTTTGCGAGGATTTTGTTCAGGATCTTTGCATCTAAGGTCATCAGGGAAATAGGTCGGTAGTTTTTCTTTTCTTGTGGCATCTCTGCCTGGTTTTGGAATTAGGGTGACACTAGCTTCATAGAAGGAGTTCAGGAGCTTTCCCTGTTCTCAAATTGTGTGGAAGTTTGAGAAACATTGGTTTGAGTTTTTCCATAAAGGTTTCATAGAATTCAGCTGAGAAGCCATCTGGTCCTGGACTCTTCTTTTTGGGGAGGCTTTTTATTACTTTTTCAATATCAATGAGTGTGATAGGTTTGTTTAGGAGATTAATCTGCTCTGAGTTTAGCTTTGATAGATGGTATGTGTCCAGGAATTTGTCCATGGAAAGTTTTTCTTCCACCATCTATTAGGAGGGATACTTTTGCTGGGTAGAGTAGTTTGGGTTGGAAGCCATAAGTTGTTAGATTTGTAGTGCTTCATTCCAGGCCCTTCTGGCTTTCAGAGTTTCTATTGAGAAGTCTGAAGTAATTCTGATGGGGTTACCTTTAAAAGTGATGTGCTGTTTTTCCCTAGCTGCTTTTAGGATTTTCTCCTTGGTGTCAATGTTTAGAGTCTTAATGACAATATGTCTTGGAGAGTTTCTCCTTTGGTCCAATCTGGTTTGTAAGATCACCTTGGATGTCTGACTTTGATTTGTTTGTATTGTACTTTTTCTTCCACACTCCACTTGCCACCCTAGCGATTTTACTCCTGTATTCACTTTGCCCTTGGAAATCCACTATAGAATCAGATCTGAAGACTATGAAGTTGACTCACATTGGGGTTTTAACATAAGTGATTGCTTGTCTCTTGAGGGACATGACTCAACCCTGATCATGATGCTGTATCTCTATACTCTTGCCCCTTAATCACCAAGATATAAATGAATTGTAATTTTACAAGAAATTGTAATTAGCTTTGACTCCCAACATTCTTTACTTAGTTATCAGCCAGTAGTTTTAGTCACTGATGCAAAATACAGTGGCATCCTTTATATAAACCATTTGTAGTCCTAATTCCCATTCTAGTCTTCTCTTACTTTTCTGATATTCCATTTACAGCAGAGTGATTATTTTAAGTCCCTAAACACCATTTTATATTTTTTGTTTATTATGTGGTGTATCGAATAATTTAACTAGTGCCCTGGCTTGCAGATGACATGACCCTATATATTAGTGACCCAAAATTTTCCATCTCAAAACTTCTAAAGGTGCTGGGCATGGTGGTGCATGCCTTTAATCCCAGAAATAGTGTGGCAGACGCAGGAGGATCACTGTGAATTCAAAGCCACCCTAAGATAACAGTGAATTCCAGGTTAGCAAAATGGCAGGATACAAAATCAATGCACAAAAATCAGTAGCTTTTCTATATGCAAAGGACAAATATACAGAGAAAGAAATCAGTGAGGCTGTCCCATTTTCAATAGCAAGAAAAAAATTTAATTATCTTGGAATAACAGTAACCTAGGATGTGAAAGACCTATATAGTGAAAACCGAAGGGGGGGGGGGGGAACTCAAGAAAGAATTCAAGTAGGACTAGAGAAGATGGAAAGAATTCCCATGCTCCTGGATAGGTAGAATTAGTATTGCAAAAATGGCAAATCTATCAAAAGCAATATACAGATTTAATGCAATACCAATAAAAATACCAGCATCATTCTTCACGGAGATTGAATACATGGTCTAAATATTCATATAGAATGGCAGCAGGCCTTGGATATCCAAACATATCCTCAGCAAAAAAAAAAAAAAAAAAAAAACTCTGGCATATCACCATACCTGATATAAAGCAATATTACACAGCCAGAGTGACCAATATAGCATTGTACTGGAATAAAAACAGAAACATAGACCAATAAAACAAAATTGATGACCTACACCTTATGTCAAGTAACTCCAGCTGCATGATCTTTGACAAAGGTGCCAATAATGTAGACTGGAGAAAAGGCAGCATCTTCAACAAATGGTGTTGGACAAACTGGATGACCATTTGTAGAAAAATGAAATTATTTCCACTAATTTCACCATTCACAAAAATCAAGTCCAAATGGGTCAAACACATTAATATAAGGCCTGAAACACTTCAACTAATGCACGAAAAAATAGGAGGTACTCTCCATGATAAAGAACTGAGAAAAGTCTTCCTGAACAAAACTCCAGTAGCCCAAGAAATTAAACAAGCACTCAACCAATGGGATCTCATGAAGCTAAAAAGCTTTTTCACAGACAAACATACCATAAGCAGAGACAATAGATTACCCACTGAATGGGAGAAAATCTTCACTAGCTATACCACTGACAGAAGCCTAATGTTTAGAATCTACAAAGAATTCAAAAAAACTAAACAATTAAAAAAGAGAAAAACACTCCAAAAGCGGGCAGAAAACTGAATAGGGATTTCTCAGAGGAAGAATTACAAATGGGTAACACACACTTAAGAAAATGTCCAACATCCATAATCATGAAGGAAAAGCAAATTAAAACAACTATGAGACTCCACCTTACCCGAGTAAGGATAGCAAACATTAAAAAATCAAATGAAAACAAATGTTGGCGAGGCTGTGGAGAAATAGGATTCCTCATTCACTGTTGATGGGAATGTAAGCTTTTACAACCACTGTGGAAATTAGTTTGTAGACTCCTGAAAAGGATTATTTTAGGGTTACCGGCAGACCCTGTTATTCCTTTACTGAGAATTTACCCTAAAAGCTCCCCATCTCAGTATAGAAATATTTGCTCAACCATGTTTATAGCTGCTCAGTTCATAACAGTTAAAAACTGGAATCAACAGGAAGACAACCATCACATGATCTCAGTCATCTGCAGTTCCTAACCTGGATCAGCCCAAGTTGCTGACATAACTGAATAGCATCTTGAGGCTTGAACAATAGGTAGGGTAAGGCTTGGGGAAAGGGATAGGGTGGGAGGGGGACACAAAATCTGAACCCAAATTGAACTGGTACCATAGAATCCTATATCCTGGAAAAAAGACTAAAAGTGGAACCCTCAAGAAGACCTTACAGGGAGCACCTGAATCGAAAGACCCTGGAGAGAGTGAGACAAAAATCTAACCTCAAATTTCTCCCACTTCTCTTTCTTCTCTGGCTTTTTCTTTTTGATTTTCCCTTGGTGCTGGCCTGTAATTCCCTGTACTAGAATGTGGTCTATGTCCCCAATGAGCTGTTGATCAGAGAGACCTACAAGATCTCTCAAAATAAACAAGACAGACTTCTGTCAGAGCACTTGATTACCCACCAGAAATTAATGTCAAGACCCTACTGCTGAAGTCACCAAACACTGCTGGCATGAACCATGGAGTGACCTAGTTGGAATGTGGAGGAGATCCAGTCCCCTGATAATTAGCCCATCAAATGCTGGAAGGAGCTACATGAGCTACCAGGGGAAAGTGGCCAACATCTGTGCAAGCATCTCAAAGTCTAAGTGACTCAGAAGCAAAGAACTTGAAGTGATGCTCACACAAGTGCCATAGTGGCACACAGCCGTCGTGGGAAATCAACTGATCTTGGATTGGCTAACAGATCTGCTCAGTGGAAAGGAAACCATATCTGCAACTGGGAAACAAGTCAGAATCATATCCAGACAATGATTATGCTTTCCATTGTCAAGGTCCCACTAACCTTAGACTATAAAATTGTCTAAACCCCTTTACTTCTCTCTAAATTAATAATGGCTATCCAATCTGCTTCTCTTTTTGAGATGGGAACTGGATTTGAGGAGATAAATGACCCAGCACACTCCACTCTGGTGCTAGCTGAAACCACAGAGGAATTGGGGAAATGAGCAAGAGTGCTGCTCTCTTAGCTGAGCTGGTATGAGCACAAGGGTAATGAGCAAAATACTGAGGATACTCAACACCTACCAAACCAGAGATACAGATTCTCCTAAGTGCCCCTCACCGAAGTATACTTAAAATGCTCCCAGCATGGCTTAGGGAATTTTGCAGAAGAGGGGGTGGGAAGATTGTTAGAACCACAAGTTGGGACATTTTGCAAAGGGACATTGCCTCTCCCACATAACTGACTGCTGCCCTCATAATGCATAATGCATGATCCACAGTCCCCATGGGGTTGATCTGCATCCCCAATGAGGAAGGCCTCTTCAGAAAAGTGGCAGGGAGGAGAGTAAAGATGGTACCAATATGTGATGTTTACATACAAATTATGTCCATATCTAATTTTTTAAAAAGCTGTGAGATAAAATAAGCATTTTCTCTAAATAAAAAATATTTTGTTTATTTATTTGAGAGAGAGATTTGGAAAAGGCTCTCCATGGCCTCCTGCCACAGCAAACGATCTCCTGACACATGTGCCACTGTGTATGTGTATCTGGCTTTATTTGGGCACTGAGGAATAAAGCCTGGGCCATTAGGCTTTGGAAGTAAATGTGTTTAACTGATGTGCAATCTTTTCAGTTTTGTCCTATAGCACTGATAGTTATTTAAAGGCAGGTTTTAGTTACGTAGCCCAAGGTGGCCACAAACTCACAATCTTCTTGCCTCAGCCTTTCACATACACCAAAATAAACAAACAAATATACAACAATCAAAGAAATAAACTAGACTGTCTATGTTTCTGGGTCAGGCACAATAGGAAATATTGTGAATAAACTCCTATTTGTTGTCAAAATCTGAATTTGAATCTGATAAAGCCATGTTATTAGTTAACTGTTTTATAGGTAATGGAGTATGAAATAACATGTTAAATGACATTAAGCAGTTACAATTATTAAAAGCTATGAATGGAGGATAATTGAAAGAAGAGTATGCTTCCTTTAGAAAAGAAATTATATAGAATAATATAAAATAAGGGTAAAAGTAATTTATGATATATGTCCACATTGGAACATTGTTCAAATAAATCAACCATTAAAAGGAGGCAAGTAGCGCTGGAGAGATGGCTTAGCAGTGAAGGCACTTCCCTGTGAAGCCTAAGGATCCATGTTCAACTCTCCAGATCCCACATAAACCAGACACACAAATGTGAGGTAAGAGGTTGTACATGCTCACTAGGTGGTGCAAGCATCTAGAATTGGATTGCAGTTTCTGAGTCCCTGGCACACCAATTATCTCTGTCTCTCTCTGCTTTCATGCTCTATCCAAAATATATAAATAAACAAGGCATAAAAGTAAAGAAATATGAATACCATTATAAGTTGAACTATGTTCTCTCTAAAATGTTAAAGTCCCATTAATGTGATCTTACTTAGAATAGTATATTTTCAGATGAATAAATTGAGATGAGATTATTAGGATAAATCCTAATCCAGTATGAATGATTCCTCATATAAAAGGAGGAATGCAAACACATATCTGTGCAGCGAGAGTAAGCATATGAAGATCAAATTATAGTGTTATCAATCAATCAAGGAAGATACAACGACAAGAATAGATCCTTCATGAATGTCCTCAGAGGGAGTATGGCCCTTCCAGTGCATTAAATTTGTACCTGTAGCCTCAAGCACTAGGCATAATTCAATTTCTCTTATGTCCCACATTATATGATATTTTATTAAGTAATTCCTAGAAAAATAACATGAACATTATATTGAGATACTGATGTTGGGACACAGAATTTGGTTACTCCCGAAAGTGAGCTATTGGCTAGGGAGATAATATGGTCCCCAATACAATGCAGGTCATTGCCAAAACACTTGATTACCTGCCACAGCTAAAAGATAAGACACAAATGCTGAAGACACCACAGGCCGTGGTCACAGGACATCAGAATACTCTGCTGGAACCAAAATGGAAACTACCCCCCCACACACGCACACACGGATAGCCCTCATAGTGCTGAAACCCCATCAGGGATACTGGAGGACAATTGTCACTAACATCTTGAGTAAGCAGGGGACCATACAGAATACAAATTCAACCAGCACGACAAGAAATAAACTCTTGTGCAATAGTGGCAAACAGACTCTGTGACTAACCAACTGTTCTCTGATGGAACATGAGACACACTCAGTGGTGGAGAACTCATATCTAGTTCTGGAAACCAAATCAGAATCCCATTGTCAGGAAACTCACAGACTTCAGAGATAAGCCCCATTGCTCTCTGAAGAGTGGTCTTGCATACCAAAAATGACTCTCAAATAACTTTTCATACCCATTTAATTCAACCTGCTCTCACTCTTGGTTGGAGAACAGGTTTTATTTTACAGATGGCAGGGAAAACCAAGATACATGAATATAACAAGAATATTCACAATTGCCCACCACAAGACATACCACCTCTACTGCATCTACCAGGGCCCAGGAGAAATTACGGAAGAAGTAGTGAAATGAATTCTGCTCTTACTATTAGCCTGACAACCAGCTCCAGGGCAATGGTGACCAATACAGTAATCACTCAAAACCAATCAAAGCAGATATCTAGAGGCTGCAGGGAACTCAACACTAAATCAGACTACCAACAGGCCTGCCATGGTTCAGGAAATATTGTGGAAGAGGGGACTAACTAACCACTGAAATTTTCCTATACATGAATGGGCAAAATTCTGCTAAGAGCAGAGCCTGAGAGGTGAGAGATCTATCACTCTGTACCCTATCCCAGGAATGGGCTAGTTGACCCTAGAATCAGCCTGAGAAGAAAAAAAAAATAAAGAAAACTGAAGATAAGTTTAGTTTAATCCATTAGTAAACATGCTGTATTTTCTGTCAGTATTGTTCTGATGTTTCTGCAGTGGTAACTTCCTCTGCTTACAGGTACTCATTGGCACTTTTATTGAACATTGAAAACCATTAATACATGAAAATCAGTACATTTAATGAGGAAAGGGTAAGGAACTTTTGACTTTGGACATTCCTTAAACATTTGTTAAAGGAAGAAATTTAGGGATATGACTTGCTGATCCAGAACACACGCACTATGATCAAAAGAGCAATCACAATTAAGCCCACCTGTTATGCATAGTTATTGACATTGCTGTCTTCAATGCTATGGACCAGTATTTCTTATGCATGTGTGTTTTCTTAAGTTGAAAATCCAACCAGGTCTCTGAGGAAAGAAGCATAGAGCATAGCTTAAGATCAGTCAACATCTCTAAATATTGTTTGCCAATATTGGTTATCTGTGCTGTTCAGGACTAAGGTAAATTGAGGCAAAGGAAACCTAACCACATTACTTTAAGCAGCAGCATTACACAGTTGTAATTTAAATTAAAACCATATTACAAGTAAGGTATCTAGCATCTTACAACAATAACATTACAAAGGTTATTTGTAAGGTCCATAAGAAATATCCCCAGTTCTTTCCCATAATTCATTACAATAGTTAATTTTCAAAGTTTGTTCTTGTAGGTCGTCTCTTAGCCACAAAACAGAGCACAAACAAAAGTAGCTGGTGACAATATATTTATGTCATGTGTTCAATATTGTATGTCCTTAACTTGTAAATAAATGCTATGCATTTATGTGTGTGTGTGTGTGTGTGTGTGTGTGTGTGTGTATCAGGGTCTCTTGCCACTGAAAATGAATGCCAGGTGCATGTGCCACTTAGGATCCACATTTACATGACCTGTTGAGAATTTAAGCCAGGCCACCAGGTTTTGCAAACAAGTCATTTTTTTTAATACTTTATTTTTATTTATTTGACAGAGATAGAGAGAGAGAGAATGGGCGCGCCAGGGCCTCCAGCCACTGCAAACAAACTCCATTGGCATGTGCCCTCTTGTGCATCTGGCTAACGTGGGTCCTGGGGAATTGAACCTGGATCCTTTGGCTTTGCAGGCAAATGCCTTAACAGCAAAGCCATCCCTCCAGCCCCAACAAGTCATTTTTATCACTGAACCATCTCCCCAGCCACGCAATATTCCCCTATGCCTGGATTACACTACTTCCCAATAATGCCATTAAATGTGAATTCAAGAATGGATTAATTTACAGGGAAAATCATAGTTCTCACTATCTAATCATTTCTCCAAAGGGATAATCTATCAAGTAAGCATTCGCTGTGTGGTCTTTCTACTCTGGGCATAACATGAAGCCATCTTGAGCTAAAGAATGTTTTGGCTAGGTAACTATGGCAACTTTGAAGCAGAAAACACTGTAATACAATGTCTATAGCAATGGTAATGGAGCTACTGACAATTCCCTAGTAGATGGGAAGGTCACAAAATCATCACTGAAGTTACAGCAGTTGTAACTTCCCTCCCTCCAGTGTAGAACCATAACAAGTAGGAGCCATTGACATAGGCACAGCCATATCTACCTCCAGTTAACTGGCAGAAATTCAAACAGGGCACAGCCCTCCTTAATTCCTCCTCTTGAACTGTCTGTATGGGCCTGACCTTGTGCAGAGGAGAGTATTGCAGAAAAATAGTCTGCAGCCACCTAATTCCTACACCATCTGACCTTGTTTCCCTTTCTGATGTTTTTTTTTTTTTTTTTCTGTATTTGATGAAAGAAATTTGTTGCAAAAGCTTTTTTGCTTGTGTATACAATAATGGTGGTTAGGCAGTGCTGCAGTGTCTTCAGCAGAGCCTGCAGATTACCCAATCCCAGCATTCACTTTATTCATTGTGTCTGTCTTCCTTTCCTTCTAATCCTAGAATCCCCCCTAACAGGTCATAGCCATGCTGGTTCTGGCAGCTGGAACCCAAACAAGGACCCTTGGACATCTGACCCAGAGACCTGAAGGGGAACTTCGAAGAATTCATTCTCAAGGATGGTCCCAGTAATGTGGTAATACACTGCACACAGTAAAAAAATGAGGAGAGGGAGTATAATTTAGAGCTGGGTGTAAAATATAGGACAAGTTCAGTCAAAGGAGAAGAAAAAAAAATTAATGAGCTCATTTGCTTTCTGTTTTAAAGGGGAAAATAATGACATAGAATTCCAAATATATAAAATTTGTGTCCATTTTAATTTTTCATTATATTTTTGATATACCAACTTAATGTGTGAATGCCTGTGAATGTTAATGTTTTAAAGATATATTAAATATTCTTATAAGTATATATTTATAAACTTAAGTAGTCCTAATGTTTTAAAGCCTGAAAAATGTTATCTTTAGATTTACTATATGTTTCACAAAATCTTAGATGTTACTTGTTTGGTTTAGTTTGCAGATGAAAGTTTCATCAGACTATAAAGGTTAATAGTAAATGGATAAATTTTGATGATTTCCTTCCAAAACAGGTTTTACAATAATTGTATTTAATTTTTAATCATCATAGCTAATAAAAATATTAAATACTCTAATATATATTAATGGTTCTTTAATTAGAATGGATAGAATGGATTTCTTTTTCAGGATTGATGTATAAGGAACCAACATAAAGTCTTTATTTTATAAACTTGTTGGCGATTTTTATGTTAAATGTCTTTTCAGAATGGAGATTTCAAAATATACAATTTAAGAAAACAGCACCTTTCAGAATCTGAGTGGGCCAATTTATGTGTAATAAATATGGTTGTATACATGTGTTCATGTTTATAGAATGCTTATATAATATCAAATTATTTAAAGATTATTGGTCATATTAGATAAATACTCTAGTTTGTTCAGATTCCTTCTAAAGCTGAAAATCGAAGGATTGAGGCAAAGACTGATTTCTGTTTTGTGCTCTCCTTGGGTAATTTTCATAGTTGAGTAATAATATAGAGGTATACAGACTAACCATTAAAAATATTTTACAGTAAGAATGCCAAGTGGTTGTTCAGCCCTGTTTTGGGATTAAGTGTTATAAGAAAAATAGCCTTTGTGACTAATGGTATATATTTATGTGTGCATATATAGTCTATATTGCTGATATGGTAATGCTGAATTATAATAGAGTACTTTTAGAAATTAAAAAAAAAATAGTAAACTATCTTAAATCTTTCCCAATTTAAAACATCATTCAAGAAGCTATGATACAAAGCTATCACCAGGGAAATTAGACACTCTGTAAATTACGATGGCCATAATTTAATGTTGAATGGCTTCGAGAGGGAACTCTGAAAGTAAGATTATAGATAGAAAGAAAATGATATTCTCCTAATTTTTTTTCATTAAGATCTTTATTAACGGGTGCTTTCAGTTTGGGGTCTTTTCTTTTTGAAAAAATCAAGTTGCGAACTTTTTATTACAAATTAAAATTGAAGTTCTTAAAAATCTTGACCAGATATGAAACTATTTAAAAACCTTTAAAGGTGTATTGAGAAAAAACAGGCTATTTTAAGAAACACGTTTGTTATTACCAAACAGAGACATCTTTTGGTAAAAATAATTTAAAAAACCCATGCTGCATAGACAATTAAGATAGTTCTAGCTTATCTGGTCAATGGGAATAAAGCAAGCACTTAAGGTATTCATCTCCAATCTTTTGTTCATTTCTTATTGCTGAATTTCATATCCATTTCTTCTTGTTGGATGACTAAACTGGAAGATGGTAAAGATGGTAAGCCGGCATTTACTCAGCCCCGCCCTGCTCAGCCTCGGGAGCAGATGAATTTTCAGCTGGTGAATCTGCTGCTTTTGTCTCTTTGCCATCTTGTGGTTTAGGGTTCTCTTGGCATCTGGATAGGTAAATGAAGTATTGGCTGTACCGACGTTGAGGTGGCTGTTGACCTTGGGTATCATCTCCTTGTTCTCTTCATTGCCATCCTCTCTGGGCTGTCTTTCTCACCGGTCTACCTTGCTGTCCTGTACCCTGGTTGTGGGTATCCTTCACCACTTCTCCCTGTACAGGAGGTGGGATACTGTGGTTCACGTCTATAGGGCCTCTTCTTGTAGTAAGGTGGGAACCTTCGCTTGTAGTACTGCAAGCATTGTTGGGCTTGGCCTTAAGGGGCACTGTCCTATCCTTCCTTCTTTTCCTCACTGTCACTATTCTGGTAATTCTGCTGGTAATTACATGGAGGGAGGTCTCCTATGACGTGGATAGCTTCGATCACGGTTATGGACTGCTGCATCTTTACTGTTTTGACCTTGAACTCAACCATACTTTATAGCATTTGCTGCCTCTGCACCCTTTTCTCCTTCAACAACATCAGACTCCACAGTCTCCATCTCCTACACTGCGAAGGTACTTCCCCAGGTTATTCTTCTTTATGGCTGTCTGGTGTACAAATACATCTTCCTTGGTGTCATTCCTGTTGATGAAACCATATCCATTCCTTACGTGGAACCATTTTACTGTTCCAAAACCTTCGTTGAGATAACCTTCTTGTCCCTGCCAGCAGGCTCCATGGATGTGAGGCCGCTGGGCCACAGCTCCCTGCACTGCTGCCTGTGAGGGTCTTGGTGTCGGCGGTGCTGAGGGCGGGGGAGGCTGCAGGGTCTTGGCCTTGCTGTTCATGGTTCATGGTTGCGGTGATGGTGACTTGGGCCACTGCTGCAGCTGTGGCTCCTCCCAGGGTGCGATGGTAACTAGGCCCGCAGCGGAGGTCAGGCTGCTCAGGGCTTTCTGGGGTACGCTCTTGGCTCCCACTAGCGATTGAAATGAATATTCTCCTACTCTTAGGGGAAAATATACATACATACATACACACACACACGTGTGTGTGTGTGTGTGTGTGTGTGTGTGTATAAAACAGTGAATCAGGGAGCTGACCTGGAGTCCTGAGAGACATTCAAAACTCTCCCTGGAAATATTCTGCTAGAATCAGACCAGATGCTTCAAGGCCAGAGCTCAGTCCCCACACACGCCTGCCTCCAAACACTCTCTCCAGTAAAGAAGAAGGATGAGGGGCTGGCTGACAGGGCCTGAGAATGTGTAGGCCCAAGGACAAGTTAACAGTTTGGTGGGGAGGAAAATGCTCTTTGGGCTATTGGGGAGTTCCATCGCTCCACAGCCTGACATTGGAGAAGAGGTTGAGCAATGGAAGGAAACAAACAAAGATTAAAGTTTTTCTGCAATTTTATGCAAAGGCTTCTGATCTTAATGTGGATGAGTTGCTTGGGCCATATCTAAGGAGGTTTTCACACTGAAATTGCTTCTGGCTCTATGCTAATGCCAGGAGTCCCAGCCCTTTTTCTTCCATGGCTTTTAGCTCTAACAGAAATGTTGTATCTAATTCAAAATTTGTTTTGTCTCTCATGCTCTTTCTTTGGCAAAACCTAAAGATTTAAATATTCATTTATATATTGTTGATTTTTAACTTATTTTTATGCTTTTAAATGCTTTACAAAAAATCTCACATTAATATATCATCTTAAGATATCAAGTCTTAGATTATGCCCCAGTATTTTAAAATGAAAACGTTTTAATTCTTTTAAAAAATGTATTACATAAAATCTGTTCTCCAACCAACATGTAATATAGCCTGTATGTATATGCTGGTAAATATTACAAAAACAAATCTGCTTATCACTTTTCCTTCATTACATTTATAGTTTTTTGTTGTTGTTGTTGTTGTTGTTTAGGCTAAACCCAGATCTTACTAGGTTAAATAAGCTCAAACAAACAAACAAACAAACAAACAAAAACTCCTAAATCTTGCTTATTCCACCATTTAAGTAACTTATTAATTGTGAGAAACTTAACATTTTTTCTACCTCTCCTAGTCAAATGTCTTTTCTAGGCAAATGCCTGTGTGTTTAACATGTTAGGATGCTTTATTCTCTGTTTTTTTCCCCCCTCTCTTCTTTTTCTTGATTACAATTGGTGTACTGTCATGTGCTGCTTGAAGAAGTTATATTATGGCTGTTAATTCATGGCAGAGCTCCCCTGTATCACATCAAAGCAAATTTTAAATCAATATTTGTTTCCCAGTGACTCTTCACAGACTAGACTGGCCCTCTCCTATATGATGAGAACAGAAGGAAATAAACAGTACAAGGGAAATACTAATCTAGATTTATTATCCTGCCCTTAGTCACGTCTATCAGACCTTCTCACTAGACAAAAAGGTTTAAGAGTTAAGCTAAGTCAAGATATTTGATCAGGTTACAAACTTCTTAAATAGGACAACCATCAGGCTTACCTAAAGTATATACCAGACTAAAACCAAGAAATTTTCTTCTATGATTTTGTTGAAAATGCCTGTTATGCCTTTGGAGTGAATTACTTCTTCTGCTATGCCTTGAATTCTTATGTTTGATTTCTTCATAGTGTCCCAAATGTCTAGAAATTCCCATTCATGCCTTCCTATTATTTTTTTTTCTTATCTTTGTTAGACTATATTAGATCAGCCACATGGTCTTCTAGTTTAGAGTCTGTCCTCTCCTTGATCCATTCTGCTAGTGAGACTATCTATGGAGTTTTCCATTTGACTTACTCTGTTCATCATTTCACTCACTCTGTTTATCATTTCTAGTATTTCTGATTGGTATTTTGTCATTATTTCCATTTCTTTACTTATGTTTTGTATTGACCTCTTTAATTCATTAAGTTGGTTTCCCATGTTTTCCTTCAGGAGTTTTTTTTTTTTTCTTTGATTCTTTTGATTTCTTCTTTGATTTCTTTGAACAGAGATACCATCAGTTTTTTGAAATCTTTGTCCGTCATTTCATCTAAAGCAGTCTCACTGGAGGTCATTTCTCATGGACTTATAATTTTTGGTGGGATTGTATTGTCTTGACTTTTTGTGGGTTTTTTTTGTATTATAATGTAGAGATTTTTGCATCTTGAGTTAATTTGATGCTTGTGTTTTCCAATTACCTGCAGTGTTCTTAGCCATGTAAATCTGACTTTATATATCTTCAGTGTAGGAGTTTGCCAGATATAGCTTTTATACTCCAAGAGAAATAGCAAAAGCAACCTTAGGTGTTGAGTTTGCATGCTATTCAAGTATTGTAGTAGGCTGGGTGAAGTAAATTACTGGCAAATTCTAAACTTCAAGTGAGCAACATAGACATTCAATCAAAACAAGCACAGAGTATTTATACAGGTGTGGGAATTAAACTAAACAGATAATCTAGTAAAGCCAAAGCCCCTAAAGTTGTGTGTTGCCCCACATCCTTAATCCTGTCAACTTGGAGGTTGACATTTCTAGTCTGAAATGGGTTCCAGGTCAGCATAGGCCAGTCATTTCTTGCCCCCAATAATGACAGAAGAAAAAAGACAAAGGCCCTAAAAATCAGGAAATGTCAAAGACAACAATAGTCAACACCAAAATACAGCTTATTTGAGAACGATGAAGCCAACCAAGAATATATCATTCCAATGTAATACATAACCTTTCCTGACATGGAAAGAGAGATTAGTACTTTCAGGGAAGGTTTATGTGTCTAGATTTCTACAAGTAGGCCCTGTTACTTTTTGGGATGGCTTCCAATCTTACCAATGCTGAGTTCCCACCTTGATCTCTCTTGGTGCTGGGTGGCCAGGGGTGACTGAATTCTCCAGACCGTCCTGGCCCTAACAGTTGGGGGGATTGGAGACTTTGCAGGGTTCCTGGAACTGTACTGGAGCTGCTCAGCTGCTTCCATTTGTATTCTCCTTCAGCAGCTGCTCACCTAGTCTCTGCTGTTCTCCTTCAGGTTTCTTGCCTTTGTGAGGAGGCCGAAGTGAGTGGAAAATCCCTTCACTTTGTTTCTGCTCCTGCTACTCTGTGTCGCCGGCCAAGAGGGTGTGCAATTCGGGGTACTGACACCTTGGCAGGATTCTGGCCAGTTTCCTCCTTTGTGTAAGAACTTGGTCTCTCCTGCTTTTCTGTTGTAGTTGACAATAACTTATACACCTTCACTTTTTGGTAGAAGAGTTCATTTTTCTGTGTTTTTGTTTATTTCCCTCCCTAGGCTGCTTTGGTGTGGCTGCCTTCTTACTTAGGTCCTATAGATAGAATATTTCAAGCTCAACATTATCCTAATTAAAAACTTCATAAACTATAATGGAGTTTTGATCAAAAATTTAGCTCTAACAGGTACCTTAAAATTGCCAACAAAAATTGGGTAAAATAAGTAAAGAATTTAGATAAAATCTAAAATAACTCTTATTTGTAATCATATAGTTTCAGACTTTGATCAAGTAATTGTCTCATTTCTGGTATCTCAAGTTCACTGCTTAGATAAAAATTGATTCTTAACATATGCCCCCTGCTCCAGGACAAAGCCTTATGTTCACATGGTCTTTATCAGGAAAAATTGATCTCAAACTCTACTGTTTGGATTTCAGTCTACTGGTTAATTGGTACCCAAACAGGTCTCCAGACTAATCAAAGATGTTTTCAAACACAGGTACCAAGACTTTATGCTGTCTTTTTTGTCTGTTTCTGACAGTTTCTAAGTCAAATTCATTGGTTTAAATCTGTTGATAAGGAAATTGCTTTCAGGACTCATAACATGTTCTTCTTGCTGTAGTGTTGTTAGATAGTTAAAGGATAAGCCATGCCTGCTTTCTATGCTTTACATTTGACCTAAAAGTTAATAGGACAACTATACCTAGGTGTTAGACAAAATGAATTTAAGCTTTTATGGCATTCTTTAGATCTGTTTCACTAATCAGATGTGCTATATAGCTATACCCTTCAAGGTTGGTGCAACTTTCTTTCTGAGTGTTTTACCAAGAATATGTAGAAACTAAAGCCAATTGGAGTCACTACAGGTAAAAAAAAAAGACCAATATTTGTACCTTTGCTCCCAGTCATAAGGCTACAGGAGATGAGGGGACACTTCCTAATTATGTCTTCCTAATTATGGAGGACATGGAGACCCAGAGACAAAAAAAAAAAAAAAATGGTATACAATCTGCAATAGGTTAGTCACAATAGAGGAAAATCAGTATTCTCTGTGTCCCAAGAGAGGGTTGTTCACTTAGGTAGTATGGCTCTGACTCATCCTATCAGATAATACCAGTACTGAAGAAGCCATAGTGCTCTTCCCAGCTCCCTACAGTCTCCCTTGGAGAGCCAGTATTGTCCTTCAAAAGTACGTCTTTGATTAAATTTTGGCTATCTGTTTGGTCTTAAACACTCAGAGAGAAACATATCCAAACACAGATGGTGCATCAAAGCCTTATATGAGACACAGTCAGAAAAGACTGCTTTCCCTCTCATTACAAAATATGCTTCATTTTCTATCCTTGCTGTTGTTCAGTTTTTCCATTCTATCTGCCTATACTCAGGATGAAAACTCATCCCGTGCATGGCCCCCAAAACATACACAGGATAGTAATCAGACTAACTGCTGTGTTTGTAGGCTCCTGCCCACTTCCAATCCCTCTGGACTTCCTTGGGAGATGACTGGCACCAATTACAAGTATAAATTAACCACAAAAGCGCTAACCTTCCTATCTTAATTCAGGTTACTAAATAGGATGTTTCTCAATGGTTTATTTATTTCACCAGGAACAAATAAGGGCACAGGAAGCGTACTTATAAAAATAACACCAATAAGACCCTCCTAATTATCATTACCAACAAATCATTACCCCCCAACCCTCAAAATGGTTTGCTACTGAATGGGTCCTGAGGAAAAGGGTATTTTGGACAGCCCCTAATAACACCCAATGGCTCCATGGTACTAACTTTTGGTCCTGGATATCCCCAGGTTTGATTGGAAGGTACATTCTGGGATTTCCTTGGGTACAAGAGTGAGAAGTACAAAATATTATAGCATCCAGACAATTTACCTATATTAAAACACTGAGAGACTAAGAGTGTTTTCACAGGAAAAATCATTTAGTTTCTATTTTTAATCCATCTATTGGCTTAGATACCCAAAAGTCTTTGGGTGACACTGATGAGGAGAATCTCCCTTTTTAATTCTGAAGTTCAAGTGATAAAAAGGGCAATTATACAAATTCATATGGCTTTGGACGTCCTTATAAGAGCCCAGAGTGGTACAAGTGCCATTATCAAGGTTACATGATGAGTATACATTCCTGATAACTCTGCTAATGTCTCCTCTACTTTATTTTACAAGACTTAAAGAAATAGATTCAAATCATGTCAGACACTATTGTGCCAGTGAACAGTTCTGTAAATGGATCTTGCATTTTTCATGGTGTAAAAAGGTTATACCTATTATAATCATCATCATTTTTCTGTTGCTTTTTGGACCACATATATACAATTGCTGTTTTAATTTTTTCTCTGCTTGTTTACAGGTAACTGATGCTCAGATTATCATACAATAATCTAACTCCACCTATGTGAGCCCCATTGATTACCCCTTAAAAGCTGATCAATAGCCACTTCTAAGAGGACTACCAACCATCCCTACCTCATGAAATTAAAATTCCTGGTCTCCAAGATAGATTCCAATACTATGTCACTAATACTTACAATTCTTTAATACCGGGTCAAAAAAATCTACATATAGATGGCAATGGGATATCTGACTGACTCACAAATTTCTCTCTTGGGCCTTTAGGTAGCTCCCCTGTTTTCCGGGAGAGATTCTGCCATGCTCTATGACCCCATTCAAACGTAAGTTATTAAAGACTGACTTGTCATCATCCCCTTTCCTCTAAAAGCAGTTGGAATGTCTGCCAAAGACAGGGGGGATATGAGGGAGTATCAGTTAAAATTGTTCCAAGAAAGGGAATGAAGGAGATATAACACTGCTTTTCTGCTTCAACAAAACAAGAACTTAACAGTCTCATCCAATCATCTCTTTTTCTCAGGCTTACCTGAGCCTAAGGGTAAACCCCACCACAATCAGATTATAAATAGCTTCTTACTAGGTAAACAGGCCTCTTTTTTGGCTTTTCACCCTTTCCTGAACTTCCAGTTCCCTGTTCTGGTAAGCCCCATTATATTGGCTGTGCTGGACTGAGAATGGGAGTGGGGAAGTGTGCTCTCTATCCCTTCCTGTCATCTTTTCTTGTCTTAATCTAATAAATTCTCTTTAATCCTTATCCTCTGGTTTATAGATATGAATTCTTTAAATTAGTAAGACAAGGATCTGGGGTCTCCTAAATTTATTTGTTTGTTGGCATGGACAAAGATGCCTAAAACTTCTGTTGTGACTAACAATGCTGTATGTTCTGTTATGTTCTGTAATGCTACTAACAATATATTGTTGTTGTTTTCAGTTGCATGTAGACAGGTTCAAGGAACCACCTTTAGATTAACAATTGGTGATCATCACTTGCATCTAAGAAATAAAGAATGGGGGATGTAGAGAGCAGCAACCAGTAGGAGCCATTGACATAGGCACAGCCATGTCTACCTCTAGCTGAACTGGCAGAGATCAGAGTGAGGTGCAGCCTCTCCTTAATTGCTCCTCTTGGACTGTTTCTATGGATCTGACCTTGTGCAGAAGACAGTATGTGCATCAAAACAGTCTTCAGCTGCTTCATTCCTACAGATGGTTTTTTATATATTTGATAAAAGAAAGTTGTTGCAAAAGCTTTTATGCTTGTCTATAAATTGAAGTAATGCTAATTAGGTGGTGTTTCAGTTTCTCCAGCAGAGACTGCAGATTAACCAAATCCAGCTTTCAATCTATTACTTGTGACTGTCTTTCTTTCCTTCTAATTCTAGAGTTGTCCCTAATATGTCATTTTGTCTGTTGCTTGTGCCCTACATCAGGGAGAGGACATGTGCTTATGTCTCCCCAGAGTGAATATTTTCTTGTAAAAGCATTTAACAAAGTGAGTTTTCAGGAGACGTTTCAGATTGAAATCATAGCTATGATGTGCATGTTAAAGTTTATCTCCTTTTTTTTTGGAAGAGTATTAAAAATAATTTATCTCTACTATCCTTGACATATGTAATCAAACTTTACATAAATATTTTTAGTGACAATGAATACACAGTGCTAATTAACAATTTCTTTCTTAAGCTATTTTAATTGAAAGAGATGCTTTCTTTAATATAGATTTAAAAATCCTTTTATTTTATATATTTGACAGAGAAATAGGTATAAAGGTGTAGGGGGGAGGGAGGGAGAGAGAATGGGTGATCCAGGGCCTCTAGCCTCTGCAAATGAACTCCAGATGCATGTGCTACTTTGTGCATATGGCTTATGTGAGTCCTAGGAATTGAACTTGGGTCCTTTGGCATTATAGGCAAGCTCCTTAACTGCTAAGCCATCTCTCCAGCCCTAGATTTTTTTTTTCTCCTCAGAAAAACTTCTAATATCATCTCAGGTTTGCTTTCTGTATATAGGTCCACAACATGTCTTTCTTTTTTGTTATAAACTGTTTCTAAATACTTAGAGACCTCTCTGCAGGGTCACTGAGAAATCCTGCTGGAGCTGAGCTAAAAACCTCCTCCATGTAGACCAGCTGACAGAAAGCTGGAAAAGAGCCACACTGCATGCAGTTCAATGGGAGAGAGAGAAATCACCAGTGAAGATATTCAAAAGTGGACACTGTAAGCCTTATATTTGGCCAGCCAGGCCAATTGAGTCAATACTAACCTATAAAGCCTAACTATTAAAAACATTGACTGGATAATAGTTTTGTGATCAGCAAATCAGTATTAATAGCTACATGACTGGGAAAAGTAATTTAAACTAAATTTTAATGTCCTCTATTAAATATGTGTGCTAACAGGACCAAATGAGTTAAAGTATGTAAGAAATGTAAAGAGCTTATCACACCACTAAAGATACCATAGTTGGTCAATGCTTGTAGTATTATCATTACCAAGTATTCATCAGGCTATAGTTAGGTTACAGATATAACACTTTTCCAATATCATTGTATAAATTTTTATTACATGGTAATAAGGTACAGCCTATTCAGTTAACAGACTTAGATGAATCACATAGCCAGAATTCCCTTTTTAGTGCCACTTTCATTGGTACAGAATAAGAAAAGACACTGCCAACTCACTAGGGCATATTGTGAATTGTGTCCCATCATGTTTGCGCTGAATGACAGGCTGGATCAGTTAATAGAAAATAATGATTCATATTGACTTAAAAAGTTCAAAAATGAATTGTTTGTTAGATGGTTCTGTTATTTGGGGAGTACAATAATTACAGTATAGTCTATTTCTTGAGAAAATACTTCTGTTGAGCTGTATTTTTTTAAAAAACTTATAACTTAACCTTTGGCATAAAAGATAAAAAAATAATTAACTTGCAGTAGATTACTGAAGTTAACTAGAAAATTATTTTAATAATGAGACATTTGAGAGAGCATAGGGCAAAATGATACCAATGAAAAGAATGAATTCTGTAGTCCTACAGCCTGTGCTCAAATCCTCAGTTCATTCCTTATATGCAAGGCAAACACAGTAAGTTACTCATTATTTCAAAGAGTAAATGTTTTCATCTCCAAAATGAGAATACATGAAAGTCCTAATTCATAGGATTTGGGGTTATCAAATTATATAACACTTAAAACTGTACCTTATACACATAAAATGTTCAAAAATATTAGCAATTATTTACAAGAAAAAACAAGAAGATTATTTAAATTGTAGTACTACTATGCTTAGATTAGTTGACTGGCTATAAAATAGGATTTTATCAAAGTGTGATAACACATGCTTACAATCTCAGATTCAGGAAGCTGAGCCAGGCAGATCAAGAGTTAGTGATCAGACTGGGCTACCTACTGGGACCCTGTCTCAAAATAAAATGCCTCTACACAAACACTGTTTATAAATAAAATGAAGGAAGAAATATTGGGCACAGTGGCATATATCTTTAGTTCCAGCACTCAGGGAAGCACAGAGGCAAACTCAAAGCCTGTTTGTGCTGTGTACTGTCATAAAACATGAAGGAAAATATAGTTAATTCAGTTCTTTTAATACAGAAAAGTCATATTATTCACTAATATGTTTTCACTGTTATATAAATATGCATTTTTCTCTCTAGAAGAATGTGACTGGACATAGCTTTTGAGCCATGCTTAACTATAACCACAATCTCCATATGTTCTCTTCTTTGTGATGCTAAAGATACCAGATGCTAGTATCAGAATGAACAAGATGGAATCTATTAACACTAACCCAAGAATGCCAGAGCTAATTTTACAACTATAAACATTTACAAAAATTTTAGTTTTATAGGTGCCCTTGTTGTCCAAAAGTATTAAATCAGAATCTGTGCCAATTGCTTATTAACTTAAAACCTGATGTCTTCAGAATATATGTTATCAGATGTCACTTGCTACCCACCCTTTCTGTGGCTGTCTTTCTTTCTTACAGATACTCTCCTTACTCATTGAGTCTTTTGACACCTGGTTAGTCATCTTCTTGGTTAGATAACTAATGTCATAATTCCTAGTGATTTTGATCAATCCAACATTGTGAATTCTGAATTCCTTTACTTCCTCTCCTGAAATTACCTTTCCTCCACTCATTTTAATACATATTATTGCAAAATAGCTTTTGGTCCTGTATGTAGGTAGTTACATTCTACTCCAATAATCATGAAGCCCTGCTGGAACCTCCATTCCATTAAATTGACTATCATATCTTCACATATATCTTCACACAGAATTGTCTCATGGCTTATTACAGTAACTCTTTGCAACTCCCAATATACCATCTTACTTTTGCTATTTCTGATAAAAATCCTCCAAAATAACAATGGTAACAACTTTGAATTGGTCTACGGCATTACCTACTCTACCTAAACTTGCACCCAAGCAGCTGTGCAAAGCTAGAAAAATATGCACAAACTTATAAACTTGTCTTATACTGCCTCACAATATCA
The DNA here is from genome assembly GCA_036346955.1 of Dipus sagitta. Classification (NCBI taxonomy): domain Eukaryota; kingdom Metazoa; phylum Chordata; class Mammalia; order Rodentia; family Dipodidae; genus Dipus; species Dipus sagitta. Next base: position 76,620,588 of record CM070776.1, read on the forward strand.
ATCCATATAATAATCTCAACACTACCCCAAAATCTCTATCCATATAATAATCTCATTGAGCCCTAAGCCTAACTGTAAATTTACTAATCCCATGTAATCAATTTATTCTCTCACTATCTGAAATAACTTCTTCATTATCTTTGTGTGTCCTCATACTTCTGACTCTTCCATGTTTTCAGTTTCAGTTCATGAAATAGACTATTATTTCAATAAGAAAAAATTGGGAAAAAACAGCCAATTTTCCACCAGAAATACTACCAGAAACATTTCTACAAAATATACTATAAACATCTGTAAAACGCTCTCCCTATTGCTCTAGGGAAAAATGAATACATGCTTCTATCTTATCATTCCAAAGTGCCTGTGCACTAGATCATATCTCTCTGCATTCTACTCAAGTTATTTCTCTCTCTCTCTGACTCTGATTCTGTCTCTCCCTCCCTCCCTCTCCTTGGTACACTAAAATACCCACCACATTTCTTCTTTTCCAAGTGTAAAAGAATATATATATATATGTATATATATATATATATATATATATATATATATATATGTATATATATATATATATATATATATATATATATATATACATATATATATATATTCTCCATTTAAAGATGAAATCTACATAATGTCCCATTACCTGACAATTTGTAATATTTATTTTCCCTACTTCTATTTGCAGACCATTGTATTCAACTTCATGTCAATGGGACAAACATATAACCAGATATAGATTATTAGAGGAAGGGATTTATTTCAAGCTTTCAGATCCATGAGAAATTCCATCAATGGCAGAAGATGCTGGTTCCTTTCATAGATCCAAGCAGAGAAACCCACCAAACAGCCAGCAAACAACAACAAAAACAAACAAACAAAACAAGCAAGCATAGCTCCAAAACTGCTCTGTACATACCTTTGGGCTATAATCAAGATCTGCCCCCCAACACACTTTAGGGTTGAAACCCAGGTTCTACCCCCAAGTGGAGACTTCTGGAGACTTAAGTAGGAAGCTTAACCTTAATCAAAAATATCTGAGGCTATGAGGGACGTACATTTACATTCAAATCACCACACAGTCTTAGATAAATTAAGTAACTTACAAATTTTCTTCATATTTCAATTGAACCACAACAGGGCTAGATACATATCTTAGCAGTTAAGGGCTTGCCTGCAAAGACTAAGGACCCATGTTCAATTCCCCAGTACCCATGTATGCCAGATACAAAATGTGACCCATTCATCTGGAGTTCATTTGAAATGGCTGGGAGCCCTGGTGGGTCCATTCTCTCTCTCTCTCTCTCTCTCTCTCTCTCTCTCTCTCTCTCTCTCTCTCTCTCTTTCTGCCCCTTTCTGTCACTCTATCATAAATAAATAAACAAATATTGTTACAAAATTGAACTACAACAATTAGCCTTTTGGGTCTGCCTGCACTTTTGATAAACATCTCTAATGATCAAATCCTAAGACCAAATCACAGTCTCATAAGCAATGGACTAAGTTGATCATTCCTTGCCTATCTTTGTTGTGCCCTTTCTGTTGTAAGAAGAGAAGCTATTATTAGTCCCTTTGCTTTTTTATTTTAAAATCTTCTCTCCAAAGACAGATTCCTGGGAATTTACAGGGTTCAGCTTTGCTGAATCCTTCAGTGGTTGTATATATAACTGATATTTTGAACGTATGTTTCCCCAATTCAAATATCCACTCTGATTTATAGTGTCATATATCTGCTTCTATATTCAATTTTATATGAGCTATAGTCATATACATTAATTCCTTGTCCTCTACACTAGGCTATCTAACAGGCCTCTTTAGCCAAATATGTTTGAATTAAACTCTAGATTATTCCCATTTCTAAAACTTGCTTCTTTGTAAGGTGCCCATCTTAATAAATGGTTGCCAACAGTCTTAGGCATCTCTTTGATTTCTTTTTTATTGTTCCTTTTCCCTCATATTCTCAATAAGTAGTACCTTGTTGCAGTTACACTGCTGGCAGAAAGTACCCAACCGAATGCAGTTGATGGGAGGAAAGTTGTTTATTTTGGCTTACAGATTAGAGGGTAAGCTCCATGACGGCAGGGGAAAATGTGGCATGAGCACAGGCTGATCATCACCTATTGGCCAACATCAGGTGGGCAACAGCAGCAGGGAGTGTTTCTATGTCTTTATGGTAGATTGATCCTTTAAATATTTTGTTTTGACTCTGTTATCTTTAGTTAGAAAGCTAATTTTGTCATATTAATACATATTCTCCTTGCTTAACCTGTCAAAATCTTGGGTGTTTGTTATTGTTATAGTACATCTTTTGGTGATTATTTTTAGTGGTGTGAATATTGCCAAAGTAAAAAAGGATTTATGCTGGTAGGCTATTTTGTTCCATGTCCTATGACAAAAGAACAGATTTTGTTGAAGCTTGCTTTGTTTGTACCTGCTTATAGTACTAGGTTGGAAACTCCATAGTGCCTTGCTGGATACATCGCTAGCAATAAAGAAACCCTAGATATTCTCCTCTAGACTTGAGGTTCTTTCTATGTGACATTTTGTGCACACTTTGAAAAGAGGTCATGAGCTTGCTTTCTAAGTTGTTTCTAGGGTTGTTTTTGTATTTTTGTTTTGTCTCGGTTTTTCTTTTTTTAAGTATAATTTTTATTGGGAACTTTAATATATGAACCTATTGCAAATTAGTTATATTGCTTTTGGGTTATCCTCTTTTGTCCTCTCTCCCCTGTCCCCATTCCACAGAGGGCCCTCCTCAGTGGGTAAATTGGTAATAATTGGAAATGCACCAGTTGATTTCTGTGGGGAGGGCAAAGCCTCACAGTGTGCCTTCCTACCTCTTTCACCTTACATTTTTTTCTACCCCCCTTATCCACAGTGTTCTCTAAGGATTGGAGGGCATGACAGAAGTCTTGTTTAATGCTGAGCTCTGGGAAACTGTTGCTATGTTTTTAATTGAGCCCCCCCCCAAAAAAAATCAAAGGTGAATTGGGACACAGCACCTTAAAAAGGCTGGAAGTAATTCCATTTATATTTTTTAGAATGTGAAACAGACAAATTGTCACTTTTGCTCAAAATCAGCCAAGAATTATAACAAAATGGAAAATCATAGAATTTATATTGTGGCCTTCAAGAATTTGTAAATTGTTGCTATTTTGTCTTTGTATCCCTACTTAGTATTCATTGTACTACATGTTTAATATGTTTTTTCTTTATTAGAAATTAACTCCATGTTAATAACTACTGCTACATACAAAGCTATGATAACAGAATTTAGAATGTAACTATCAGTAATAAACATACTTAACTAAGTGAAAATTTAAGTTCATTTATTTTTTCTGAGAAGCTGCCAGAACATTGGTATTATAATTAATATTGGCTCAACTCATTTATCTTAATTTAAAAAATTATATTTAGTGGGCTAGAGCAATGGTTTAGCAGTTAAGGCACTTGCCTACAAGCCAAAGGACCCAGGTTTGATTACCCAGGACCCATGTAAGCCAGATGCACATGGTGGCACATGCTTCTGGAGTTCCTTTGCAATGGCTGAAGGCCCTGGCATGCCCATTCCCTCTCTATATCTGCCTCTTTATCTCTGTTAAATACATAAAATAAATAAAAATATAGTTAGTAATAAAACTTTACTTCTAAACTAGTGAAAAATTAGCTTGGATTCCTCATATATTATTGGGGAAAATGTAAGCAATTCTTTAATATGGTTGGTAAAGCTGTCACCCGTCATTCTTATGAAAAAATGGTTACTAGTTTTTTTACTGTGAAAATTCAAATATTATGAGATTCAAGGAGGCTATTTTCTCCCCTTTTCTGAGTCTCCAAAGTTATATAATTACAAGCATAACTTAATTTTTCATAAGCTTTTATACATGTGTATATGTCAGTCCAACCACAGAACTTTTCTATAGCAATGCACATTTTTCTCCTTTTAGTCTCTATTGTCATCCAGTCTAGTCTGATAGCTTGTGAAGTCTTCTGTATATTCAACATAAAGATAAATGAGAACTTTTTGGCAGAGGGTATCATAATGCATGACTACAGTACCAGTACTTGAAAGTCCAAGGCAGAAAGATCATTTTTAGGCCAGTCTGAACTAAATGATGACTTTAAGATCAGCTTGAGCTATACAGCACAACCCTGTTTCAACATATCAAAGTCTGCTTATGTATCTTAGTGGTACAGTGCTTTCCTAGTCTGCATGAGGCAAACTAATGTTGGCAAGAGAGAAAGAGAGAGAGAGAGAAAGAAAGAGAGAGGTGTCAGCACAGATACATACTTTATTCACGTGCACATATCATATAACTGATCTTTCGGAGTTTCCATACTGTTACCATTTATTATAAACTATTTCAAAGCAAGTACTTCCTATTATAATTCTGTTTTAGATTGGGAAGAAACAGGCCATAGTAGTAAGGATCTATTAGAGGTATGAAATAAAGATAGAAACATAATGATAATTTATTAAATTATATATATGAAAATATCACAGTAATCATACACTCTAACTACTATTGAATGAAATTATCAAAATAGATAAATAATAGACCTATATAAATTTGAGTGATTTATTTTTATAAAATTGATATTCTCATATATTCTAACAATCAAAGAAACCATGTGCAAGATTTGGTATTGAGTGAAAAAGGAAAAAGCAAATTTCAAGAATCAGTAGTTTTACTTAAATATACAAAATAGGAGTCAGGGAGTCCTAACAGGTTTTTATAAACATCCTTTAGTTGTTTTATATACGTATTATCTTATTTCATAGCTATCTATCTACATGTTTTAATAGAGAAACAAATTCTCTACTTTATTTTTTCTCTCAAATTGCTCAGCAGGAATTCACTAATTGCTTATCCTGCGATGGCTTCAAACAGCCTGAAGACAAATCTGGTAGAGCAGATTAGAGTGGATAATATTGTCTGTATTTGGTTAAGTGCTTGAGGTATCATCATGAACTGAAAGGAAACAATTTAGGCGCAGATGCTTTGAACTGCAGATGTAGGTAGAACAACTGGAGAATGTCATATAGCACTTTAAATCTGCCAAGCTGCTGAAGGCATTCCTGGGGTAAAGATAAAACATACCTTGGAGTACTGCCTACCACTCTTTGTAAAATAACATGGTCAATATACAGGAAAATATGGCAATTATAATGAGAATTCCAGCATCTTAGGGATTTTTACAAAGCCAATCATGTGTCTAGCCTATACGAAACCACCAGAAAATGGCATGGATTAGAATATATGAAAGGAAACATTCATATCTCTCTTTCATATGGAAGCCATGTATTATCAGTTTTAGGTAAACAAAATTGTGATATGCTCAACAAAACAGCAGTAAAAGTTCAGGTTGACTCATTTTCAGAGACCTAGGCTGAGATAAATCCTGCCCAGAGAACCAGTAAAACTATGCTTTGATTCCCTATAATACAGCACATTATCAGAATAATGTCACATAGTTTTTAATCTGTGATGCAAAATGTGTAGCTTGATATAAACATTGAACTTAAACAAGAATATATATATATATATATATATATATATATATTATACATATATATATACATATATATATATATAGAGAGAGAGAGAGAGAGACATGTACAATTTATTTTTCTTCCTTTGCTTTACTAACAATTTTCAATGATACCATATAGTCTTTCTCTGTATATAACAGAATAATTATGGAAAATCTGCTAAGTTCTTAAAGGAAACAAATGTATTTACTCATTAAAGGGATTATTTCATACAAATTTTATAATATTGTGCTCTATAAAGTTTTGTATGCACAGCAAAAATAAAAAAAAAATCAATACATAGAAATGTTACCAATTTACCTACAGTTTTTCTGATGTGTCCCTAGATCCTATCTTTAGTACTAATGGACTATTTCTCAGGTTCTGTCACTCCTGCCCATTTCTAACCTTCTCAGGTATTGTTTCTGATTTGAAAAATGTACTCCTCGCCGGGCGTGGTGGCGCACGCCTTTAATCCCAGCACTTGGGAGGCAGAGGTAGGAGGATCGCCATGAGTTCGAGGCCACCCTGAGACTCCATAGTGAATTCCAGGTCAGCCTGGGCTAGAGTGAGACCCTACCTCGAAAAAACCAAAAAAAAAAAAAATGTACTCCTCTAACACAACATTTTCTTGTTGTGAAATCCTATGTATAGTCGTCAATGAGGAGTTATAAACCCTTGACTCCCATATGCCTAACTTGGAGCAACATGGATAGACCATCTGAGCTTCACAGCTCCCTTTGGTACCTCTTGCAGCCTTTGCTGTGATTCCATCTTGTTCCAAAATTTCTCTCTTGCCAACTTACTCTGTTTTCCTTTCAAGTGCTAAATCTAGGAATATCCCATCATATATTTCTGTCTAGTAGACATCTTAGATAGTTCCCCCTAAGAAATTTGACTGGCAACGTATACTTCCACAATTGGATTAAGAAAGCAGACACTAATATTTTTTCCAGAGGTGGATCATCCATCAACTAGACCTGGAACAGACAGAGTTTCTCTCACGGCATATAGTAAATGTGGCATTTCATGCTATATAGTCACTGGCATAAACTCTGAGCTCTGCCAATGTAGTAGCTCCCTATGGCATCTCTTGAAAACAGCCAGAATTGATATATAAATGATTCTCAGCATCATTTATAATTGAATTTTATTTATCAAAACAGACTGCTAGCCCATAGATCATAGTTTACTGGTCTCCGATATAGTTGTCAGTGAGGAACAGATCACTGACTATAAGTAGAGTTGAGTGAAAGTGGTGCAAATCTTGTTACAACTTTTACCACATTTGGACTGGGATAGTATATGGATAGAAGGATGTATAGTAACAGAAAATTACACTGGGAATTTGAAATGTATGCTTTAGTAATAATCATATAGTGAAATTTTTGCTATGGGAAGAATGGTTTTAAAGAATGTTCAGGCCATTTAAAAACAGCCCAGGTAGTTCAGATACACTAACTGACAGCCCTGGTGGTATTATCTATGCTTGTGGTAGGTAAAGATGATGCTAGGAATATATGTCATACTTGAAATGGAAAATTATATTTTAAAGCTTTAGGTTTTAAAGTAATTCTACCTTTCTGAGAATTAGAATTGGCCCCAGTAGAAGTAGAGTCCCTGACCATAAGAAATCAAACAGAGACATCAAGAACTGTCCATTATAATCTTGGTTCTTTGAGAACTGCCACTATACTGAGCACAGACGTGGTTTAGAGTCATATGGAGATGACACAAAGGACTGGTCACAACCATAGCCTGAAAGTACAAATAAATTTGCTCAGACTCCCATGTCATCTACCACTGTTCATCTTTCCCTTACCTCCAAATAGTGGGTATCTGGATGTTGCTTAACTACTTCTGATAAACCTAAGTGTTGTGGCTCAGGCCTACAATCCTAATGCTTTGGATACTGTGGTAGGAGGGTAGTCATGAATTCAAGGCCATTTCAGGTTATAGTATAAAGAATAGGAGTGAGAAGGAAAGAAGGAAGGAAGGAAGGGAGGAAGGAAGGAAGGGAGGGAAAGAAGGCAAGAAAGAAAGGAAGGAAAAGTAAGAGAATGAATGAGATGTTAATAGAGAATATATATATATATATATATATATATATATATATATATATATATATATTATTTATAAAATGTCAAGATTTTATGAGGAATAATCTAAACTGTACTGAAGCTGTAGGACAGCCCCCTTAGAAGGTAGGCTTGTGATAAAGTAATAAAAAGAAACATGTGGTTCATTTTGTCATCTATAAGTGAGAAAAAAAATGTCTCCTCAGGTCTCTCTCTCTCTCTCTCTCTCTCTCTCTGTGTGTGTGTGTGCATGCATGTCTATGCTCAGACACATGTGTGTGCATTTAGCCTAGTAGTTTGAGATTAAAAATAGAAAATCATGGGCTCTGGAATATATGCAAATTGCTGGAACTATGGGAATAGCTATTAAATATTACCAAACAAAGAAAATCTATCACAGAAAGATGTCAAATACCTAAGGAGAAAGAATGGTATGGCCAGTTAGTGTTTCCTAGTCATTATCATTAGGCACCCTGGTGTGGGTTTAATATTAACTTGAATGAAGTGGTCCCAGCAGAAGGAATGGAAGCCATGCTTGAGACATAACAGTATTGGTTCCCACACATAAGAATTGATTTAACTACATCACTTGAAATATGTAGTCTGATAGCAATCTAAATCAAACTTATACTCCTGGTACAAATGTACTTATGGCATGCCATCAGTGTTTAATAAGACAAACAAATCTTCTGGAAAGTTTATCATGCTCAAACACTTCTCCCCTATAAGGAACAATGTTCATTTTTTGCTAGAAATAACTTGTGCACAAGAATACACATTCCCATGGATATGTGTTTGTCTTTGACATTCACAGACCTTTATCCAGAACCATATTCAAATATATAGACTTTTTGATTCACCAATATGAATCTTACATAACCCTTACATGAAACCAAGAGTCTGACTTAGCCACAAGAAGGTATGGAAGGAACCCATGATCATGACATAAGCTGATGCTCCCACATGCAATATATCTCAGAAGAACCAACATTATAAAACCAGTGAAATGTCCTACTGAAGGCATAAATAACTTGGATACAAAACCCATTTTATAGTGCTTTATCCCTTTTAAATATAATAATTTAGAGAATAAATCACAGGGTGAAAGTAGAAGTGGTCTTGTTTGCCATTATGCCAAATAACTCCTTAGAAGAAATGTTACTTTCCATATTTACAACTCTGATATAAATGGCTCTAGATAAACTGGTTCCAAGAAGTAAATAATAGTACAGCATAGGACAGAAATAACAAAATTGCAATTAAACATTAAAATGAATATCCCACCAAGTTAGTTCAATATTTATGCTGACCAATTATTAGCTAAGATGCAAAAATGATAAAAAATGAGAAGATTAAAAAGAAGACTGTGAAGATAGCTCTGTTAATAAAGTTCTTGTTTTGCAGGCATGAAAACCTGAGTTTAATCCCTAGAAACCATGTAAAAGAAACCAAAAGTAGTGGCACATGCTTGTAATCCTAGTACTGAGAAGGTAGAAACAGGTAGATCCCTGAGACTCACCTACTTAGCAATTTCCAGGCCTGGGAAATGCCTTTCTTTCTTTATAAACAGTTGGTGCATACCTCAGGAACAACATCTAAGTTTGGCCTCAGTTTCCCATACACACGCACACATATGCACATCCATACCCACCCATATACCCCCCACCCCCCCCAAAAGAATCAGCATCAAAATAGTTGTTTATTTTGCCTATCAGAGTGTTAGGACTGTTGTTTCATAATGGGATCATGGAAAGTTTGACACCTAGAGTTTCATCTTGGTCCTTCCTAGCACTATTATGAAAATGAAAGGGCAAGTGCAACAGCATAGTTGGAGGTGTTAATGACCAAAGGCAGTTCTCTCAGTAAGAAGTCAGATGATCACATGAGGCAAGTTAAAACAGAAGCAGTGGATAAATTCAAACCAAAGCTACAATGCAGTATAAAGGAGACTGATGTGAGCCTTAGTTGTAATGTCATGATTAACAGAAATGACAGGGCTATAAATTGTCCTATTAATCCTTCTCTCATGTTTCTCAGTAATAATTGAGACCTGTCACTATACTGAAGACTGTACTCACAAAACATTAAAAATAACTAAATATAAGATGTATAAGATGTAAGCCTGTACCACTCAGGAGTCTACTCCCACTCAGGACTAAAGCATCCATTCCTCAGTTCTGGAAATGCTGTCCAATGACAGAACTCAACTTTAAATGGCTTTATGAGTTCCTATTAATGGAAATAAGCTCTTCTCTTCATAGCCATGACCATTTCTCAGGGAATCCTGCATCCTATGAGAAGTAAAACAGCATACAAACCTGATGCTTTTTCTCTCAGTGGTTTACTATTGAAGAGCTATCTAAGCTTCAGAAGTCCTCATGATCTCAATGATAGTGACAGTAGTAGTAACTAAAAATTCAACATTTATCTTTGTAAATAATTTTATTGCCAAACATGACTGGCTTAGAATTAGATATCAATTTCTACCATTATTTAGTGACATGAAAGTTATGAATATTTCAGTCAAACATTGTGCTAATTCCCTGATTTTAATAACTAAACACTGGAATCTACCCAGATGCCCATCATTTGATGAATGGATAAGATGTGGTACATATACACACTGGACTTCTACTCTGCAGTAAGAAAACATGATACAATTAAAATTGTAATGAAATGGACGGACTTGGAATAGATCATACTAACAGAACTCACACAAGCCCATGCAAACAAATGCCACAACTGTGGTTCCTAACCTGGAACATTTTGAGTTCCAGTCATAACTAACATACAAATCCAGGAGGGGAATGGGAAGGAGGGGGGGGGATATACACAAAACTAAATCCAAAATGAATTTGTTCCATAGAAAATTTTCTCTTTTATAGCAGACTAAATGATACAACCCTCAACAGAAGTATTCAGAGATTATCTGGTAAGAAAGGCCCTAGGGAGGGTGGGAGGAAGCCTAACCCTAAAACATCTGGCTCTGGGTTGGAACTCTCAGTACCAGAAATCAGTTACAATCCACATTGAGCTGTCAATCAGAGAGATGTATGAGTTCCCCCAAACAAGACAGGCTTCTGTCAAAGCACTCAATTACCCACCTGAGGTGAAAGGTAAGACCCTATTGCTAAAGACACCACTTTCTGCCAACCCAGAACACTGAGAGATCTGGCTGGAATCTGGAAGGAAGCCAGTCCCCAGATGGTCTGCCAATATAGTGCTAGAAAGCACTACATGAGCTGGTGAGGGAAAAATGGCCATCAATCTTGTGTGCTAACAGGTGACACTAATATACAAAAGCAACCAGCCTGGCAACATGTACACACCTATGCAATAATGACACCAAGCACCCACCAAGTGGGTTAACCAGTGGTTCTCTGGTTTGCTAAGAGGTCAACTCAGTGAAAAGTTGCCCTTAGCTAGAACTGGGAACCCAGTCAGAATCCTATGAAGACCAAAATCATGGAATCCAACAAGAAGCTCCCAGTAGTCTTCAGCCAAAAGAGAGGCTACATCCATCAAAATTTCTCTTAATTAATAACATTTATCCCATCAAATCTATGCTCATTCTCCTTTGGAGAACCTGTTTTTCTCTTTCAGATGCCAGCTGAGGAGATAAACTAATCCTCACACAACAGCCAGGGCCCAAGTGAAACCACAGAGGATTTGACAAGAAGAGCAAAAGTGCCGTGTTAACCAGTGCTAGGGTCATGGAGACAGATACTAAAGATACTCAAAATGCACCGAAGCAGAAATTCAGAACCTGCTAAGAGCTTAATACCAAAAGAGACTTAAACACACCCATTATGCCTCAGGGAATTTTGTGGAAGAGGGTATGGGAAGATTGTTGAAAGCCACAGAGTAGAAAGAAATGTTCAGAGACATTGTCCCCCACCCTTACAATGACTGACTGATGCTCTCAGGTCTCATGACCCACAACCTCAGGGGGAATTCCAGTAATCCCACTGAGGAGAGCCCTCAGTGGAATGGGGGCAGGGAGGAGAGAAATAATGGTATTAATATATGATGTGTCCATACAAGTTTCTACTTAATAAGTAAAAAAAATAATTGAGAACTCAGGTAATAAACTCAACCTCTACCAATGCAGTAAGTTTTGAATAAATACCTTTTGTTTATCTGACTTTAAATAAAGAAAAAATGCCATGGATATTTTTAAAGGTTGCCTTTATCTTGGATTGTGTGTTTTATCTCCTATATATAAACATTTATTTTTTGAGTAATTCAGTATTTTGCAGTATGTACTGTGCCTTCAACATTGGACTAGAAAACTGGCCATGGTGATACATACTTATAATCCCAGAACTCAGACATAAAGGCAGGTGGGTCAGAAATTCAAGTGCATTCTCGACTATATAGGGAGTTAAAGGCAAGCCTGACATGCATCAGATCCTATTGGAAAATAATGGACAAAAAGGCTTAGGATGGTAATTTTATGAATGAACATAGCTATATCATAGTACTTAAATAGTTGCTCAAAGAACTTTGTAGATATTTCTATGAAAATATTTAAATGATATTAATATTTTTAAATCAGTAGATTTTTAGTAAATCACCCCACCTTCCATAATACAAGTCAACTTAATCCAATAAATAGAAATTTTAAAAGTGGGGTTGTCCTCTCACAAAGAATAAATGAGTCTGCCATCAGAGTTCCTTTAAAGTAGAGCTGTAATATCAACTCTTTCTTGACACTGCACTCTTTAGAATCCCATGAGGCAAATTTTATAAATTTCTCTGACTCTGTCCTTCTCTCTCTCTCCTCACACAAATACATGAATAGGACACATATACTCAAGCTATTTATCAGGAGAATCCAGTGTAATTACAAACATCTTAATAAGTCCCTTATTAAATAACAGTATCTTAGTTTTTCAAGTATATCGAACATTTTATAAACTCACTGCCTAACTAACTTTTTTCTTTGAAATTCTATCAACTATTTATTTGATTTACATTAATTGATTCATTAGAAATGTAATTCTATTATCTCTCTTAGTGGATTCACATAAGACTTTTTCCCAAAAAAATGCCTACAAAATATTTCTACATTGTATGCTTTTTTTTTTTTTTTTGTAATTTAACCTGGCCAATTTCTCATAAATGGTAGTACTTTTCCCTCACTCTTAAAACTGGGATGCTCTCTTAGCATATTTTGGGTGATAAAACACCTCTGAACTGACTGTGTCTAACCTTAAAGGTAGAGTTTTTAGCTTTCCACATTGTCTCTTGGAGCACCTCTGGAAAATCATGCAGCTATCTGTGAGAAAGCCTTAGTAACTGCATGAAAATTCCCACATGGAGGACATCCAAACCTTTGGCTTATAGACTAATCTAAAGACACCAAAATGTTTCCATTTTTGAAAGCATTCCACCATCCCACATGTTAACACATGAAGCAGAAGCAGACTTGCTTTATCATCCTATAAGAATTTTGCAAAATCATAATTAGTCTGATTTCTTAGTCACTATGTTTTGATACATCTTACTATAACAAAATAGGTAACAATTTGTAATTTTTAAAAATATTTTTTGTTTGTTTTATTTTTATTTATTTATTTGAGAACAACAGAGAGAGAGAGAGAGAAGGAGGGAGAGAGACAGATAGGCCACTGCAAATGAACTCCAGACACGTGCACCCCCTTGTGAATTTGGCTAATGTGGGTACTGGGGAACTGAGCCTCAAACCGGGGTCCTTAGGCTTCACAGGCAAGCACTTAAACCCTAAGCCATCTCTCCAGCCCACAATTTGTAATTTACTAACACTTTTCTCATTGAAGAACTCTGCAATTTTTCTGACACCAGTACACACAAAGAAAAACAAACTGGGCAGGGGATGTGGCTCATGTTTGCCCCTAGCATGCAGGAAATGCTACATTAACTCCCCTTCACAACATAATAGCAGGTGTGGTGGTTCATGCCTGTGATCCCTGTACTGAGAAGGTTAGTCTTGGGTGGGGAAGCAGGAACACAGGAAGATCAGAAGTTCAAGACTCACCTAAGATACATGAAGCCCTGTCTTAAAAAAAGGAAAAAAGGAAAAAAAAAAAAAAAGAAGTGAAATGCCAGACAGATGGCAGGGATGGACTGTGAACCTGAAGTGTCTAGGAAACAGTAATGCTCTCTAGATTTCCATGGTATTCCTGTAGTTAGGGTACATTTTCAATTGTCAACATAATCTGCAAAAATTCTCAGTAACTTCATAAGTAATGCCATCATAAATCATCTTTGAAAAATAACATTCAGAGCTGTGTTAAAAACTTTTAAAAATGAATCCAAATATTCATAAGCCAAGTAAAAACCTCTGAACAAAACTTTAATGTCCTGCCAAACAGTTTTAATTAGAAGTTTGGGAAGATTAAACGAGGTTCACTCACCAGTCTAGTGCACACCAAGGAGTCTTCAGCAGAGCCAATGGAAGCAAAGGAAAGTAGTTTTTCCATAGTTACTAGCACAAAAGATCAATGTTAAATAGTCAAGTAATTTAATTTATATGTGTGGAATTAATCCAAGGGGAAAGACATTGCTCATATCGTGACAGGCCTGGGGATTGTCTTTCAAAACATTGTGTTTCTTATTCACTCTTATGTGCTTAGCTAAAGAACCCAGATAAAAAGTATCAGAGTTGGCTTACCTTATCGTATTTCTACTATGACTGTACTCCCCAAACTTTGTGGGGTGACCAGCAACTGAAACTTATTTATGCAGAATGAGGTCAGGGACAAGGGAAACACGATACCAACTCTTGATGTATCAGTTATAGGTAAGAGACAATGTCTCTGTGCATAATGTCCCAACATGTGGCTCTAACAATCTTTCCGCCCCCTCTTCCACAAATTTCCCTGAGCCATGTTGGGATGTTTTAGGTCTACTTCAGTGATGGGGTCTTGGGAGCCTCTGTGTCTCTGGATATCTGGTTTGGTAGGAGTTGAATGTTCTCTGTGTCTATCTCCTTCACCCCTGTGCTGGTACCAGGTTCACCAGGAAAGAAGTAACTGTGCTGTTCCTTCCTAATCGACTACAGTTGTCTGATTTCTCATTTTTCTTCATTGAATTATTTATGAAAACCATAGTTGTTTTATTTAACACATTTTCCCCATGTTATGCCTGTATGCATAGACCCATTTTTCCTACTTAAAGAGTAGAATGAAAGTGCCATATTTTGGTATTCTTCAGTTTCCTAGGAGTTGGAAAACTACCTCACTTAGGTAATGGTTTATGAAATGCTTCTGTACAAATGTGTAAAGACTACCCCCAATCTGGAGCTACTGAGATTTTATTACTTACTATCTCTGAAGCTATTTGATAACTTAATTCATTTTCTTAGTGTATTTTAATTCATTTCTGTTCTAACAAAAATGTTTCATTTTTATTTTCTAAATTATAAGAAATACTTTTAAAAATAACTACAATAAGTTCAAACATAATGAAGATATTTGGAGAAATGCTTGCACTGTTGTGTATTTTATATATGTACAGCATATCTCTGAAACTTGATACCATATATTTTTTAGTCATAAAGCAGCAATGTGATTGTCTTATGGAAAATTCTCAATTTCAAAGAGTTTCATAAGCAAAGTCATTGAAATATCTTTAGCAAGCAAATGTGTTTTAGACAATGTATACCTGTCCTGCTATTATCAGGATATTATTATAAAATATTAGAGCTAGGCAATAGACTAGCCAACTTCCAAGTAACAGAAATTTACCTCTCACTGTTCTGAAGCCTGACATGTATACACTGAAGGTGCTACAAGCTTCCATATGTAGTAACGGCTCGCTCTGTCTTCCAATGTTTGTGTCATATCACTGCTCCCTTACATTGTTGAAGAGGAGAACACTGTGTTCTCACAGGTGATTAAAGGGCAAAGGAGTAAAGCAGTCTATAAGGCTTTTTTTTTTTTTTTTGGCTTTTTGAGGTAGGGTCTCACTCTAGCCCAGGCTGACCTGGAATTCACTATGAAGTCTCAGGGTGGCCTTGAACTCAAGGCGATCCTCCTATCTCTGCGTCCCAGGTGCTGGGATTAAAGGCGTGCACCACCACGCCTGCCCTATAAGGACTCTTTTATAAGGACATTAACCCCTTGCAGTGACAGCCCTAGTAACTTAATCACTTCCCAAAAGCTCCTACCTCATAAAATCGCTACTGAGAGGGTTAAGTTTCAACATGATTTTTGGAAAGACCTTTGCATTCAAATCATACAAAGTCTGAATCAGTGGTTTTCACAACTAACAACAAAACCAGATCACCTGAAGAAAGTACTTTGAAATATTGTTTCTAGCTCATTTGTATTCACTCATAATCTCAGAAATTAGCATGGAAATTTATATTTTCAATAATTCCTTTAAAGATTATGAACAAAACAATTTTATCATAGTCTACATAGCTTAGTTTAGAATATACAAAACCCAAGAAGTATTCCAGGGTTGTCTATATTTGAATGAGTTTTTAAAATCATATCAATAATTAGCTAAGCCTTAAATGAATAGTCTGTTCTATGCTACACTATGAAACCTGCAGTGGGAGAAAAAAAAAGTAGAAAATTTACTGTATGTCTAAAAGATATAGTTTTACTATGTAAGTAAGATAGCATAGT
Organism: Dipus sagitta; assembly: GCA_036346955.1. Taxonomy (NCBI): domain Eukaryota; kingdom Metazoa; phylum Chordata; class Mammalia; order Rodentia; family Dipodidae; genus Dipus; species Dipus sagitta. The sequence continues at coordinate 76,636,817 of CM070776.1, forward strand.
ACAAGATCCCGGATAACATAATGAGGGTACTATATACATGGAGAAATTCATAACTTAGAGTAACTACATAGGAAGGGCATTCATTTGCTTCATGTCAGCTACTATAGACTGGAGAAAATATTCATTGGAATAATGGGATACCCATTAATACTGGGACTGAAGTTTGGTTGAATCTGGAAAACCCATCATTTAGCTATCAAATTACTTGGTATTTATAAAGCACATCTATTCCTTCAATCTACTGGCAATCTAGTGATGAAACCAGTTGTCATTCAATAAGAATGACTCTTTTTTTTATTCGAGATAAGGTCTAACTCTAGCTCATGCTGACCTGGATGTTACTATGTAGTCTCAGGATGGTCTTGAACTCATAGTGCTCCTCCTACCTCTGCCTCCCGAGTGCTAGGATTAAAGGTGTGTACCACCACACTGGGCAAGAATGACTCTTTTAATGAAAAAGTCAAGTGCTGAAATATCTTGCATTTGCGTCACTATTATGCAATCAATAATCAAGGATGAAAGTTTGTTAGGTTAAGAACCTAATAATTTTAACTGTGTGTTTCATGTGCTATGCCATATGCACCAGGGAGACAAAATCTCATTGTTACTTCTACATTATTTATTTTTTTCTCTTTGATAGGGCTTAGATTTCATGTAGTCCTTGCTTGTCTTGAACTTACAGTCTTCTGCCTTTATTTTTTGCATGCTCAGGTAAGCTGTGTGCTACCACACATGGTTTATGTAGTGGTGGGATTGCAATCCAGGGCTCCGCACATACTTGGCAGGCACTCTACCTACTGAACTACTTCCCCAGTTCATTTATGTTGTCCTTTTTATCCATTTGGGGGATAGGAGTATTTTATAAAATCAGCAAAGTTTAGAAGTAAAATTAGACTAGCCCCTTCATTTTGCATGGCTTCTGTATTTTGCTGTGCCTTTCATCATACAGATGCATTTTATCACTAGTTGTTTGTCAATTAACATTCTCACAGTGGCATAATGCTACTATTCTGTGTATCATGATTTTGTATTGCATTTTGTTTGTTTTTTTATTATCCATATCAAAGATAACTGGAATGAAGCAATACATCTGAATATGAACCATGATTATAAACTCCAAGTGACACTTGGGCACCTAGACACAAAAGCAGAAACAATAAATTTGTTGTTCTTTTCCCTTAGGTTAATCTTTGATTTAATAGAAGGTAGGAGTTTTTTTTTGTTTGTTTGTTTTTGTTTTTGTTTTTCGAGGTAGGGTCTCACTCTGGCCCAGGCTGACCTACCTGGAATTAACTATGTAGTCTCAGGGTGGCCTCAAACTCATGGCAATCCTCCTACCTCCACCTCCCAAGTGCTGGGATTAAAGGTGTGCACCACCACACCCGGCTGAAGGTAGGATTTTTTGAAGAACATCTTACTCCATACTTTATAACATAAATTGTGTTGATGTCTTTTGTTGTGAAAAATATTCTTATTTCATGTAGGTACCTTGGCTTATATTTTGATTTTCTTCTAGAACTAGCCTCTTGCACTATATTCAGCCACTCTAGGTCTTTGGAGGATTTAAATCATTTATTTTTTAAAATATTCCTGGTAGATTGTTATTTACCATGACTATTTTGTTGCTTCCTGGCAGTTTTGCATGCATTTCCTTTCATTCGCTTTTCAATTGCATGTTTGGAATCATTTCTTTTCACATTTTGTTTATCAACACCAGAATATCATATAATATCCCACTTTAAGCTAAAAACAACCTGTTTGATCACATACAAAGCTGCTACAATCTTTTCATCCTCACATTTTATATTATTGATGTTAAAATTACATCATTTTGAGCCAGGCATGGTGGCGCACGCTTTTAATCCCAGCACTCGGGAGGCAGAGGTAGGAGGATTGCCATGAGTTCGAGGCCACCCTGAGACTACATAGTGAATTCCAGGTCAGCCTGGGCTAGAGTGAGACCCTACCTCGAAAACCCCCCAAAAAAAAAATTACATCATTTTAACATTATTTTTCCAATAATAAATTATTTATTATTTAAACACAATGTTTTTTTAACTTTCATACTGGAGTTGATTGAAGGTGATATATGTATTATTAAAATATTAGGTCATTCTACTCTGATGTTGGTCATATATTTGCATTTTTATGTTAATAATTATTACCCCTTGGCTGGAGAGATGGCTTAGCATTTAAGTGCTTGCCTGTGAAGCCTAAGGACCCTGGTTCGAGGTTCAATTCCCCAGGACCCACGTTAACCAGATGCACAAGGGGGCACACACATCTGGAGTTTGTTTACAGAGGCTAGAAGCTCTGGCGTGCCCATTCTCTGTCTCTCTCTCTCTCTTTGCCTCCTTCTCTCTGTTGCTCTCAAATAAATTAATAAACAAACAAAAAAAATTTTTTTAAAGTAAAAAAAAAAATTATTACCCTTTCAGCCCAAAGCATTCCCATTACCTATGTTATAACTAATACAGATAGGCTATGTTTTATGAAAATGTTATTTTATATGGCACTACCCTTTTGAGCAGTTTTATTTCTACTTTAGTTGCACTACAGTGTAACATTAATATTTTTCCCTATCTGACATTTTTCTTGTGTCTTGCTTTCCTTTTATATTTAAGTGGATTTTTTGTTTCATTTCCTTTCTAGTGTGAAGTTTCAGAATACCCCAAGCCATTCCACTGGTAACATGTTAGAAAACAAACAGAAGATAAAAACATGCATTAAGAGATATTTAAAGACCTCATATTCTATCACAAGGCCTAGAAATCATGTTTTATGTCCTTTGTACATCTAATAAGTAGGGCCACTTTTATTATACTATCTGCTTATCTATAAATAAGGTCACCATGTATCATATAATCTAACATTCCACATTTTGAAATAAATGTCTCTGGATAGTATTCTCACCAGTATTTGATATCTCTTTTCTGGGTGATAGCCATTGTAACTGGATTAAGATGGTATCTCAAAATTATTTTGATTTGCATTTCTCTGATGGCTAGGGAAGATTATTATTTTCTTACATTCTTACTGCCTATTTGTATTTCTTGTGTGAACTATTTGTTCAGTTCATTAACCCATTTGAGGATTGGCAATTTGTTTTTTATACATTTAATTTTTGAAGTTCTTTATAAATTCTGGTTATTAGCCTCTTGACTTAAGTGCAAATGGCAAAGGTTTTCTCCCATTCTATAGGCTCTCTTTTTCACTGATGATTTCTTTTGCTGAGCAGAAACTTTTGAATTTCATGTAGTCCTATTTGTTGATTCTTTGGGATATGAAATATACTATTGAAGTCCTGTTCAGAAAGTTCTTGTCTATTCCTATATCCTGGAGCATATGCTCTATTTTTTTCTACTACCATTTTCTGTGATATTAGTTTTAGATTGAGGTCCTTGACCAGTTTTGACTAGATATTTGTGCAGAAAAAGAGGTATTGATCTAATTTCTTTTGCAGGCTGATATCCAGATTGGCTAGCACCATTTCTTGAATAAGCTGTCCCTTCTCCATTGAATATTTTTGGCCCATTTGTCAAAATTAGGTGCTCAAAGAACTGTGGGTTAACTTCTTGATCCTCTATTTGGTTCTACATGTGATGTCAGTACCATTTTGTCTTAAATTATATCTCTCTAGGGTATAATTTGAGGTTAAGTATTGTGATTCCTACCCATATAATCTTTTCCTTGTTTGGGCCCCATTTCCTCCTACCCCTTCCACAGAACACCTTCTTTCCAAATAGCTCCTCTTCTATTTTGGTATGAAATTTTGCCCTCCTCTGTCATCCATGACATGTTGATAAGCCCAGTATTGTTCACATATTTTTCAGGAAATGATATTCAACTTGAAGTCATGAATGTAGTGTCTATTCCAAAAGACAACATTTTCAAGCACTCTTCTCCATCCTTGGGCTCTTACATTATTTCTGCCACCTCTTTAGTAATGCTCCCTGGGCCTTAGAAGGTGTTACAAAGATATCTCTTATAGTGTTGAGCACTTAACTGTCACTTCTCTGAAATTTGATGAGCTTTTTGTCCCTAGTTTTCACTGCCATCTTCAAACAGAAGCTTCTCTGACCAAAAGTGAGAGCAGGGCTAATCTGTAGGCAAAAATGTAGCTATTTAGAAGGCAACTTTGTAGGTACAATATATTAATTTAGCCAAACAATAGTAGTATCTTTCCACTTAGGGCTTATGACCTTCCAAGTCATAGGCTTTGACTAAGTTTTTAATACAGGCATATATTACCTCCTGTAGAGCAGCTCTCAAATACAATCAGAGAGCATTTCGTTATGCTCATAATATACCTGTCACAATTATACCAGAGAGTACATCATGTCTTGCCAAAATGACCAATTGAATAGCTCACAGAGTCCATTGATAGCTAAGACTGGTGATGACTTTTCTCCCCATCAGTCTGTATGATTTTTTCTATCCCTATAACAGCCATCCAGCAGGAAAGAGGCTCCCAGCTCAGTTCCTGCTGGACTTCTCAGTGTCCTACAACCAAAGCATATAGTAAAAAATAGGGTCTTACCATCTAGTTCCAGTGGGCCATCAAGAGCACTGACAATAGCCTATATTGTTTTAAGGGTCTCAAGGGTCTCCCTGACCAATAGCTCACTAGAAGGTATCCAATTTTTATCACTGGGAATTTTCTTTAATAATCTATGGCTTCTTGGTACAACAGCATGATTTACCCTTTCAGGGTACTTCTGTCCAAACTCTCTTTTTTGAAATTATAATTTAAACTATCCAACAAAGAAATAGTCTTCCATATAGTTTACTCATAATATGACTAGTTTTGGTTAACCTTCATCCACTCCCTTCTCTCCTCAATCTTTCTCCCCCAACCCCAATTAGAGCTCTCTATTCCAGTTGGCAGAGATATTTTTTAATCCTTAACGTTGAAAATCAGAACTGCATCTATATAAAAAGTCTTATCTCACACAATTATTTTGGTGTTGCCTAAATAATGACTCTTGTACCTATAAATAAGTGATGTGGATATGTCACACTTTTTGTTGTTGAGAATAAATTCAATTGTAATGATTTCTGGTAACACTGAAAGAATAGGAGGAAGAAACTTGCTAGATAGTTGGGAAGGACCCCTTGAGAGTCAGAAATCTATGTGTGCTTGGTATTATATTGGCGACTTGGGTATAAATACTGATAATATATATTTATTTCTGTTAAGGAATTTGAATTCTGTTCTAGTAGTGACATACACAAATAAAGATATTTTGCAGTGTTATAGAATTATATACATTCCTGTACATTAACTCAAACTGATAGGGGTATAAATCCTATTGAACAGGTAACATAAATGGTGAATGCTGTAAAATATACAGAACTAAATAGGACAATTAAATGAAAACAATTAAATAACCTAGCCAGAAGAGAAAAAAAATCTGCAAGTTAATCAAGGACAGCAGAAAGGGAAAAAGCCTATGACTTAATTATTGTGTTCTAATTCTTAAAAGTAGCCCCATAAAACAAGTGAATAAATGACAATAGATGAACAATAGTTTATCTCTGAACCACATTAAATTCAATGATCTAAGATGTGCTATGAAGCATAAAGTAAGACCTAACAAAAACTAAATATACAGATTCATGACAGGCTGACCTTGTTCATTCACATTTTTAAATATATTTTCAGTCACATATGTACAAAATCAATAATTTTCATACCAATTGCAAAAATAAAATGGTTTTATGGTAATATATAATAAAAAATAAATCCAACTAATTGATATTCTATGTCCTGAATGACTTATTTAACATCTTTGAACCATTCATGTATCACTTCTGGATTTCAAATTTTTCCATCTATTAAATGAAGTTAGCTATTATACCTTTCTAGCTCATCTGGCTGTAAATGATATAAAAATAAATGATTTATGATTTGTGCAAGAAAGACACTGTGTAAATTCAAAGCCATATTATTTTCTGACATGTAAAAATTCATCATATTTAACATTGTACATATACTTTGGCTTAACAACAATATTATATATGACCTTTCTACACAGTAACTAGTTTACACATCCTCCCTGATCATATACAACATAAAATTAAATATGAATATTTAATCCATAAATAAATCAACAAAATATAAAACAGAAATAAAGCAGTCATATTTGGAGAACTAATTTTGGATTTATCACTATACTGTCATCAAAAGTAAATTGACTTCAATTTTTATTTAGTGGACATTGCATATATATTTATCTATATCTATATAACTATATTTATGAGAGTGTGAGAAATACTATATGCTTTAATACTTCATTTATTCTCCTAGCCTTGACAAGTTTTTCTAATATGTCCATATAATAGTTGAATTCTACTTCAATGCAGAAAGTTAAATGAAAATATGAGCATAAAAACTATATTGCTTAGTCGTTAAAATAGCCATTGTTATCATATCTCTTTTCATGTTCTCAAAAGAAATTAGAGGCAAGAAATTGGTTTTTGTAAACTAATAAAAGTGGTCAATACGTATTCATGATTAAACATATAAGTCTTGGGCTGGAGAGATTTTTTAGCAGTTAAGGCACTTGCCTGCAAAGCCAAGGGACACAGGTCTAATTCTCCAGGACCCACAGAAGCCAGATACACAAGGATGCACATGTATCTGGAGTTTGTTTGCAGTGGCTGTAGCCTCTGGTGTGCCCATTCTCTCTCTCTCTCTCTCCTTTCTTTGTCTCTCTCTCTTAAGTAAATAAATAAATATTTTATTTTAAAAAGTAAAACAAGTTTAAAGGTTGATAACTTCAATTTTTATGAGTTGTTATATTAAAAATAATGTATTTGTATAGAAACACACATAAAATTTTGCAGGTATTGGCATTCTAGGAATATTTGAGCAGGACAAAAGATAGGTTTTGAAACAGAAAGTATGTCAATGTTTTGGCATTACATGGAGTTTGAGGTATACTCACTTTGCCTAAATTATGACACATATTTTTTCAACAAATACCAATGAATGAATGAAAAACTGTAACAAAGGAAAGTATAAGGATAAATAATTTTTATAAAAAATGGTATATGTACAAATATAAGGAAGGAACAAAAAGAAAATATAAAGGAATGCCATGAGAATATACGAAAATAAAGAGGAAAGCAAGCTGTAATTAAGTGTTCTAATCAATTCAGTAATTCAACTAATGATTACCATATTTAACTCAGTCTTTCCATTTCTGATATGTAAAAGACATGTATTAGACTTTGGCAGATATCTGAGATAAAACACATTTGTAGAACTAAGATTTATTTTTGGCTCACAGTTTCATAAGTCCATGAGCATCTGACTCCATTTTTTATGAGCCATGATGAGAAAGAACACCATACAGAAGAGTTTTGTGAAGCAAGTTTGTCAACTAATGGCAATAAGAAATCAGACACTGAGAGAAATGGACTGGTAACAAGGTGTATTTTTCTAAGTTGTGGACCCAGTAACTTGTTTCATCCAACTAGGACCCACCTCCAACTTCCTCTTAACAACCCACCAAAAGCAGCTGATGGGATGAAAGGTTATTGTTTTGAATTATTTTCTTGAAGAAAAGCTTCATGCTGAGAGGTTATGAGCAGTCTGTACATCACCTCTACCTTAGCAAATGGAAAACAACAGCAGGAGAGTGAGCTGAACTCTGACAAGGGGAACTGGCTATAGAACACTTAAGCTAATTCCCAGCAACACGCCTCCTTCAACAAGGCTCCAACTCCCAAATTGCCACCAGCTAAGGACCAAACCTTCAAAACACATTAGTTTATGGAGGATAGCTGTTTCAAACTACCACAAATTCAATCATATAATGTAATACATTCAGTAATGATAGGATTAGTACATTTATTGGGGCATAACTCTCAGGACACAATCACTTCTAAAAGATCATCAAATGGTAGTCTGTGAGGTCATGAATACACCAGTCAGTTCATGTCTAAGGGAAAGTGCCTCAAGAGTACTATTTTCCACCCTGTGGCTCTAACATTCTTTTCCCTTCTTTTGAATGCTCCTGAGCCTTGAAAGGCATGTCAGAGATATATTCTTTAGTGTTGAGCTCCTAATAGACTTATTTTCCAATAATTGAGTCTTCCCAATGTCTTGACACCATCTCCATACAGAAAGTTCTCAGTCTAGCAGTGAGAGCAACACTAATATATATTTTTTTTTACCACTTCTTCTGCAAAGATTCCTGAACCCTGTGGGTGTGATGTAGATATGTTATTGAATGTTAAGCACCAGGATGTCCATTCTTCTGAACATCTTGATAAACCATGGGTCTCTGTATGGACTTATTCGTTAGATTGATAAACCCTTAGCAAATCTGACCAAAAGAAAGAGAAGAGACACAAATTAATAAAATCAGAGATGAAAAAGGGACATCACAACAGATACCAAAGAACAACAGTAGCTTCTTTTTTTTTATTAATTAGTTGTAGCAGACAGCTTCAGATTCGCTGAGATGAACTTCCAGACCACACACAGTTATGGAGGAAGGGATTTATTGAAGCTTACAGATCCAGGGGAAGTTTCATAATGGCAGAAAAAGCTGGCCTGCCTTCACAGGACCAAACAGAGAGAGAGAAGTACAAGCCAAAAGCCACACAGCAGAGCACACTTCAGGAACTCCAGCTAGGCACACTTTGCATATCTTTAGATTGAAATCTGAAACCCACCACCACACCTTAATATCCACACAATGACACTGACTCCAGCCAGGTGGCTGCAGATGCAAACTAAAAACAAACAACTGAATATATTGGGGGCCACCTATTCTATTCAAACCACCACATTAGTTTTGTATTCAGTACATACAGTCAGTTTGGTATCATTATTAGGCTCTTCCGTGACCTACCCCCTCCCCTTGGCCCCTCCTTGTTGAGGTATATAGGTCATGCATTGTGGAGTTAGCCCACAGTTATGGGTAAGCTAAATGTCTCTGCATATCATGACCCAACATGTGACTCTGACATTCTTTCCACCCCCTCTTCCGCAAAATTTCCCTGAGCCATGTTGGGTTCATTTTTCGTCTGCTTCAGTGATAAGGTGTTGGAGGCCTCTGAGGCTCTGGCTCTCTGATTTGGTAGGAGTTGATTTTTCTCTGTGTTGATCTCCTTCCCCCTTCTGCTGGTATCCGGTTCATCAGGAAAACAGCACCCTTGCTTGTTTCGCCAATTTTTCTTAGTTTCAGCCAGGGCCCTTTGGGGTGGCCCTCTCCTTAGGATCTACATATATCTGAGAAAGAGAAGCAGATTCTCCAATGGAGAGTAAGTTAGCACCAGGACAAATGAGATAACCCTTACTTTTTTATAGAGAATTTAATAGGTGTAGGCCCTCTTGTAGCCCATGATTGATGGTATCTTGATAATGGAGAGTGGGCTTATGTTTGAAAATGGTTCTGACTTGTTTCCCAGCTCCAGCTATGGGTCCCATACCACTGAGGGGATCAGTTAGCCAAATCAAGAGCAGTTGGTTCCCCACCATGGCTGTGTGCCACTATTGAACTTGTGTGGGCAGCGCAACAGGTTATTTGCTGCTAAGTAGGTTAGATAATGAGTTGCTTGGACAGATATTGGTCATTTTCCCCCAGTCGCCCATGTAGCACCTTCTGGCACTACATGCACTGACTGTCTGGGGACTGACTCTCTTCCAGCTTCCAGCCATGCCATTCCATTTTACGTGTCAACGATATAAGGTGTCTTCAGCAGTAGGGTCTTACCACTAACCTTTGGTGGGTCATCAAATACTCTGACAGAAATCTATCTGTCTTTTAGGAAACCTGGAACAGTAGCTTCTTGAGGGCACTTTCTATCCAAAACATAACAATTTACATCCATGTAAATAATAGCTATAAAAACACTATTACTTATGTACCAATAAATTAGTAATTGTATCTAGAGCTATTCTTTTAAAGTTTCTTTAGATTAATATTATTAGAGATCAACAGAGGTATTGGAGGTTTAGAATGGCTTCAAATCAGTAGATTGTTACATGCACTGACATTTCTCTAATGTAATTGTCCAACTCTCCTTTAACTGGCTATCAAGTTAATTTGTCAGCTATCACTTTCCTTCCAAATGTTGCTGCATATAAAAGGTGATTTGCATTTTAGATAGGAAAGTATACAAATTAGGAATGTAACAGTGTGAGCTTCACACACATATGGTGCACAACCTTTTGCTTTTAGTGTCATCTTAGTCTGCCAGATCTCTAATTTTGCTGTAAGGAAATGGGCCAATAGAATATATTGAGCTTTCCCTTTATCACTAGGCTTCTTGGTTCCTGAAAATAGCTGTTGCCATGTGTGTCACAGTTAGCAGATTGACACAGCAGATGGGGATTGTGTTGTCAATTACACTTTTCCCATTAGGATTAGCACAAGTCATATCTCCTCCAGATTTCTCTTTGAAGGAAATGAACATTTGTTTGACACTAATAAGAGAATATCATTATTTAAGATCCATACTGAAAGTCAACACACTTTATGTAATTGTAATGAAATTTCATCCTTAACCATGTATCTTTTCTGTAGTTAGAGGAATATGTTCAAAATATGGTCTTTATATGTCTTTATTGTAGAAATATAATAATGTTTACTCTAGTTTAAATGTTCATTTCAGCAGCCTTAACTATAAGGACATTTTTGAGTTATTAGACCCACTATCAACATCAAGAACATTTCCATGTTTCTGCAGTATTCATCTCTTAAAAACTAACTTGGGATTCCTTCTTCTACCCAGTCTCTGTGAGTTTGACTATCCCACATTTCTCATGTAAGTGAAATTGTACAGTATTTTTTTTTTTCCTTCTGTAACTAATTAAATTCATTTGGGATTATTTACTCAAAGTTCATCAAAACTGCTTGAGCCAAAATTATTTTACCTTTTAATATTATGTAACACACACACATACACATTTTAAAAATCCATTCTTTCAACAGTGGGCATGTGAAATGCTTTCATTTTCAAAATTTTTTTGAGACAGGATTTCACTCTGTATCCCAGTCTGGCGTCAAACTCATGGTAATCCTCTGGCCTCAGTGTTCCAAGTGCAGGTATTTAAAACTGCACCACCAAGCACAGCTGATATTTTGAATAAAATGTTCCATGAACATAAATGTAAAAATATCCATTCTTTTCTCCATTTCAAATTTTATTTTTCAGATTTTCTGTAAATTCTAATATTTGAGGAATTGCCACATCAGTTGCACCATTTTACAGCATTACCAAAGATGCACAAGAGTTCTAATATTAAAAATACCTTTTATGTATGAACATACTTATGACTATATATATGGTCACACATAGTGGTTAGGTAAATTATTTACTTGGCTCCATGTCCACATATACACTCCAAGATTCAAAATTTGAACTATTTGGATTTTTAAAATGTTCATTTTGTGGGGTGTGTGTGATTTTTTTTTTCAAATAGAACCTGAATTAACTAAATAAAAAATGTGTGATGGTTAATATCAATTTCTAGATCAACAGTATTTAGAATAACAATGAAAACATATCTATGAGCAGGACTATGAGTATTTTCTAGATTAGGTTAATTAAGGTGGGAAGATCCACCCTAAATGTGGGTGAGATATCTCACGGGCAAGGGTCCTGGATTTCATTAAAAGGAGAATGTTAGTTGAGCTGTAACATTCATCTTTCTTCTTCCTGACTATGGATTGAATGTGACAGCTTCATGCTCTTGCTACCATGCCTCCCCAGCCATCATGGACTATATCACTCTGGACAGTACAGCTGCAATAAGCCACTTCTCATATCTTTTTGGCCAAAATGTTTGGTCACAATAATAAGAAAGATAACTAATATATAATGCTCTCTTGTTTCCCATTTACAGGACAAGTATTCAACTTATCCATACAAATGGCTTTGACAGGATCCAGAATTACTTAATCCTAAGTTTCTCTAGAGGTTCCATAAAGTCAGACAAAACATATTTTCTGATATACTTGAAGAAGAAATATAATACTACTCCAGCCACAACCTTCCTTCTCCCTGAAAACTTTTCTCTAATCAAGTCTGAGAATCACAACCAATAACATGATGGTACTCGCGAAAACACCAAACCTTGAGTTTGATATGCCTCACAACCTAGTGTAATGATCTTTATATTTTCTTATGTAAAATACCAAGTGTACATTAAGAAGTCTACTTGCACAGATAATTTAAAATAGATCAGATTACATTACTTCATCCTTAAAATCTACTATTATTTGATATTGATCTTCATGAGAACACACCAATGATGAAGGGAAAATGTTTCCTTTGTTACCTCCTGAAGCTGCCCTTGTTTCACTTTACAACAATTATTCACAATTTTATCCTAGTGTATTGCCTGCTTACTGAAGAAATGTATAGGAAGTCAAATAAATGTTAATTCAAAAGAGTACCATCTGTGTTGAGATTGTATGAATTTAATTATCATAAATTTGTTTAAAACTGTTACTGCTTCTGTATCCAGGTTGTTTGATAGCACTCCATCACCATTTTGCCTAGTTAAAAATTGCCTTCCTTGTCTCTTTCTTTGTGATATATGTCTCTTGATCATCACCTCACTAAATCAAAGCCAAACACAACCTACAGCTGTTGACCATTTGAAAACTGAATAGTAAATATGTGTCATAACTAAGTCTCCCCCACTTCAAAATGTTTTTAAACCTAGACATTCTGATACACCTATAATAAATTCTATTAGCGTCTTGTTACTTAACAGTCTGGCGAGGATGTAGAGAAGTAGGAACACTCTTCCACTGTTGGTGGGAATGTAGGATGGTACAACCGCTTTGGAAAGCAATATGGAGACTTCTGAAAAAGCTGAATATAGAGACACCAACAGATCCAGTTATTCCCTGACTGGGCATCTACCCTAAAACCTTCAAACCACAGGCTAGAGAGATTTGCTCAACCATGTTTGTAGCGGCTCAATTTGTAATAGCTAAGAGCTGGAATCAACCCAGATGTCCATCACTAGAAGAATGGATAACTAAGATGTGGTATATCTACACAATGGAATTCTATACAGCAGTAAGAAAAAATAACACAATGAAATTTGAGGAAAAATGGTTGAACCTGGAACAGATCATTCTCAGTGAACTTACCCGTAAATCACAGAAAAAAAATCGCCACATAGTCTCACTCATCTACAGCACCTAACCTGAATCTACCGAAGATACCTTACATACCCAGCAAGCATCTCCTAGACTAGACACTAGGATGGAAGGGGAGGGAGGGGAGGGCATCAAAGGGGTGGCAAAGACAAATCTAGACCCAAACGGCAATGGTACCATAATTTTCTACTTACTAAAAGATAGACCAAATGGCTGATCCTTCACCAGGGCCTTACAGGGAACACTTGAACCACAAGACAATGGAGAGGGTAAGATCAAGACTAACCTTAATCTTCTACATCTTCCCTCCCCCACTTCCCCTCTCCCTCTCTCTCTCTCTCTCCCTCTCTCTCTTATCTCTAACTCTTGTATATTAGTTATCTTTTTCCTCATTTTCTTAGTGGGCACTGACCTGTAACTCCCAGAACCAGCATGGGGCTATCATCCACAATGAGCTTTTGATCAGAGAGACCTACAAGGTTTCCTAAAAGACAGACAGATTTCTGTCAGAGTACTTGATGACCCACCAAAGGTTAGTGGTAAGACCCTACTGCTGAAGACACCTTATGTGATTGACATGCAAATTAGAATGGCATGGCTGGAAGTTGGAAGAGAGTCAGTCCCCAGACAGTCAGCGCGTCTAGTGCCAGAAGGTGCTACAGGGGCGACTGGGGGAAAATGACCAATATCTGTCCAAGAAACTCATAGTCTAACATTCTTAGCAGCAAATAACTTGTTGTGATGCCCACACAAGTGCAGTGGTGGCACACAGCCATGGTGGGGAACCAAGTGCTCTCAATTTGGCTAACTGATCCCCTCACTGGTATGGGAACCATAGCTGGAGCTGGGAAACAAGTCAGACCATAACCAAACATAAGCCCACTCTCCAATATCAAGCTACCATCAACTGTGGGCTACAAGAGGGCCTACACCTATTAAATTATTTATAAAAAAAAAAAAAAACAGTAAGGGTTATCTCATTTGTCCTGGTGCTAACTTATTCTCCGTTGGAGAATCTGCTTCTCTTTTTGAGATAGATGTAGATTCTAAGGAGAGAGCCACCCCATCATACCTCAAAAGGGCCCCAGCTGAAACTAAGAAAAATTGGCGAAACAAGCAAGGGTGCTGTTTTCCTGATGAACCGGATACCAGCAGAAGGGGGAAGGAGATCAACACAGAGAAAAATCAACTCCTACCAAATCAGAGAGCCAGAGCCTCAGAGGCCCCCAACACCTCATCACTGAAGCAGACGAAAAGTGAACCCAACATGGTTCAGCGAAATTTTGCGGAAGAGGGGGTGGAGAGAATGTCAGAGCCACATGTTGGGTCATGATATGCAGAGACATTTAGCTTGCCCATAACTTTGGGCTAACTCCACAATCATGACCCGTATACCTCAACAAGGAGGGGCCAAGAGGAGGGGGTAGGTCATGGATGAGCCTAATAATGGTACCAAACTGACTGTATTTACTGAATACAAAACTAACTAATAAAGAAAAAAAATAAAAAAAAAAGAAATTCTAAAGGATAACACTCATAGACCTTAAAAAAAAGGCATAGATAGTCTCAACTTATGATCTCTATCTCCTCTCTTTCTCTGTCATCTATCTGTCTACCTATCACCTATCTATCTTTTTCTCTATCATTTTTTCATGCATCCTCACTAGTAGAGATCCCTGCTGTTAGGTCAAGATGGGCTTACCAAAATGGAGTCACCAAAGACAGCAGGATGGTGACAGAGGCATAAGGAAATGTGTCATCCACATTCCTCAAGGAACTGCCCAGCCATTATCCCTTCCTGCCTAACAATGCCCCAGGTCTAGGTTTATTACCCCCTTATCTATCACCTAGTTACTTCTGGTCTCACATCCTATGGCTAATGGAAAGAACAAAGAAATTCCTCCCCTTCCTCCCCTTCCCCCAACTGAAAAACTCTATATAGGTCACTATCTGTAACCTCAAAGCTGACTGCTCTGCTCCTGAGAGCCAGTCCTGGAAGCTCATGCTTTCCCCCTATAAACTCTTCCATCTTTCTCTCAGAGTGGTCTTCGTGGTCTTGGTCACTCTTGTTTCTTACACCTGCTGCCACTAAACTTTCATCAGCCCCATCTCCAAGGTAACAACCTTGATGTTTAATGCATATAGGTTTTACTTTTTCAGTGTGCTCACTTGATCCACACAACTAAATCTAACCTCCCTCACTTTCAGTACTCTCCTAGAGGATGGCTAGGAATCTTCTGAATATTTAAGCTTGGCTCATGAACATTCTAAACATTTAAGATTAATTTATGTAGCAACTATATCAACAGGAATCATAATACTAATGGAGGGTTAACTTATTTTTAGATCAAGTTGTTTCCAATTATTTACCTTCAGAAAAAGACTTCCAATTTCATATATAATTTAAAATACTTTTCATGACAGATCATTGTGAGATTTTTTAAGTCCAAAGATGATTTTTAAAATGCTGTAACAAAATCTTTACTTTAGGGCTAGAGGGATGGCTTAGTCATTAAGGCATTTGCCTGTAAAGCCAAAGGACCCAGGTTTGATTCCCCAGGACCCATGTTAGCCAGATGCACAAGGGGGCACACACGTCTGGAGTTTGTTTGCAGTGGCTGGAGGCCCTGGTATGCTCCTTCTCTCTGTCTCTGTCTCTCTCTCCTTCTCTTTCTCTGTCAAACAAATAAATAAATAAACTAGTTTAAAAGATCTTTAAATGAATGCTTTTTCTCACTGATTCTATATATACAGATGGAAATCAATAACAGAAATTATGTCTAACTGACTCAAATTCTCACAAGTAATATTTATTCACAGATATAGTAGCTGATTAAAAATAAGTTCTCTCTAAGCTATCCATTTCAATAAAGGTATATTTTAATATTTAATAATCCATATGAAAATATAAGTAATGTATATGTTGGCTGAATGAACTATTTACTATTGTTAATGGCACTGATGACTTAATTGATAGTAAAATATCTTGATACTTAGAAGTATATTGTTTCAGGAAAGTTTTTTTTTATCTAACTCATATGCATATTTTAGTTCCAATAAATATAATAGACAATATATGAAAGACACAAGACCATAAACATTAGGACAAAATTTTGTGAGAAAATTGAAATGAAAATTCCTTGAAGAAACAGAAAAATGTAAAGTATCCTTTTCTTTCTTCTTCTTTCTTTTTTTTTTTTAAGGTAGTGTATTGGTCTAGTCCAGGCTGACCTAGAATTTACTATGTAGTCTGTCTCAGGATGTCCTTGGATTCACAGAGATCCTCCTACTGCTGCCTCTTGAGTGTTGGGATTAATTGCACCACCATGCCTGGCTCAAATAGCCATCTTTTAAAGACAAACCTATCCATACATCTTTAACTTTGTAGTGGTGTCTACAGTATTGTGACATTTATAGTTCTATTTAATACATTTTTACAAGATAACATAAAATTTTAATTTTAAAAATACTATATAATATACTGGTAATAACAACTCTGAAAACTTTTGAACTAATTCAAAATTTTAGGTGTCAACTTATAAATATCTAAGAGGGACGTAAATTGCAAAATTCTTTTAGGGGATACAAATGATAAAATATTTGAAGACAACAAAGTCTTTAAAAAATGGGTTCACATCTAGTTTTAAACATTGCAATTCTTACCAACCACATTTTTCAATCTCAGGTCTGCTACTACCTTTTCCAAGCACACAAACATCTTGATTCTGCTACAGATAGTTCTCTACCCTTGTGAAGTTATCCAATTGTTATTCACTCACACTATAATAAGTAGATCCTGCTTGCCAAGAAAGTAACATAAAGGTACATACACTGAGCAGCTGTAGGGGGCATTTACATAGGCTACAATATGAATAATATCTGTCTGAGTTGTGGAAACTGGTAATCCTGTCATATAAAAAGGGAAAATGAAAAGAAAAAGAAAAGAAAAAGCATCTCAACACCATGTAAATTCAATGAAAGACTTAAATGCCTGATTCTGTGCAAAGTAAGGATGTTGGCCAGTGAACTTTTTTGCTAGTTTAAGCCATAATTTCGTTGTGATATAAGAGTTGGAACAGTAAGCTCACTTGCTGTCCAGTAGTCACACCTAGTAAGTCATCATTTGTCTCTGAGGATCTTTTGGTCTGGTAATTCCAAAGTTATATTATCTAACATTTTTGTTGTTGTTTCCTGAGATAAGGTCACATGTTGCCCAATCTGGCCTCAAATTTGTTATGTAGATGAGTATAATCTTGAACTTCTGATCCTCCTGCCTCTGCCTCCCAAGTGCTGGGATTACAGGTGTTTGCCATTGCCCCTGACCATTTTAACCTTGAATAAATTTTCCTTTCCATGAAAAATTCACGACTTGTACCTAAGACTCTTAAAATTTACAAGATAAATGCTTTTATTTTCCTTTGAATTATACATGTACATAATACCTGCTAAAAATAGATAATACATGGGAAACACAATTTATCATAAATGAGGATATTTATGAGTTAGCATAACCAAATAACAGAGCCAAATTTTGATATTGTGACTTGGCTTCATATGGTCCTTCCAAGAGAACAAATGCAGCACCTGCTAAAATTTCATAAATAAGAACTTGTAGACAAATGGAAATTCCTTAAAGATGAATGGGATAAGACTTTTAGTTTTCTTTACCATATGCATTATCAAAAGGCCCAGTTTGGGTCCTGGGAAGATGGCTAAGTGGATAATGTGATTACTTTACAAGCATGAGTGTCTGAGTTCATATGTCCAGAAGTCACATACAAAGTTGGATGCTAAAGATCAAGCCTACGTAGTATGTAGTGCCAATGTGCCTATAGCAAGAAGTGAGGCAAAGACACAAGAATTTCCTTGGACATTTATGGGGCAAACTAGCTTGAGGAACAGTGGTGAACATCAAGAAATTGTGCCTCAAATGAAGTGGAAGGCTAGGCCAGCATCTGTAGCTGTCTTCTGAATACCACAAACTTACCATAGTATATGTGCTCCTGCACTCACACACATCAGCATGCACACACACACACACACACACATAGGCTTTAGAGGTAGGTTCTTGCTGCTAGCCCAGGCTGACCTGGAATTCATTTTGTAATGTCAGGGTGACCTCGAACTCACAGCAATCCTCCTATCTCTGCCTTCTGAGTGCTGGGACTAAAGGTGTGCACCACCACACCCAGCTCAAACATAGTTTTATTTATCTAGCCAGATGTGGTGGTGTGGACCTTTATTCGTAGAACGTAGGAGGGAGAGATAGGAGGATCATCCTGTGTTTGAGGCCACCCTAAGACTACATAGTGAATTCCAGGTCAGCATTGGCTAGAATGAGACCTTACTCTAAAGACAAAACTAAAAATACTAATAATTATTTGAATGACTGGGCTGGGGAAGGGAGTGCCAGGGCCTCTTTTCACTGCAAAGGATCTCCAGACATCTGTGTCACCCTGTGCATCTAGTTCCAGGATGAAAGGCTTTGCAAGCAAGTACCTTTAACTACTGAGCCATCTCTCTAGCCATATTCTCTATAAATATAAAGGTGATAATACTTCACAAGAATATTTAGAGCATTCAAGGAGATAATCCATTTATGATACATGGCATGAAAATGAACAAATGTTACTTCCTTTACTTGTTAACCTATGACTAGACATGCAGATTAAAAGTCAGATTGAGTATTTTATTTTGTAGTTATTGCAAAGTGAATATATAATTCCATTTGTGATGTTTACCTTAACCCAAATATATTGAAGTCCAGAGAGCTATTTATGGACCTTTGAATTTGGTGTGACTTCTAATGTCCTTGATCCCTTTCATTTCTCTAATGCTAATATAACCCTCTAAATTCTGTCTCAGAACTATACATCCAAAAGTCATTTGTGTATCTCCTTATTTTAATCCTTAACATTTAAATAAATACATATATATGTACAAAAATATATGTGTATATACACCATGAATGTATATACATATGTATAATATACATCATATGCACTTACACATTCATAAATAAATATTAGAACAGGCAATGTCAACCATGAATTTAAATTTCAATGAATACTATTAATTCTACAGTTTAATCAGCAAAAAATGCTGAAGATAAATCTACCAATGAGTAATAAACGTTGTTTCAGTAGAATACATCATCATCAAAACTCAATCCATTTAAGAAATAAGGGTATTTCATTACCTGAGTACTAGATGTTTTATTGTAGTTTGTAGTGAAAATGGATATCACATATAAATTTAATATAAATGGAACTATGTAAGAACTTCCACTGTTAACATGCACATTTTTCCAACCATGCAATAATACATGTATATGCACATATGTCACCTCCAAATTTTGCAAAACCACTTTTATCCAGACAGTTCCCATTAATTATAACTATTAATAGAACCACTTATTTCATTCTCAGAACAGAAGGCTGAATTAACTTGTACAGTGTAATCAAGTAAATTTAGCTTTAATTTATTTTTACAAATCAATTATAAGAAATAAATCTGTGCTTGTGATGCTCTGTACTATTTTTGCACTTGTTTTATTTTCAGTAACATTGCCACCTACTGTATTAAACAGAACTGCTTGAATAATGAACTGTCTATTCCACTAATATTCCTTCAGAAGAATAAAGCTTTTGGAGATAAAATGCATCCTTACAATAAAAAATGATTTAATTTATTATTTTATTTATTTATTTGAGAGCCACAGACAGAGAGAAAGAGAGAGAGAGAGAGAGAGAGGGAGAGAGAATGGGCACACCAGGGCCTCCAGTCACTGCAAATGAACTCCAGACATGTGCACCACCTTGTGCATCTGGCTAACATGGGTCCTGTGGAATCGAGCCTTGAACTGGGGTCCTTAGGCTTCACAGACAAGCACTTAACCACTAATCCATCTCTCCAGCCCACAATAGAAAATTTTGATATTATTAAGAAAAAAACTGTAAGTGGTATTGGAAGGATCTGTTATGCCATAAAAGAGTCTGTAGGAGCACCAAATATTCTATGGTTTCAAATCCACACAACATAGAAAAAAGAATCATAAAAGAATAACACAGAGTTATGTGACATATCAAGATAAAGAGTGCTGTATCAAGGATAAATGTTAATAAAGGAGTAAAGAATATTTCAAAGCAATATTATGGATTCAATAACACAGGAGAATTCTTATTCTGGAAGTTATGATAGCACCCAGAAATAGTCTTATTATCAGCCACAATAATAATACACAAACTGAACACACTCAAAAGTAGGCATAGTAAGGTGATTCTGTTTTTCTGTTTTCTGATGCCCTCAAATACAGCACACACACACACAGACACACACACAATGATACATTGAAAACAATAAAAAAAGGTCACTTTTGGGGTTTTGACTGATAAAATCTTTGAAGAGAATAAAAATTAACATTCACATTTTCATGGGAAATTTTTCAGAGGCATTATTGAATTGTGACTTATGGCATTAGTATTATAAATTAAATTGTATTCACCCTAATAGATGTATATGTTGAAATCCTAACTCTTAGTATGTAATCAGATAATTTTATTTGGAAACAGCATCTTCCTTCGTAATCAGATTAAGATGAAATCATTAGGGTGGCATCTAACGAGATATGACTGGTGCCTTTAGGAAAAGGATACATTTGAACACAGAGCAATGCATGCCTATGAAGAGACACAGAGAGAAGATGTATATATCTATAAGCAAAACAGGAAGGTCTAAAGCATACACTTTTCCCAAACACTGTAAAGAAATCTATATACTACAGAAACTTTTATTTTGGACTTTTAGCCTCTAGAATTGTAGGATATTTCAGACTTTTTTTCCTTTGGTTGAAGTCAACTAGTCTAAAGTACTTTTAGTACAGTTCTCATCAGAAGCTAATGTATGGCTAAAGTTAATTGCAATGTGTGTATGAGCAGTGGCATAAAAACAAACACATGCTCTTTAAATGTCAATGATATTTTATGTCACTAGGCAAAAACTGAGATAACTAATCTCCAGATATTTCCCGCAGAAATTCATCACATTCTGTTACCTATTGATAAATCTAAAACATTTTTAGCCTAATTATATTTTCCCTTGTTATCTTCTCATAGTAAAGATTTTTAAGGTCTGGAGCAGTTACGGTGCTTATCTGCGAAGCCTAAGGACGCAGGCTAAATTCCCCTGCACCCAGGTAAGCCAGATGCACAAGGTAGTACATGCATCTCGAGTGCCTTTATAGTTGCTAGAGAAGCTCTGGTAGTGCACCCATTCTCTCTCTCCTTCTCCTTTTCTCTCTGTATCTGTCTCTATTAAATCAAAATATTTTAAAATGTAATATACAAGTGAGTGCTGGAGAGATGGTTCAGTAGTTAAAGGTGCTTGCTTGTAAAGCCTAATGGCCTGAGTTCAAATCCCTACTATTCACACATATCCAGATGCACAAATTGGTGTATGCATCTGAAGTTTGTGTACAGTGGCAGGAGGTCCTTTGCATGCCTATTGGTCTCTCTCTCTCTGTTCATAATTAAATTACTATTTTCAAAATATCTTTCACAATTGTAGAAGTGAATATGTTAATATGTTATGGAATCATTTTACATTTCAACATGCATCAGTACCCTAAGAATTAGGGTCCTTTAAAAAACTGGCTTTTTAGCTCTAGCTCCAAACATAAAATTCAGGATACAAGTGAATATATCCCACTCCCAAAACTCTGACTCCTGGAGACAGGCAAAAGCCTTATCTACTAGTGCCAGGAACAGAAGTTCCCAGCTAAATCTACATACTCATATTTCATGGCTTTTATTTATTTTTTTCCATAAGTTACCACAGAGGTGAAGAATTTCTCTCTCCATTTTTGAATAATATTGTTAAGTCAATACATGTTTCATATATGTGCATATATGTTTGTACACATACATGAGTATTTTTACACACATAAATACATATCATGTTTTTTTTCTCTTAAGGTGGGCTAGTATTTGAAGCAAAACCCAGGTCTTGTAGTTATTGCCTTTTGGTTACAGTATTTAGTGACTTCAAAGGGACAGCATCTGAGACTTCCAGTCAAGATGGCCTCTTCCTAACCACGCCAAAACTCCTAGGGAAGGAGAGGCAAGGCATTAATGGGTGAGTGGGTCTTTAAGGGGAGAGAAATCTCTAAAAGATCACCAGTGGGAGGATGTGGAGGGGCAAAAAAGTGAATCTGCTGATTCCCATGCTCTTGGGTAACTTACCAGCCCCCAATCTGCCCAAGAAGCCATCCTAACCAGAGTCCCAGCGTCAGGCTACTCCCACACTAACTGGGGCAAGGGGACCCAGGCCAGTAGTGCCATCTGCACTTCCAGGCATGGGTGATTGCCCAGATCCACCTACCTGCCCCGGTGTCCTCAGACCGTCTCCCCCCACCTGCCCCAGTGTCCTCAGACCTTCTCCCCCCAACTGCCTCACTGTCCGCCCCCACGACTTCGGTCCCTCTCTGCTCAGCTCCAAGCCCAGCGACATCAGACACGCTCCACTTGGCCCCACCTCCACGTGACTCGGACCAGCTCTGCTCAGCACTGACCACCCCCTCCACAACTTTAGACCAGCCATGCTTGGCACCACCCAAACTAGTTCTGACACACTATGCTTGGCCCCACCCCCACGCAACTTTGAACCACTCTGCTTGGCCCAAACCCCTCCAGCGTGACTTTGGACCTGTTCTTCTCCACACTTCCCTGCCACCACGTAAATACCAACCCTCACAGCTTCACCCCACCCAGACACCCAATGACCCACCCCCATGAGACTTCAGATCTGCTCTGCCCCCACCCCCTACACCACCCCACACAGCTGCACCAGTTACCCTGCCCATCATGACCACAGTCCCATTGTCCCTGCCCTGACACTGTGATGGGCAGACCACAACACAAAAGAATAACATAAAAACTCAAATGCAGTAAATCCAATAAGATCTCTCAGTTCTACAATGGATAGTCTCCAATCAAAACATGGAAGAGAAACTAGGATCAGAACCCAAAAATGAAGTTATGAGCAATGCAACCCTGACCAAGCTACTGGTAGAACTTGCAGAAAATCAACAAAGAACTAATCATGTGGATGCTGCCATGAATAGACTAGACCTAATTGATAAGGAAATGGAAGGAATCTAAAGATAGTTTAAGGATATGAAGGAAAGAAAAAAAAGAGTACCTGAAAAACCAGCTGGCTATGCTAAATGAAGACATAAAGAAATGCAAGGAGAAATTCCAAGAAGCATTAAGAAAATCAGAAAATGATATGAAAAGGGAACTTGACAGAAGGATGGAAACCGTACATAGAAAAGTAATAGAAAATGCAAACCTAATTGAACAAGCCCAAACTCTTTAGAAGCTCTCAACAATAAGCCAGCCATGTGGAGGATAGAAACTCAGATCTGGAAGACAAAACAGGAGAAACAGTTTGAGAGTGCAAAAGTTTCAAGAAGTTCAAAAGTTTCTGTGAACAAAACATGAGGGAAAGGTGGGATAACCTTGAACGTACTAACATTTGGATCATGGGAATACCAGAAGGGGAAGAAACTTAGACCAAAGCATGGAGAAATTATTTAACAAAATAATCAGAGAAAATGTTCTCACTCTCTCAAAAGAAGGTCTCATCCAGATACAAGAAGCTAACGGAATTCTAAACAGATTGGGCCAAAGGAGAAACTCTCCAGGACATATTGTCATTAATACTCTAAACATTGATATCAAAGAGAAAGTCCTAAAAGCACCTAGGGAAAAATAACACATCACATTTAAAGGTAACCCCATCAGAATCACTTCAGACTTTTCAATGGGAACCCTGAAAGCCAGAAGGACCTGGAAAGGAATACTGCAAACTCTAAGAACCTGTAGCTTCCAACACAAACTACTCAAGCCAGCAAAAGTATTCCTCATAATAAAAGGTGAAATAAAAATTTTCCATGACAAAACTCAGCTTTACAACTATATAAACACAAAACCATACCTACAGAGAGTATTTCAGGAAATTCTTCACACAGAAAAATCAAATAATCAACCTCAAGTGCCTACAAGAAGCAGATCATAATAACAAAACTCAGAGAAGGCACAAAAAAACTTCAAAGTCCATGAAAACACCAAACCACATAAACCAACATAATATGGTAGGGATCAAATCAAACCTCACAGTCATTACTCTAAATATCAATGGCCTTAATTCACCCATCAAGAGACACAAGCTAACAGGGTGGACCAGAAAATTAGACCCCTCAATCTGTTGTCTTCAAGAAACCCACCTCACCACAGAAGACAGACGCCTCCTCAGGTTGAAAGGGTAGAAAATGATAATCCAAGCAAATGGGAATAAGAAACAAGCAGGAATAGACAATACTAATATAGAATAAAATAAACTTCAAGCCAAAAATAATCAAAAAAGCCAAAGAAGGCCACTTCCTACTGATCAAGGGAACAATCCATCAAAAGGATATCCCAATCATCAATCTTTATGCATCAAACACAAATGCACCACAATTCATAAAACAAAACCTACTCAATAATAAAACAGAAATAATCACCAACAGCATCATAGTTGGGGACTTCAATACACCGTTATCAGGAATAGATACATCATACAAACAGAAACTCAACAGGGAAGTTACAGCTCAACAAAACTACAGAACATTTAGATCTAAAAGACACCTATATAACATTCCACCCCAAATCCATCCACTACACATTCTTCTCAGTGGCCCAAGGAACCTTCTCTAAAATAGATCATATACTGGGTCACAAAGCCTTCCTTCATATATTTGGTAAGACTGACATAATCCCTTGCAAGATATCAGATCACTATACTATATTTCTAGAAATTAACAACAAAAAACCCACCAAAAATCCCATCGGCTCCTGGAAACTGAACAGCACACTTTTATACAATAAATGGGTATGGACAAAATAAAATAATGAAATTTCAAATTTTCTGGACATGATTGACAATGAGAACACATCATACCAAAACTTATGGGACACAATGAGGGTGGTCCTCAGGGGAAAATTTATAGCACTAAATGCCTTCATAACAAAGACAGAAAGATCCCAAATCAATAACCTAGCCATCCACCTACAGGCACTGGAAAAGCAAGAAGAATCCAACCCAAAAACCTCCAGACATAAAGAAATAATTATGATTAGAGCAGAAATTAGTGAATTGGAAACTAAGAAAACAATTAAGAAAATTGATGAAACAAAGGTTGGTTCTTTGAAAAAATAAACAATATTGACAAACCCCTGGCCAATTTGATCAAGTGAAAAAAAGAGATCCTTCAAATTAACAAAATAAGAAATGAAAAAGGAGAGATCACAACAGAAATAAGTGAAATGCAGAGAATCATCAGGTCTTACTTCTAAAATCTCTGCTCCACAAAATTTGATAATATGGAGGAAATGGATAAATTCAAGGACACATACCATCTACTAAAGCTAAACTCAGAGCAGATTAATCTCCTAAACAAACCAATCACACACATTGGGATTGAAAAGGTAATAAAAAAAAAAAAAACTCCCCAAAAAGAAGAGTCCAGGACCAGATGGCTTCTCATCTGAATTCTATCATATCGTCATGGAAGAACTTAAACAATCTTTCTCAAACTGTGCCCCACAGTTGGAGAACAGGGAGAACTCAAAACGCATTCTATGAAGGCACTACCACCCTAAAACCAACACCAGGCAGAGATGCCACAAGAAAAGAAAACTACATGCCTATTTCCCTGATTAACTTAGACACAAAGATCCTGAACAAAATCCTCACAAACTGAATTCAACAACACATCAAATCCATTATATAACTTGATCAAGTGGGCTTCATCCCAGGAACACAGGGGTGGTTCAACATATGGTAAACTGTCAGTGTAGTACACCACATAAACAAGGTTAAACACAAAAATCCCACGATCACTGTGATAGACACAGAAAAGGCATTTGACAAAATACAGCATCACTTAATGATCAAATATTAGAGAGAATTGGCATGGTCCATTTATATCTTAACACAATAAATGCTATATTCAAAGCTCCTAAAGCCCAAGTAATACTTAATGGACAGAGACTGGAGGAAATCCCATTGAGATCACAAGCAAGACAAGGGTATCCACTCTCACCTCTGCTCTTCAATAGTCCTACCTCAAGCAACAAGACAGGAGAAAGAAATAAAACTGATACAATTTGGAAAGGAAGAAGTTAAGATAGCTCTACTCACAGATGACATGATCCTCTACCTAAGGTACCCAGGAGCCTCCATTCCAAAACTCTTAAAGGTGATAAACTCCTTCATCAAAGTAGCAGGATAGAAAATTAATGCACAAAATTCAGTAGCCTTTCTATATGCAAATGACATAGACACAGAGAAAGACATGATCCCATTTTCAATAGCAACAACAACAACAAAGTACCTTGGAATAACATTTACCAAGGAAGTGAAAGATCTATACAATGAAAATATAAAAACACTCAAAAAAGAAATTGAGGAGGACTTGAGAAAATGGAAAGACCTCCCATGATCCTGGATAGGCAGAATTAACATTGTGAAAGTGGCAATCCTACCAAAGGCAATATACAAATTTAATGAAATTCCTATCAAAATTACAACATCGTACTTCAAAAGGATTAAAAAATATCTCGAAATTCATTTGGAATGGCACAGGCCTTGGATATCCAAGCATATCCTCAGCAAAATAAACACCTAAGGAGGCATCACCATACCTGATCTAAAGTTATGTTACAAAGCCATAGTGATCAAAACAGCATGGTACTGGCATTAAAATAGAAGTATAGACCAGTGGAATAGAATTGAGGACCCAGAATTTGGGTCAAGTAACTATAGCTAATTCATATTTGAAAAAGGCCCTAAAAATATGCACTGGAAAAAAGACAACATCTTCAACAAATGGTGCTGGACAAGCTGGATAACCATATGCAGGAAACTGAAACTTGATCCACACATCTTCCAATGTACATCAATCAAGTCCACATGGAACAAAGACCTCAATATAATGCCAGGAACTTAGCTACTACTGGAAGAAAATTTGGGAGGAACATTCCATGACATAGGAATGGGAAAAGACTTCCTGAACAAAACCCCGGTAGCACAGAATCTTAAACAATCAGCCGGGCGTGGTGGCGCACGCCTTTAATCCCAGCACTCGGGAGGCAGAGGTAGGAGGATCGCCATGAGTTCGAGGCCACCCTGGGACTACATAGTGAATTCCAGGTCAGCCTGGGCGAGAGTGAAACCCTACCTTGAAAAACCAAAAAAAAAAAAAAAAAGAATCTTAAACAATCATTAAACTGTGGTGTGTTATGAAGCTGAAAAGTTTCTTCACAGACAAACATACAATAAGCAGAGCCAATAGATTCCCCACAGAATGGGAGAAAACATTTCCGAATATTCCAACTGACAGAGGCCTAATCTCTAGAATCTACAAAGAACTCAAAAACCTAAACAATAAAAAGTCAAACAACCCACTCACAAAATGGGGCAAAGAACTAGACAGGCAGTTCTCAGAGGAAGAAATACAAATGGCAAATACACACTTCAGAAAATGTCCATCATCCCTATACATCAGGGAAATGCAAATTAAAACAATTATGAGATTCTACCTTACCATAGTAAGTATAGCAAACATCAAAAAAATCAAATGAAAATAAATTCTGGCAAGGATGTGGAGAAATAGGAACCCTCATCCACTGTTGGTGGGAATGTAAGATGGTACAAACACTTTGGAAAGCAATATGGAGACTCCTAAAAAAGCTGACTATAGAGTTCCCAACAGACCCAGTTATTTCCTTACTGGGCATGTACTTTAAATGCTCCATGCCTCAGTTCACACAGATTTGTTCAATCATGTTTATAGTTGCTCAATTTGTAATACCTAAGAGCTGGAATCAACCCAGATGCCCATCATTAGACAAATGGTTAATTAAGATGTGGTATATCTACACAATGGAAATCTACACAGCAATAAGGAAAAATGACACAATGAAATTTGCAGAAAAATGGTCGAACCTTGAACAGATCATTCTCAGTGAACTTACCCAATCACAGAAAGATAATTGCTGCATAGTCTCACTCATTTACAGCTCCTAACCTGAATCTACCCAAGTTGCTGAAATACCTAGCAAGCATCTTGAGGACCGGACAATAGGAAGGGTGGGGGGAGGGGAGGATAAGGGAGAGGTTGGGGGGCACATAACTGGACCCAAATGGCAATGGTAACATAAAAGTCTGCATCCTAAAAGGCAGACCAAATGGTTGAACCTTCATCATGCCCCTGGAGGGAACACCTGATTCACAAAGCCCTGGAGAGTGTATGGTGAAAACTTACCTTTACCTCCTCTTGTTTCTGTTTCTCTCTTTCTCTCCCCCTCCCTCCCTCCCTCTTCTCTCTCATCTCTCTATCTTTTATATCACTATACCTTTTTCTTCCTTCTTTTCTTGGGTGCTGACCTGTAACATCTGGTACCAGCAGGTGTATATCATCCACAATGAGCTTTTGATCAGAGAGACCTACAAGGTCATAAAAGGAGACATATTTATGTCAGAGCACTTTATGACCCACTATAAGTGGTAAGACCCTACTGCTGAAGACACCATATGCGGTTGGCATGTAACATGCAGTGACATGGCTGGATGCTATAAGAGAGTCAGTCCCCAGACTGTTAGAGCATCTAGTGCCAGAAGATGCTACATGAGTGACTGGGGGAAAATGACCAATATCTGTCCAAGCAATGCATGGTCTAACCTACTTAGCAGTAAACAACCTGATGTGATGCTCACACAAGTGCAATAGTGGTGCATCGCCATGGTGGGAAACCACCTTCTCTTAATTTGGCTAACTGTTCTACTCAGTGGAACAGAACCCATAGCTGGAGCTCGGAAACAAGTCAGAAACATATCCAAAAATGAGCCGGATCTCTCTCTAAAAAATAATGGTTATTACATTTATTTGGTGCTAACTTTACTATCCATCATAGAATCTGATTCTCTTTTTCAGATAGATGCAGATCCTAAGGAGAGAACCACCCCATTATACCTCAAAAGGGCCCCAGCTGAAACTAATAATAATTGGGGAAACATGCAACAACACCTTTTTCTTGGCGAACCAGGAGCCAGCATAATGGTGAAGGAGATAGACACAGAGAACAATCAACCCCTACCAAACCAGGTATCCAGAGACACAGAGGCTTCCAAGATCTCAACACGGAAGCAGACCAAAAATGAACCCAACATGGCTCAGGGAAATTTGCAGAAGAGGGGGCGGAAAGAATGTCCCAGATGTTGGGACATGACATGCAGATATTTCCTTCTACCCAAAACTGAAGGCTAACCCCACAATGCACAACCCATATACCCCAAGAAGGAGGGTCCCTGTGGAGGGGGGACGACAGGGAGGAAGCTAACAATGGTACCAACTTGACTGTGTTTACTGAGTACAAAAATTTAAAAAGAAAAGAAAAGGACAACATCTAGTGTTGGCATTTGAATGCAATATTCCCAGAGTATTTGTCCATGGCTCTCAGGGTCTGAATGAATTCAGAGAGTGGAGATAGGCCCTGAATGTTTGAAAACTAGTTTTGCTTTGGATCTCTTCCCTTTGTGCCACTTTAACCAATGTCAATTTTCTTTGCTACTTATGGTAAAATGGAGAAAAATATTCTGGAATGTACAGATCCAAACTCTGTTTCCTTGGCAAACCCCCTCTGAGAGTGCACACCTGGTCTTATTCTTCTTTGTTTCTTTTTCGTCTGTGGCTTTTAACCAACATGTACTTTCCCATGAGCCATTGGGGTTCTGTTTGAAATAAAAGCTCATGAATCTTCTACTGTATGTTTGACATTTGACATGGAAGTATGGATTCTTTGTTCTGTATTTGGGCTTTTGCTGCCAAATTGCAGAGACATTAAGTGGTACAGAGAACCAGGTGTATTTGGAGATCAGTCATGGTTTGCATGCAAATGGAAAGTACTAACACTGTTTCCTTGTTCCCTAAAGAAATCTTGTTTATGACTTAGAAAAGGACACTTTACTTCTTGTGTGCAGCATGGCATATGCAACTGAAAGTTTGCTATGATTCCAAGCAATGTCCTCCTTGAAATGAATAACTGCTGGCACTTTTAGCCTTTATTTTGTTTTATGGTGTTCACCTTTCTTGTTTTGCATACATTTGTGCTCATGTACATATACATAATGTACATGCATGTATTTTGTATGTCTGACAAAATTTTTTGTTCTGTCATATTGGTTTTCCTTTTTGCACAGATCACAGCTGATGTAGCCAGTTATTCTGTTGCAAAAAAATCTGGGTTCAATTCAGCTAGAAACACAAGTATCACTTGGAGAGGTAGAGAAGTCATTTATTCACACCAGAGGTTTGACATGAGCTCCATGCTCTTAAATGTCTTCTGCCCCGGACTATGATAAGTCCATGTCTTTTACCTTGTCCTAGTAACTCCAGCCTGTCTGTGCTACCAGAAACCCTGTCTTCTGTTGTCAACCCTATAGTTCCCAGGAGCAGGGGAGTTTCTTTTTTTAAATTTCCCTGGCTGTTGAACCTCTGTTCTCCTCAATTGCTCAGCACTTTAGGGAGAGGGTCTTAGAGAAGCTATTTTGATTAAGGCACCCCTCTCTACAGTTCAACATTACTTGGTAGATTGGTATTCAGCCAGTCCTGTAACAAATGCACAGATCAAAACATTTAGCTCAAACTAAGGAAAAAGAAGGAAGGAAAAAAAATTAAACTGAATTTTTGCTATATAAAAATCAAATTAAGACTTATACAGCTTTCAAATTTTAAGACTTAGCCATATAAATAATATTGTAGTGCACAATTTCCACTAGGCCTGATGTGACCATAGGCCATCATGAAGCCGTACTAACCTATGGCCTTGCAGTCATAGAAACAAAACAAAGATAACAATACAGTGACTGCTAGGTCTATGTGAATGACAATGAAGCTGTAAATACTCCTTAGAGAAGCAGATTGGGAAGGATCACTAGAACCTCACCTAGGATTTCAGACACTACTCCTTCCTACTCACTGCATGTGGTCTTGGGGTGGATTGTAGAGTGGAAGGTTACTTGGCATCATCACACATTCTGGGTGGGACTTTTTGTTTATGCAGTTGATCTTTGTTTTTGTTTCTGTAAATAATCCCTTAATGTAGGGTAAGAAAGTGGAAGTGGAGGGGCTAGAGAAAAGAGCTCAGTGGTTAAAGGTCCTTGCTTACAAAGTCTGATGGCCTGGATTAGATTCCCAAGTACCCACATAAAACCAGATGCACTAAGTCGTGCACATCTGGAATTCCTTAGCAGTGGCAAGAGGCTTTGTTGTGCTTTTCTTTCTTTCTCCTTATCTCTCTCTCTCTCTCTCCCTCTCTCTCACTGCAAGCAAATCAATTATATTTTAAAACAGGAAAGTGGAAGGGGAGATTCCAGAGACATTAGAATCAACGTATGAAAGAAGCCAATAGCAGGGAAAGATTAGAAACTCTCCCAACAACTGGCTAAATGTAACATAACACAGTATGCACTGGAAAGAATGTATAATATGTAAATTACCACTAAAAAGTCACAGGATGCTTGGCTCAATCTCTTTTTGTGGTATAGAGTGGATTTGACTATGACTCTGTCCTATTTTCAAACTCCCTTTTTTTCTTTCTCTCACTGTTTTCTGTTTGTTTGTTTGTTTTGATTTTTGAGGTAGGGTCTCACTCTAGTCCAGGCTGACCTGGAATTCACTATGTAGTCTCAGGATGGCCAGGATTAAAGGCGTATACCACCATACCTGACTCTTTTTTTTCTTTCTCTTATTAACCTATTTCTTTTATATTGTTATCCATATGTCTTTGACCAGATTATTTTTTGGAGACACAGAACATGAAAATTACGGGAAGTGCCCTCTGAACTCAGACCTGCACCTATAATAGCTGGAAAGCCAGTCAGGATGTAAGCAACACAATGTCTCCAAACTTCTCTCTCTTACTGAATGAGAGTATCCACAACACTATTCCTTCTTTCATTGAACACTTGAAAATGTTGTTCAAGTTCCAGTATGAGGCCTGATGATTGACTGTTTCTAATAAAGTCAGTGATGCCAATATCCCAATGACACTGGGTCCCCTTATCACCATCACAACCCTAGTCTTTCCTATGCTTCCATTATTTCTTGCCCACTCTACTCTTCCATTCCTATTTATTTCTTCCTTTTTTCTTCTAAGAGGGCCCTAGTAGAAGGTGGGAATGGTAAACTCAGCTGATTTCCCCATAGGGGTACTGTGACATTTCTTTCCTTTGCACCTTTACCAGAGATAATTCCCCAGATATTCACCTCTGCTCCAGTGTTTAAGATGGCTGCAGGGGTGGGTACATTGAAAGCTGATTCAATTTCTTACAGAGTTCCAACACCCACTGGCTTCACCTGCTGATCACACCAGCTTTCTTTCAAACTCAGGTTTGTTCTAGAAAGGGGCAAGGATATGATGTCTGGGAGCTCCCTTACAGTGGAACCAGTGGTCAAAAAGTAAGATGGAGCAATGACACGACCTGGCTGGATAGTAAGCCAAATTAAATGCTGTTCGGAGAATAAATGACTGAGGCTATAGTTAAGAAATCAGATACTAGTCAGTCTGAGACAATAGGTTATTTCTCAGATCTCCTACCACTTCTTTACCACTATGTTTATTTACTTCTAGCTCATTAAACTTAAGCTGCTTTCAAATTGCTTTCAGCAGTACAAATTCTGAGGACATGAATTGAATTCCCCAGGTAATGTGGGTGCAACAGTCCTTTGAGCATGAGGTGCAACTAAAGGGGAAAAAAAAAAAAAAACTTATTGAACCTTTAACCTATATGGCAATATGAAACAAAAGACAAAAGCAGTAGTCACCAAGCAAGCTTGTTCTTTGAACTTAGCAACCTCAGCTCATTTTTTTTCCAGAGATTCTTAGGAGAGAGACATTATTCCAACAAGGTAAACGAAAGAACCTCAGAGACGCTTGTAACAGAGACTATGATCCCAATATTGTGGGACTTAGTCCCAGGAGGAAGATAACACAAGTGATTAATTCAAATGTCAGTTTGCGGAAGAGCAAATCTTTAAATTTGGGAAACTAAACCAGTTCTTCTGGTTCTTCAGTGTCTATACTCAGACTCACCCAGGAACATTTGGGATAAAGTGACAGGAAAAAAGAGTCCATAATCGATCAGATCTCCTTCAGTATTCAGAATTGGCAAAAAGGAATGCCTTTTCTCCACTTTTGAGGCTCCAGTACAGGTCATTCTCCTTAGGACTATCATGGGAAATTAGCCTTCAGTTCCATTGAACTCCTTGCTACAATGTATCATCAAGGATTTGAATAAATTTAGACTGGTGCATTGGTGCATGCCTTTAGTCCCTGCACACTGGGGAAAAAGGTAGGAGATCTCCATATGTTTGAGGCCATCCTGGGCTAAACAGTGAGTTCTATGTTAGCCTGGGCTACAGTGAGACCTTGCTTCATAAAAGCAAACAACAACATCAGAAAGAATTGGAATAAGTCTGATTCTTAAAATTGAAAGAAAACTAGGTTAATATTTACTATAATGCTATCTGGCCTCAATACAAACTGGATGGTAGGGAAATTTGGCAAAAGTATGGATGTTTATGCTATAACTCATCCTTCAGCTGTGTCTATTTTGTAGGAATCAGGAGAAATGGTCATAAATGTGTTATGCACAGGACTTCATGACACTTGACCATGGTAGGAATGTATGTAAATGGAAAGAGTATCTTGAATGACATCTTGGATAATCCCTCTCTGTATCCAAGCCCTGCTTTCCAAACCGAAAATAGTGGGTGATGAGATTAAGCTGAAATATCTTCTGCTACTCTACAGAGCTTCACCCCACCTTCATAACCCCACATTTACCACAAGGTATGAGAGTAAAGGAAACCCAGTCCTAAGAACATGGAAGGAATGGAATCTCCTCTAAATGTTGTACATCAGTGCAACTGAAACAGATATAAGCTGCTTAGAAAGGTAATACCATATAAAGAAATATTTCCATGTGTCACAGAGTATTTACACTAGATATGATATAGCAATACCTTTTACATTTAGTCAAAAAGGAAATCAGTATTATAACTAGAAATTTCATTGAAAAATACTTTTATAAAGTATAACCTTGCTATTTAATAAAGTAGACCTCAAAATAAAAACCCTCAAATAAGCTGTGATGCTTTAATAACTGTATGCATTTTAAAATATTTTCAATGCCATAAATTGAGATGCCCATATTTATGCAGTTCCTCAACTTGTGAAATAGCAAATTACAAACTAGAGAAAAGCTTTTTATATTATTGAGGATATTAAAGATATATTGGTTAATTTTTTCATTATGCACAAACTTGGATGTCTTCTCTGGTTAACAAGTAAATTTTTTTTTTTTTTTGGCTTTTTATGTTAGGGTCTCACTCTAGCCCAGACTGACCTGGAATTTGGTATGTAGTCTCAGGTGACATTGAACTCACAGAAATCCTCTTACCTCTGCCTCCCAAGTGCTGGGATTAAAGGCATGAACGACCACTCCTGGCACAAGTGCCTTTTTAACCTTAATTTTTATTCTTTCCTGGTAGTGGTCTTGTGACTAATTTTTATTTCTTAAGTGCCTTCTAAGATTTTTTTTTTTTTTGCTATTAAACAAAAAATGATTTGGAGGAGAGCATGCACTTACATCCTGAAAAATGTATTCAGTATAAACCATTTATTAGTTCTCCTATTGAGAGCCCTCATGATGTAGCATCAGAGAGAAATGATCATGAGCTACTTGTATTCACTATTCTTTCTTGAAGGTTGGTGATTGAAGAATAATCATGGACTCTTAGGCATAATATCAGTCCACATACTCTTTTCCATTATCCTCTTCTATGCCTATAGCATTCTCCATAATTTTACCTTATGAACTTACTTAGAAAGACCTGTGCTTACTCCTGAGTAGTTGCTATATCCCTGATGGGGGTGGGGGTGGGGGAAAATAAAGAATCTGAGAGGAAGCCAAAAAATGTGCAAATAGGCAATTTAGTCAGTCTTATGGACCAGGTCCTCTAAGATTTGGAATCCACTAATGAGGATTATAATACCCAATCAGGAAGTCATAGACATAGAAAGACAATAGAAAGCCTCATTTCAGTAATGAAAAATTAAATGAGTAAATTTGTAACAGTTTCTCATTTCTGGCACAAAACATTTTCCAGAAACAACTTATGGGAAGGAAGTGTATATTTTGGCTTACAGTCTCAAGGGGAAGCCTCATTATGGTGCGAAAAGCATGGTAGAACAGGCAATTTGCCATGCCATATATTGTCTAGCAGCATAAAAAAAAGTAGTCTGGATGAGTTAACTCTGAACACCCAGTGGGCTAGACTAGTAAACTTCAAAACCTGCTCCCAGGGACATACTTCCACTTGCATGGTTCCAATTCCCAAAGGCTCCACTAGGTAGGGACTAGGTAAGAGGCTTAACCACAAATACCTGCATCTATTGTTGATTTTTACACTTAAACCACCACATTCTGCCCCTGGACTGATAGACAAATGGTCATCTGATGATGCAAAATGTGTTTAATCCAAATTTTAAAGTCCCCATTTTCTTTACCAGTCACAACACTGTTCAAAAGTCTAAAGTCTAGTTTCATCTGAGACTGAAGAAAGTCTTTTAAATGAGAGCCATGTAAAAGCAAAAAGACAAGTTACATAATTCAAACACATAACGGCACAAAGTAAAAAAAAAAAAAAAAATTCCCATTCGTGAAAAAAAAAAAAAAAGCACAGTGAGTAAAGACTGAACTAATACAAGATAGAAAACCTACAAAGCCAACATCAAATCTTGTAGCTCTATGGCCAGCATCTGAGACCTATGTTGAAGTCCTCTGGGCTACAAAAGGTCCAACTCTACACCTCCATCTGTTTGGCTTGCTTTCTGTACAAGATAAACCTTATAAATAGTGAGTATCTGTCTTTGGCAGGTATTGCCAGTCCTTTCATCTCCAAAATACTGAAGTCTCCACTGCAACTACTACAACTTGAGCTCTTCATGTTCACAGATATATTTCATGGCCTCAACGGGTCTCCATACAGGGATTTCAAGCCTGCCTCCTCACATTACTATCTTCAGAAATGCATCTACTTCCTGACCTCTCTTTCCTGTATTTGCCGTGCTTCCAAAACCAGTACCAGGAGGACATTGACATGAAATTTGTAAACATAGGGAAAGATGAAGCTTGAGTTTTAGGAGCAAGAAACTCCTTCAGCATTCTTCTTTCAGACTGCTTCCTTTCAAGAGAATTTGCCTTCTTAGTAGCTTGAGTCTTCCATTATATCCACAAGGTGTCATTTCTATTATTCAAATGGAGAATAGCTGGCACATATTCAGTGGTGGCAGTCTCCTTAACAATCACAGTTTGCACAGACTAAAACCAGTCTCTGTACCTGGGACTTCAAACTTGGTTACATTTCTTTTGTTATATTTCTCAAACCTTTCTGCTCTATATTTTCTTGTGAAAGACACACCAATTCATTA
This sequence comes from Dipus sagitta, assembly GCA_036346955.1. Classification (NCBI taxonomy): domain Eukaryota; kingdom Metazoa; phylum Chordata; class Mammalia; order Rodentia; family Dipodidae; genus Dipus; species Dipus sagitta. The sequence continues at coordinate 76,673,550 of CM070776.1, forward strand.
CTTTAAAATGCATATTTCTTCCATTTCTCAGGGCATGGGCCCTCTCTTGTAGTAGCCCATATCCAACAGTCATTTGTTTTTCTTTGAAAATTCCTATCTAAACATTCACAGTCCACAATTATCCCTGCATTTAGGTCTTCCAAACTATCACCAGAATCACCAACAAGCTCTATTTATAGCATTAAAAGTCTTCTCTAGTACAAGTTACATATCCTTTCCTATTCCTCCTGAAAACCAGTTCCAGAAGACAAATATATATATATATATATATATATATATATATATATATATATATATACATGATCATGATACACAACAATAACCCTACTTCTTGGTACCAATTTTCTGTTGCAGTAACCTTCTTATTGCTGGAACAAAACATTGATCAGAAGAAGCTTATATGAGGAAAGGGTTTATTTCAGGGTACAATTTCAAGTGGAGTCTTCACCATTGTGGGGAAAATGTGGCAGAGCAGACCACTATACCATCATATTTTTTTTCTTGTTTATTTTTATTTATTTATTTGAGAGTGAGACACACAGAGAAAGACTAGAGAGAAGGAGGGAGAGAGAGAATGGGTGTACCAGGGCCTCCAACACCTGCAAACGAACTGCAGATGCATGTGTCACCTTGTACATCTAGCTTATGTGGGACCTGGGGAATCGAACCTCAAACCAGGGCCCTTAAGCTTCACAGGAAAGTGCTTTACCACTAAACCTTCTCTCCAGCCCCTAGGGCATCATATCTTGTCAAGCAGAAGGAGGGAACTAGTTTGAATGAGCTAGCTCTAAACACCCAGTGGGCTGGAGTAATAAATCTCAAGACCCACAGCCAGTGACACATGTCCTGTACTAGAGTCCACCTGCCAAGAGCTCTACAACCTAGCATCTAAGTAGGAGGCTTAATCATAGGAACTTGAGTTTGTTGGGGGGGTTATTTGCATGCAAACCAGCAAAACAGCTATGGCAAGAATAGAAAGGGTGAAGAAGAAAGGAAAGGTTTCTTTCATTCTGTCAAGAACAAGTTCCTCTGGAAGAACAGTCCATTAGTCATTCTTTCCATGATATCTGTGGAAAACATCAAATCAGACTTTAGTCCCTTCATACTCATATGTTTTATATTGTCTGGTCAGTGTTGAATGACCAAAACTCTTGAGGAAGTTCAACACAGAGAAAGGGATAGAAAAGTGCCCAGATGACTGTGTTTTCTCTTGACAGCACTACTGGCTGCACCCATTTACCAAGGGATCCTGATATAAGCTTTGGAGACCAAAGTGCGGAGGTCAGGCTTGCCTCAATTACAAAAGCCCAGGCCAATGTACAGTCTAATAAACTACCCCCTTCTCCCATAATAATTCCTAATTTCTAAGGTTACAAAGACCCTGAATTGGAAGATGGACTCTTCCCATTATCAGAAAAGTATGGGGGCAACCACCAACAGCATGAAAACCTTGCACAACTAAGATTGCCCAAGGAACAGACTGGCTCCAGCTCTGGATATCTTGATGTCTGGTGAAGATGCTTCGGATACCTTTGAAGTGCTAGGTTAAAATATTAATCTGCTTGTAGATACTGAATCCACTTACTCATTCCTTACATCTTTTCATGAAAATCTATTCTCTTAATATATATGGTGGTGTAGAGGACCCCCCCCCCAAAGGCAGTGCTCTCCTACACCTAAAATCTGTCAGATTGAGGACCAGGTTTTTATATACATTCCTAGCCATCCCTTATTTCCCTTCTGCCCTGCTGGAAACAGACCTATTGAGATACCTACAGGTATCCTTTCACTTGCACAATGTTACTAGTACCATGATAACTGTAGTTTTCAGAATGCACCAAAAAATCCTAACAAAAATAGAAGTAACTATCTGAGATGTGAGGATCTCTATTTTAGCTAAAATGCTTGCCCAGTGAAAATCCAATTAAACTTCAGGATTAAGATCCAAATTGGATAGCGTACCCATCAATGATAGAGGTGAAATTAAAGCTAAAGCCTATCACTGATAATTTTCTCAAATATGGCCTGTTGGCTCTTTGCCAATCTCTATGTAATACACAGTACTTCTAGTATTCAAGCCAAACTGAAAATATAATGTGGTGCAAGACTTTAGACTTGTTACATAAGGAGTAATTCCACAGCATTCTCTAATTTATAATTTTTATACCCATATATCACAGGTTCCTGCATCTGCAAAATTGTATATAGTGTTGGGTCTTAAAGATATAGTCTACATACCTTTACATCATGACTAATAGAACTTGTTTTCTTTTGAATGCAGAGCCCAATCACTGAACTTTTCCAGAAGTGCCCTTTGATAGTCTTCCCATGAGTATTCAGGAACAGTCCCTGCCTTTTCATTAGGACATTAGATAAAGATTTTGAGACTTTGTTTTGTAATAAAGCAACCACTTTTCTGCAGCATACAAATGAAATAAAAATTTTTATGTGCAGTCCTACCTGCCAACAAAAACCTCAGACCAAAATAGTATCATTCTTAAATTTTCTGACTTCCCAAAGCTATCAGTTTTCCCCCAAAAAGCTCAAATACTTCCAGCAAGAAGTGCAATATTTGAAATATAATTAAGTCCAAATGGATTAAAGACCTTAACATCAGACATGAAACTCTGAAACTGCTGGAGGAAAAAGTAGGGGAAACCCTTCAACATATTGGTCTTGGCAAAGACTTTCTGAATACAACCCCAATTGCTCAGGCAATAAAACCACAGATTAGCCACTGGGACCTCATGAAAATACAAAGATTTTGCACTGCAAAGGACACGGTGAAGAAAGCAAAGAGGCAACCTACAGAATGGGAAAAAATCTTTGCCAGCTATTTATCTGATAGAGGATTAATATCTAGGATATACAAAGAACTGAAGAAGTTAAATAATAAGGAATCAAACAAACCAATCAAAAAATGGGCTATGGAGCTAAATAGAGAATTCTCAAAGGAAGAAATACGAATGGCATATAAGCATCTAAAAAAATGTTCTACGTTACTAGTTATCAGGGAAATGCAGATTAAAACTACATTGAGATTCCATCTCACTCCTGTCAGATTGGCTACCATCATGAAAACAAGTTATCATAAATGTTGGCGGGGATGTGGAAAAAGAGGAACCCTTCTACACTGTTGGTGGGAATGCAATCTGGTCCAGCCATTGTGGAAATCAGTGTGGAGGTTCCTAAAACAGCTAAAGATTGATCTACCATATGACCCAGCTATAGCACTCCTAGGCATATATCCTAAGGACTCATCTCATTTCCTTAGAAGTTGGTGCTCAACCATGTTTATTGCTGCTCAATTTATAATAGCTGGGAAATGGAACCAGCCTAGATATCCCTCAACTGATGAGTGGATAATGAAGATATGGCACATTTATACAATGGAGTTCTACTCAGCGGTAAAGAAAAATGAAGTTATGAAGTTTGCAGAAAAGTGGAAGGATCTGGAAAGGATTATACTAAGTGAGGTAACCCAGGCCCAGAAAGCCAAGCGCCACATGTTCTCCCTCACATGTGGATCTTAGCTACAGATGATTGGGCTTCTGTGCGAGGAGGAAAAATCTCAGTAGCAGAGGCCAGTAAGTTAAAAAAAGGAGATAGAAAGGGAAGAGAAAGAAAGGGAGGAGGGCTTTTATTAGGTTGGTATTGTATATATGTAAGTAGAAAGATTGAGATGGGGAGGGGATATGATGGAGAATGGAATTTCAAAGGGGAAAGGATGGGAGGGTAATACCATGGGATATTTTTTATAATCATGGAAAATATTAATAAAATTGAGAAAATAAATATATATATATATATAAAGAAAAGAAATATATTTTGATTCCTCAGGCACAACAACTAGCCCCACCTCAAGTTAGGGCCCTAATTAAGCTAGTTCTATCAAGATTAAAGAGACATCTTCCAGCCTTTTGAAAGATGACTGGATTTTTATAGCATTGACATCCCTGATTGTGGATTAATCACAAAACCTACTATGCTATCACAGAACAACTGAAACTGGGCATGTCCAAGCTCCAAAATCTCTTCTAATGTTATTTGTGGCAGAAAAATAAGGTCTTACACTTTGGATCATGACTCAACATCTATGGACAGAACTAAAGCCTGTGGTCTATTTCTCAAAGAAACTGGATATCATAGTATTATAATGGTTGTCTTGTCAAGGAGCTGTTGCAGATATAAAATTTCCAATTGAATAAGCTTCAAAAATTACACTGATTCAATGTATGCCTTCGTGATCTCACATACTAATGCTTTCATATGAAGAGAGCAAGGACTATAAACAGCCATCAACTTACAATAAAATACAAGCAAGATACTCTAAATCTAATGGAAGTGCTACTGTCTAAGGATAAATTTCATATCCTCTGACCATTAAAGAACTAAAAGGCAGGAAAAGTTTGAAAGTCAAGCAGAGCAAAAGTTTATTTACAGATTAAAAGAAGCAAAGAAAGAAGAGCTCCAGAATCCCAAACAGGTATTCTATCTGGTGACTCTGCTCCTGGGATTTTACAGGAAGGGGAATTTGTTTAGGAAGAAAGAGATCTAGAGAGGGAGTCAGTATTAAGAAAAACAGAAATATACGGAAAGACCTCCTTTAGGGAAAAAGAAATAAGGAAACACTGGATTTGTCCTTACAGGAAACCTACAGCTTCAAATATATTTCTCATCTATGGCCAATTTTGTTTTATCTTTGTGTCCACTATCCCTAAACTACCTCAGATGCTATTCAACTCTTCAGTCAAGTAGTAATCATTCACGACAATGAGATACAAAGGAAGTTCCCAGAGGCATCATTATTAAGATTTTAAAATCCAATGACAGAAAATGACTGGAAACATACTGGACTACTGGAGATATGTAGAACACATACACATACAAAAAGCAAAAATATTTGTTTCTATCCTTTAATAAATTTTCCTGCTTTATGGTTAGAATCCATTTGTCTTTCTCTACATCATTGTTTGGAGATGTAGGAACCTGGAAATGTCAGTGGGTTTCCACTGAACTCAGATCTACACCTATAATACACTTTCCCATGCTCATCTCAGTAACCACAATGAGCTCACTGGTTCACCAAGCTAGATTTGTTTCCTTTATTAATGTGCTATCCATATATCTCCAGGAAGTCATACAACAACCAAGTAACCTCAGTTTATTTTAGTTTGTTATACATATAATTTGAATTTAACTGTCCATATACCTCTTAATTTTGTATTATCTGTGTTAATCTGTCTTATGACAAAAAGTTTACTATGAGAAAATCCCTGACATATGCATAATTTATATATAATTTAAATTTGTTGATAGGACAAATTAAAGAAGTCTTCCAACTTGTTAAAATATGTTTTGACTATGTTGATTTTCAATCAGAACTTTTAAAAGTGTTTCTGTATCTCAAGTAGAATGACTTTGTGGGTTCTTCCTTAAGATATTGATAATTATTGTGTGATATCAAAAATTTTATGAGTAAGCTAAGTATTGAAAAGTCAAGTGAATAAATATGACAAAATAGGGTTGGGAATATGGTTTAGTGAGGTAAAGTATATGCGGTGTGTGACTACCAGAACCTTATAACACATCCCATAGCACATGCACACTTGCACTAACACATGTAAGCACATACACAATATATGTTGTATATGGAAAGTTATCAGTGTTTATATAGTAATATGACAGAGGTAAAAACATACAAGTTTTTACAGGGATCTTGCTCTGGATTCCACTCAATTCCCAGTCCTTGTGATCTTTTTCAAAAGAATTCAGAGAAGAAACTTAGAATATAGTGTAGAAGATAGGTAGGTTCACTACTGAATACATTGTAGCACTCTTACATAGTGATCAGATAGTCAACCAACAGCTTAGATGATTCCCAAAAAGGTAATTTTCCCTGAGGATAACTTTCTTGTACAGGGAATTGACAAGGCAATTTGGATTGACTCTTAGGGAGGAAACAATGATATATCCCTGTTCTTTATCTGAAAGCTTCCTATAGATAGTAATCTTGTAAGATTTAGGATTACTGGAGCCATTTTTAGATTGTTATAAATTGATGCCCTCCTGGGCCCTTCAAGATGCCACATCACCTGCCTGGGACCAGTGATATGAATTAGACACCATTCCTCTGACCATTAATGAGAATCTTGTAGTTTAAATCCTTGACTTTGTAAGATGTTGATTGTGAGGGAGGGGTCCAGCCTTAATGACCTCAAAACTTTCTAATATCTAACTAGTTTCCTAAATTCAGTCATATGTAAATAAATTAAAAATATGGGAGACTTCTGGCTAAGATGGCGGCTTAGGAACCACACCAAAGCAGCCTAGGGGAGAAAAAGCCAAAGATTACCCAGCAAAATACACACTTTTACTAAAAAGTGAGGTGTATAAGAAATTAAAACGGCAGCAGAGAAGTAGGAGAAATCCAGGGCATCCAGAGCACACACAGGCAGGCCTAAGCGGCCCCAGCAGCTGCAGCTTCGGCTCGGGCAGTGGCTGCTCCGGCAGCAGCAGTGGCAGTGGAAGCGGTGGCTGTGGCTCTGGCTGTGGCTCTGGCATTGGCAGCAGCAGCAACTACAGCAGGAGCAGTGCCAGGTCTGTGGGACTACAGCTGCCAGGCTCGGCTTGCCGCACAGGAAAAGCCAGTGCCCGGCTCCAGAACACAGAACAGCGGTCCAGTGATCCAGCCAGCCTACTTGAACCCACAGGGCAGCAAAGAGGGATGCATAACTGAGACCAAAATCATCCAAAAAGGTAAATGGGATTGCACCAAGGAAGGGTCTCACTTGGTCCCAAGCTCACTTGGAACCCTCAACAGACCAGAAATCTTAATGTCTTTGTTTATAGAGGATCTGGTTGCTATAATACCCACTCTTGCATAAATATCCAGTGCTGTTTTTTATTGAATGTGTACATTGCTTAGTTATATTTTAGAATCTATCTGCATTTTTTTCCACTCAGCCTACTTGAATACTCCCATAGCAGGCAAACCCAACCTCTAGGAACACCCTTGTAGATACGCTGAGAGTCTTAAGAGCCACACCTAACAGCTTAAGCTCCTACCCTGAAGATATATAGCATCAGATCAATTGATACAGCTAAGAATACCCAGCTAGATAGAAAATCCAAGCATTAACTTAATCCAAGATGCAAAAATATATGCATTATAACACAAGAAACACCAATAATCAAGACAATATAAATCAAACAAAAAGTATTAATGCATCAGAAATGCCCTCCAGTGAGAACGAGTTAGAGGAAATGTGTGAGAAAGATTTCAAAAGAATGATTGTAAATATGTTCAAAGAAGTCAAGGAAGAAATCAAAGGAATCAAAGAGGAAATCAAAGGAATCAAAGAAGACACAGGACACCAATTTAATGAAATAAAGAAGTCAATACAAGACATAAATAAGGAAATAGAAATAATAAAGGAAAACCAGTAAGAATTACTAGCAGTGAAGAACACAGTTAATGAAATAAAAAACTCTGTAGAAAATCTCACCAGTAGAATGGATGAAGAAGAGGTCAGAATATCTAAGCTAGAAGACCAGGTGGCAGATCTAATACAGTCCAACAAAGAGAAAAACAAACTAATAGAAAAGTATGAGTGGGAATTTCAAGATATTTGGGACACTATGAAAAGATCAAACATAAGAATTCAGGGCATAGCAGAAGGAGAAGAATTTCACTCCAAAGGCATAGTAGGCATCTTCAACAAAATCATAAAAGAAAACTTACCCCAAATTGGGAAACAGGTGCCAATGAAGATGCAGGAAGCCTTTAGAACCCCAGCCAGACAAAACCTGGAAAGAAACTCTACTCACCATATTACAACCAAACTACCAAATACACAATCCAAAGAAAAAATATTGAAAGCAGTTAGAGAGAAAAATCAAGTTACCTACAAAGGTAATCCCAGCAGGATTACAGCAGATTACTCAACACAAACTTTAAAGGCCAGAAGGGCTTGGCATGATATATTCCAAGTTCTGAAAGGTAACAACTGTCAACCAAGGTTACTTCATTCTGCAAAGCTATTGATTCAAATAGACGGAGAAATAAAGACATTCCATGACAAAGGCAGGCTAAAGGAGTATTTGAAGACAAAACCAGTTCTACAGAAAATACTTGAAAGATTCCTCCATGCCAAAGAGAAAGAAAAGCACACATATAAGGAATCTGGAAAAAATAAACAATGCTCAAATACTAGTTAACACAAGAGAGCAAAGGTAGAACCGGAACTACAAAAAAATGGCAAACATAAATACACACCTTTCAATAATATCTCTTAATATCCATGACCTCAATGCCCCAACCAAAAGGCAGAGGTTTGCATACTGGTTTAAAAAGCAGGATCCTACAATTTGTTGTCTCCAAGAAACTCACCTTTCTACAAAGGACGGACATTAGCTTACGGTGAAAGGTTGGAAAACGGTGTTTCAAGCAACTGGGTCTGGAAAACAAGCAGGGGTTGCTATCCTAATATCTGACAAGGTAGACTTCAGTAGAATGTTAGTCAAGAAAGATAAGGAAGGTCACTTTATATGGATTAAGGGCACACTCCAACAGGAGGACAATACAGTCCTAAACATATATGCACCTAACATGGGTGCTCAAAAATTCATCAAACTCTCTTAGAACTAAGGTCAGAGATAACACCAAACACAGTACTAGTGGGGGACTTCAACACCCCACTTTCATCAATTGACAGGTTATCCCAGGAAAAAATAAACAGAGAGGCATCTGGAATAAATTAGGTCATAGAAGGAATGTACCTAACAGATATATACAGGATATTTCATCCAAATGCTGCAGAATATCCATTCTTTTCAGCAGCACATGGAACATTGCCTAAAATAGGCCATATATTAGGACACAAAGAAAATTTTAATAAATACAGGAAAACTGAAATAATTCCTTGCATTCTATCTGACCACAATGGAATCAAACAACAAATAAATAGCAAGAAAAGTTATAGATCACACACAAAATCATGGAAACTAAACAATACATTTATAAATGATGAATGGGTCAATGAAGAAATCAAGAAGGAAAACAAAAAATTCATAGAGTCAAATGATAATGAGAACACAACATACCAAAATCTCTGGGACAAAATGAAGGCGGTTCTAACAGGGAAATTCATAGCTTTAAGTGCCTATATTAAGAAATTAGAATGGTCAAAAGTAAATTACCTAATGCTTCACCTTAAAGCCTTGGAAAAAGAAGAACAAGGCAAACCAAAAATCAGTAGATGGGAAGAAATAATAACGATTAGGGCAGAAATTAATGAAATAGAAAAAAATAAAAACAATCCAAATACTCAATGAAACAAAGAGTTGGTTCTTTGAAAGGATAAACAAGTTTGGTAAACCCTTAGCAAATCTGACCAAAAGAAAGAGAGAAGAGACACAAATTAATAAAATTAGAGATGAAAAAGGTAACATCACAACAGACATCAGAGAAATTCAAAAAATCATAGGTACATACTATGAAAACATATACTACACAAAGTATGAAAATCTGAAAGAAATGGATGATTTCCTTGATTTATATGACCTACCTAAATTAACTCAAGATGAGATTAATAACTTAAATAGACCTATAACAAGTATGAAGATCCAAGCACTTATCAAAAATCTCTCAACTAAAAAAAGTCCAGGCCCAGGTGGATTCACTGCTGAATTTTACCAGACCTTCAGAAGAAATAATGTCATTGCTTCTTAAGCTTTTCCATAAAATAGAAAAAGAACCAAACTCCATCAATGAAGCCAGCATCACCCTGATACAAAAACCAGGCAAAGATAGAACAAAAAAAGAAAATTACAGACCAACCTTCCTCATGAACATAGATGCAAAAATTCTGAACAAAATATTGGCAAACAATTTATAAGAATATACCAGAAAGGTCATTCACCTGGACAAAGTGGGCTTTATACAAGAGATGCAGGGATGGTTCACCATATGCAAATCAATAAATGTAATACATTATATAAATGGACTGAAGGACAACAATCATATGACCATCTCATTAGACACAGAAAAATCATTTGACAAAGTCCGATATCCCTTCATTATAATAGTCCTACAGAGACTAGGAATAGAAGGAACATATCTCAATATAATAAAGGTTATTTATGACAAGCCTACAACCAACATATTACTAAATGTGGAAAACTGGAAGCTTTTCCACTAAAATCAGGAACAAGACAAGGGTGTCCACTGTCCCCACTTTTATTTAATATAGTACTGGAAGTTTTAGCCATAGCAATAAGGCAAGAGAAGCACATAAAAGAGGTACAAATTGGAAAGGAAAAGATCAACTTATCATTATTTGCAGATGACATGATTCTATATATAAAAGACCCTAAAGACTCTACCAGCAAACTGTTAGAGATGATAAACACCTACAGCCAAGTAGCAGGATACAACATAAGTACACAGAAATCAGTAGCATTCCTATATGCTAACAGCAAACACACAGAGAATGAAATGAGAGAATCACTCCCATTCGCAATTTCATCATAGAAAATAAAGTACATTGGAATAAACCTAACCAAGGAAGTAAAGGATCTTCACAAAGAAAACTATGAAATACTCAAGTGAGAAATTGCAGAGGACACTAGGAAATGGAAAAACATCCCTTGTTCCTGGATCAGAAGAATCAATATTGTGAAAATGGCAATCTTACTAAAAGCAATCCACACATTTAATGCAATCCCCATCAAAATTCCAATGGCATTCTTCAAGGATATAGAAAAAAACAATCCAAAAATTCACTTGGAATCACAAAAAACCTTGAATATCTAAAATAATACTGAGCAACAAAAATGAGGCTGGTGGTATCACTATACCTGATTTTAACCTATACTACAGAGCCACAGTTACAAAGCAGAATGGTACTGGCACAAAAACAGACATGTAGATCAATGGAACAGAATAGAGGACCCAAATGCAAGTCCAAGTAGCTACAGCCACCTGATATTTGACAAAAATGCCAAAAATAATCATTGGAGAAAAGACAGCCTCTTCAGCAAATGGTGCTGGGAAAACTGGATATTTATCTGTAGAAAGATGAAAATAGATTCTTCTCTCTCTCCATGCACAAGAATTAAGTCCAAATGGATTAAAGACCTTAACATCAGACCTGAAACTCTGAAACTGCTAGAGGAAAAAGTAGGGGAAACCCTTCAACATATTGGTCTTGGCAAAGACTTTCTGAATATAACCCCAATTGCTCAGGCAATAAAGCCACAGATTGACTGCTGGGACCTCATGAAATTACAAAGATTTTGTACAGCAAAGGACACTGAATAAAGCAAAGAGACAGCCTACAGAATGGGAAAAAAATCTTTGCCAGCTATACATCTGATTGAGGATTAATATCTAGGATATACAAAGAACTCAAAAAATTACCCAGGCATGGTGGCACACGCCTTTAATCCCAGCACTGGGGAGGCAGAGGTAGGAGGATTGCCATGAGTTCGAGGCCACCCTGAGACTACATAGTGAATTCCAGGTCAGCCTGGGCCAGAGTGAGACCCTACCTTTAAAAACCAAAAACAAACAAATAAAAAATAATAAGAAGAAGAAGAAGAAATCAAACATGCCAATTAAAAAATGGTCTATGGAACTAAATAGAGAGTTCTCAAAAGAAGAAATACAAATGGTGTGTAAGCATCTAAAAAAATGTTCTACATCCCTAGTCTTCAGGGAAATGCAGATTAAAACTACATTGAGATTCCATATCACTCCTGTCAGATTGGCTACCATCATGAAAACAAATGATCATAAATGCTGGCAGGGATGTGGAAAAAGAGGAACCCTTCTACACTGTTGGTGGGAATGCAATCTGGTCCAGCCATTGTGGAAATCAGTGTGGAGTTTCCTAAACAGCTACAAATTGATCTACCATATGACCCAGCTAGAGCACTCCTAGGCATATATCCTAAGGAATCATCTCATTTCCTTAGAAGTACATGCTCCACCATGTTTATTACTGCTCAATTCACAAAAGCTGGGAAATGGAACCAGCCTAGATGTACCTCAACTGATGAATGAATAATGAAGTTATGGCTCATTATACAATGGAGTTCTACTCAGCGGTAAAGAAAAATGAAGTTAATAAATTTTCAGGAAAATGGATGGATCTGGAAAGGATTATACTAAGTGAGGTAACCGAGGCCCAGAAAGCTAAGAGTCACATGTTCTCTCTCATATGTGGATCCTAGCTACAGATGACTGGGCTTATGTGTGAGAAGGAAAAAAAAACTCAGTAGCAGAGGCCAGTAAGCTAGAAAAGAGATAGAAAGGGAAGGGAAAGGAAGGGAGGGGCATACTTAATAGGATGGTATTGTATATATGTAAGTAGAAGAATAGATTAATGGGGGTGAAAAGGCCCAAAATGAGGTCTGGTGAAGAGATTGAGTAAAGGAAAGGTGGACGGGCAGCTAATCAAAATCTAAGAGGATATGAATAAAACATATGTAATCCTACTTTTTTGGACAATGGAACAATCAGGAGCCATGGATTGTTGCTAGAAAATTTTCAGCGCCAGGAATGGGATATCTTCCAGGGAGTTGTTGGCCATGGAGATCCCTGATGCTCCCAAAACATTATACGCCATTGCCAAGGCCCTTGGTTTCCCACCAGGAATAGATGGTAAGACCCTATTGCTGAAGACTCCACATACTTGGGCTGCAATGCCACTGAGAAATCTTGCTGGAACTGAGCTGATAACCTCCGCCATGTAGACCAGCTGACAGAAAGCTGGAAGAAGCCATTCTGCATACAGTTCAATGGGAGAAAGGGAAATCACCAGTGAAGATACTCATCAGTGGACACTGCAAGCCTTATAATTGGCCAGCCAGGGCAAATGAGCCAACGGGTGCAATAGTGGCATGTCTGTTATGGGGGAAACTAACTGCCCTCTAATTGGACTGGAGGCCCGCTCCATGGGAAGGGAATACATCCCTGATACTGAAAACATAAAACAGGGGTAGTCATAAGCCCTAGGGGTGTAATGTCTGCTGTTGTCTGGCCAAATGTATATACTATGCTTATCAAACTGCCCAGTAAGCACTTCTCTTAATGTTCACACCCTTATATTAATGCTACTCTCACTTTTGGTTGAGAATCTTCTCTTTTCAGATGGCAGTGACCTTGGGACGACTCAGAAGGTATCATGGTGATGGAAATAAATGACCGCAGTGCTCAGTACTGCAATATCTGTATCTCACCTTCCAAGGCTCTGGGTCTAATGTGAAAGAGGAGGCGGAAAGAATGTAAGAGCCAAAGGAAGGGCAGGACTCCATACAACATGCTCCCTCCAGACACAAAATGGCCTGGATATCCATGGCCTCACAGTGCCTGATACTCCCTGCATAAGACCATCATAAGAGGAGGAAAAGATCAAGACATCAAAAGTAAAAGAGAGACTGATTGAGATGGGGAGGGGGTATGATGGAGAGTGGAGTTTCAAAGGGGTAAGTGGGGGGAGGGAGGGTATCACCATGGGGTATTTTTTATAATCATGGAAGTTGTTAATAAAGAAATAAAAAATATTAAATGAACTAAAAATATGGATATATTTGTGAATTATTATTTCAAATATTTTCAGATTCTTAAAATATATGGATAGTAAGTACCCATGAATATGGACTTGAATTATATTTTCATGTAATACATACCAGTAATGTGGAGGGAAGATGATTTACCTAATAAAGTGTTAAGATGATTACTGGTTATGTTTGTTGACCAATTTCAAAATGTCATTTGCATAGTGGTATCTCATTTGATATTTGAGATTCAAATAGTGGCCATCTAGTTTATGTAGTTGTAGAAAGATTGCTTTCTATTTGCTGCAAAGGCCCACCAATGAAGTAATTAATTTCTTCAACAAACTTATTGTTGCCTTATCTTTAGTTTTGTGAGCTGATATCACTAGTCTTACCAGAAGCTAAAATTGGTGTTAGTGAAGTGTTGGTCAATGTATCTGAAAGAGGTTCTGGCATAGAATTGGAAAAAAAAAAATGGGTTGGAGAGATAATTGTTTTCCTTAAAGGTCTTAATTAAAGGCATGGAGTACAGTACACTTAGGAGGAAACAATGAACCTCTTGGAACAATGTAAAAATTGTTCTATGACTAATTTTTCTAAATGGTGGCAATTGCAGCAAACTATGACTCTTTCCCAAGAATCCTTACTGAAAAACAACCGAAGTCAGAAACAGTTCAATTGGGGGGACCAAAGTCTAAGTATTGGAGAGACATGAAATGGAAAATTCAAAATAAATGATTGAGGGATAAATGGATCTAGTGGATCAATGATTAATGATGGGAACCCCCCATTTGTGGTTGTTTTGGCTCAATATAATAATTGAAAATAGAAGTTCAGGAAATCACAAGTGCTTAACAGCACATATGTGGGGAAAGTATGAAAACAGTCTCCAGCAATACCCTCTCCAGGACCCTGTGGCTCAAGTGTTCCCTCTAAGGACCTGATGAAGGTTCAACCATTTAGTGTGTCTTTTAGGATATATTTTTTATGGTACCATTGCAATTTGGGTCCAGCTTTGTGTCCTCTCCAACTTTACCCTAAACTCCCACCCTACTCCCCCTATTGTCCAGGCCTCCAGATGCTTATTAGGTATGTCAGCACCTCAGGAAGATTCAGTTTAGGGGCCACAGATAAGGGAGAACATGTGACATTATCTTTCTGTGACTGGGTAAGTTCACTGAGAATATACTGTCCCAAGTTCAACCATTCTTCTTCAAATTTTATTGTGTCATTTTTTTCTTACTGCTGTGTATAATTCCATCATGTAGATGTACCACATCTTGGTTATCCATTCATCTAATGATGGACATCTGGGTTGATTCCAGTTCTTATCTACTATGAATTGAGCAGCTATAAACATGGTTGAGCAAATCTCTCTGAACTGAGGCATGGAGTTTATAGGGTAAATGCCCAGTAAAGGAATAACTGGAACTGTTTTTACTCTATAGTCAACCATTTTAGGAGTCTCCATATTGCTTTCCATAGTGGTTATACCGCATTACATTCCCACCAACAGTGAATGAGGGTTCCTATGTCTGCACATCCTCTCCAGCATTTGTTTACATTTGATTTTTTTTAATGTTTGCTGTCCTTACTGGGGTAAGGTGAAATCTCATATTTGTTTTAATTTGCATTTCCCTGGAGGTTAGGGATGTTGAACATTTTCTTAAATGTGTGTTTGCCATTTGTATTTCTTCCTCTAAGAACTCCCTGTGCAGTTCTATGCCCCATTTTGTGAGTGGGTTGTTTGAGTTTTTATTGCTTCAGTTTTTTGGGTTCTTTGTAGATTCTAGAAATTATGCCTCTGCCAGTTGTACAGTCCGCAAAAATTTTCTCATTTCATTTTTGTCTGTGAAGAAACTTTTCAGCTTCATGAGATCCCAATGTTTGAATGATTTTTTTAAGTTCTACAGCTACTGCAGTTGTTTTCAGGAAGTCTTTTCCCATTAATATGTTATGGAAAGTTCCACCTATTTTTTCCCTTCAAGTAATAACATTGATGTCTTTGATCCATGTGGACTTGATTTTTGTGCATAAAGATATATGGGGATTGAGTTTCATTTTCCTGCATATGGCTCTCCAGTTTGTCCAGCACCATTTGGTGAAGATTCTGTCTTTTTTCCAGCCTACAATATTAGTGCCTTTGTCAAATATCAAGTAGTTGTAGTTATGTGACCCAAAGTCCAGGTACTCGATTCCATTCCATTGGTCTGTGTTCTTGTTTTTTTATGTCTTTACTGTGTTGTTTTTATTACTAAGGCTTTGTAATATGGCTTTAGATCAGGACTGGTGATGCCTCCAGCTGTGTTTCTTTTGCTGAGGATATGCTTGGATATCTGAGGCCTGCTGCCATTCCATATGAATTTTGAGATCATTTTTCTTATCTCTGTCATGAAAAATGTTGGGATTTAAGCCAGGCGTGGTGGCGCACGCCTTTTATCCCAGCACTTGGGAGGCAGAGGTAAGAGGATTGCCATGAGTTCAAGGCCACCCTGAGACGACATAGTGAATTCCAGGTCAGCCTGAACTAGAGTGAGACCCTATCTCGAAAAACCAAAAAAAAAAAAAAAAAAAAAAAAAAAGTTGGGATTTTTATTGATAGTACACTAAATCTGTATATTGCCTTTGGTAAGATTGCTATTCTCACATTAATTCTGCCTATCCAGGAGCATGGGAGGTCTTTTAATTTTCTCAAGTCCTCCTCAGTTTCTTTCTTGAGGTGTTTCACATTCTTGGTTAATGTTATTCCAAGGTATTTTATTATTTTGTTGCTATTGAATATGGAGCAATATTACTTATTTCTTTCTATATATCTTTGTCTTTTGTATATAGAAATGCTACTGATTTGGGGCATTGATTTTGTATCCTGCAACTTTGATCAAGGACTTAATCACCTTTAAGAGTTTTGAGATGGAGATTCTTGGGTCTCTTATGGATAGAATCATGTCTTCTGCAAATAGGGCTTACTTATCTTCTTCCAATCCAATTTCTATCCATTTTATTTCTTTCTTCTGTCTTATTGCTTGAGCTAGGACATCCAGTCCTATGTTGAAGAGCAGAGGAGAGAGGGGACACCACTATCTTGTTCCTGATCTCACTGGGAATTCCTTTAGTTTCTCCCCATTAAATATTATTTGGTCTTTAAGAGCCTGATATATAGCCTTCATTATGTTCAGATATAAACCATCCATGCCAATTCTCTCAAATGTTTTGATCATGAAGTGATGTTGTATTTTGTCAAAGGCCTTTTCTGCATCTGTCCAGATGATCATGAGTTTTTTTTGTGTTTTAAGCTTATTTATATGGTGTGTTACATTGACAGATTTTTGTATGTTAAACCACACCTGCATTCCTGAGATGAAGCCTACTTGATCAGGGTGGATAATGCTTTTGATTTGTTGTTGAATTTGGTTTGGGAGGATTTTATTGAGGATCTTTGCATCTAACTTCATCAGGGAAATAGGCCTATAGTTTCCTTGTGGTATATCTGCCTGGTTTTAGTATTAGGGTGATACTACCTTCATAGATTGAGTTGTGGTGCTTTCCCTGTTCTCTGATTATGTGGTGCAGTTTGAGAAATTGGTTTTAGTTCTTCCATGAAGGTTTGATAGAATTCAGCTGAGAAGCCATATGGTCTGGATTCCTCTTTTTGGGGAGACTTTGATTACCTTTTCAATCTCAGTGGGTGTGATAGGTTTGTCTAGGAGGTTAATCTGCTCTGAGTTTAGCTTTGGTAGCTGGTATGTGCCCAGGAATTCATCCATTTCTTCCATATTATCGAGTTTTGTGGAGTAGAGGATTTTGAAATAGGTCCTGATGATTCTCCCCATTTCACTTATGTCTGTTATAATCTCTCCGTTTTTATATCTAATTTTGTTAATTTGAAGTGTCTCCTGTTTTTGCTTGATCAAATTGGCCAGGGGATTATTAATCTTATTTCTTTTTTCAAAGAACCATTTCTTTGTTTTGTCAATTTTCCTAATTCTCTTCTTAGTTTCCAATTCATTAATTTCTGCTCTGATCTTAATTATTTCTTTCCATTTGGAGCTTTTTGGGTTGGATTCTTCTTGTTTTTCTAGTGCCTTTAGGTGGGTGGTTAGGTTAATGATTTGGGATCTCTCTTTGTTTTGAAGGCATTTAGCACTATAAATTTTCCCCCGAGGACCACCTTCACTGTGTCTCATAAGTTTTGGTATGTTGTATTCTCATTGTCATTAATTTCTAGAAATTTTGCAATTTTATTTTTTATTTCATCCATTACCCATTTATTGTTTAAAACTGTGTTGCTCAGTTTCCAGGAGCTGGTGGGATTCCTGGCAAGTTAGTGGAGTATTGAAGTCCCCAACTCTGATGGTGTTGGCGGTTATTTCTATTTTGTTGTCAAGTAGGTTTCTTTTTAAATGAATTGTGGTGCATCTGTTTGTTTTGTGCATAACGATTGATGATTGTGATATCCCATTGTTGGATCTTTCCCCTTGATAAGTAAGAAGTGGCATTCTTTGTCTTTTTGATTACTTTTGGTTTGAAGTCTATTTTATACAACATTAGTATACCTATGCCTTCTTGTTTCTTGTTTCTGTTTGCATAGAATATCATTTTCCACCCTTTTACCCAGAGGAGGTGTCTGTCTTTAGTGGTAAGGTGGGTTTCTTGAAGACAGCGGATTGAGAGGTTTAATTTTCTGATCCACCCTGTTAGCTTATGTCTCTTGCTCAGTTAATTAAGGCCATTAATATTTAGAGTAATAACTGTGAGGTATGATTTAATCCCTGCCATATTGTGGTGGTTTATGTGGATTGGTGTTTTCTTGGCTTTTTTAGCTTTTTGTACCTTCTCAGAGTTTGGTTATTGTGATCTGTTTCCTGTAAGCACTTAAGGTTTGCTATTTGATTCTTCTTTGTGAAGAATTCCCTAAAGTACTCTCTGTAGGTTTGGCTTTGTGTTCGTATAGTTGTAAACTAAGTTTTATCATGGAAAGTTTTTCTTTCACCATCTATTATGTGGGAGGTTATTGCTGGGTAGAGGAGTTTGGGATGGAAGCCGTAAGTTCTTAGACTTTGCAGTGCTCCATTTCAGGCCCATCTGGCTTTCAGGGTTTCTATTGAGAAGTTTGAAGTAATTCTGATGGCGTTACCTTTATATGTAATGTGTTATTCCTCCCTAGCTGCTTTTAGGATTTTGTCTTTGTTATTGATATTTAGAATTTCAATGATAATATGTCTTGGAGGATTTTCCCTTTGGCCTAGTCTGTTTGGAGTTCTGCTAGGTGCTTGTAACTTGATGGGACTTTCTTTTGAGAGAGTAGGAAAGTTTTCTTTCATAATTTTGTTTAATAAGTTCTCTATGCCTTTGGTCTGAATTTTTTCCCCTTCTGCTATTCCCATAATCAGAAGGTAGAGACGTTTAGGGATATCTCACAGTTCCCTTATGTCCTGTTCACATAATTTTTTGGACTCTCAAACTGTTTCTTCTGTTTTGTCTTCCAGTTCTGAATTTCTATCCTCCACATGGCGGATTCTGTTATTTAGAGCTTCTACAGAGTTTTGGGTATGTTCAATTTGGTTTGTGTTTTCTACTGCATTTTTTATGTATAGTTTCCATTCCTCTGTTATATTCCCTTTTTGTGTCATTTTTTTGATTTCTTAATGCTTCTTGCAATTCATCTTTACATTCCTTTATTTTTTTTTAATTTATGTATGTAGTTTTGTTTTTCAAGGTACGGTCTTACAGAGTAAGAGCCAGAGGCCCAGGCT
Source organism: Dipus sagitta (assembly GCA_036346955.1). Classification (NCBI taxonomy): domain Eukaryota; kingdom Metazoa; phylum Chordata; class Mammalia; order Rodentia; family Dipodidae; genus Dipus; species Dipus sagitta. Next base: position 76,692,866 of record CM070776.1, read on the forward strand.
GACCTGGGATTCATTATGTAGTCTCAGGGTGGTCTTGAACTCACAGCAATCCTCCTACCTCTGCCTCCCAAGTGCTGGGATTAAAGGCATGGGCCACCACTCCTGGCTCTGCATGGCATTTATTTTATTTTTTTCATTGAGCTTAGCCAGGTGGTTGAAGTCCTCTTTCTTTCTTTCTTTCTTTTTTTATTTTTTTCTCTCCTTCAGATCATTTAACTGTCTTTGGAACCCTTCCTGGTTCTTTTCTATTAGGTCTAATCTAGTGAGGATAGCATTCTTACAATTATTGGCCATTTGTTGATGTTCTGAAAGTTCTGCCATTTGCTTGCCCAGGGTTGCATAACTTGTGTCTTTATTTTGGGGTTCTGATCCTATTGTCTCTTCTATGTTTTGATTAGAGATTTCTATTGTGGGACTGAGCAATCTTGCTGGATTTACTTGCATTTGATCTTTCTTGTTATTCCTTTTGTGCTGTGGTCTGCCCATCACAGTGTAAGAATCTTATTAAAATTAGGAGGAAGCAGTAGTTTACCATTGAAGTGTCCTCAGTGATTATTCCCTTTTATATTTGCTTCAATTTGCTTCTGATGGCAATTGGGCCTGCCTGCACAGAGGGAAGGAGCCCATGAATTCTCTGGTGAGGGCCCAAGGACCTGATGAAAGGTCTTGTTGTTTGGTGGTTCAGGGTATGGGACTATGTGGTCAGGTGGCCTGAGGGGACAGGGTGTAGGGGAAATGGGACAAAGCAGACTGGTGTTACGGCTGGACTGTGGAGGGGTGAGGATGGGAATGTGTGATAGTTCCGTGATACTGAGGGGAAATGTGATGGGACAGCAGGTCCATTGGAACCATGTAGCGGGGGTGGATGAGACTGCTGGGCTCTGTGACAAGGTAAGGCAGGGATATGGGAATGGTTCAGGTCAGGGGACATGCGTGGGGGAGGGGGAGGGGGCGATTGGCAGTGGTCCCATTGGGGTGGAGGGAAAGGGGAGGGTTGGGTGAAGAATAGCCTGGTGGATTGGGTCCAAGTAGCCTGAAGCAAGTGCAGTAGGACCTGGTCTATGCAAGGCCAGGTAGCAGGTGTGAAGGTGGTAATGCGTGGAGGTCCCCCAGTGGCATAACTGCCTATGGAGAGAGGAACACTAGCCTGCTGGCATAGGGGGGTGGGGGCAGCAGTAAATGTTGAGTTGTTAGGGTATGGAGCTCAATGGTGGCAGGAAAGCCTAGAGGGAGGGGAACACCTGCCAGCTGGCCTGAGTCTGCATATGGGGGATGGAGAGTTGGCATCAAGTGGGATAACTTTTGTGCATGGAGTTCCTCAATGGCAGAAAAGGCTAGAGAGGAGGAATGCAAGCCTGTTTGCCTGGTTCCAGGCTCAGAGGGTGGTCCCAGGCGAGTGGGGAAGCATAAGTGCATGGAGCTCCACGGTGGAGGGGAAGCCTAGGGAGCGCAACTTTCAGAGGCAAGTGTAATGGCGTTTGCATATGGAACTCCCTAGTTGCCGGAGTACCTAGGGAGGGGGAAACGCTAGCTTGCTGGCCTGGATCCACTTAGCCTGTCTTTAGTGCAAGAGGAACCTACGGCTGGGACTGTGTCTAGGATAGCCGCTTGAGGGGATTGGGGGATTGGTGGGCTATCTGTAAGTGTGGGAATCAGCTTATTCCCTGCTTTGTTCCTCCACACCCTCCCACTAGAGGTCTACTAGAATCTGCAAACACCTACAAACCCCAATGAACTCTAAAGGTCTTGCCTTTTTTTTTTTCCCAGGAGGTGAAGCATGGTTAGGAGGAGGTCATCTTGACAGGAAACTTTTTCTTATTTCTTTTGTTCCTTCTCCTTTCTTCCCTCTGTGTGTTAATGTCTCTCTCTCTATATATATATATGCAAATATTTTAACAATATAATATTTTAATTATCTTACAAATAGTAGGTTTCCTCATGTCTTTTCAATACACTTTTAGTTTTGGTTAACTCTTCGCCTTATCTACTTTCCCCCATTCCCCTTAAGCCTGTCCTAACCCAGCATTCAGTGGTCCACTCTTAACTTTCAGGTTGTATATATTCTACTAGTCCTCTGCCTTATTTTATTAATTATTCAGTCATCAGTTGATAGGAATTCATGTTAATTTCATTTTCCAAATATTGTGAATAGAGCAGCAATAACTATGGATGTATGGGTATATCTGTCCTAGAATATAAAGACCTTTGTATATATGACCAGATATAGTATAGTTGAGTTACAGGGCAATGCTGTTTTTAGCTTTTTGAGAAAACTTCACACTGATTTGCACAGTGGTTACAGCAGTTTATACTTGCACTAATGGTGAATAAAGGATCCTCTTCCCCCATAACATCATCAGCACTTGACATTAGTTTTCTTTATGCGAACATTCTGACTGGGGAGGGGGAGATGAAATCTCAAATTGGTTTTTATTTGCATTTCCCTAATAGGTAAGGATGTGGGCCATTTATATTTCTTCTTTTGAGTACTGCCTCTGTTCATTATATTGTCCTGTTTACTAATGTGACAATTTTATTGTTTTAGTGTTTAATTTTTGTGGTTTTTTATATAGAGAATTTACATATTCTTGATAATTCCAGTGCTATAAAACTCTTATTTTTTTCTTTCTCCTGTTTGTGCATGTGTGTGTAGTGGAGAGCTCACTCATATGCCACATGTGTGGGGGGATATAGGACAACCTTGGGAGTTGATCCTTGATTTCCATGTTGTCTGAGGCAGGGTCTCTCTTTTTTCATCAGGGTAACTGGCACACAAACTTCTGGGATATTTCCTGTCTCTGACTCCCATCTTGCTTGAGGCCCACTAAAATTACAAACACCCACACTAATGTCCAACTTTCATATGGGTTATGGGAATCCATACTCAAGTAATAATGCTAGTGTGGCAAGTGCTTGACCTACTGAGCCATCTACCATCTCAGAACAGACTCTCTTTAATCCTGGAATTATCTGTTGCTCTAAAAACATTTTCGTTTATATTGATACAACTACAATAGCTTTCTTGCCACTAATATATTCATCTACTAAAAAAATTTTCATTTCAGCCTTTCTGTATCTTTACGCTTAATTGTTTCACATTTTCTCACTAAATTCATTATTTAATTTAAGGATTTGCTTGGTTTATTATAATTGATGATGCATTTTAAAGTAAGAGATACTTTATTATTTTTTGTTGGTCTTATACATTCTGTTTCTTTCATTCATTTTTTTTATTTTGGTTTACAAAATTGCTTTATCAATCTTGCTTCCCCTTTTTGAAGTCATTAATTATTGATGTTATTATATGGGCAACTTAAAAATTGCAACACTCATAATTTGTTTATTTGCTATTTCTTTTGTTACAAATTAATATAAACTTAGTGGTTGAAAACAACACAAATCCATTATCTCACAGTTCTATAACTGTGAATTCAACCTAACTCTGATTGGACTACAACCAAGTCATTCTCAGGTACACATTCCTTTTTTGGAATACAAGGTGACATTTCTTTGACTTTTCTAGTTTATAGTGGTCTCCAGATAGTGATTCTTTTCCTCCATCTTCAAAGATAGCAATGACAACAGAGTCCATTTCATATTGAATTTCTCTGACCCCATTTTAGTTTTAATCATTGGATCATTCCTATTGATCACAGCCAGTAAATACTCTCTACTTTAAAGACTTATGACTAATTTTCAACACTCTGGTCAATCCAGAATAATCTATCCAAAATTTGATGTATTAATCACATAAGCAAAGGCTGATTTTGCATGTCCATTAGCATATTCTCAGCAAGCATGGGGTTAAATGTGAATATTCAGGAGATCATTACTCAGTTTATAAAAATTTATCCATTGTATCACAGATCCATGTTGTTCCTATACATAAAATGCACTTACCCAACTCCCAGAAAAACAAAATTTCCCCTCTGTTTTGAATTTCTTATCTTAAATATATGGCAAAGTTCCATTGTTACTTTGGCAATATTAATGTATAAGATATTCAATAGGTGATAATCTCAGGGCTCTGTCTTTCTGAATGAATTTGTGCTATTAAAACAGGCCCAAAGTGAGGTCAGGGGACGAGATCAAGTAAAAGAAAGGTGAGGGGAGGGCTAATCAAAATCTAAGAGGATATAAATAAATTGTATGGACTCCTACTTTTTTGTACAATGGAATACTGAGGAGCTGTAGATTGCTGCTAGAAAATTTTCAGTGCCAAGGATGGGGTACCTTCCAATGACTTGTTGGCCAGGGAGGTCCCTGATGCCCCCAAAATATTATAGGCCATTGCCAAGGCCCTTGGTTTCCCACCAGGAATAGATGGTAAGACCCTATTGCTGAAGACTCCACATACTTGGGGTGCAAGGCCACTGAGAAATCTTGCTGGAACTGATCTGATAACCTCCTCCATGTAGACCAGCTTAGAGAAAGCTGGAAGAAGCCATTCTGCATGCAGTTCAAAGGGAGAAAGAGAAATCACCAATGAAGATACTCAACAGTGGACACTGCAAGCCTTATATTTGGCAAGCCAGGCCAAATGAGCCGAGGGGTGCAATAGTGGCATGTCTATCATGGTGGAAACCAACTGCCCTCTAATTGGATTGGAGGCCTGTTCAATGGGAGGGAATACATCCCTGATACTGAAAACTTAAAACAGGAGTAGTCATGAGCCCTAGGGGTTTAACATCTGCTGCTATCTGGCTAAATGTATATACTATGCTTATCAAACTGCCCAGTAAGCACTTCTCTTAATGTTCATACCCTTATATTAATGGTACTTTCACTTTTATCTTCTCTTTTCAGATAGCACTGACCTTGGGATGACTCAGAAGGTATCATGGTGCTGGAAAGAAGTGACCGCAGTGCTCAGTACCGCAATATCTCTATCACACCATCCAAGGCTCAGGGTCTAATGCAGAAGAGATGGTGGAAAGAATGTAAGAGCCAAAGGAAAGGTAGGACTCCTTATAACGTGCTCCCTCCACATACAAAATGGCTTGGATATCCATGACCTCACAGTGTCTGACACTACCTACACAAGACCATCATAAGAGAAGGAAAAGATCATGACATCAAAATAAAAGAGTGACTGATTTAGATGGGGAGGGGATGTGATGGAGAATGGAGTTTCAAAGGGAAAAGTGGGGGGAGGGAGGGTATTACCATAGGATAATTTTTTATAATCATGGAAGTTGTTAATACAAATTTGAAAAAAATACAGGAGTGGAAAAAAGCAGGAGTGAGTAAATTAATGTGTTATTGGTTTGGAATTGTTAAGTTTTATTTCTGTCTCTCTCATGTGTATTTTCACTTCCATCTCCCACAACTGAGATGATGCAGCAAAGTCCCTTACCCTGTGTTGCTGGGACAAAACTGCTAACCAAAAGTAGCTGATGAAATGAAAGGTTTTTTTTTGTTTTGTTTTGTTTTGTTTTGTTTTGTTTTGTTTTGTTCTGTTCTGTTTTTAGCTTATAATCTCAAGGAGAAGCTTCATGACGACAGCAGAAAGCATGGGATGAGCAGAGGCTGGACATCACCTCTGCTACAGCAGGTGGAAAAAAGGAGAGTGAGCCAATTTCTGCATTAAGGAGCTGGATATAATACCCCAAAGACTGCCCCCCAAAACATACCTCCTCTAGAATGACTCCACCTCTGTAATTGCCATCAGGTGATTAGTTGAGGACTAAGCATTAATAACACCTGAGTTTATGGGAGACAACCTATTCAAACCACCACCCCTTAGATCATTACATTAATAATAGATATCCTAGGTCCTGAATCATGGACCAAACATACTTATTTTATACAGTTACACAGTCAGTATAATTCTGTTCTATCTGCATAACATGATCTGTGACAGTTAATCTTAAATCTCATCTTGACTAGATGCAAAGTTACTTAGGTAACACATTGCCAGGCATGTCTGTGAGATCAAGTCTGCTTTGATGCCCTTGCTAGAAATTCCTTCTTGTAATTTAAGTTATAAAGTGTGTAAGCTACTGTCTCTGAATCAGTTGTATTGAACCTAATGAGGATCTTCTACCAATAAATGTATAAAGAAAGTGCACGCTAAAAATAATAGAAACTAAACAAGTATTGTTTATTAAGTATATTTTTTATCTGGTGGGACCTGTATTTACAGAATAAGTAATTAATAAAACACAATTTAATCCTAGTGACGACACCAAATATTGTCTATATAAATATACTCAAAACTATAGCCCATAAAATTATTACTAAAATAGTTAAAGAAAATAATCTTGATTTGTAAGTATCATCACAAGGGAAAATTATATAAAAGAAATATTCTGAGCTATTTGTTTATTTAAAACAGTGTTTAACTCTAGCTTTATTATTATAATTTAAATATTTGGATTTATTTTTAAGCAGAGAGAGGGGTGTGGAGAGGGAGAATGGGTTCATAAGGGGCTCTTGCCACTGCAAGTAACTGAATGTGCTACTTTGTGCATCTGGCTTTATGTGGGTACTTGGGAATTGAATCTAGGTCACCACGCTTAGCAAGCAAGTGCTTTAACCACTGAGCTATCTCTCTAGCCCTTTTCTGAGATGTTTCAATTTTGTAAACTTCATTGTAGATACACTCTCACACTTTGTACCTTAAGTAAGTGCTTACAATAGACACTGAGAACAAAGAAATAGTTCTTCAAGCAATAGCCAACTACAACTTATTTTGTATATGACATGTAAATGAAAGAATAATGAGGAACAGAGGAGCTAGTTAAGATGTCTTCTAGGTTACTTCAAACACCACTCATAAACAAATAGACCATAGGCAAATAATATATTAATATAGAAAAGATTCAAAGCTATATCAATGCTCATGTAGTAGTTAAATTATTTTTTTTAATTTTATTACATTGGACATATTTAATATGTATACAACACATGCTGGTACCATCCATTCCCTCCTCCCTGCTCATTTTCAGAAGAGGCCTTCCTGGTTGGCAATGCAGGTCAACCCCATGGGGATTGTGGGTCATGCCTTATGGGGGCAGAAGTCAGTTATGGGGGAGAGACAATGTCTCTGTGCAAAATTTCCCAACTTGTGGCTCTGACAATATTTCAGCCCCCTCTTCAACAAAACTCCCTAAGCCATATTGGGTGCATTTTAAGTCTACTTTAGTAATGGGCACATAGAGTCTTTGGATCTCTGGTTTGGTAGATGTTGCATGTCCTCAGTGTCTATATCCTTCACTATTATGCTGATATCAGATTCACTAAGAAAGTGGCACTCTTGCTCATTTCCCCAATTCCTCTGTGGTTTCAGCTGGGTTTGGGTGTGCTGGGTGACTTATCTCCTCAGGTCCAGCTCCCACCTCAAAAAGAGAAGCAGATTTTCTGGCAGATAGTGAAGTCAGCACTGGTTAAATGGGATAATCATTATTAATTTAGAAAGAATTTAAACGGTATAGACCTTCTTATAGCCCACGATTAGTGGGAGTTTGCCAATGAAAAGCAAAATCATTATCTGGATATGATTTTGATGTGTTTCCAAGTTCCTGATATGGTTTCCTTTCCACTGAGTGAATGTGTTAGCCAACACAACAGAAGTTGGTTACCCACCATTGCTGTGTGCCACTATTGCACTTGTGTGACCATCACATCAGGTTGTTTGCTTCTGAATATCTTAGACTTTGTGTTGCTAGAATAGATGTTGGCAACTTTCCCCCAGTAGCTCATGTATCACATTCCAGCACTAGATGGGCTAATTGTCTGGGGAATTGGTCTCTTTTGTATTCAAACCAGGTCTCTCCATGGTTTGTGATGACAGCATATTGTGTCTTTAGCAGTAAGATCTTACCATTAACCTCTGGTGGGTAATCTAGTGCTCTGACAGAAGTCTTTCTTGTTTGTTTTGGGAGATCTAGTAGGTCTCTCTGATAAAGAGCTCAATGTGGATGTAAACTACATCCTAGTACGGGGAATTGCCATCCAGCTACAAGGAAAAAGGAAAAAGAAAAAGAGAAGAAAGAGAAACAGGAGAAATTTGAAGTTAGGCTTCATCTCACCCTCTCAAGGATCCTTTGATTCAGGTGTTCCCCCTAAGGTCTTCTTGAGGGTTCCACCTTTTAGGCTAACTACCAGGATATATGATTCTAAGGTGCCAGTTCAATTTGGGTTAAGTTTTCAGTTCCCCCCAACCTTCCCCTTCTCCAAAGTCCTACCCTCCCTATTGTCCAAGACTCAAGATACGATATTGGTATGTAAACAACTCAGACTCATCCAGGTTAGGAGACACAGATGAGTGAGACCGTGTGACGATTGTCTTTGTGTGATTGTGTGAGTTTACTTAGAATGATCTATTCCAAGTTTGACCATATTTCTAAAATTTCATAGTGCCAATATTTTCTTACTGCTAAGTACAATTCCATGGTATAGCTATACCACATCTTGGCTGTCCATTCTTCCAATGATGGGCACCTGGGTTGAGATGTAGAGCTTTTAGGATAAATTCCCAGTAATGGAATAACTAGGTCTGTTGGTAACTCTATATTCATCCTTTACATTAGTCTCTATACTAATTTCCGTAGTGGTTGTAACAGCTTACATTACCACCAACAGTGAATGAGTGGTCCTATTTCTCCACAGCCTCACCAACATTTGTTTGCTATCCTTACTGGGGTAAGATGGAATCTCATAGTTGTTTTAATTTGCATTTCCTTCATGGTTATATATGTTGAATATTTTCTTAAGTGTGTTACCCATTTGTAATTCTTCCTCTGAGAAATCCCTATTCAGTTTTCTGCCCCACTTTTGGAGTGTTATTGTTGAGTTTTTTGAATTCTGTGAAGATTCTAGATATTAGGCTTGTGTCAGTGGTATATCTGGTGAAGATTTTATCCCATTCAGTGGGTAATCTATTGGCTCTGCTTATGATATGTTTGTCTGTGAAAAAGCTTTTTAGCTTCATGAGATCCCATTGGTTGAGTGCTTGTTTAATATCCTGGACTACTGGAGTTTTGTTCAGGAAGACTTTTCTCATTCCTTTATCATGGAAAGTACCTCCAATTTTTTTTTTTTTTTGTCCAGTAGTTGAAGTGTTTCAGGATTTATACTGAGGTGTTTAATCCATTTGGACTTGATTTTTGTGTATGGTGAAATGAGTGGGACTAATGTCACTTTCTACCTATGGTCATCAAGTTTGTCGAACACCATTTGTTGAAGATGCTGCCTTTTCTCCAGTCTATATTATTGGCAACTTTATCGAAGATCATGTAGCTGTACTTACTTGACATAAGGTGTAGGTCCTCAATTTTTTTTAATTCATCTATGTTTCTGTTTTTATTCCAGTACAATCTTGTTTTTGTCACTCTTGCTTTGTAATATAGCTTTAGATTGGGTATGGTGATATGCCAGAGTTTTAGTTTTTTTTTTTTCTTTTTCTGAGGATATGTTTGGATATCCAAGGCCTGCTGCCATTCTGTATGAATTTCGAGACCATGTTATCAATCTCCATGAAGATTAATGCTGGTATTTTTATTGGTATTGCTTCAAATCTGTGCATTGCTTTTGATAGATTTTCAATTTTCACAATACTAATTCTACCTATCCAAGTGCATGGGAGATCTTGCCATCTTCTCTAGTCCTCCTTGATGTCTTTCTTGAGTTTCTTTTCTAATGTTTTCATTCTATAGGTCTTTCACATCCTAGGTTACTGTTATTCTAAGGTATTTAATTTTTTTTCTTCCTATTCAAAATGTGACAAGTTCCGTGATTTCTTTCCCTGTATATTTGTCCTTTGCATATAGAAAAGCTACTGGTTTTTGTGCATTGATTTTGTATCCTGCCACTTTGATGACCTGAAATTCACTGTTGTTTCAGGGTGGCCTTGAATTCACAGTGATCCTCCTACCTCTGCCACCCTAGCACTGGGATTAAAGGCATGTACCACCATGCCTGGCACCTTTAGAAGTTTTGAGATGGAAACTTTTGGGTCACTGATATATAGTATCATGTTGTCTGCAAACCAGGGACACTAGTTAAATTATTTGATACATCACATACTAAACAAAAATATAAAGTGGTGTTTAGGGACTTAAAATAATCACTCTTCTGTGGTATAGGTGTATCTTCTCTGTGAACCCATAGCCTCCTCACTGCTGATGCACACTGGCTGCCTTAATCATTCTGTCTTCTTTTGGGAAACATCCAATGGGAACAAGCAGGCAAACAAACAAACAAACAAAATATAATCAGAACAACTATAAAATAGACTACACAGATGATTAAGGCAGCCAGTGTGCATCAGCAGTGAGGAGGCTATGGGTTCACAGAGAAGATACACCTATACCACATGGTGAAGCAGAGCCTCTATCTGAGAGAATTCATAGGGAAAAAAAAGTTTCCATCAAGACATAAAATACAGAAGAAATACATTAGAGCAAATCTGTTTCATGGAGAGTTCTTGAAAAACTATCTGGTGAATTTAAATTTCTGATAATTTGGTTATCATTTTTTTAGTTATACTTACCACCACCATCATCATCTTTATTTTGTTACAATTGACATATGTATCATCTCTCTAAGAGTTAATACTTATTGCATATTTAAACTATACCACATGCTGCATTAAGTTCTTTACATGGATTGTCTCCTGCTAGAACATATGAAGTCTTCTAAGCATGGAAATGGAAAAGATCATCAAGGAACAAACTGTGAAGAATGGCTATCATTTTAAATTCTGTACTTCAAGAAAGAACCCCTTGTAATTTGCATGGAAAAAAATTAAAAACAAACAATATAATACTTAGCAGACAAAAAGCATCCTATCCCATCAAGAAATCCTGAAATTTATAATGGATATACATACATTATGAAGAAAAATTGAATTTTAGTTTGGGTTATTGCACACTTTGTTCTAGATTCAGTGATTTGACTGACAATTTCTTTTCCATATGCAGTTAGAAAACGTCTTGCTAAAATTGTCATAACAACAGGTACAGACGTTAAAATGTCAGGCATACAAGTGTTTCTTGGAGACAAAAAGTATATTAATGGAGAATACATTGATGGTCATGGTCTTGAAATAACTGAATACATAATGAATACAGAAATAATATCTCAAACACCCTTTCCTAGATGTCTGAATATAAAATTTGACTTTCATTTAAATATCAAATATGATCAAAACAGATCTTCCAGAAATAACAATGAGTTCAATTTTAACTGAATGCCCAGATTTATCTCCGTCTTGGTCTATTTTTGCTCTTTTAACAAAACACCTTAGACTGAGTGATTTATGAAGAACAAAAATTTATTTTCTCAGTTATGGGAACTAAGAAGCTCAAGATCAATTTGACAGCAGTGTGTAGTGAAGACTATTCTCTACTTCCAAGATATATGAAAGGTCAAGTTAGAAAAAATATTATGTGAAAGTGCTTTTGTAAGGGCCTTATTCCTTATTTATGAAGGAACAGCCTTCATACCATACCAGAAGCAAAGAAGGAAATGTGTTTATTTTGACTTGACAGTCATGGACTAGAAAGCATATCAGTATCAGGAATTACATCAACATATCAATAGAGAGAAAATAGAAAGAGTGAGTAAGTAATACAAGCTGGGCTAACCTATAACACTTCAAGGTCCTCCTGTGTTGACACACTTTCTCCTGCAGGGTTCCACCTCCTAAAGGTTCCACAATCTTTCCAAACAGTGTCAACAATGGGAGATTAAATATTCAAACATATGAGTCTGAATAGCAACACCTGTTTGATTTCTATCCCCACTTGCTTGAAATACCATTTTCCATATTTTTATCCCTAGGTACTGTCTGTCTTTTGTTCAGAGACGTGTTGCTTGGAGGCAACAGAGGGACAGTAGTTTTTAATCCATTGGGCTTGTCTGTGTCTTTCAATTGCAGAGTTGAGAAAAATAATATTCAAAGTTATTGAGAATTTATTAAATCCTGTCATTATTGTTAATTCTGTAACAATCTGTGTCTCTTTATTCCTCTCTTTAATTAACAATTATTCATGTATGGTTTGTTCCTAACTGTGGCCACATGTTTGTGTTTTTCCTTCTCTTCTATCAAAAGGATATCTTCAAATGTTTCCAGTAGAGCTAATTTAGTGGTTATGAATTCCTTTAGGCTTGTTTTATATTGGAAAGTTCTTCCCCCTTTAATAATGACAGATAGCTTTGCTGAACATAATAGTCTGAATTGGCAGTTGTGTGGAGGATCTCTGTGGTCTTACCTGTTGGGTGTTCTAAACCTATCTCTATTGGCATCTCTTTTCATAATTTTGGGTAATTTTTAGGTTGTTGTTGAAAATAATTATTATGCCTTTAGGCTGAGATTCTCTTTCCTTTCTGTCAAGAATTCTTACACTTCCATAATGCCCAGAATGTCTTCAAAGTCCCACCAACATCATCATATTAATTTATCATTCTCCTTGTTATAATGTTCAAATTCTTCCACTTTGTCCTCAAGGTCAGATTCTCTGTCTTCTCCTTAATTCTTTCCATTAATTTTGTGCAGGTTTCTACAGAGATATTTTTATTTGACTTATCGTATTTTTCACTTCAAAAATTCAGATTAGTTTTTCTTCAGAGTTGAGATACTATTAGTATGTTCCACAAATTTTGGACATTGTTAAGTGTATGGAAGATTGTAGGTACAGAGTATTCAAAGGAGAGCTTAAGAATGAGAGAAGGTGGAGAAGACATTAGAATTAGAGGGAACTACATGAATTGCACATGAGAAGAGTGGTAGGGAGATTACAATTATAACCTGGGTAGAGAAAAATACAGAACAATCTTAAATCCAACTGATCAATATAGAAACAAACAAAATTATTATGAAATATATGTAATAATTGAGATTCAAAAATAGGCACTAGAAGTTAAAACTAAAAAGAAATTACAACTTCCAGTTAAGATGGTGGCGTATGTACCACACCAAAGCAGCCTGGGGGGGGGGGGGAGTCAAAAAGCACCGCAGCAAAATAAACAATCTTATTTAAAAAGTGAGGTGAATAGCAAATTGAAATGGCAGCAGAGAAGTAGGAGAGATCCAGAGCATCCAGAGCCCACACAGACCGGCAGGAGAAGCTCCGGCAGGTGTGCAGACCTTGGCAGTGTCGGTGGCAGCCAGGAAGCTGCCAGGTGAGGGGATTTTCCACTCACACTGGAGCTCTCTGCAAACTCAAGAAATGTGAAGAGAGAACGGCAGTGAACAATGGAGGAGCAGATCACAAGGTAGAAGAACACGTGGAACAGTGGGCGAACTAGAGCAGCACCAGCAGCCTCCCCTCCCCCACCACCAGTGTCTGGCTCCAGGGAACAGAGCAGCAGTCCAGGGACCCGGTCACACCAACTGGAACTGACAGCGGGACCCAAGCAGGAGCAGAGGTAACTGGGATTACACCAGGGAAGGGTCTCACCTGGTCACAAGCTGACTTGGAACCCTCAACAGATCAGAACTCTTAACCTCCTTGGTGTCAGGATTAAGGCTGTGGGTGGGGCACCGCACACCGTAAGGGACAGTTAGAAGATCTGGTTGTCATAATACCTACTCTTGGATAAATATTCTGAGCTGTTTTTTCATTGAAAGTGTACATTTTTTATTGGATTTTCAGAATCTATCTGTATTTGGTTCCACTCAGCCTACTTGAATACTCTCATAGCAGGCAAACACAACACCTAGGGTCACTTTTGTAGATACTCTGAGAGTCTTGAGAGCCACACCTAATGCCTTAAGCTCCTACCTGGAAGTTATATAACATCAGATTGACTGATACATCTAATAATACCCAGCTAACTAGAAAATCCAATCATTAAATAATCCAGGATGCAAAAATATATACATTATAACACAAGAAACACCAAAAATCAAGACAATATAAACCCACCGAAAAGTATTAATGCATCAGAAATGACCTCTAGTGACAATGAATTAGAGGAAATGCAAGAGAAAGATTTCAAAATAATGATTATAAATATGTTTAAAGAAGTCAAAGAAGAAATCAAAGGAATGAAAGAGGAAATCAAAGGAATCAAAAAAAAAAAAAAAACACAGGACACCAATTTAATGAAACAAAGAGGTCAATACTAGACATAAATAAGGAAATAGAAATAATAAAGAAAAACCAGTCAGAATTACTAGCAATGAAGAACACAGTTAATGAAATAAAAAACTCTGTAGAAAATCTCACCAGTAGAATGGATGAAGGAGAGGACAGAATGTCTAAGCTAGAAGACCAGGTGGCAGATCTAATACAGTCCAACAAAAAGAAAGACAATCTAATAGAAAAGTATGAATGGGAATTTCAAGATATTCGGGACACTATGAAAAGATCAAACATAAGAATTCGGGGCATAGCAGAAAGAGAAGAATTTCACTCCAAAGAAGAAAACTTCCCCCCAAATGGGAAAGAGGTGCCAATGCAGGTACAGGAATCCTTTAGAACACCAGCCAGACAAAACCTGGACAGAACCTTTCATCGCCATATTATAATCAAACTACCAAACATACAAATCAAAGAAAAAATATTGAAAGCAGTCAGAGAGAAAAATCAAGCTACCTACAAAGGCAAGCCTATCAGGATTATAGCAGATTACTCAACACAAACTTTAAAAGCCAGAAGGGTGTGGAGTGATGTATTCCAAGTCCTGAGAGATAACAACTGTCAACCAAGGTTACTTTATCCTGCAAAACTATCCATTCAAATAGACGTAGAAATAAGGACATTCCACGATAAAAGCAAGCTAAAGGAGTATTTGAAGACAAAACCAGCTCTACAGAAAATATTTGAAAGAATCCTCCATGCTGAAGAAAAAGAAAAGCACACATATAAGGAATGGGGGAAAAAACAAGCAATACTCTAATACTAATTAACATAAGAGAGCAAAGGTAAAACCAGAAGAACTACAAAAAAAAAATGGCAGAAATGAATACAAACCTTTCAATATTATCTCTTAATATAAATGGCCTCAATGCCCCAACCAAAAGGCAGGTTCGCAGACTGGGTTAAAAAGCAGGATCCTACAATCTGTTGCCTCCAAGAAACCCACCTTTCTACAAAGGGTGGATGCTATCTTAGGGTGAAAGGTTGGAAAACAGTATTTCAAGCAAATGGACCTAGAAAACAAGCAGGGGTTGCTATCCTAATATCTGACAAGGTAGACTTCAGTCCAACGTTAGTCAAGAAAGATAAGGAAGGTCACTTTACCTTGATTAAATGAACCCTCAAAAGGAGGACATTACAATCCTACACATATATGCACCTAACATAGGGGCCCCAAAATTCATCAAACAAACACTATTAGAACTAAGGTTACAGATAACACCAAATACAGAGGTAGTGGGTGACGTCAACACCACACTCTCATCAAATGACAGGTCATCCCGGGAAAAAATAAACAGAGAGGCATCTGGACTAAATGAGGTCATAGAGGGAATGGACCTAACAGATATTTACAGGACATTTCATCCAAATGCTGCAGAATATACATTCTTTTCAGCAGCACATGGAACATTCTCTAAAATAGACCATATATTAGGACACAAAGCAAATCTTAACAAATACAAGAAAATTGAAATAATTCCTTGCATTCTATCTGACCACAATGGAATCAAACTACAAATCAATAGCAAGGAAGGCTATAGAGCATACACAAAATAATGGAAATTAAACAACACACTGCTAAATCACGAATGGGTCAATGAAGAAATCAAGAAGGAAATGAAACAATTTATAGAGTCCAACGATAATGACAACACAACATACCAAAATCTCTGGGACACAATGAAGGCAGTTCTAACAGGGAAATTTATAGCTTTAAGTGCCTATATTAAGAAATTAGAAAGGTCGCAAGTAAGCGACCTAATGCTTTACCTTAAAGCCTTGGAAAAAGAAGAACAAGGCAAACTAAAAATGAGTAGACAGGAAGAAATAGTAAAGATTAGGGCAGAAAATAAAGAAATAGAAACCAAGAAAACACTCCAAAGAATCAATGAAACAAAGAGTTGGTTCTTTGAAAGGATAAACGAGATTGATAACCCATTAGCAAATCTGACCAATAGAAAGAGAGAAGAGACACAAATTAATAAAATTAGAGACAAAAAAGGTAACATCACAACAGATGCCAGAGAAATTCAACAAATCACTGGGACATACTATAAAAGCATATACTCCACTAAGTATGAAAATATGAAAGAAATGGATGATTTCCTTGATTTATATGACCTACCTAAATTAAATCAAGATGAGATTAATCACTTAAATAGACCTATAACAACCATGGAGATCCAAGCAGTTATCAAAAATCTCCCAACTAAAAAAATCCCAGGCCCAGATGGATTCACTGCTGAATTTTACCAGACCTTCAGGGAAGAACTAACACCATTGCTTCTTAAGCTTTTCCATAAAATAGGAAAAGAAGGAATGCTGCCAAATTCCTTCTATCAAGCCAGCATCACCATGATACCAAGACTGGGCAAAGACAGAACAAAAAAAAAAAAAAGAAAATTACAGACAAATCTCCCTCATGAACATAGATGCAAAAGTCCTCAACAAAATATTGGGAAACAGAATACAAGAATAGATCAGAAAGATCATTCACCCTGACCAAGGAGGCTTTATCCCACAGATACAGGGATGGTCCAACATACGCAAATCAATAAATGTAATACATTATATAAATGGACTGAAGGACAAAAACCACATGATCATCTCATTAGATGCAGAAAAAGTATTTGACAAAATCCAACATCCCTTCATGATAAAAGTCCTACAGAGACTGGGAATAGAAGGAACATATCTCAATATAATAAAGGCTATGTATGACAAGCCTACAGCCAACATATTACTAAATGGGGAAAAACTGGAAGCTTTTCCACTAAAATCAGGAAGAAGACAAGGGTGTCCACTGTCCCCACTTTTATTTAATATAGTACTGGAAGTCTTAGCCATAGCAATAAGGCAAGAGATGCACATAAAAAGGATACAAATTGGAAAGGAAGAAATCAAGTTATCATCATTTGCAGATGGCATGATTCTATATATAAAAGACCCTAAAGACTCTACTAGCAAACTGTTAGAGCTGATAAACACCTACAGCCAAGTAGCAGGATACAACATAAGTACACAGAAATCAGTAGCATTCCTATATGCTAACAACAAACACACAGAGGTTGAAATCAGAGAATCACTCCCATTCACAATTCCATCAAAGAAAATAAAGTACCTTGGAATAAACCTAACCAAAGAAGTAAAGAATCTCTATGGTGAAAACTATAAAACACTCAAGTGAGAAATTGCAGAAGACACTAGGAAATGGAAAAACATCCCTTGTTCCTGGATTGGAAGAATCAATATTGTGAAAATGGCTATCTTACCAAAAGCAATCTACACATTTAATGCAATCCCCATCAAAATTCCAAAGGCATTCTTCATGGAAATAGAAAAAACAATCCAAAACTTCATTTGGAACCACAAATACCTCAAATATCTAAAATAATACTTAGGAACAAAAATAAGGTGGGTGATATCATTATACATGATTTTAACCTATACTACAGAGCCATAGTAACAAAAACAGCATGGTACTGGCACAAAAGCATATATGTAGATCAATGGAACAGAATAGAGGACCCAGATATAAGTCCAGGTAGCTATAGCCACCTGAAATTCGGTAAAAATGCCAAAAATAATCATTGCAGAAAAGACAGCCTCTTCAGCAAATGGTACTGGGAAAACTGGATATGTACCTGTAGAAGGATGAAAATAGATTCTTCTCTCTCTCCATGCACAAGAATTAAGTCCAAATGGACTAAAGACCTTAACATCAGACCTGAAACTCTGAAACTGCTAGAGGAAAAAGTGGGGGAAACCCTTCAACATATTGGTCTTGGCAAAGACTTTCTGAATATAACCCCAATTGCTCAGGCAATGAAACCACAGATTAACCACTGGGACCTCACGAAATTACAAAAATTTTGTACTGCAAAGGACACTGTGAATAAATCAAAGAGGCAACCTACAGAATGGAAAAAAATATTTGCCAGCTACATATCTGATAGGGGATTAATATCTAGGATATACAAAGAACTCAAAAAGCTAAATAATAAGAAATCAAACAAGCCAATTAAAAAATGGGCTATGGAGCTAAATAGAGAGTTCTCAAAAGAAGAAACACAGATGGTGTATAAGCATCTAAAAAAATGTTCTGTGTCCCTAGTCATCAGGGAAATGCAGATTAAAACTACATTGAGATTCCATATCACTCCTGTCAGATTGGCTACCATCATGAAAACAAATGATCATAAATGCTGGCAGGGATGTGGAAAAAGAGGAACCCTTCTACACTGTTGGTGGGAATGCAATCTGGTCCAGTCATTGTGGAAATCAGTGTGGAGTTTCCTAAACAGCTACAAATTGATCTACCATATGACCCAGCTAGAGCACTCCTAGGCATATATCCTAAGGACTCATCTCATTTGCTTAGAAGTACGTGCTCAACCATGTTTATTGCTGCTCAATTTATAATAGCTGGGAAATGGAACCAGCCTAGATGTCCCTCAACTGATGAGTGGATAATGAATATGTGGCACATTTATACAATGGAGTTTTACTCAGCGGTAAAGAAAAATTAAGTTATGAAATTTGCAGGAAAATGGATGGATCTGGAAAGGATTATACTAAGTGAGGTAACCCAAGCCCAGAAAGCCAAGCGCCGCATGTTTTCCATCATATGTGGATCCTAGCTACAGATGATTGGACTTTTGTGTGAGAAGGAAAAAACTCAGTAGCAGAGGCCAGTAAGTTAAAAAGGAGATACAAAGGGAAGAGAAAGGAAGGGAGGAGGGTACTTAATTGGTTGATATTGTATATATGTAAGTAGAAGAATAGATTAACGGGGGTGAAAAGGCCAAAAGTGAGGTCAGGGGAAGAGATTGAGTAAAGGAAAGGTGGAGGGAGGGCTAATCAAAATCTAAGAGGATGCAAATAAATCATATGGAATCCTCTGGTTTTGGACAATGGAACACTCAGGAGCCGTAGATAGTTGTTAGAAAATTTTCTGTGCCAGGTATGGGATACCTCCAGTGAGTTGTTGGCCAGGGAGGTTCCTGATGCCCCCAAAACATTATAGGCCATTGCCAAGGCCCTTGGTTTCCCACCAGGAATAGATGGTAAGACCCTATTGCTGAAGTCTCCACATACTTGGGTGGCAAGGCCACTGAGAAATTCTGCTGGGACTGAGCTGATAACCTCCTCCATGTAGAGCAGCTGAGAGAAAGCTTGGAGAAGCCTTTCTACATTTAGTTCAATGGGAGAGAGATATCACCAGTGAAGATACTCAACAGTGGACACTGCAAGCCTTATAATTGGCCAGCCAGGCCAAATGAGCCAACGGGTGCAATAGTGGCATGTCTGTCATGGTGGAAACCAACTGCCCTCCAATTGGACTGGAGGCCCTGTCCATGGGGGCAGGGGGGGGGGGAATACATCCCTGATACTGAAAACTCAAAACAAGGGTAGTCATGAGTCCTAAGGGTGTAACTTCTGCTGATGTCTGGAAAAATGTATATACTATGCTTATCAAACTGCCCAGTAAGCACTTCTCTTAATATTTATACCCTTATATTAATGCTACTCTCCCTTTGGTTAGAGAATCTTTTCAGATGGCAGTGACCTTGGGATGACTCAGAAGGTCTCATATTGCTGGAAAGAAGTGACTGGAGTACTGAGTAACATCTCGATCACACCTTCCAAGGCTCAGGGTCTAATGCGGAAGAGGTGGCAGAAAGAATGTAAGAGCCAAAGGAAGGGTAGGACTCCTTACAGCGTCCTCCCTCCAGATATAAAATGGCCTGGATATCCATGACCTCATATTGCCTGACACTACCTACACAAGACCATCATAAGAGGAGGAAAAGATCATGACATCAAAATGAAAGAGAGACTGATTGAGATGGGGAGGGGATATGATGGAGAATGGAATTTCAAAGGGGAAAGTGGGGCGAGGGAGGGTAGCACCATGGGATATTTTTTATAATCATGGAAAATGTTAATAAAAATTAAGAAGAAAATGTCAAAAATTAACATACAAATGATCTAAAAGGAAAAGTCTACTAAACATATGTCAAATCACAAAAAGAAATTTCTGGGGGGAGAGGTGGATCAGCAGTTAAAGGTGCTTGTTTACAAAGCCTTATGACCCAGATTGGATTCCCAAATATCCATGTAAAGCCAGGTGTACAAAGTGGTGCATGCCTCTGGAGTTCATTTACAGTGGCAGAAGGCCCTTGTGCACCCGTCTTTCTTTCTTTCTTTCTTTCTTTCTTTCTTTCTTTCTTTCTTTCTTTCTTTCTTTCTTTCTTTCTTTCTTTCTCTCTTTCCTTCCTCCCTTCTCTCTCTCTTTATTGTTTCTTTCTCAATCTCTCTGTCTCTCTCAAATAACTAAATGAAAATATGGTTTTAAAAGAGAAAGTTATTACCTTGTTCAGCGTTTGTCTTGGTTGATTGGTTTTAAGACCTTTGTCTCCCTGCAATGTTTCCTTTAGCACCCAGCATTGATAAGGGATGTATGACTTGAAGTTCAAACCTACAGAATCAGATTGTGCGTGTGTGTGTGTGTCCTACCCCAGTGGAGCTCAGACCTACCTTTTAGAGTGAGTTTCTAGCCAGATGTACAGAATTGTAAAAACAGTTCCTGACTTAATGCACTCAGTTTGGCTTAGCACAGTTTTATTTGGTGCTGTGTCAGGGAGGGGCAAGTGTCCTTGGCTTCCTCCAGTCTCTGGTATTCCCAGTGCTGGGGAATGGGGGAGGGGAGGTTTTCAAATTTTGTCTGTTGTTGCTTCCATGATACTCAGGTACAGAAGCCCTGTAAGGCTACTGTATGGAACTATGAAGATGATCTGTGAGTTCCAATGGAGACATTCGGCCACCAAAAACAGCCTTTTGTTCTGGCTTAGGGAGATCTCCCCAGAAAGGAAGCAACACAGTACAAGGGTGGATTTGGCCATTTTGTGACCAAAAGGCTTCATCATGCATCCTGTATATTGGACATGGAACTGAAGGATTTGATGTTTGCTGTGTGTTGTCTATTTTATGGACTTTCTTTCATTACTGAAAATTTTGTACTGTTCTTGTCTGTTTCAGTTTCATTTCAGAACTTTTTCCTTCATATTCTCAACTTTCTAAATTACTGTTTTGTTTGCTTTGGAAATAGTCTCTTCTAGGTCCTATATTGATATACTTAGTTTGATTATTTTTGTTTTTAAGTTTTCTTCATTGTAACTGATGCTTTGTTGTTGTTGTTGTTGTTTTATTTTTTTTATTTATTTACATGAGAGCAACAGAGAGAGAAAGAGAGAGAGAGAGAGAGCGAGAATGGGCGTGCCAGGGCCTCTAGCCACTGCAAACGAACTCCAGACGCGTGCACCCCCTTGTGCACTCTTTTGAAAGGGCCTGAGTGGTCAAGGAGTATCCTGTTCTCAGAAGTCTGCTTTATTCCCCCCTGGATTAACTAATTGGCACCCTATCTGATACTGTGGAGAATAAAAAATGCTGGAAAGAGCGTCATTGTGTTTGCAACACGGTCTTGTGTTTTGGAAATGGCCATGGGCAATGTGAAGT
This sequence comes from Dipus sagitta, assembly GCA_036346955.1. NCBI lineage: Eukaryota > Metazoa > Chordata > Mammalia > Rodentia > Dipodidae > Dipus > Dipus sagitta. Next base: position 76,714,474 of record CM070776.1, read on the forward strand.
AGGTTTGCTGGATGTCTGCATGGAGACCCAATGGAGCCATGAGGATGAACCATGGATGGCAGTGAAGACCCAGTGGAGATGCCAGGACCACAAGATGGCTGCTAAGAAAGCTGTTGGCCCCAATGAAGTTTTCCAGGACTGTGAGTAGCCTAGCTGGAGGGGCAGAATTGGAAGTCCAGAGAATTGTTGCTGGTTAGAGTTATCAGGCTGGGAGATTTGTCACTATCTAGAGTTGTTGGACTTGAAGCTACAGAGTTTGGTGTTTGCCCTGTTTAAATCATGCATTGATTTGCTATGCCCAATGCCATCTTCTGCAGTGTGAATGTTTATTCTGTGTCATTATGGCTTTTGGGGGAATTTTTTGTATTATGGCACAGTTAAAAGATCTTGGGATATTATGGGGATGTTTGAACCTCATTAGAATTGATAAAAGCTATGGGGACTTTTAAAGTTGGATGAATGAACTGCATTTTACATCCTGTATGGTTATCAGTTTATGGGGGCCAGGGGCAGAATGTAGTGGTTTGATTCAGGTGTCCTCCATAAACTTAGGTGTTCTGAATGCTAGATCCCACCTGATGGAGATTTGGGAATTAACGCCTCTTAGAGGGAGTGTACTGTTGGGATGGGCTTATGGGTGTTATAGCCAGTTTACCCTTGCCAGTGTTTGGCACACTCTCCTGTTGCTATTGTTCACCTTATGTTGGCCAGGAGGTGATATACACCCTCTGCTCATGCCATCGTTTTCCCCTGCCATCGTGGAGTTTCCCCTTGAGCCTGTAAGCCAAAATAAGCCCCTTTTTCCCAGAAGCTGCTCTTGGTTGGGTGATTTCTACCAGCAATGTTAACCTGACTGCAATATATACTAACTTGTAACTAGAAGCAGAAATGATAAATTAAACAAACTACTAAAAAGGTTTTAAAATGTAAAAAAAAAAATAAAATAAATATTTTTTTCTTAAAAAGGAGTTCTAATCTGAAATAGAAGACATTATGCTCTTGGTCCAATTTTTTTTTCCTTCAGTTTGAATGTGTCATTTACCTCCTCTGGTTTTGTCATTTGTATTAGTCTCCACAGGTATAGGGAATGACTGCTAAGCCCTGCAGGTCAAACAAATTAAGCCTGTGTGCCCTTTCAGATGAGAAGGACTTCTCAGTGCATAGGCTTCTTTCTGCCAGGTTTTTCTGGCCTGTGAACCATTGACTCTCAGCAAGACACAATTAGTCCCCTATAAATTAGGGATTGGACTTTCCACAGTCATAGCTTTCTGGATTCGTGCTTTGAATGGGTGCAGAAGGTCTTTCCACCTGAGTACTTTTATGTGCTAGCCAAGTGCTGGCTTTTGCATCACAGTGCCACCTTGTGGTTCAACCTGACAGTGGCAGAGAGGGGGAGTCTTTTTTTTTTTTTTTTCCAGAAGGCAGTCTCATGTTCAGGCTCCCTTGCATTCTCTGAATACCATACTCCAGTCTCTACTCTCTGTGTTTGCTTCATATCAGTGGCATAATTCTCTCTGAGGTTCTCCATGCTGTATCTGTATGATACTCCCTCACAGAGACTACCGATGCTCATCTGTGGGGTAGCTGAGGTGATCCTGACCAGTGGTGGCTGTGGTGACAAATGCAGCTATACTGTGGCATTTACAATGGGCATTACTCATGATAATGCTTGCTTAGGGTCTCTTTGTGATAAATTCAGAAGTTTCCATTACTGTAGGCAGAACGCTGAAAGATATATTCATGGTTCATTCACAGAAGGCAATTTCAATTGTGTCTCCCATGGCAGTGCGTGCTTAGTCCAAACATGGAGGATGTTTGCTGGCATGTGGAGCAGCTGCTGGTCAGTCAATGAGTTGTAGAGGTGGTGGGAGAAGCTTAGCCCAGTGGTGCAGAAGCCCTAGTCCTTCTGTTTCTTCTCACTATATTCATCCCATGCTTTGTCATGCCTTCTAATAATTGTCCTCAAGGACAATTATTATAGTTACAGAGAAGCCAACAAGACAGGCATGGAAAGCTTCGCAGCTCACAATAATTGAATGTCATCTAACTTTGGCTTTTGTTTCTATTCTACTTATGATATTTCATTCAGGTACATATATATTTCAGGATTTTTTATGCCATTTATAACAATAGATGGCACAATATCCCATATCCCTCAAAGTTATCATACTTCTTTTTGTACCTATAAATATTGCCTGTCCATGATGCCATCTGGATCTCCCAGTAATTCTGCTGGTTCCGACTGATGCTTGATTTGTGAATATGTTCAAAGAAACTCTGGCTTAATTACATTTGTTTAAGGTTTTGTTTCTCTTTCTGTGTGTATGTATTGTGTGTGTGCACATGCATGCACATGTGTGTCATATTTACATGTATGCAGATGCAGACACCCTGTACACACATGTGCAAAGGCCACATCATGGGTCCTCTGTTACTGTTCTACCTTATTTCCTTGAGATTAGATCTCTCACTGAACCAGGAGCTTGTGTCATTTTTCAGTTAGAAGGGATCACCAGCAAGCCCTAGCAACACTTCTGTTTCTGTTTCTCACCCCAGATCTGGAGTTACCTGCACATATGTACAAGTTACACCCTGATTTTCATTACATGGGTGATGGGGTTTGAACTCTGGTCCTCTTGTTGGAGCAGCAATTGTTCTTACCTTCAGAGCCATTTCCTCAACTCTTTAAAGTGTTTATGTTAACAAATTCTCACAGTTCATGAGATTTCCAATGTCGGAACATGCTCATCAACCCCTGTTGTTTTGTTTTGAGATAAGGTTTCACAATGGCCAGGAAATTTCTATAAGATGTAGGCTTGCCTCAAATTTGTAGTGCTACTCTGCCCCACCCTCCTGAGTGCCATGATTACAAGCATGACCCACCATGCCTGGCTCACTTCTTGTCTTTTTGGATAACAATATAGGTGTTGAAAAGCATTTCCATACTGACTGCCTTATTTGTTAAAGCATGAGTCATAATTCCACATTTCCCTCTTTTATGTTTATTTATTTTTAATTTTTATTTTATTTATTTATTTATTTTTTATTAATTAGTTTTGTACTCAGCGAATACAGTCAATTTGGTACCATTATTAGGCTCATCCATTACCTACCCCCACCCCTTGGCCCCTCCTTGTTGAAGTATACGGGTCATGCATTGTGGAGTTAGCATACAGTTATGGGTAAGCTAAATGTCTCTGCATATCATGACCCAACATGTGGCTCTGACATTCTATCCGCCCCCTCTTCCGCAAAATTTCCCTGAGCCATGTTGGGTTCATTTTTGGTCTGCTTCAGTGATGAGGTGTTGGGGGCCTCTGAGGCTCTGGCTCTCTGATTTGGTAGGAGTTGATTTTTCTCTGTGCTGATCTCCTTCCCCCTTGTGCTGGTATCCGGTTCATCAGGAAAACAGCCCCCTTGCTTGTTTCTCCAATTTTTCTTAGTTTCAGCCGGGGCCCTTTTGAGGTATGATGGGGTTGCTCTCTCCTTAGGATCTACATCTATCTGAAAAAGAGAAGCAGATTCTCCAATGGAGAGTAAGTTAGCACCAGGACAAATGAGATAACCCCTTTTTTTAATAGAGAATTTAATAGGTGTAGGCCCTCTTGTAGCCCACAATTGATGGTAGCTTGATATTGGAGAGTGGGCTTATGTTTGGATATGGTTCTGACTTGTTTCCCAGCTCCAGCTATGGGTCCCATACCACTGAGGGGATCAGTTAGCCGAATCAAGAGCAGTTGGTTCCCCACCATGGCTGTGTGCCACTATTGCACTTGTGTGAGCATCATGACAGGTTATTATTTTTTAAATGAGGGTTTTATCAAATAAAGTGTAGTAAATATAGAAATCATATTATGCTCCTTCTTCCAGTTTGTCATTGTCATTTGTTCATATTGTGACTTTCCTGCCCTATATCTGTAAAGTATATCTTTTTAAAATTTCTGTTTTATTGGCTTTGTGTTTAGCTAATGACGGAGTTGATTTTGTGAGATGCCATGAAAAGATACCACATACTCTTTTTGCCAAGAGTCTCTATCTGTGTCTTAATGCATGCCTTCCATACTTAGATAGTTTATAGCTCTGACATTAATCACTTCGTGGTTGCATGGAGCCTTAAGTTGGCCCAACATTGTGAGATAAGATCCCTTTCAAAAGCCTTCAGGGAATATGCACAGATATGCCCATTCACATGTTGGACTTTTAAATGTTCTTATAAACATCCCATTTATTATCTTGCATATAAATTTTCGTCAGGCATTAAGTTATGTTAAGTGGCTTCACCATTTTACATAGCTACAATTTTAAACAATAGAGAAATAATGACAGTTTCTTTAGGATGAGACACATTGATGAGATCCAAGCCTCTTCTGTCCTTTACAATGAAGATAATGCTCTGGTTTTAACTGTGGCTATAGTAAAACAACTTCTTATCTTCAGAGCTACTGTACAGCTATAAAAAAGGAAGAGAAACTAGATTAAGTTAAAATGTCAGAAAAATTGTAATATTAGGATATTTTTCTTGAATTCATATTTTCTACCTTGTTGAAATTTTAGTATGTTTTCAGATTTTTGCAATATTTTTTGCACAAATTTTGCAAGTGTTTTCCCTGCTTTTAACAAGAGTGAATGAACTTTAGAGCTCCTTACTTTACTATTATGGAACTCCCATATGCAATATTTGTAATTTTCTGACAGGAGTTGGTAATAATTTTTAATAATCAATAATTTAAATGTGACTTTTATGTTTAAACTAAAATATGCATTAATATTTATTTTCAACCATATATGTTTGAGGTATAAACTATATTATTTACTATATCATATATGATAAGGGCTACAATGTGAAGTTTATACACACAGTATGATGGTTTCTATGGACAATCAGATTAACATATGTATTTTTTACATAGTTATCCATTTTTTAACCAAGGACACATAAAAACTTAAATTTTTTTTTTTGTTTAATTTTACTGATTTATTTGAAAGTGGCAGAGAGAGAGGAAAAGAGAGAGAGAGAGAGAGAGAGAGAGAGAGAGAGAGAGAGAGGGAGGATGGGCTCACCAGAGCCTCCAGTCACTGCAAACGAACTCTAGACTTGTGTGCCCCCTTGGGCACCAGGCTAACATGGGTCCTGGGAAATCAAGCCTCTAACCGGGGTCCTTAGGCTTCACAGGCAAGCATTTAACTGCTAAGCTATCTCTCCAGCCCAGGACACATAAAATCTTATTTGGCAAAATTCTATTGTCATATAATAATTATGGTCCTCATGATCTCCATTAGATCTCTACACTTGACTATCCTACATATTGAAACTTTGAATACTTTGACCTGTTCACCTATTTGTCTTGCTTCATATTACCCTTTTTAGCCTTCATACTTTATTTCCTGTCTGTATTTTATTTTGTTTTTTTTTTTTTAATTTAGATTATACATGTATAAGAGATCATTTCCTTCCTTTTTTTTTTTCTTAGAGTAATAATTTTGATATTTGTGAATAGGGTTTGATCAAACAAAAGAACAACTTAAAATTATTCTGTCACTAATATTTTACTGAATAAAGTAAGGTGAGTCTATATTTTTTCGTAAAAAGTCAAACATACAGTTTGAACATTTCTATTATAGGCTAACTTCTTGGTGTATATCTTCAAGCAATAATTTTTTCTTTATTAGTTAGTTTGCATTCAGCAAATACACTCAGTTTGGTACCATTATTAGGCTCATCCGTGACCTAGCCCCTCCCCGTGGCCCCTCCTTGTTGAGGTATACGGGTCATGCATTGTGGAGTTAGCCCACAGTTATGGGTAAACTAAATGTCTCTGCATATCATGACCCAACATGTGGCTCTCACATTCTTTCCACCCCCTCTTCTGCAAAAATTTCCTGAGCCATGTTGGGTTCATTTTTGGTCTGCTTCAGTGACGAGGTGTTGGGGGCCTCTGAGGCTCTGGCTCTCTGATTTGGTAGGAGTTGATTTTTCTCTGTGTTGTTCTCCTTCACCCTTGTGGTGGTACCCAGTTCACCAGGAAAACAGCATCCTTGCTTGTTTCTCCAATTTTTCTTAGTTTCAGCCGGGGCCCTTTTGAGGTATGATGGGGTGGTTCTCTCCTTAGGATCTACATCTATCTGAAAAAGAGAAGCAGATTCTCAAACGGAGACTAAGTTAGCATCAGGACAAATGAGATAACCCTTTTTTTTTAATAGAGAATTTAATAGGTGTAGGCCCTCTTGTAGCCCGCAATTGATGGTAGTTTGATATTGGAGAGTGGGCTTATGTTTGGATATGGTTCTGACTTGTTTCCCAGATCCAGCTATGGGTCCCATACCAGTGAGGGGATCAGTTAGCCAAATTGAGAGCAGTTGGTTCCCCACCATGGCTGTGTGCCACCACTGCACTTGTGTGGGCATCACAACAAGTTATTTGCTGCTAAGTATGTTAGACCATGCATTGCTTTGACAGATATTGGTCATTTTCCCTCAGTCGCCCATGTAGCACCTTCTGGCACTAGACGTGCTGACTGTCTGGGGACTGACTCTCTTCCAGCTTCCAGCCATGCCATTCTAATTTGCATGTCAATCACATAAGGTGTCTTAGCAGTAGGGTCTTACCACTAGCCTTTGGTGGGTCATCAAGTACTCTGACAGAAATCTGTCTGTCTTTTAGGAAACCTTGTAGGTCTCTGTGATCAAAAGCTCATTGTGGATGATAGCCCCATGCTGGTTCTGGGAGTTACAAGGTGAGTGCCCACTAAGAAAATGAGGAAAAAGATAAATAATATACAAGAGTTAGAGATAAGAGAAAGAGAGAGAGGGAGAGGGGAAATGAGGGAGGGAAGATGTAGAAGATTATGGTTACTCGTGATCTTACCCTCTCCAGTGTCTTGTGGTTCAGGTGTTCCCTGTAAGGGCCTGGTGAAGGATCAGCCATTTCGTCTTTTAGAAAGTAGAAGATTATGGTACCATTGCCGTTTGGGTCTAGATTTGTGTTTTCCACCCCTTTGATGCCCTTCCTTCCCTCCCCTTCCATCCTAGTGTCTAGTCTAGGAGATGCTTGCTGGGTATGTAAGGTATCTTGGGTAGATTGAGGTTAGGTGCTGTAGATGAGTGAGACTATGTGGAGATTTTTTTTTTTTTTTCTGTGATTGGGTAAGTTTACTGAGAATGATCTGTTCCAGATTCAACCATTTTTCTTCAAATTTCATTGAGTCATTTTTTCTTACTGCTGTATAGAATTCCATTGTGTAGATATACCACATCTTAGTTATAGATTCTTCTAGTGATGGACATCTGGGTTGATTCCCGCACTTAGCTATTACAAATTGAGCTGCTATAAACATAGTTGAGCAAATCTCTCTACCCTGTGGTTTGAAGGTTTTAGGGTAGATGCCCAGTAAGGGAATATCTGGGTCCGTTGGTATCTCTATACTCAGCTTTTTCAGAAGTCTCCATATTGCTTTCAAAAGTGGTTGTACCATCCTACATTCCCACCAACAGTGGATGAGTGTTCCTACTTCTCCACATCCTCACCAGCATTTATTTTTATTTGATTTTTTGATGTTTGCTATCCTTATTGGGGTAAGGTGGAATCTCATACTTGTTTTAATTTGCATTTCTCTGATGATTAGGGATGATGAACATTTTCTTAAGTGTCTGTTTGCCATTTCTATTTCTTCCTCTGTGAACTGCCTGTTCAGCTCTTTGCCCCATTTTGTGAGTGGGGTGTTTGACTTCTTACTGTTTAGATTTTTGAGTTCTTTGTAGATTCTAGAGATTAGGTCTCTATCAGTTGGATACCCTGCAAATATTTTCTCCCATTCTGTGGGTGATCTATTGGCTTTGCTTATTGTATGCTTGTCTATAAAGAAACTCTTCAGCTTCATGTGATCCCATTGGTTGAGTGACGGTTTAAGTTCATGAGCTACTGGGGTTTTGTTCAGGAAGTGTTTTTCCATTCCTATATCATGGAAAGTACTTCCTAAATTTTCTTCCAGTAGTATACAAGTTTCTTGTCTTATATTGAGATCTTTGATCCACTTGGACTTGAGTGTAGTGCATGGTGAAATGTGTGGATCAAGTTTCAGGTTCCTGCATATGGTTTATCCAGTTTGTCCAGCACCATTTGTTGAAGACGCTGTCTTTTTTCCAACCTATGTTGTTTGGGCCTTTATCGAATATCAAGTAGCTATAGTTGCTTGACCCAAAGTCTGGGTCCTCAAGTCTATTCAATTGATCTATACTCCTGTTTTTATGCCAGTACCATGCTGTTTTTATTACTATGGCTTTGTCGTATAGCTTTAGATCAGGTATTTCTTATCTAATCCTTCCAATTTCTTATCTATTAGTTCTAGTTTAGTCATGGCAGCATCCACACAATTGTCGGCCCTTTGTTGCTTTCCTACAAGTTCTACCAGTAGGTTGGTCAGGGTTGCATTGCTCATAGCTTCAATTTGGTGTTCTGGTCCTATTGGTTCTTCTATGTTTTGGTTAGATGTATTCATTGTGGGACTGGGTGATCTAATTGGATTTTCTTGCATTTGATTTTTCATGTTATTTCTTTTGCGCTGTGTTCTGCCCATGACAGTGTATGGGCAGGTAGGTGGGTGTATCAGCCTGGGCTCAAGAACAATGGGAATCTTATGCAGCCTGGGGCAGTTGCCCAGCAGCCTGGGCTTTGGCTCTCACTTGCCAAAGCCGCCTATCTACTGCCTGGTAGGGGCGCCAAAGTTGCCTGAGTTCTCAAGCGGTAATGTGCCAAAGCTTCCTGCATTCAAACTAGGAGTGGCACTGAGTTACCAAGCACTGAAGCAGCCCGAACTCTGGCTGGGAACCGGAAGCAGACTGTGCTCACCCGCCGCAGGACAATGGCAGCCGGCAGGCATGGCAGACAGGTAGGGGATGGCACCTGAGCTGGCGCAAGTGAGAGACACAGTCTGAGCTTGCGTGGCACCTGCTGTGGGACTGGCCTTGCTCAGTAAGTGGGCAAGTGGACGAGAGTGCGGAGCAGTCTAAGCTTCCGCACGCAGGGAACAATCTGCGCGCCGTGGCAGCAGTGGCGGCCGGTGCAGCAGCAGCGGCAGCGGCGGTGCTGTGAACACGGCGGTTATTTGGGGTGAGAGGTGGCTACCCGCCTGTGAGGGGATCCGCGATTCCCTATTCCCCTGCCTCTGTGCCCTCCCAGATTTCTCTCCCCTAAAAACCACTATGTACCCTTAATATCTTGCCTTTCTTTCCCCAGGATTTGCAGCGCAGATAGGCGGTCACCATCTAGGCCGGAAGTCCCATTTCCTTCTTTTTACGTGCAAATAATATTCAATTTTATATTCATATGATATATCAGTATGATCTCACAATTTAGTTGTCCACCAATGGACAATTTGGTTGTGTCTATATTTTGGCCACTGTGAATAATGCTGCAGTCATCATCTGAGTACAGATATTTTTAAAGATGGTGATTTTTACCCTTTTAAGTATATGCCCGGAAGATGGAATGTTGATTCAGATATTCAAATGATACTTCTAAGTTCTGTATTAATTTCCATAGTTTTTTTTTTAATTTAAATATTTGTATCCATTTATTTGCAAACAGAGAGATAGAAGGGAGACACAATGGGCATTCCAGGGCCTCCAGACACTGAAAATGAACTTCAGATTCATGTGCCACTTTGTGCATCTGGATTTCTGTGGGCACTGGGAGATCAAACCCAGGTTGTTAGTCTTTGCAGACAAATGCTTTAACTGATGAGCCATCTCCCCAGCCCAATCTATGCTGCTTTTGGCCATGGGTATAGATAACTAAATTCTCACCAATGGAGGACAAAGGTTAGCAACTGTGGTTTCTTTTTCTTCACATCTTCTCTACTTCTTATCTTTAGTCTCAACTTTTTATGGCTGGTCATCCTACCATACAGGAATTGTGATTTCATTTTGCCTTCACATTCCCTGGTGATTATTAATATTGAGCATGTCTTCATGTTACCATTGGTTATATGCTTTTCTGTCTTCCTGAGAGGATGTCCTTTAAGATAATTTTTCACATTTTTAAATCTATTTTCATTATGCTATTTGAGATCCTACTTTTGAGTCATGTATTATATTAAAAGTTCAATATTAATTCTCAGACATGTACTTCATAAATATTTTATATTGTGGTAGTTTGAATGTATGTCCTGCATTGACTCAGGTATTTATTAAAATTAAACTTTTAACTTGGATCTCCATCCCCCTGGCTAGAGAAGGTATCATTGGAGCAGATCTGAATTCCAGCCCAAAGGTGTAGATCGCAGTTTGAACTCTGGAGCCCTGCTTGCTACCTGATTTTATGCTTGCTGCTTTTTGGTGTTTGCTGGATGCTGGTGGTTTCTCTCTCTTATTGGTTTTATTAGTGGGAACCAGCTTCTTCCACCATTCTCGGAACTTCCCTTGAATCTCTAAACTGAAATAAACTCCTTCCTCTCATAAACTATCTCTGTTTGTATGTTTGTCCCAGCAATGTGAAGCTGTCTACATCTATAAGTCTGTATACTGCCTTTACATTTTATTGTTTACTGTTTGCATGCAGGGCTTTAAATGCTTTGTAGTGTATTTGTGTAGTTTTGATATTTGTTGTCTGAATGTTTGGTGAAATGCTCAAAAAATTATTGCCAACACTTATTTTAAAGAGATTTCTCTGTCATTTTCTTTCTGTTTTTTTTTAATATTTTCTTTATTTGAGAGTTAGAAACAATGAAAGGAAGAGGAAGATATATTCAGAGAGAGAGAGAGAGAGAGGGGGGGGGGGGAAATGGGCATGCCAAGCCTTCTACCACCGCAAATGAACTCCAGATGCATGAACCACCTTGTGCATCTGGCTTACATGGGTCTTGGGGAATTGAACCTGGGTCCTTTGGCTTTGCAGGCAAATGCCTTAATCACTAAGCCGTTTTCCCAGCCCTCTTTCTTTTTTGTGTGTGTTTTTTTGCTGTTTGTTTTGTTTTTGTTTTTCAAGGTAGGGTCTCACTCTTGCCCAGGCTGACCTGGTACTCACTATGTTATCTCAGGGTGCCCTCGAACTCTCAGTGATCCTCCTATCTCTACCTCCATAGTGCTGGGACTAAAGGCCTGCACCACCATGCCCAGCTCCTCTTTCTGTTTTTTGAATACACTTCTCTCTCTCTCTCTCTCTCTCTCTCTCTCTCTCTCTCTCTCTCTTTGTGTGGGTGTATACACATATTCATTTTTGTGTGGGCACACATGTGATAGTGGGGGACGTGTACCTGTGAATGCATATGGAGGTCAAAGGTTGACATCAAGTGTTTTCTTTGATAACTCTTGACCTTATTTTGTGAGTCAGGGTCAGTAACTAAACTTAGAACTCACTGATTTGACAAGACTAGTTAGCCAGCAAGCCCCACTGATAATGCCTATGTTTGCCTCCTGAGCTTATAGGTGTATACCAGCACACCCTGGTTTACCCCTTGGTTCTGGGGATCTGAATCCAAGTACTTGTGCTTGTGCATCAAGCATTTTACCAACTGAGCCATCTACCCAGCCTTGTTGAATTTTCTCAAAGGAATTTGATACCTTCTGGTTGTATTTAAGGTAATTTTCCATTTTGAAAATAAACCTTTATGTGGTATAAAATAGTAGTCCTACCTCATTCCTTTCATGTAGATATTTGGAAAACAGTTTTGAAACTTTTCATTGTAGATACTTATGGTATCTCAACTTATATTCATGGTAGATACTATTCTATTCCCATTGTGCCTTGCTTGCACCATTATTGAAAATGTGAAGACTGTACATTTAAATTTTAGATAGTTTGTTTCTGGGCTTCCAATTATTTTTTATTAGTTATGTATATAGTGTGTATACAGCCATGATGGTACCATCGTTAGCCTTTTCCCTGTCATCCCCTCCACCCTGATTGCGGATGTTGCATTGTGCAGGTGGCGGGCATTCAATTTTTAAAAGTGTTTTTATACTTTGTTTTTGACTTTCATGTGTCTGTTTTATGTCAGCATCATGGTAGTTAGATTACTGTAACTGTCATATAGGATTTAACCAAGAATTGTTATTCTGTACATTTTACTTGTCTTTCTCAGAATGGTCTTGGTTATTCATGGACTTTTTTGATTCATTGAAAATTGTTTCTTCTTTTTCTATGAAGAATTCCATTCAAATTTTGGTAAGAATTATGTCAAATTCACATAATACTGTTGCTGTTATGGATATTTTAACAATGGTAAGTTTGCTCATGAAAGCAAGATATTATGCCATTTATTTTCTTCTCAAATTTCTTCCAACAATTCCTCTTAATTTTCAATGTATAAATATCTCACTTCTTTGGTTAAATTTATTCCTATGTAATGTTTTGGTCATTGTCATTATAAATGGATTCTTAGGTTCTGTTTTTAATATATAATTATTTAGTGACAGTGTTGATTTTGAGTCCCAAAAATTTACCTAGTTAATGTGTAACATTACTAGATTCATGTATTTAATGGACTAATTTATTATTTCTAGTGTGATAGAACTTTAGCTATTGCCTGCTGTTTCTGTTTCTGTTTGCATGAAATATCCTTTTCTTTTCCTTCATTTTCAAGTAATAACTATTCTTAGTTATTCTGAGTCATTTGTAGGCAAAATATTATTGGATTTTGTGTTTTCACACATAAGAATTTTGTTGGTATATACTAGTTGTATAAAATAACATCCTTCATGTATTTTTTCAGGCAGTCTTCTTTTTAACACACACACACACATATATACATACACACACACACACACACACACACACACACACACATATATATATATATATATATATATATATATATATATATATATATATATGTATGTATGTATGGAGAGAGAGAGAGAGAGAGCTTCTATACTTACAGACAAGAAACCATGCTATTTCCCTCCCTTTCCTGCCCCTCCCCTCCCCACTTTCTCCTTCATAACTCTGCTCTCTGACATACCCTCCCTCTCTCCATTAGTCTCTCTTTTAATTTGATGTCATCATCTTTTTCTCCTATTATGAGGGTCTTGTGTGGGTATTGATAGGCACTGCGAGGTCTTGGATATCGAGGCCAAATTCTGTCCGGACAGTTGTATGTAAGGAGTGGTACCCTTCCTTTGGCTATTACATTCTTTCTGCCCCTCTTACACAATTGATCCTGAGCCTTGGAGGGTGTGAGATGTTTCAGTGCTGGACACTCCTCTGTCCCTTCTTCTCAGTACTATGAGAATAGGATGAGTATGAAAAGGGAAGCTTCCCTAACCAGAAGTGAGAGTAGCATTAAGATATGAGTATGAACATTAAGTGTAATGCTTTCAGGACAATTTGGTGAGAGTAATATATGGATTCTTCCAGACAGGAGCAGGCTTTATACCCCTAGGGCTCAAGACCTCCCATGCCATAGGCTTTTGATTAGGTTTTCAGTACCATGCATATATTCCCTCCCATAGAGTGGGACTTCAGTCCAATTAGAGAGCAGTTGTATTCCCCAAGAGCAGACATGCCACTATTGCACTCGTTTAGTTGCTTGGCTTGTCAGGCCATACTTGAGTATTCCAATATCCACTGTTTTCACTGCTGATGACTTCTGTCTCCCATAAGACTGCATACAGTGCAGCTTTTTCCAGCTCTCAGTTGGCTGGGCTACAGAGAGATTTTCTGCTCAGCACCAATTTGATTTCTCAGTGACTTTGCCTCCCAAACATGTGAAGTCTTCAGCAACAGGGTCTTACCATTGCTTTCTCATGGGGAACCAAGGGCCTAAGCAATAGCCTGTAATGTTTTGGAGGCAACAAAGACTTCCCTAGCCAATGACTCATTGGAAGGTATTCTATCCCAAGCACTAAAAATTTTCTACTAACAAACTGTGGCTTCTGGATGTGACATTATTTAAGAAACTAGATTTTCATATGTCATATTCAGAATATCTTTAATTTTGATTGACCCTCCCCCTCCACCTTTCTTTTATACAAATCTTCCCCTGACCTCACTTAGGCCTTTCCTCTCCATGTAATCTTTTCTTCTACTTGCATATATACAATACCATCCTCTTAAGACCTTCTCTCTCCTCCCTCTGTTATAGCATTTTTGTACCTTATGAGACTCTGCTACTGATTTTTGGTTCCAGCTAACACAAAATCTATACATTTGTAACTAGGATCCACATTTAAGAGAGAACATGTGATGTTTGGCTTTCTGGGCCTGGGTTACCTCACTTACTATCATCCTTTTCCTTGCTAATTTCATAATTGCATTTTTCTTCACCTCTGAATAGAACTCCATTATGTAAATGTACCACATCTTTATTATCTATTAATCTGTAGAGGGACATCTAGGCTGGTTCCATTTCTTAGCTATTGTGAACAGAGCAGCAATAAACATGGTTGTGCAAGTATCTCTAAGGTAGTGAGAAGAGCCATTAGGATATATGCCTAGGACTGCTATAGCTGGATCATATGGCAAATCTATTTTTAGCTGTCTCAATGTGATAGTTAAGGTGTTGTCAACTTGATCTGTTTAGTAATCCACGGGTTGCTTCTAGGAAGGATCGACTAAAGGAGGAAGTCTTTCCCCCAGGGTGAGCCCTTCCCCCAGAATGGGCAGCCCCTCCCAGAGGGGGACTTGATACAAGGAAGCTCTGTGTAAAAAGAGTCCCTTCCTTCCTTCCTTCCTTCCATTTGGCTGCAGGAGCTGCTCGCTACCTTCCAGCATGGATTGAAGACCAGTGCGGAAGAAAGACCGCATCAACTGAAGACCCCCGTAGATCGAAACCCAGCGGCACCTCAGGAAGCCTCCAGGCTTTCCAGCACCATCTGCAGTGCTGGGTCGGGACTGCTGAGGCATCTGGCGACGAGGACTGAGCAACTACCAGGTTCGGTGATTCTTGGGCCTGCAACTGCTATTGGACTACTGTAAGCTGATCCAATAAAACCCCTTTTAAAATAATTCATTCTAGCAGTTCTGTTCCTCTAGAGAACCCTGACTAATACACTCAAGAACCTCCACACTGATTTACACAATGGCTGTACCAGATTACATTCCCACCAACAGTGTAGAAGGGTTCCCTTTTACTGCATCCTCGCCAATATTTATTGTCATTTGTTTTCTTGATGGTAGCCCTTGTGATGGGAGAGAGATGGAATCCCAAGTTAGTTCTGATGGCTAAGGATATAAAACACTTGTTAGATGTTTATTTGGCACCTGTATTTCTCAGATGAGAACTCTCTATTTAGTTCCATAGGCCAGTTTTTGGTTGGTTTGTTTGATTTCTTTTTGTTCTGTTTTTTTTTTTTTAAGTTCTTTGTATATTCTTTATATTAATCCTCTGTCAGATATGTAGCTGGCAAAGATTTTCTCCCATTCTGTAGGTTGTCTCTTTGCTCTATTCAGAATGTTTTGCTGTACAAAAACTTTGTAATTTTATGAGATCCCAGTAATTGATTAGTGGTTTTATTTTCTGAGCAATTGGGGTTATATTCAGAAAGTCATTATATATGCCAGTATGTTGAAGGGATTCCCCTACCTTTTCCTCTAGCAATTTCAGAGTTTCAGGTCTAATATTAAAATCCCTGATCCACTTGGATTTGATTCTTGTGCATGGAGAAAGACAAGGATCTATTTTCATCTTTCTACATATAGATATCCAGTTTTCCCAGCACCCCTTGGTGAAGAAGCTGTATTTTCTCCAGTTAATATTTTTGGCATTTTTGTCAAAAATCAGATGGCTGTAGCTGCCTGGATTAACATCTGCTTCTTCTATTCTGTTCCATTGATCTACTGTCTGTTGTTTTGCCAATACAACACTGTTTTTCTTACTATGGCTTTGTAATACAGCTTAAAAACGTGTATGGTGATACCACCAGCCTTATTTTGTTGCTCAAAATCCTTTTGACTATTTGAGATTTTTTTGTGATTCTAAATGAAATTTAGGATTTCTTTTCTATTTCTGTGAAGAATGCCGTTGTAATTTTAATAGGCATTTCATTAAATGTGTAGACTGCTTTTGGTAAGATTGGCATTTTCACAATATTGATTCTTCCAATCCAAGAACATGGGATATGTTTCCATTTCCTTGTGTCTTCTGCAATTTCTCACTTGAGTGTTTTAAAGTTATCATTGTAGAGCCCCTTCACTTCCAATGTATGTTATTTTTTTTTTTGAGGAAATTGTGAATGGGAAAGATTCCCTGATTTCATTCTCTGCATATTTGTTGTTCATATATAGGAAAGCTACTGATTTCTGTGTATTCATTTTGTATCTTGCTATATTGCTAAAAGTATTTATCAGCTCTAGATGTTTGCTGGTAGAGTTCTTAGGGTCTTTTATGTATAGAATCATATCATCTGCAAATAGTGACAATTTGTTCTCTTCCTTTCCAATTTGTATCCTTTTTATGAGTTTCTCTTGCCTTATTGCTAAAGCTGAGATTTCAAGTTAAATAAATATTAAATAAAAGTGGGGACAGTGGACACCCTTGTTTTGTTCCTCAATGTAGTGGAAAAGCTTCGAGTTTTCAACATTTAGTATTTTGTTGGCTGTAGGTTTGTTATAAATAGCTTTTATTATGTTGAGATATGTTCCTTCTAGTCCTAGTTTCTGTAATACTTTCACCATGAAAGGATGTTGGATTTTGTCAAATGCCTTTTCTGCATCTATTGATATGATAATGTGATTTTTGTACTTCAGAACCTTTATATGATGTATTACATTTATTTATTTGTGTATGTTGTACCATCCCTGCATCCATGGGATAAAGCCAACTTAGTCAGGGTGAATAATCTTTTTGATATATTCTTGTATTCTGTTTCCCAATATTTTCTTCAGAATTTTTGCATGTATGTTCATGAGGGAGATTGGTCTATAAGTTTCTTTTCTTGTTCTGTCTTTGCCTGGTTTTGGCATGAGGATGATGCTGGCTTCATAGAAGGAGTTGGGTAGAATTCTTTCCTTTTCTATTTTATGGAAAAAGTTTGAGAAGCATTTGTGTTAGTTCTTCCATGAAGGTCTGGTAAAATTCACCATTTAATCCATCTGGACCTGGGATTTTTTTTAGTTTGGAGATTTTTTATAACTCTTTGTATCACTGTACTTGCTATAGGTCTATTTAAATGGTTTCTCTCATCTTGATTTAAGTTGGGTAGGTCATATGAATCAAGGAAATCATCCATATCTTTCAGATTTTCAAACTTAGAGGCATATATATTTTAAAGTATGTCCTTATAATTGTCTGAATTTCTTTGGTATCTGTTGCAATGGTGCATTTTCATCTCTAATTTTATTAATTGCTTTCTCTTCTCTCTTTCTTCTGGTCAAATTTTCTAAGGGTTTATCAATCTTGTTTATTCTTTAAAAGAATCAACTCTTTGTTTCATTGACTTTACTTTTTGGTTTCTATTTCATTAATTCTTTTTCCCTAATCTTTATGATTTCTTCTGATCTACTGATTTTTGCTTTGCCTTGTTCTTCTTTTTCCAAGGCTTTATGGTGGAGCATTAAATTATTCATTTGTAAACTCTCTAATTTCTTTTTTTTCTCAATTTTTATTAATATTTTCCATGATTATAACAAATATCCCATGGTAGTACCCTCCCCCCCACTTTCCCCTTTGAAATTCCATTCTCCATCATATCCCCTAACCATCTGAATCTTTCTACTTACATATATACAATACCAACCTAATAAATGCCCTCCTCCCTTTCTTTCTCTTCCCTTTCTATCTCCTTTTTAACTTACTAGCCTCTGCTACTGAGCTTTTCCCTTCTTGCACAGAAGCCCAATCCTCTGTAGCTAAGATCCACATATGAGGGAGAACATGTGGCGCTTGGCTTTCTGGGCCTGGGTTACCTCACTTAGTATAACCCTTTCCAGATCCATCCAATTTCCTGCAAATTTCATAACTTCATTTTTCTTCACCGCTGAGTAAAACTCCATTGTATAAATGTTCCATATCTTCATTATCCACTCATCAGTTGAGGGACATCTAGGCTGTTCCATTTCCCAGCTATTATGAATTGAGCAGCAATAAACATGGTTGAGCACGTACTTCTAAGCAAATGAGAGGAGTCCTTAGGATATATGCCTAGGAGTGCTATAGCTGGGTCATATGTTAGATCAATCTTTAGCTGCTTTAGGAACCTCCACACTGACTTCCACAATGGCTGGACCAGATTGCATTCCCACCAACAGTGTACAAGGGATCCTCTTTTTCCACATCCCCGTCAACATTTATGATCATTTGTTTTCATGATGGTAGCCAATTTGACAGGAGTGAGATGGAATCTCAATGTAGTTTTAATCTGCATTTCCCTGATGACTAGTGACATAGAACATTTTTTTAGATGCTTATATGCCGTTCGTATTTCTTCCTTTGAGCATTCTCTATTTAGCTCCATAGCCCATTTTTTGATTGGCTTGTGTGATTCCTTATTATTTATCTTCTTGAGTTCTTTGTATAACCTAGATATAATCCTCTATCAGATATATAGCTGGTGAAGATTTTTTCCCATTCTGTAGGTTGCCTCTTTGCTTTCTTCACCATGTCCTTTGCAGTGCAAAATCTTTGTAATTTTATGAGGTCCCACTGGTTAATCTGTGGTTTTATTGCCTGAGCAATTGGGGTTATATTCAGAAAGTCTTTGCCAAGACCAATATGTTGAAGGGTTTCCCCTACTTTTTCCTCCAGCAGTTTCAGAGTTTCAGGTCTGATGTTAAGGTCTTTAATCCATTTGGACTTAATTCTTGTGCATGGAGAGAGAGAATAATCTATTTTCATCCTTCTACAGATATATATATCCAGTTTTCCCAACACCATTTGCTGAAGAGGCTGTCTTTTCTCCACTGAGTATTTTTGGCATTTTTACCGAATATCAGGTGGCTATAGCTACCTGGACTTACATATGGGTCCTCTATTCTGTTCCATTGATCTACAAGTCTGCTTTTGTACCAGTACCATGCTGTTTTTGTTACTATGGCTCTCTAGTATAGGTTAAAATCAGGTATGGTGATACCACCCGCCTTATTTTTGTTGCTCAGTATTATTTTAGATATTTGAGGTTTTTTGTGATTCCAAATGAATTTTTGGATTGTTTTTTCTATTTCCATGAAGAATGCCTTTGGAATTTTGATGGGGATTGCATTAAATGTGTAGATTGCTTTTGGTAAGATTGCCATTTTCACAATATTGATTCTTCCAATCCAGGAACAAGGGATGTTTTTCCACTTCCTAGTGTCTTCTGCAATTTCTCGCTTGAGTGTTTTAATGTTCTCATTGTAGAGATTCTTTACTTCCTTTGTCAGGTTTATTCTAAGGTACTTTATATATATATTTTTTTTGATGCAATTGTGAATGGGAGTGATTCTCTGATTTCATCCTCTGTGTGTTTGTTGTTAGCATATATGAAGGCTACTGATTTCTGTGTATTTAATTTATATCCTGCTGCATGACTGTAGGTTTTTATCAGCTCTAACAGTTTGCTAGTAGAGTCTTTAGGGTCCTTTATATATAGAATCATGTCATCTGAAATAATGATAACTTGACCTCTTCCTTTCCAATTTGTATCCCTTTTATGCATGTCTCTTGCCTTATTGCCATGGCTAAGACTTCCAGAACTATATTAAATAAAAGTGGGGACAGTGGGCACCCTTGTCTTGTTCCTGATTTTAGTGGAAAAGCTTCCAGTTTTTCCCCATTTAGTAATATGTTAGCTGCAGGCTTATCATAAATAGCCTTTATTATATTGAGATATGTTCCTTCTATTCCCAGTCTCTGTAGGACTTTTATCATGAAGGGATGTTGGATTTTGTCGAATGCTTTTTCTGCGTCTAATGAGATGATCATGTGGTTTTTGTCCTTCAACCCATTTATATAATGTATAACATTTATAGATTTGTGTATGTTGAACCATCCCTGCATCTGTCGAATAAAGCCTACTTGGTCCAGGTGAATGATCTTTCTGATATATTCTTGTATTCTGTTTGCCAATATTTTGTTGAGAATTTTTGCATCTATGTTCATGACGGAGATTGGTCTGTAATTTTCTTTTTTTTGTTCTATCTTTGCCTGGTTTTGGTATTAGGGTGATGCTGGCTTCATAGAAGGAGTTTGGTAGAATTCCTTCTTTTTCTATTTCATGGAAGAGCTTCAGAAGCAATGGTTTTAGCTCTTCCTTGAAGGTCTGGTAAAATTCAGCAGTGAATCCTTCTGAGCCTGGGCTTCTTTTAGTTGGGAGATTTTTGATAACTGTTAGGATCTCCCTGCTTGTTATAGGTCTATTTAAGTGATTAATCTCATCTTGATTTAATTTCGGTAGGTCATATAAATCAAGGATATCATCCACTTCTTTCCGATTTTCATACTTAGTGGAGTATATGCTTTTAAAATATATCCCTATGATTTTTTGAATTTCTCTGGCATCTGTTGTGATGTTACCTTTTTCATCTCTAATTTTATTAATTTGTGTCTCTTCTCTCTTTCTTTTGGTCAGATTTGCTAAGGGTTTATCAATCTTGATTATCCTTTCAAAGAACAAGTTCTTTGTTTCATTAATTCTTTGGATTTTTTTTTTTTGGTTTCTATTTCATTAATTTCTGCCCTAATATTTATTATTTCTTCCCATCTACTGATTTTTGGTTTGCCGTGTTCTTCTTTTTCCAAGGCTTTAAGGTGAAGCATTAGGTCACTTACTTGCGACCTTTCTAATTTCTTAATATAGGCACTTAAAGCTATAAACGTACCTCTTAGAACTGCCTTCATTGTGTCCCAGAGATTTTGGTATGTTGTGTTCTCATTATTGTTTGACTCTATAAATTTTTTGATTTCCTACCTGATTTCTTCATTGACCCATTCATCATTTAGTAGTGTACTGTTTAGTTTCCATGATTTTGTTTTCTCTATAGATTTTCTTGCTATTGATTTGTTGTTTGATTCCATTGTGGTCAGATAGAATGCAAGGAATTATTTCAATTTTCCTGAATTTGTTAAGATTTGCTTTGTGTCCTAATATATGGTCTATTTTAGAGAATGTTCCGTGTGCTGCTGAAAAGAATGTATATTCTGCAGCATTTGGATGAAATATCCTGTATATATCTGTTAGGTCCATTCCTTCTATGGCCTCATTTAGTCCAGATGCCTCTGTTTATTTTTTCCCGGGATGACCTGTCAATTGATGAGAGTGGGGTGTTAATGTCACCCACTACCACTGTGTTTGGTGTGATCTGTGACCTTAGTTCTAACAGTGTTTGTTTGATGAATTTGGGAGCCCCCATGTTAAGTGCATATATGTTTAGGATTGTAATGTCCTCCTGTTGGAGTGTGCCCTTAATCAATATAAAGTGACCTTCCTTATCTTTCTTTACTAACGTTGGACTGAAGTCTGCCTTGTCAGGTATTAGGATAGCAACCCCTGCTTGTTTTCTGGGTCCATTTGCTTGAAACACCGTTTTCCAACCTTTCACCCTAAGATAATGTCCATCCTTTGTAGAAAGGTTAGTTTCTTGGAGACAGCATGTTGTAGGATCCTGCTTTTTAACCCAGTCTGCATACCTATGTCTTTTGGTTGGGGCATTGAGGACGTTGATATAAAGAGATATTATTGAATTGTGTGTATTTATGCTTGCCTTTTTGTGTGTGTGTGTGTGTGTGTGTGGTTCTGGTTCTACCTTTGCTCTCTTCTGTTAAGTAGTGTTTGAGTATTGCTCTTTGTTTTCCAGGTTCCTTATATCTGTATTTTTCCTTCTCTTCGGCATGGAGGATTCATTCAAGTATTTTCCGTAGAGCTGGTTTTGTCTTCAAATACTCCTTTAGCCTGCTTTTGTCATGGAATGACCTTATTTCTCCATCTATATGAATGGATAGTTTTGCAGGATAAAGTAACTGTCGTTGACAATTGTTATCTTTCAGAATTTGGAATACATCACTCCAAGCCCATCTGGCTTTGAAAGTTTGTGTTGAGTAATCTGCTGTGATCCTGATGGGCTTGCCTTTGTAGGTAACGATTTTTCTCTCTAACTGCTTTCAATATTTTTTCTTTGGATTGTGTGTTTGGTAGTTTGATTATAATATGGCAAGGAGAGGTTCTTTCCAGGTTTTGTCTGGCTGGTGTTCTAGAGGCTTCCTGTATCTGCACTAGCACCTCTTTCCCAATTTGGGGAAGTTTTCTTCTATGATTTTGTTGAAGATGCCTACTATGCCTTTGGAGTGAAATTCTTCTCCTTCTACTATGCCCTGAATTCTTATGTTTGATCTTTTCATAGTGTCCCGAATATCTTGAAATTCCCATTCATACTTTTCTATTAGTTTGTCTTTTTCTTCGTTGGATTATATTAGATCTGCCACCTGGTCTTCTAGCTTATTTATTGTGTCCTCTCCTTCATCTATTTTACTGGTGAGATTTTCTACAGAGTTTTTTATTTCATTAACTGTGTTCTTCATTGCTAGTAATTCTGACTGGCTTTTCTTTATTATTTCTATTTCCTTATTTATGTCTAGTATTGACTTCTTTATTTCATTAAATTGGTGTTCTGTGTCTTCTTTGATTCCTTTGATTTCCTCTTTGATTCCTTTGATTTCTTCTTTGAGTTCATTGAACATATTTACAATCATTCTTTTGAAATCTTTCTCAGGCATTTTCTCTAACTCGTTCTCAGTGGAGGTCATTTCTGATGCATTGATACTTTTTGGTGGATTTATATTGCCTTGGTTTTTGGTGTTTCTTGTGTTATAATGTATGTATTTTGGCATCTTGGATTAAGTTACTGCTTAGATTTTCCAGTTAGCTGGGAAGTCTTAGCTGTATCAATTGATCTGATGTTGCATATCTTCAATGTAGGAGATTAAGATGTTCGGTGTGGCTCTTAACACTCTCAGAGTATCTAGACAAGTGTTCCTAGGGGTTGAGTTTGCCTGCTATGGGAGTACTCAAGTAGGTTGAGTGGAATGAAATACAGGTAGATTCTAAAATTTAACTAAACCCTGTACACATTCAGTCAAAAACAGCACCGAGTATTTATGCAAGAGTAGGTATTATAAGAACCATTTCCTCTAGCAACAATGAGGTTAAGATTTATGGTCTGCTGAGGGATCCAAGTCAGCTTGTGAGCAAGTGAGACCCTTCTCTGGTTCAATCCCAGTTACCTTTCTGGCTGTTTTTGGTCTGACGCAAGTTGCTGGCTGGGACTTTGGGCCACTGTTCTGTTTTCTGGAACTGGGCACTGGCTTTTCCTGCGGGGCAAACCAAGCCTGGCAACTGTGGCCCTGCAGATTGGCACCCCTGCTGCTGGATTCACTACTGCTGCTGCTGCAGCTGCCACTGCTGGTTCTGCCACCGCTGATCCGCTGGAGCTGCCGCTGCTGGATCCGCCACCACTGTAGCCGGTGCCGGAGCCACTGATGTTGTTGTTGGAGCCGGAGTCACGGCTTCCACCACCGCTTCCGCTGCCTGGAGCCCGAGCCGCCACTGCCAGAGCCTGAGCTGCCACTGCCGGAGCTGCTTCGGCCTGCCCGTGTGGGCTCTGGATGCTCTGGATCTCTCCTACTTCTCTGCTGCTGTTTTAATTTCTTATACACCTCCCTTTTTCATAAAGGTGTGTATTTTGCTGGGTTTTCTTTGGCTTTTTCTCCCCTAGGCTGCTTTGGCGTGGTTCCTATGCTGCCATCTTGACCGGAAGTCCTCTCTGATTTCTTAATATAGGCAGTTAGAGCTATAAATTTCCCTCTTAGGATGGCCTTCATTGTGTCCCAAAGGATTTTGTATGTTGTATTATCATTTGATTCTATGAATTTATTGATTTCCTTTTTGATTTCTTCAATGACCCTTTGATCATTCAGTAGTGTACTGTTTAGTGTCCATCAATTTCTGTATTCTCTGTAGCTTTTCTTGTTGCTTATTTGCAGTTTAATCCCATTGTTGTCAGATAGAGTACAAGAGATTATTTCAATTTTTCTATATTTGTGGAGATTTGCATTGTGTCCTAATATATGGTCTACTTTAAAGAATCTTCCATGTGCTTCTGAGAAAAGTGTATATTCTGCAGCATTTGGATGGAATGTTCTGTAAATATCTGTTAGGTCCATATGTTCCATGACATCATTTATTTCAGATGTCTCTCTGTTTAGTTTTTGCCGGGATAACCTGTCCATTGATGAGAGTGGGGTATTGAATTTTCCCACTATAATTGCACTTGATGTTATCTGTGACCTTAAGTCTAATAGTGTTTGTTTTATGAAACTGGGAGCCCCTATGTTAGGTGCATGTATGTTTAGGCTTATAATGTCCTCTTGCTGTAGAGTTCCTTTAATCAGTATAAAATGACCTTCTTTATGTTTCCTCACCTAATGTTGGTTTGAAGTCTATTCTGTCAGATATTAGGATAGCAACCTCTGTTTGTTTCCTAGGCCCATTTGCTTGAAATTCTATTTTCCATCCTTTCACCCTAAAGCAGTGTCTATCTTTTACTGAGATATGAGTTTCCTGGAGGCAACAAATGGCAGGATCCTGCCTTTTAATCCAGTCTGCAAGCCTGTGTATTTTGGCTGGTGCATTGAGGCAATTCATATTAAGAGTTATTATTGACAGGTATTCATTTATTTTTGCCATTCTTCTTATTTTGTACTGTTTCCTGTTTTCCCTTTATTTGTTTCTTTTAACTGTTATTTGAGTGTGGTTTATTTTTTCCTATTTCCTCCTGTGTGTATTTTGCTTTCTCTTCAGCATTAAGAATTCCTTCAAGTATTTTCTGTAGAGCTGGTTTAGTGGTCATAAATTCCTTTACCCTGGTTTTGTTGTGGAATGTTCTTATTTCTCCATCAATTTGGTAGATAGCTTTGCAGGATAAAGTAATCTTGGTTGGCAGTTGTTATCTTTCAGAACTTGGAATACATCATTCCAAGCCCTTCTGGCTTTTAAAGTTTGTGTTGAGTAATCTGCAGTTATTCTCATTGACTTGGCTTTGTAGGTGACTTGTTTCTTCTCTCTAACTGCTTTCAATATATTTTCTTTGGTTTGTGTGTTTAGTAGTTTAATTATAACATGGCGAGGAGAGGTTCTTTCCAGATTTTGTCTGTTTGGTGTTCTAAAGGCTTCTTTTATCTGCATTGGCACTTCTTTCCCAATTTGGGGAAATTTTTCTTCTATGATTTTGTTGAAAATACCCAATTAAGCCTCTGAATTGAAATTCTTCTCCGCCTGTTATACCCTGAATTCTTATGTTTGATCTTTTCATCGTGTCCTGGATATCTTGAAATTCCCATTCATACCTTGCTATTAGCTTGTCTTTCTCTTTATTTGACTGTATTAGATCTGCCACTTGGTCTTCCAGTTTAGATATTCTGTTCTCTCCTTCATCCATTCTGTTGGTGAGATTTTCCATAGAGTTTTTTTTTTTTTTTTTTTTTCATTGACTGTATTCTTCAGAGCCAGGATTTCAGCCACGTTTTTCTTCAGTATTTCTATTTCCTTACTCATGTCTTATAATGACCTCTTTGTTTCATTAAGGTGGTTTCCTGTGTTCTCTTTCAGAAGTTTGTTTTCTTCTTTAATTCATTTGTTTTCTTCTTTGATTCCCTTCATTTGTTTTCTGACTTCTTTGAGCATAGATACCATCATTTTCTTGAAATCTTTGTCAGGAATTTCGTCTCATTGGTGATTACTTCTAGTGTATTTATAGTTTTTAGTTGGACTGTGTTGTCTGGATTCTGTGAGTTTCTTGTATTATATTGTAGAAACTTTTGCATCCTGCATTGATTTGACACTTGGGTTTTCTACTTATCTGCAGTGTTCCCAGACATGGTGATCCATTGCTGGAACCCACCAAACAGCCCTCGGGGGTGTGGGGAAGAAGGCGCAGAGTCAACGACACAGACTCCAGGAGTCAGATGAGAAGCTGAAAGCAGACTTGTTTATTGAAGAAAACAGACATCTCTATATACCCCTGCCCCACTTGCCATTTGTCCTTTCATATACCCCTTCCCCACTTCCCATTGTTTCTTTTGTTGTATGGCATTGTGTTGTCCCTTTTTCATTGGCTTGTTTCCTGTGTCAGCAGTGTCTGTGTGTTTAGGCAGGGTTTAGGTTGGCTTACAGGGGAAGTAGTAGTCACACATGTGCAGTAATCTCAGGTCCTCATCCCAGGCCCCCCCTGGCTATGCTTCTCCTACATTGATCCACCTCTGTATACCCTCAGGATATGAGCTCAAAGTGCCAGGTGTAGCTCTTGTCCCCCAATCGAGCCACAGAAGTCATCCTAGGTGTTGAGTTTGCTGGATAATCAAGAATTCTAGTGGACTGGATTCTAAGTTTCAACCAAGTAACATACAGAATCAATAAAAGCAGCCCAAAGTATGCAATTGTGGGGATTAAAACAAACAGATAGTCATATAAAGCCAAAATCCCTAAGGGTGTGTGTGGTTCAACTCCCTTAATCTTGTCAGCAGGGAGGTACAGATTTCTATTCTGAATTGGGTTCCAGATCAGCCTTGATCTGGATCAGACCCTGCCCCCAATAATGACAAAGCAAAAAGAAAAGGCCCTATATATATGAAAGCACCAAAGGCAACAATATTCAACCCCCAAATACAGGTTATTTGAAAATGGTAAAGCCAACCAAGAATATATACCCCATAACCCGCCCCGACAAGGAAAGAGATTAGCTCTTACAGGACTGTGTACCTGTTGTTTTGTTTTGTTTTGTTTTGTTTTTGTAAGTCAGCCTCATTACCTTTTGGGGTGGCTTCCAATCTCACAAATGCCCAGTGCACACCTGTGCAGCTGTACCTCTGATCTGCTCTGCTGCCTTTGCTGCTGCTGGGGGCTGAATACTGGAAGTTCAAGGTTCTGATGGTGGGGGGTGGGAGAGTTCAGACTGCTGGAGTTGCTCGTACTTTCACTAGCTCTTTAATTATCTCAGCTGTCTTTCCTTTATATTTCTTAACTTTTCAAGAAGGCTGGTGGGGTTGAAAAATCTGTTGCTTTGTCTCTGCTGCTGCCACCTGGCACATGTGGCATGCCTGGAAGGACTGTGCTGGGCAGGCAAGTGGACCACAGGCCATGATCACTTCAGTGGGACTCTGGCCGTTTTCCTCCATTCTGGTGGATCTTGGTCTCTCAGGCTTCTCTGCTATGTCTAAGAATAACCTATGCTCCTTCACTTTTCAGAAGAGGAGTGTATTTTGCTGGAGTTTTGTTTAAGTCCCTCCCTAGGCTATTTTGGCATGGCTCCTAAGCAGCCATCTTACCCAGAAGTCGCTTCATGTATTTTTATACATTTATGTAAAATGATATGGTCACATTCACTTCTGCCTAATTAGTTTGTGTTCTTTTTTTCCCACCTCACTGGTCTGTTCCCTTTTCCTCCTTCTATCTTCATATGCATTTTTTAAATCTAAATTATTCTTAGAGTAAACATGATATTTTTTTTTCTGGATTACATGGTGTATTTTGATTAGATAATTTAGTTCACTTATATTTAATTTTTAAAATTTTATTTATTTATTTGCAAGCAGAGAGAGAATGAGATAGAGAGAAGACAGATAGACAGAGATAGAATGGTCATGACAGTGCCTTTAGCCACTGCAAACAAACTCCAGACACATGTGCCCCTTGTGCATCTGGCTTACATTAGTACTGGGGAATTGAACCTTGGTCCTTTGGCTTTGAAGGCAAACACCTTAACCATTAAGCAATATCTCCAGCTCCATTTTGTTTTTATTGAAAGGTAAAAATTCATTGCTAAAGTTCTGTTAATTATTTTGTATTTATTTTGTGAATATTTGGTTTCTTTCTCTCATCTCACTGGGAAATTTAATGATTTTCAGTAGTGTGTTTTGATTGCTTTCCATTTTTTTTTAATTTTAGAGGGGGTAGTGTTAATTATCTGGTATAGTTTTCTGCTTTGTGTTTACCATAAAACTTATTTGAATCATATATTTTAAACCCACAGAAACTTAGCTTCACTTGCCAATCAAACCTTTAGACTTTTACTCCTTAGTGTGTTCTGTGCTGATATAACAGAGTTCTGAAACTGTATAATTTTCAAAGAAAAGAGATATGTTTATTATAAATCTAGAGCTCAGGAGATCTGGAGTTGTATTGCTCATATCTGCCAAGGGCTTACTTTCTGTGTCTTAACACGACAGAAGGCTCCATGCCATGTAGCAGAGTAACAGAGGGTCCTGAATTCCCTTGGTGTAACAATCCTGTCTACTTAATATTAAACCTAATCCCATGATTATATTAATCTATTTAAAGACAGTCATTGCTAACTCACCTCCATGTTATTTCCTTTCCTTTGTTTTGTGCTACAGTTTATTTATTTATTTATTTATTTATTTATTTATTTATTTATTTGTTGAGGTGGGATAGTTACAGGGTCTCATATAGCCCAGGATGGGCCTCAAGCTCATGTAGTTGAAGATGATCTTGGGCTCCTGATCTCTTGCTTCTCCGTTCTATATGCTGGGATTACAGGAGTGAGTTTCTATGCAGGAGCATTTTTAATCACCTGAAAACTGCACTAATTCTCAAGAGGATTAAATTTTTAGTACATAAACATTGGGGAGCACATTCAAGCAATAGAAACTCCCCCAATTTATGTTTTAATATTCCAGTTATTATCTGTTAGTATGGTGTATTCATTTATTATGTATTACAGCTAAAGTTTTTTTTTGAGGAACAATTTACCTTTATACTTTATACCCTATGTGGTGGTTTGATTGAGGTGTCCCCAACAAACTTAAGTGTTCTGAATGCTAAGTCCCCAACTGTAGCAACTTGAGAATTGGATCCTCCTGTATGTGATGTATTACTGGGGATGGGCTTATGGGTATGATAGCCACCTTCCCCTTGCCAGTATTTGACATACTCTCCTGCTGCTGTTGTCCACTTGATGTTGTACAGGAGATAATGTCCACACTCTGCTCATGCTATTGTTTTCCCCTGCCATCATGGAGGTTCCCCTTGAGTCTTTAAGCCAAAATAAACCCTTTCCTCCCATAAACTGTTTTTGGTTGGGTGCCTTCTGTAGCAACTCAAAACTCACTGTAACACCCTATATACATAATTTCAAAAACTATTTTAATTTAAGATAGATATAGGGTATATGTGTGTGAATAGGAATGCATAATCACCTCTTGCCACTATAAATAAGGTCCAGATACATATACCACCTTGTGAATCTTGCTTTAAGTTGATACTGGGGTATCAACCCTGAGCTGGCAGGTTTTGCAGGTTAATGGCTAAGACAGCTCCCCATCCTCTTATGTACATAGCTGACACAATACCATTACAGCTCCTGCATATTCTGAATTTGACTGTGTCTTAACTTTGACTACTGAATTTTATATATTCATATGTTTTCATGCTAGCAATGACATCCTTTGTTTCTGTTTCGATATCTCCTGTAAATATTCCTTGTAAAGCAAGTTTGAAAAACACAAATAAACAAGCATTTAGCTTTTCCTTGTCTGGACAAGATGTTATTTGTGCTTTTCAGAAGGACAGCTTTGACTACTTTCCCTTAGCAATTACTTTTTCTTGCAGCACTTTGAATTCATCATCCTCTCCTGCTTTGTGAGGTTTCTACTGAGAAATTTGCTCATAGTAGAAGCTGGGATTTGGCATTCAGTTTCACCTAAATAGCTCAGGCTATTTATTTCTTTTTTTTCTTTTTTTATTAATTAGTTTTGTATTCAGCAAATAGCCAGTTTGGTACCATTATCAGGCTCATCCGTGACCTACCTCCTCCCCTTGGCCCCTCCTTGTTGAGGTATATGGGTCATGCATTGTGGAGTTAGCCCACAGTTATGTGTAAGATAAATGTCTCTGCATATCATGACCCAACATGTGGCTCTGACATTCTTTCCACACCCTCTTCCGCAAAATTTCCCTGAGCCATGTTGGGTTCATGTTTGGTCTGCTTCAGTGATGAGGTGTTGGGGGCCTCTGAGGCTCAGCCCAGGCTATTTCTGTTGTGCCTAGTGCAGCTGGGGACTCATGAGTGGTGGAGCACATCTGCTGCTGAAGTCCAAGGAAACAATGATTGCACTCCTTCAGGATGCTGGCTCCTGGGTAGCTTCAACTATGGGTGGTGAGTCTGGTTGTCTAGTGGCTTGATGCATTGGCTGTTTGGTCATTTGGACGGGCAGACACAGCTAAGATAAGGCTCTTTACCTTGGAAGTCAAAGCACCAAATTAACTCTGGGGTCAAAGGACAGGGTGTAGCTCTGAAGGGAATGATGAAGGAATGGAATGGTTCTTTATCAAGTTTGTAGAGTTCAGTGTCAGCATGGCTTGGGGTTACAGTGCCACTAAACAAGATGGGTCCAGTAGGAATACACCCTCCTTGATGAAGAGATTCTATGTCTATTCTTTCACTGGTGGAGTTACAGAAGCTCAGTCCCTAGGATGTAGCAACAAAGTAACAGCTCAAGCCACACTTGGCAAAGCAGTTAACTTGCAAAGAGCTCAGCTGCACAAGATTAGGCAGCAACTTCAGCTAGCGTCAGTGCTCTTGAGGAATGTAGGTATTCCCAGTGGGGAAGACTGCTTGCAGGTGGCTGGTGGGGATGAAGTTGGCTTGGTAACTACTGTTTGTTTCCTACTATGTCCTCACAGTGCTTCCCTGATCAAGGCTAGATGAGAAAGTGGTAGAAACAGGGTGTTTTCTTCCTCTTGGGATGTGGCCAACTTCAGTTTTGAGCTCTTTCGGATTTCTGTGGCACTTTTGTGTACTTATTTTCATTGAAATTTTTATATTTATACATTGTTTGATGGCTCATGCAAGGAACATAGAAAAATAGGAACTTCTAGCTAGTGGTCTTGTTTATGTCTCTTTGGTTTGCATCTTAAAAGTGCATACAAAAGGGCTGGAGGGATAGCTTACCAGTTAAGGCATTTGCCTATAAAGCCAAAGGACCCAGGTTCAATTTCCCAAAACCTACGTTAGCCAGATGCACAAAGTTTGTTTGCAGTGGCTGGAGGCCCTGACATGCCGATTCTTTCTCTCTCTCTCGTCGCCTCTTTCTCTGTCAAATAAATAAATAAAAAATAAAAAAAGTTTTTAAAAAGTGCACACAAAAGGCTCATGTGTTGAAGTCTTGGTCCCCATTGATGGTATTAGGTGCTGGAGAAACGTGTATCCAATAAAGGAAATAGGGTGATTAGGAGTGTGTCCTTGAAGGAGATATTAGGAACTTTGATCTCTCTCTCTCTCTCTCTTTCTTCCTCTCTCTCTGTCTCTCTCCCTCCCCTGTTGCTCCCTTCTTCCCAGCCTTCATGAGGGGAGTGACTTTTCTCTGTCCCATGATCCTCACCATGATTTTTTGCCTTACCATAGGCCCCAAACAATGAGACCAAACATCCATGTACCAGAGATCTCTGAAATTGTGAGACAAAATAAATCTTTCCTGCTTTTACTTTGTTTAGCTTAGGTATTTTGTCATAGTGATGGAAAAATGAAAATCATACATTTCTGAGTTCTGATGTAATTTTAAATAAATTATTATTTTCCAATAATCTCCTAGTTTATAATTCAATTGAAATATACTGAGTATATAACTCATAACTTTCTAAGATTTCACTACAGTTCCCATTTCAAATTTATGATCTCAGTTGTCATTTATCATTATGGAAATTAGTGTGTTCTGTTCAGTTTATTAAGAATGTATTTTCCTTTCTATTCTAAATACAATAATTAACTCTCCAGTGTACACAAGCATATGAAGTCATTTTAAGATACTTTTAGTTTGGCTGGGCTCATTACTTCACAGTGTTAGTTACAGGAGAATCTCACTTTACATTACTGTAATATATCTAATTAGATTCACAAAAGCTTATAGCTTTCATGCCATTCCCTCATATAACTGTTACTAAATCCTTCAAAAATGCTTTACAGAAGTGTTCTGTGTGTATTTGATGCTACATGTGCTAACTACATTCATATAAGGAAATATTTTCATATGTAAAAAGGCAAGATCAATTAATAATGAAGTTAAAACAAATCTCTTTTCCATTTGCTTGTATTTACTTAAGTCATATGTTTGTACATTTTTTCTTACTATGTATATAAAAATAAAATGAAATAATCGTATTTCCCTGAGACTACTTCTTTAAAAATACTTAATATACTTATTTTTAACATGAGTTTATGTTTATGGAATATTACATAGCTAATACAAAGAACATCATATAGTCATAAACATGATCAATTTATACTACCACATATCTCCAAACACAATTTCCCCTTTTGTTTTAATTTGCTCAGAGTAATTTAGTTGTATAATGCTACTAGATCAAATGAATAGAAAATTATATATGATTTCATTTTTACCTTGAATCTCAAAGTCAGTTTCATAGAAGGAAAGAATACAGTGGGCATATGGATAGCATGGGGATTAGGGAGATGTTAGCCAAATGATACAAAATGAATCCAAAATTAAAAATACACTGGAAGAATAACTTCTGGAGATCTTCTGGGCACCATCATAATTCTAGCAGAAAGCAATGAATGCATACTTGATAACTGGGTAAAGAATATTTTAGGTGTTTTCCTTCAGAAAATTATATGAGGTAATAGATGTGCTGATTAGTCACTCAATAATGAAGGAAGGAAAGGAGAGGATTACAAAGTTTTAAAATATACACAATTTTTTATAGTGGAAAAAAAGGTGTATTTAAAATTAACCATCTGGATCCAGTTTAGATGATCCCAATTTTGTTGGCAACATCCAAAGCATCATAATCGGGAGCCAGCTGAACACAGGCCTTCTTCTCTCGATCATGCCTGATCAGGTGTTGACTTTGGCCACATCAATGTAATAGACTTTCTTCACAGCCTGTTTGATCTGATGCTTGTTAGCCTTGCCGTCTGCAATGAACACCAGGGTGTTATTGTCTTCTATCTTCTTCATGGCAGACTGGGTGATTAGGGGAAACTTGATGGTAGCATAGTGGTCAAGCTTGTTTCTCCTGGGGGCGCTCTTCTGAGGGTATTTAGGCTGCCTCCGGAGGCGCAGTGTCTTGGGTCGCCGAAAGGTGGGTGACATGCAGATCTTTTTCTTTTTGTGGCTGTGGACGCCTTTCAGCACAGCCTTCTTGGCTTTCAGATCCTTTGCTTTGGCTTCAGCTTTGGGAGGGGCAGGAGCTTCCTTCTTCGCTTTTGGGGCCATCTTGGTGAAAATGCAAGTTAGTTACCTTTTTCATTGATGTTATAAAATTCCTGACAAAAACAACTTAAGGAAGGAGTTTATTTTGATATAAAGTTCCAGATAATGTAGCCCATCATGGCTGCAGAACTATGAACCTATTGCATCTTGTATTCAAGAAGTAGAGAGAGGTGAATGCCACTGCTGAAACATACTTTCTAGCTTTGTATAGTCTAGTACCCCAACCCATGGACCAGTGTCACCCATCATTAGGATGGGTATTTTTTTTTCTTTAATTAACCTAATCTAGAAACTCCCTCTCAGTAAAGTTCAGAATATATATTTTTTTTTCATGGTGATTGCAAATCCCACCGAGTTTACAAGATTAACCATGACATACAGATTTTACTTTTTGGTAAGGCATCAGTCATACTTATCTAGAGTATATGATATTCTGTTTGTAATTTTATGAAAACATAGTAGATTTTCATTTTAGAAAATGTTGCTAACACTGAAAAAATTCATGGTATTTGAGTCATTAATAAAACAAACTTTTTTCAGCCACCTTTGAAAAGTAGTATTGCTATTATTATCATCATTATTATTTGAAGTCCATAGCATTCACATTTTGTGTAGTTCTAAGGTTTTGAAAAATACATATCACATGTATTCACCAATACATTATCATAGAGAATAATTTTGTTACCTTAAAAACACAATTTAGTTCACATATTCATTTCTTTTCACCTCTCTACAAGTCTCTGTCAATCAATGAGATCTTTTAATTTAGTGTTGCTTTTCCAAAATATAGTTTGAATCATATAGCATTGAGCTGGTTCAGATTGTCTTATTTCATCGAGAATAGTCATTTAACTTTTGTTGACTGAGAACACAATTCTTATTTATTATTGAATACTATCTGTTGTATGGCTATACCAAAGATTGTTTATCAATTCGTCTTTGAAAAAACAACTTGGTTACTTCTAGTGTTTAGCTGCTATAAAGATGCATGTGAAAGTTTGTGTGCTACGGCTTTTCCTTTTATTTAGGTAACTAGGGGTGTAGTTACTGATTGTAGAGTTACACTGTGTTATTATGCAACTGAAATCTAAATGATCTCCTTAATGAATTGTATTATTTCTCATCTTCAAAGCAGCACATGAGTTATTGGTCTGTATCTTTTCTAGAATCTGGTGGTCTGTTGTACATTTTCTTTTTTCTTTAATGTTAGCTGTATAGGTTCTGAGTAACATTACTGCCACCATACTGAGACATCAGTGCCATTACTGGTCCTGCAAATTCTAGTCAGTTTTTCTTTCACAATTTTTCCAGCAAGACTTCATGCATCATAACCATAAGGGTGGCATATGGAGCATGACAACTCAACCTTGATCCCAAGAATATGCTTGACTATTTGATAACAGTTTAAGGGAAGTCAGGTACATTCTGGGAAAGATGAAGCCACTTTTTCCTTCTGGGCTATATATGTGCCCCTCCTTCTGACCCAAATTGTAGGGAGGTTTTATTTATCTTTCTGCCTCCTGGGACCATAACTGGGCTAATAAGTCCTCCAGTAAATTATACTCTGTGTTATTCTGAATATGTCCACCTCTGTTTCTTTCTTTCTTTCTTTCTTTTTTTTTGTTATTTTATTTATTTGAGAGTGACAGGCAGAGAGAGAAAGAGGCGGAGATAGAGAGAGAGAATGGGCACGCCAGGGCCTCCAGCCACTGCAAACGAACTCCAGATGCGTGCACCCCCTTGTGCATCTGGCTAACGTGGGTCCTGGGGAATCGAGCGTCGAACCGGGGTCCTTAGGCTTCACAGGCAAGCGCTTAACCGCTAAGCCATCTCTCCAGCCCACCTCTGTTTCTTCACTCTCTTGCCACCATGGGACCAATTTTAATTCACTGTCTGGGTCTTTCTAGAAGCTTAGCTACTACAATAGGCATTTAGGTATATCTGGTTTGAATTTTACAAATGACATGATATTGTTTAACTTTTTCACATAGTGGTCATCTCTTGTAGTGAAGTAATTCTTCAGATCGTTTTTTTTTTTCATTTTTTGTATAAGAAAACAACTTATTGAGATGATATTTATTGAAATATGGTAGGTAATACATGTCAAATGTATATATCTTGTTGACTATCTGGGTTAATGTACAGGCATGAAAACATCCTCAAAGGCTGCAAGCATATCCATCTCCCCAAATTTCCTCTTCCCCTGTGTTATTATTATTACTCTTGATTTTTGTTTGTGTCAGCTTAATACAAACAGACAGCAAATTTTAAGTATACAATACAATACTCTTAACTGTGTGAACAATACTGTATAGTATGTCCCAAGATCTTTGTTTATCTTCTATAACTGCAACTCAGTATAATATAGTCATCACTTGCTCATTTCCCTTTTATCTTCTAGCTATCACAGTGTCACTCTCTCTCTAAGTGTAGAGTACTTTATATTTCACATAGAGATTTGTCCTTTTGTATCCACTTTATTTCACATAGTATGATGTCCTCCAACTCTGGCCAAGTTTTGAGAAATGACAAAACTTCCATTTCCATCATTTATATGGCTAAATCATATTCTTTCTATCTAGCATCTAATATCTAACTATAGGTGTCCATTAATAGACATAAATGTTGTTTCCTTATCTTGATTAATGAGATATTTCAATTAACATTGAAGATGGAATGTTGATTATATCTTTGACATACTTTTCATTGCCTTTCCATGTATCTCCAGAAGTGGGATTAAAGGACCAAATAGTGTTACTACCATAACATTTTTGAGGAATAGTCATAGTGTTTTCAGAAATGAGTATACCCATTTAAGTTCCCACCAATAACATAGCAAGGCACCCTTGTCTTTTTTTTTTTTTTTTTTTTGCAAGGGCAAGGAGCTTTATTTCAGGCTTAAGCTCGGTGTCTTGACTTCACCAACACAGTGGATCCATACAAGAGCCCCGAGTAGTGGGAGGGTAGGAGGGCAGGGTTTTTATAGGGATCTGAACATAGAAGAAGGGGATGGGTACATGATTGGTTGATTTAAAAGTGTCCTCTTCTGGTTGGGTTAGGATTTTGGCGGGCAAAGTTGGCGGGCTGGGTCTAGGGGAATTGAACTTATCTATGACTACAGGAATGTATGGTGTAATCAGTTTCCAGTGTTAAACCCACACTTACCAGAAAATTAAAAAAAAAAAAAAAAACTTAGATCTTGCCAGGAAACAGAAACTTAGGCCTACTGAGGACTCTGAAGCCTGTCATGGCGTCCATCTGGTTCCTGAGTCCTTCATTTCCCCCTTCTCTTTGTACCATGAGGAGCCAATCTTGGATCCCAATTGAATTAGTGAGTAGAGTCTAATGGTATATACTGTGATCTTAAAACCCTAAACTGTACTGTATTAATGTGTTCCCCAACAAAAGTAACTGATCTATTAATAATGCAAGATCCTATTGTGATTAGCAACAAAAATAAAAGTAATGGCCCTGATAAAGCAGATAGCAGAGTTGTCAACCATGGGGAATGACTGAACCGTGACTCAAACCATTCTCTATCAGCTTCGCTTTCTTTTCCAAATTCTCTCGTACCTTCACCATTGAGTCTCTAATTATACCTGAATGCTTGGTATAAAACTTTCTTCCCTTAAGGCCACACTTAGTCTCCCTTGCTGGAGGAACAATAAGTCCAATCCCCATCTATTCCGTAATACAACCTTAGCTGAAGAATCTACATTTTTCTCTAAGTGAGTAATTTCCATTGTGGCAGATAGTCCTCAGGTTCAGCCAGTGGATCTGCTGGTCGGATGTGGGTGGGTGTGATGAATCCAAGTGGCAATTCTGTCCATTTTAACAGTGGTAGGTGTGGTGAGGATGAAGATGGTAGGGTCCCTTCCAACGGGGTTCCAGGCTCTCCCAGATTATTTACATATTTTACATACTTTACATATTTACATATTTTATAATTGAAAATAACCCTTTGAACATCTCTATTTGTTTTTCTTTATTATCGAATTAAAACTATGGGGAAAAGATGTCTTAATGTTTGTTTCCCCTCTTGGAAAGCTCTTGTGTTACTTAATAGGCCATTCATATATGTAAGGTATTTTGTATCTTAGGTTTTACATTTCTCTCTGAGTGCTCAAGACCATGCAGATAGCCACATTTAATTAAGGATTAGTTTTGGAGGTCACTAATGGCTCTCCAAAGAGACTTTAGGGACACAGGAGTAGCCCTATAGCTTACTGGTGTCTTTTTTCTGTTAGGATGAGTCAGGGCCATGCTGGCCAAGTAGTTTTCCCTTCTTAGGGAAGTCAGGAGGACTGATTGCTCCTCAATTGTGACTCTCCTGTTTCAGACTATATACCAATTTTGTTTGGGTCTCCATATCCTCCCTGTTCAGGAAGACGGGTGACTTACCAGGGGGCCAGTGTAGAAGTGTCCCATCATCTCCAGTGGCCTCATGACCTGGGAGCACAGGCCAAAATATTGGCGCCTCTTGCTCTGATGATGCCAATTGGCTTTGGCTTCTATGTAGGTAATTAACACACTTAGAAAGGAAGTCGCACCAGCCTGGATGTATGTACATATACAGCACATTTGATTACTGAAATAGACTTAGTTAAAGAATGGCATAAGGCCTTGGTTTCCTGCCAGGAATAGATGGTAAGACCCTATTGCTGAAGATTCCACATACTTGGGCAGCAAGGCCACTGAGAAATTCTCCTGGAACTGAGCGGATAACCTCCTCCATGTAGACCAGCTGAGAGAAAGTTGGAGGAAGCCATTCTACATGTAGTTCAATGGGAGAAAGAGATAACACCAGTGAAGATACTCAACAGTGGACACTGCAAGCCTTATAATTGGCCAGCCAGGCCAAATGAGCCAATGGGTGCAATAGTGGCTTTTTTATTTATTTATGCTAATTCTATTGAATGGTCATCACTAGGTTTAATCACTTAGGTTTAAAAGTGATTTAATTTCAGTAATGATAACATCTTCCTGGGATATGTTGGCATAGCTTGCTTAAGCTCTATCAAATTTAAGTCATGGGCAAAACATAAAATTGTTCTATGTTAATAAAAATTTCTGTGGTATATAAAATCAATAGCTATCAAGTTTAAGCCAAAATCATTGGTTGCCAAGCAATGTTTTTTTCTTTCAAAAAGATTTATCAAGGGTTATATTAGAATTTAGCTAGCTGCTTTGGTTTAAAAAAAAAAAAAAACAAAAAAAAAAACAAAAAGGACCCTTGTCTTAACACCACCAGTGCTCCAGGGTTCAGGTCCTAGAATAGGGACAGGGATACATAAACAATGAAACTCACAATATTCAATTAGACATAGAGAAGTGAGGGAACCAGGAGCCTCTCTGGACCCCCTGGGATCAGAGAACATTGAATGTTCACCTACAGTGATTTTGTATTTAGTCTTAAGCATAAGCATGTATCACAATTAGCTTACATATGCATCCCAAATAATGACTTTGAAATGATACAGATTGTCTTGTGAGAACTTCCCTGATTTTATGGCCCATGGATTTAAAATAGGATTGTTTGCTAGGAATAGATTTGGCTAAGGGAAATAGAGCATGAAGACTATAAGTAAAATACAATCTATTTTATCGAATTTGCACAGGAGCAGCTGCATTGCTCAACTTTCATTAGTATGCATGTTTACTTTTGTACCATTATGCTTTATGACTGTGGTCTCCAACATTTGATAGGTAATTTTTAAATTTTTTATTCATTTACGTGTGTGTGTGTTTGTGTGTGTGTGTTTGTGTGTGTGTGTGTACACCAAAGGGCATCTTACAACTCATTGCAAACAAACATCATATTGTTGTGCCACATTTTGCATCTAGCTTCATGTGGGTACCAGAGAATTAAACCCAGGCCACAGGGTGTGAAAGCAAGAGCTTTTATTTTTAATTATTTTTAATAATTAGTTTTGTATTCAGCAAATACAGTCAGTTTGGTACCATTATTAGGTTCATCCTTGACTTACCCCCTCCCCATGGCCCCTCCTTCTTGAGGTATATGGGACATGCATTGTGGAGTTAGCCCACAGTTATGGGGAGGATAAATGACTCTGCATATCATGACCCAACATGTGGCTCTGACATTCTTTCCGCCCCCTCTTCTGCAAAATTGCCCTGAGCCATGTTGGGTTCATTATTGGTCTGCTTCACTGATGAGGTGTTGGGGGACTCTGGGTCTCTGGATCTCTGATTTTGTAGGAATTGATTTTTCTCTGTGTTGTTCTCCTTCACCCTTGTGGTGGTACCCGGTTCACCAGGAAAACAGCACCCTTGCTTGTTTTGCCAATTTTTCTTAGTTTCATCCGGGGCCCTTTTGAGGTATGATGGGGTGGTTCTCTCCTTAGGATCTACATCTATCTGAAAGAGAGAAGCAGATTCTCCAACGGAGAGTAAGTTAGCACCAGGACAAATGAGATAGCCGTTACTTTTTTATAGAGGATTTAATAGGTGTAGGCTTTCTTGTAGCCCATGATTGATGGTAGCTTGACAATGGAGAGTGGGCATATGTTTGAGTATGGTTCTGACTTGTTTTCCAGCTCCAGCTATGGGTCCCGTACCACTGAGGGGATCAGTTAGCCAAATCAAGAGCAGTTGGTCCCTACCATGGCTGTGTGCCACTATTGCACTTGTGTGGGCATCACAACAGGTTATTTGCTGCTAAGTAGGTTAGACCATAAGTTGCTTGTATTGATATTGGCTATTTTCCCCCAGTCGCCCATGTAGCACCTTCTGGCACTAGACACACTGACTGTCTGGGGACTGACTCTCTTCCAGCTTCCAGCCATGCCATTCCATTTTACGTGTCAACAACATAAGGTGTCTTCAGCAGTAGGGACAGAAAGAAAGCTGTCATTCTTTTTGGAAACCTTGTACATCTCTCTGATCAAAAGCTCATTGTGGATGATAGCCACATACTGGTACTGGGAGTTATAGGTCAGTGCCCACTAAGAAAAGGAAGAAAAAGACAACTAATACACAAGAGATTGATAGAAGAGAGAGAGAGAGACAGAGACAGTGAGACAGAGATAGAGGGAGGGAGGGAGAAGGAGAGGGAGGCAGGGAAGCTGTAGAAGATTAAGGTCAGTCTTCATCATACACTCTCCAGTGTCTTGTGGTTCAGGTGTTCCCTCTAAGGGCCTGTAGAAGTTTCAACCATTTGGTCTGCCTTTTAGGAAGTAGAATTTTATGGTACCATTGCCATTTGGGTCTAGATTTGTGTTTCCCACCCCTCCATTGCCCTCCCGTCCCTCCCCACCCATACTATTGCTAGTCCACGAGATTCTTGCTGGGTATGTAAGGCATCTTGGGTAGATTCAGGTTAGGTGCTATAGATGAGTGAGAGTATGTGGAAATTTTTTTTGAATGATTGGGTAAGTTCACTGAGAATGATCTGTTCCAGGTTCATTGTGTCATTTTTTTCTCACTGCTATCTAGAATTCCATTGTGTAGATATACCACATCTTAGTTATACATTCGTCTAGTGATGGACATCTGGGTTGCTTCCAGCTCTTAGCTATTACAAATTGAGCCACTACAAACATGGCTGAGCAAATCTCTCTGGCCTGTGGTTTGAAGGTTTTAGGGTAGATGCCCAGTAAGGGAATAA
Source organism: Dipus sagitta (assembly GCA_036346955.1). NCBI lineage: Eukaryota > Metazoa > Chordata > Mammalia > Rodentia > Dipodidae > Dipus > Dipus sagitta. The sequence continues at coordinate 76,755,250 of CM070776.1, forward strand.
CTCGGTCTGCTGGTATCTCTATAGTCTACTTTTCCAGGAGTCTCAGTATTGCTTTCCAAAGTGGTTGTACCATCTTACATTCCCACCAACAGTGGGTGAGTGTTCCTACTTCTCCACATCCTCGCCAGCATTTATTTTCATTTGATTTTTTGATATTTGCTATACTTACTGGGGTAAGGTGGAATCTCATAGTTGTTTTAATTTGCATTTCTCTGATGATTAGGGATGATGAACATTTTCTTAAGTGTGTGTTTGCCATTTGTATATCTTCCTCTGTGAACTCCCTGTTCAGCTCTTTGCCCCATTTTCTGAGTGGGGTGTTTGACTTTTTACTGTTTAGATTTTTGAGTTCTTTGTAGATTCTAGAGATTAGGCCTCTGTTAGTTGAATAACCCACAGATATTTTCTCCCATTCTGTGTGTAATATATTGGCTTTGCTTATTGTATGCTTGTCTGTAAAGAAATTCTTCAGCTTCATGTGATACCATTGGTTGTGTGACTGTTTAAGATTGTGAGCTACTGGGGTTTTGTTCAGGAAGTCTTTTTCCATTCCTATATCATGGAAAGTACTTTCTATATTTTCTTCCAGTAGTATTTGAGTTTCGGCTTTTATATTGAGGTCTTTGATCCGTTTGGACTTTAGTGTAGTGCATGGTGAAATTATATGTGGATCGAGTTTCAGTTCAGCTGAGAAGCCATCTGGTCCTGGACTCTTCTTTTGGGGGAGGTTTTTTATTACTTTTTCAATCTCCATGAGTGTGATGGGTTCATTGAAGAGATTAATCTGCTCTGAGTTTAGCTCTGATAGATGTTATGCATCAAGGAATTTATACATCTCCTCCACATTATCCAGTTTTGTGAATTAGAGGTTTTTGAAATAAGTCCTGATGATTCTCCCAATTTCACTTATCTCTGTTGTGATCTCTCCTTTTGCATTTTGAATTTTGTTAATTCGAAGCATCTCTTTTTTTTTTTTTTGCTTGATCAAATTGGCCAGGGGTTTGTCAATCTTGCTTATTTTTTCAAAGAACCAGCTCTTTGTTTTTACAGTTGTCTTATTTGTTTCCTTGGTTTCCAGTTCATTAATTTCTGCACTGATTTTAATGGTTTCTTTACCTCGGGAACTCTTTGGGTTGGATTTTTCTTGCTTTTCCAGTGCCTTTAGGTGGATGGTTAGGTTATTTATTTGGGATATCTCTGTAGTTTTAAAATATTTTTGTTTATTATTTATTTATTTATTTGAGAGTGATAGACAGAGAAAAAAAAGAGGGAGGGAGGGAGGGAGAGAGAGAGAGAGAGAGAGAGAGAGAGAGAGAGAGAGAGAGAGAGAGAGAATGGGCATGCTTCCAGCCACTGCAAACTAACTCCAGATGCATGTGCCCCCTTGTGCATCTGGCTAAAGTGGGTCCTGGGGAATCGAGCCTTGAACCAGGGTCGTTAGGCTTCACAGGCAAGCTCTTAACCACTAAGCCATCTCTCCAGCCCTATCTCTGTATTTTTTTAGGAAGGTATTGAATGCTATGAATTTTCCCCTGAGGACCACCTTCATTGTGTCCCATAAGTTTTGGTATGATGTGTTCTCATTGTCACTCAATTCTAGAAATTTTGCAATATCATTTTTTTTTATTTCATCCACTATCCATTTATTGTTTAAATGTGTGCTGTTCACTTTCCATGTGTATTGGCATTCTTGGTGGGTCTTTTGTTGTTGATTTCTAGCAATATAGCATTGTGATCTGATTTCATGCAGGGTAATGCGCCAAAGCTGCCTGTGCTCACACTAGGAGGGACACTGAGGCACCAAGCACTGAAGCAGCCCTAACTCTGGAGTGGAACATTGGGACCTGGAAGCAGTCTGTTCTCCCCTGCAACAGAACTATGGTGGATGGCCGGCATGGCAGACAGTTAGGGGGTGGTGCCTGAGCTGGTGCAAGCAACAGACACCGTCTGAGCTTGCATTGCAGTTTCTGTGGGCCTGGACTCACTGAACGTGTGGCAGCAGGAGCAGTAAGTGAATGAGTGGGTGGAGCAGTCTAAGCTTCCCCACGCAGGGATAGATCAGTGCGGCAGCACCGAGGATATGGTGGCTACTTGGGGGAAGGGGTGGGCTACCTGTCCACCCCCGAGGGAATCAGTGATTCCATGTTTTTCCCCCTCTGTGCCCTCCCAATGTCAATCTATTGGAGATTGCTCTCCCCAAAAGACCCAGTGAACCCTTAATGCCTTGCCTTTCTTTCCCTGGGGTCTGCGGTGCAGCTAGATGGTCGCCGTCTTGGCCAGAAGTCCTTAAAGCAAGAGCTTTAAGCCACTGTGCCACATTTCAACTTTCATATCTATTTCTAATAGAAATCATCTTAAATGGTATGAGGTAAAAAGATGTTTTTATATATAATTCCCTGAAAATTGGTTGCTAATCTATTTTTATTAGGTTAGTTTGTGGGGCGAACTTTAAAAAATTTGTTAGTGTGCAAAACAATGTTTTAAGGGGCTAGAGAGATGGTTCAGTGGCTAAAGGTGTTCAAGTGCCAAACCGGACAACATGGATTTGATTCCTCTATACCCACATAAAGTCAGATGTACAAAGTGGTGTAAGCATCTGGAGTTCATTTGCAGTTGAAGGAGGCCCTGGTATGGCCCTTTTTCTCCCTCTTTTTCTTCCTTCCTTCCTTCCTTCCTTCCTTCCTTCCTTCCTTCCTTCCTCTCTCCCTCTCTCTCTCTCTCTCTCTCTCTCTCTCTTTCTGTCCTTGCAAATAAACAAAATAATGCAAAATAATGTTTTAGGATATTTTTATTCATATATATTATTGCAAGTGTTTTATATTTATTTATTGCTCATTGTTTCTAAATTGCAAGAACATTCTATGTACTTTAGACCATATTTCCTTAATAGATGTCATTTCTAAATGTTTTATTATTTCACATTTTAATTGCTTCTTTCTTTTCCAGAAAGGTTTCAGCTGATAAGCCTCACTTGATTATTTTTCTGTGTTACTGGTGCTTTACTGCCACAATCCAGTCATCCTCACCAAGAACAACCTCAGGGTGTTTTTTGTCTTATTCTCTCCTAATTTATTTCATAAGTGTACAGATTTTTGAACTCATTCAAAAAATTAGTTAATTTTATTGTATCTTCCATGCTATTGTAAAAGAGATTTTCTTACTTTTTATTTCTTTGTACCACTGGGGCATATGACAGGTCAAATTTTAGCTTTCTGTGAAACCTCCACACTGGTTTCAATAATGGCTGCACCAGTTTACACTCTCACCAACACTGAATAAGAGTTACTCTTTCATTGCACCCTCAACAGCATTTGTTATCATTTGATTTGGTAGCCATTCTGAACAGAGTGACATGGAGTCTTAAAGTAGTTTTAATTTCACTTTTGTAATGGCTAAAGATGTTGGGCACTTTTAATTTGTTTTTAATTATTTATTTTCGTGTGTGTGTGTGTGTGTGTGTGTGTGTGTGTGTGTGTTTCTGTCCATGTGTATGAGTGGGCCAGGGTCTCTTGACACTGTTAACAGATGTCCATCAGGCTTTATGTGGGTGGCTTGAAAATTAAACTCAGGCTGGAAGACTTTGCAAGCAAGCACCTTTAACTATTGAGCCATATCCCCAGTTTCTACTTCTAAAAATATTTTTGTCCACTTATATTTCTTCTTGTAAGAAGTCTCTGTTTAGATCCATAGCCCACATTTTTATTGGATTGTTTGACTTTTTTATTGCTTAGTGTTTTTGTATGGTTTTTACATTCTAGGTATTAATCCTCTACCTGATGTATTTTCTTTAGGTTGACTATTGACTCAGCTGATGGTTGCCTTAGCTGTACAAAATCTTTTTAGTTTTATGTGCTCCCATTTGTTGATATTTCCTGGGTTATTAGAGTCCTAGTCAAAAAATGCTTCCCTAAGTTTATATCTTGAGTGTTCTTCCTACTTTTTCCTCTAGCAGTTTCAGAATTTCAGGTCATACATTGAAGTCTTTGATCCATTTGGAGCTGATTTTTGTATAAGAAGAGAAATGAAGGCCTATTTTCATTCTTTTGCAAGTAGATATACAGTTTTCCCAGCACCATTTATTTATCTTTAGACCAGTGTGCATTTTTGGTATCTTTAAAATCAGGTAGATGTAGTTGCAATGCCTTATATCTTGATATATTTCATTTATCAACATGTCTGCTCTTGTACCACTTATCATACCATTTTTATTACTATGGTTCTATATTATAACTGGAAATAAGGTATGGTGATAACTCCAACAGTATTTTTTGTTGTTGTTGTTGAGGATGGTTTTGGCTATCCAGAATCTTTATTGTGTACTTTCATTAAAAATAAATATTTTTTTTCCATTTCTGTGACAAATAGTGCTGTAATTCTGATTGGGATTGCATTGAATCTGTATATTGCTTTTACTAGGTAGGCCATTTTTATGATATTGATTTTTCCAATCTATAAGCATGAGTTTTTCTTTTCATCTTCTAGTGTATTCTTCAATATCTTTCTTCAGTGTCTTAAATTTTCATTTTCGAGGTTTTTCACCTCTTTGGTTAGGGATATTTAAAGATATTTAATTTAATAATTATTATGAATGAGATTGTTTTCCTGAGTTTTGCCCTCATATTAATTATTGCTTTTTTCATAGTACTTTAAAGTTTAATTTGTTCTTGGTATTTCCAAGACCTTTAGGTGCATCATTATTTACTTAAGATCTGCTTTTGTAATGTAGTCACTTAAAGCAAAAATTATTGGTATGTTGTGTTTTCATTAAGCTCTACAAATGTTTGATTTCCTTCTTAATTTCTTCAGTGACCCATTCATTGTTCAATAGTATTTCATTTAATCTCCTCAAGTTTGTGTGTTTGTAATTTTTCTTGCTATAAATTTCTAGCTTTCTTGATTATAGTCTGATGAAATACAAGATGTTATTTCAATATTTCTAAATTTGTTGTGACATTCTTTGTGTACTAATATAGAGAAAATCCCATAGGCTCCTGAGAAGAATGCATATTCTATAGTGCTGCATAAATGATTGTTACATCCTTTGGATCTAAGCTATCACTAAACTCCAGTGTTTCTCTACTTACATTTTGTCCAGATAACCTACCTATTGGTGAGGGTAGGGTGTTAAATTTGGCAATAACTTAATTTTTTAATAAAAGATTCTGACCCCAGTTTTCAACAATTATTTACTTATTTCTCTATTTATTTAAGAGAGAGATTGAACATAGGTGTTCCAGGGCCTCTTGCTGCTGCAAATGAACTCCAGATAAATTTGCCACTTTGTGCATCTGTCTGTATTAGGATACTGGGGAACTGAACCCAGGCTGTTAGACTTTTCAAGTAAGTACTTCTAACTGCTGAGCTATCTCTACAGCCCAACAATAGCTTATTTTTGAACATGACCCTTTTATATATTTCCTAAAACACACGTGAAAATTGAACACTTCTTTCAGCTTTACTGCTTCCATGCCTTGTAATTGCAGCTAAGAGACAGCAGTTGATACTTTATAAACTCTGTCTTTAGTTGTCCTTACCAAGTTTTGGCATACAATAATTATATCTTATATTTCCATGTAAATAAAAATGAAAGAGTTATAAAGACTTTTGCCTTAAATAATACAGAGTTACTTCTTACATTATCAAATAAGAATTTAATTACATTGGGAGGGGCTGAGGTAAGGTCTTTCTATATAGCTCAGGCTGATTTGGAAATTGAATTGTCCTGCTTCAGCCTCCCCAATGCTGGGATATCAGGCATGAACCACCACCTCAACAATATCCATAAATGTTTTCTTATTTTCACTGTTTGCTTAAAGATAGTTCTGACTCATCTCTACAATCTGGTTTTAGCACAAGTATCGTATATTTTAATTTATTCTTTGTCTTTCATGTCACTTATGAATAGGATCATGCTACCTGCTAATAGGAGTAGTTTCAGTTTGTACTTTCCAATTTGCATCTCTTTACATATTTCTCTTGTCTTATTGCTTGGGCTAGGGCTTGAATATTATCTTGAAGAGCAGTGGTGAGAATAGGTACCCCTGTTTGTTCCCAATCTCAATGGGAATTCCTTGAGTCCATCCCCATTAAGTATTATTTGGGCTTTAGATGTTTTGTACATAGCCTTTATTGTATTGAAACATAAATACTCTATTCCTATTATCTCCAGTATTTTGATCGTGAAATGGTGTTGTATTTTGTTAAATGCCTTCTCTGAATCAAGTGAAATGATCATTTGGTAGTTTTGTTTAAGATTCTTTGTGTGTGTGTTACATTAATTGATTTTCATATATTGAACCATCCCTGCATCTCTGGGATGATGCTTGCTTGATCTAGGTGGATGATGATTATTTTTTAATTTAGTAGTTCATTTTACTTTACTTTTATTTTATTTGTTTGAATGAGGGAGATGGAGAAAGAGAGAAAGACTGACAGGTATAGTAAGAGGTAAACAGTGGGCATACTGTAGTCTCTAGCCACTGCAAATGAACTCAAGACTTATGGGCCACCTTGTACATATGGCTTTATATAGGTACTGGGGAATAGAATTTGGGTCCTTTGGTTTTGCAGGTAAGCACCTTATCTGCTAAGCCATCTATCTCTCCAGCCCAGATGATGCTTTTGATGTGTTGTTGAATTTGATTTTCAAGGGTTTTGTTCAGGATTTTGCAGCCAAATTCACTAGGGATATAGGACTATAATTTTCTTGTTGTATTTCTGTTTGGTATTGGTTGTAGGGTGGTGGTAGTTTCATAGAAGGAATTGGGGAACTTGCTTTATCTAGTATTATGTTAAAATTTTCGAGAAAAAGTGGTTTCAGTTCTTTGATGAAGGTTTGGTAGAATTCATCTGAAAATCCATCAGGTCCCAGACTTTTCCTTCTGGGAAGGATTTTGATTTCATTTTCAATATCAGTGGATGTAATAGGTTTAGGACATTTATATGCTCTGGATTTGTATTTGGTAGGTGGTACATGTCTAGAAATTCATTCGTTTCCTTGAGAATATCCAATTTTGTGGAGCAGAGTTTTTAGAAATATGTCCTGATGATTCTTTCATTTTCATTGATGTTTGTTCTGACTTCTCCCTTTTCCTTTTATTTATTTATTTATTTATTTATTTATTTTTGGTTTTTTGAGGAAGGGTGGCACTCTAGCCCAGGCTGACCTGCAATTCACTATGTAGTCTCAGGGTGACCTCAAACTTAAGGTAATCCTCCTACCTCTGCTAAAGGTGTGCACCACCACGCCCGGTTCCCTTTTTAATTTGGTTAATTTGAGACTTCTCTGTTTTGTTTGATCAAATTTGCCTTGGGTTTATAAATTCTGTTTATTTTTCAAAGAACCAGTTCTTCACTTCCTCAATTTTCCTAATATTTTTCTTAGTTTCAAATTCATTAATTGCTGTTCCAATATTAATTATTTCTTTCCATTTGCCCATGACCACAGCTGTGCCTTGACTGTGGCAAGGAGTTGCAAGACATTCCTGTGCTCCCTGTATGGGGCAGGAGAAATGTGTCAAGGAGGCATGGGTAGGCAGATGCCAGTAGTGTGGGGGTGAGTAGGAGTGATGAGGGGTTTGGGGGACACTAAGCTTCAGGGACCAGGCTGGACCTAGGATCAACAGATTTGGCACAAGTTGGGTGCACAGGCCCTAGATACTCCCCATACACTCAGGCATTAGAAGGCACAGGCCCCTCAGAAGTCTGGCTCTCACAGGCCCCTAAAGTGCTAGCTCCCAGGTCACACAGGCTACAGACATGCTAAGCCCCTTACTAGCCCTGACCATACAGTCACTGGCATGCCACTCACCAACCTGGAGCTCACAGGCCCCAAATATGTTGGTGCCCTGACTGCACAGGCCCCACGCATGCTGATCCCTTCTTCACCCTCTCCAACCTCACAGGCCCCAGACAGGCTGAGACCCTCACCATCTCAGAAATGACAGGTCCCAGATAACTTTTTTTGTTCAGTTTAGTTTTGAGGTAGGGTCTCACACTAGGCCAGGCTCAACCAGAACTCACTCTGTAGTCCCAGGCTGGCCTTTACCTCACAGCAATCCTACCTCAGCCTCCTGAGTGCTTGGATTAAAGGAGTGCACCTGGCCTGTTTTGTGTAAACTGTAATTCTACAAAATGTATTCGAAAAAATTTTAAAAACAGTCTTCGTATGATGTGTTTGTAGACCATGCCATTGATTCTAGGAAATCAAGTCTTCATGTGACCAGAACTACCAATCATAATCTAGGTCCTGTCCCTCTTAATTATATTGTAAGTCATATATACTCAGCCAACCATTTTCACATGAAGATTGTCCATTATGTATATTAGTTAATTTCTCATTGCTATGAACAAATGCCTAGCCAGAAGCAACTTAGGGATGGAAAGGCTTAAAGTACCAGAAGCCATCATGGCAGGGATGGAATAGAAGTCAGAGCTGATATCTTCAGGCAGGAAGCAGACAGGAAACAAAATGTTGTGCCTAGCTATCACTCATCAAGACCCACTGCAGTGACACACTTTCTCTAGCAGGTCTCCACTTCCTAAAGATTTCACACCCTTCTCAAATAGCACCTCTATCTAAAGACGAAGTTTCAAACCTATTAGGTTACCAGGGACATTTTACATCCAAAACACAACACCATGGATTCAATATGAGCACTGTCAAGACCACAAGAAAATTCCATGATCAAGTGGTACAGACTTCCATGTTATTTATCATTGTTCCTACAGTCAGTCTTCCACAGCTTATATCCATAATAATGTATGAGTTTTATGATAATTTGGATAAATATGAAAGTAATAGGTTTTCTTCACAGATGGATTGATTTGGTATATAGGAAAAACTAGAAAATGAATTGGAGATATATAACCCCAATCATTGATGTTCCTGGAAAATATTTTAATAAGTTGCTTTTGGATATGTATGGGTGTAGTTTTACACTAACTTGCCTTAGTTCAGATAAAACATGAACATATAGACACATAACTGAGTGAATGTATATCATTGGAGAACATTTTGGAAATAGAGAGATTAGAATTACAAAGCAAGGAATTCTGAAGTAGTGTCATATAGTTGTTTCTATGGACACTGGTATAAAACATAATGAACTTTATTTGATATAGGAAAGGAGAAATATGTGAAATTTCAGCCAAAGAGGATACTATTATTGAAAAGATGTCATGAAGTTCACATGGATACAACTGGAGTGATACCTTAAATTCATGTCAGTAATTAGCAAGGCACCACACAATTCAAGCTTAGAGATATAGTTACAAAAATTTGTTTCAAAGGTTTTTCTAGGAGTGCTCAGTTGCAGTAGTGGTTCTGGCAGGCCTAGATACAGTCATGCATGAGTTGATGGCATTGGACTCATTCACACAATGTTAGTTTGGAGTCATGAAGAGTGCAAGGTTACAAGGGTTGCACAGTCACAGAGACTTCTGTGTAAGATTCATACAAAATGCTGGAAGGCTAAGCACGATTTAGGAGAATCAGAGCCCCTCAACAGCAGCCCTGGTAAAATAGTGAAACTAAAAGTATAGCCAAAGCTTCAGAGAACACTTAACGGACATTGAGATGCCAAGAATGTGGACCATCTGTCTTGGTAACAGCAAAACCTGCCTAGGAGAAAAGCCATGTATTTTGCAGTACTCATTGCAATTGCAATTGCATGTAGTACAGTAATACTGTACAGGCAGGCCTCTCAACTCTTTGAGAGCCATGTAATGCTACAGTGTGTCATGCATATCAAATATGCATATAAAATATGGGTGCAGTAGTCAGCTTCATGTTGCTGGAATGAACTTCCATACAAGGCACAAGTTATAGGAGGAAGAGATCCCTGTTCTATTTCTTGTTCCTCCCTTTTGGAAGGTAGATGTTTGCCTTACCTCTGTTCCACTATTATATATGGGAAGCATGTGACTTTCTTTTTTTAGTTTGTCACAGGTTCACAGCTGAGTTGCCCTTGAGGGCTGGAGGAGACTAGCTTTGGACTTTTAGTTATGTTGGAATGATTAAGACCTTGAGGAATCTTGGAGATGGGTTGAATGATGTTCCAATCTGAGAGGGGCCTGACCCTTTACACTTCATGAATGACACTTATTTTGGGCCTGGAATGTATCCCAAAGGCCCTACCCTCAGGGCAGTATTGGGAGATGGTAGAACCTTGAAGGCCATTTGCTACAAGCCGTTGAAGATGTTTGGACCCTAGCCCATTCCTCTGTCTTTATTTTCTAAAGTGAGTAGCTTGCCCTGCTACATGCACCCTGCCATGATATGCTGCTTCACCATGGGACCAGCATCAAGAGAACTGACTGACATTGGAATAGCACCATGAGCTAAAATAAAATCTTCTTATTTTAATGTTGACCATTCCCTTGTGTCATAGTTATGGAAAGATGAATAACATATGTCCTAAAGCTATTACTATTATGTCGTATTTTCCCCACAACATATAGAGCACAGGACTCTGGAAACAAAGCAGAAGTAGAGTTGGTCCAACTAACCATCATTTGAACTTACTTACTCTAATAATTTGTATTTCTCATATATACAAATGAAACTTATATAAGTAAAAATTTTTGGTTCTCAGAAAGAGAACACTTCCATTAGGGTTCTAACCCTATTAACCTAATAATCTGCAAGCAAGTATTTTCTGATCACTTCAGACCCTTAATTTCAATATGTAATCATGACAAGAATGAAGGCATCACTTGACTAGCAGTGATTTACCCTGATTATTAAGAGAATTGAGGCAGTTGCTAGAGGATCAAACAAGAATATGCTTGGTACACGGGTGATCCACCAAGGTTTCTCTTGACACTTATAAAAACAAGCACAAATTAAAAATTGGAATATTAATTTCTCTGTTTTGAAATAAAGAGATAATATTCTAGTTGTTAGTGAATTTGCCTTGGAAAACTTTTAGGGATAATTTTATTTAGCAATTTGATATATAACCCTTTGAAAAGTAGATAGACCTTTGTCACCTGGGTTTCTCTCAGCTTTATGACTCAAGAATGAGTCATTAACCTGGGACAGAACTCTTATAAATGAAAAGAACCTATGAGTCATCCTTGTGAAATGCAAACACATAATACGCCTATCTCTAAGGACCTGTGGCAGAATAAGTTGGTTTGCTTTCATTATTGCTTTGAAAGAACAATGCTATTCTACCAAAAAATGCCACTAAATATCAATGATAAAATAATGCACCCAGAAATTTTTTTGTTAATTTAAACTTTTAGTAGTTGCTGAAGTTGGAATTATGGATATACATATATAAGACTGACATAGCATTAAAGAAAAATATTTTATTATACTTGTGATGGTTTATATTGACTGTCAACTTGACAGGACCTAGAATCACCTGTGAGAGATTATGCAGATTAGTTAACTTGTTGGCATATCTATGAGGAATTATCTTAATTAGGTTAATTAAGATGGAAAGACTAACCTTAATGTGGGCAACACTAATACATGGGCTGGAATACTAAATTAATAAAAAGAAATGGCCTGGCTGGGCAAGGACATTCATTGCTTTCTGCTTCTTCACTATGTACTGAGTATGATCAGTGCCTCAATCTCCTTTCTTCAGGCCATCCCCATGATGATAGACTAGAATTTGGAATTATAAACTGAAATGAACCTTCTTACCTTTAATTGACTTTGTCAGGTATTTTGTCCCAACAATGAGAAGTTGACTAATACACAGCTCCTTTATTAGTTGTTTATTTTCTAAGTTACTATTATGTTTTTAATATGTTTATTACTTATTTGTATATATGTGTATATGAGAATGTGAATGATATGTGTATATGAACACATGGTCATGGCATACATATGGAAGCCAGAGTTCTTTTCATTTGAGACAAGGTCTTATTTGCTGCAGTTGCTGCTTGTGAGCATCCAGATTCTCCTGGCCCCACCACCCATTGCCTTAGTGGCATTGGAATCACAGATGTGCTCATCTCTTTGCATCCAGTTTTACATAGATTCTGAGGAAGATCAAATTCTGGTCAGTAGGCTTACAAGCAAGTGTCTTTGACCACTGAGAAATATTCCCAATCCTTGTCTTCTATTTTAGTAAAAATTAATTAAGAAATCACTGAGTTATACAATTAACTCCTAATACATGTATACCTTGTTTTAGAGATTCATTTTGAGAGTAAGTGTTACACATTCTAGAATTACTAAAGCTTAATTGTGACCAAGATTTTGTCTGTAACCCATAGCGGATACAATATCTCTAAGCTGAAGCCTTAGATTAAAATAAACAATGCCAGCATAGAGATCATAAATTTGATGGAACAGAACTTGTTATTATGTTGCTGTCATTTTTGGAAACTAAGTTTTTAAATTTCATATTTTAGCCCAAGAACACATTTAAAAAGCTACAGAATCGGGCTGGAGAGATGGCTTATTGGTTAAGTGCTTGCCTGTGAAGCCTAAGGACCCCGGTTCGAGGCTCAATTCCCCAGGACCCACGTTAGCCAGATGCACAAGGGGGCGCACACATCTGGAGTTTGTTTACAGAGGCAGGAAGCTCTGGTGCGCCCATTCTCTCTCTCTCTCTCTCTCTCTCTCTCTCTGCCTCCTTCTCTCTGTCCCTCTCAAATAAATAAATAAACAAACAAACAAAAAAAAAGCTACAGAATTGATTATGTAGAAAAATATGTATGTAAAATTATTCCATAATATACAGTTATATCAAATAGTCCTGTAAATCACTGTAAAATTAAGCCTATCTATCTATCTATGTGTATATATACACATATATGTATATATATATATATAATGACAAGATTTTTATTTTTCAATCTATCATATAATATATATATATATATACACATACACACACAGATATATATATATATACATATATACATACACACACAGATATATATATATATAATTTATTTGAGAGAGAGGCAGATAACACAGAGAAGGGGCATGTCAGGGCCTTTAGCCACTGCAAACTCCAGACACATGTACTACCTTGAGTATTTGGCTCATGTGGATACTGGAGAATCAAACATGGGTCCTTAGACTTTGCAGGCAAGTGTGTTAACAACTAAGCCATCGCTCTAGCCCTAAAAAGTATTTGAATTTAATATAAATAGTAAACATTCTTAAGTTATGATCTATAAGATCAACATATTTATCTAAGATGTCCACTGAATTTCAATAGCTCTCAAACACAAAGCTATTTACCTATTTCCTTAAGGTAAGACTAAAAAAAATGATAGCATTCCATTAATTACTTCAACAGATCATTCATTACTTCAACAGAACAACACATTTTAAAACCTTTGACAAGAAATAAAACTAATACTATTTGAACAATTAATTATTGCTAATTTCTTTGTACACTATAAAATTTAACTTGTTTTTTTTTTTATGTTTGCTTCATGATTTGAGGATTTGGGTTTTGGAGCCCTGCTGAAGGAAGTATGTCCCCAGGGGAGGACTGTGAGTTGGAGTCCTCCCCTAGGTGTGTGTTCAGAGTCAGCTCAAGGCTTGCTAATGCTGGCTTTTGTCTCTCTAATATGGTTATATGATGTAAGCCAACTTCTTCTGCCATAATGAAGCTTTCTCTGGGTTTTATAAGCCTGAAATAAACACTTTTGTTCCGTAAGCTGACTCTGTTTGTGTGTTTGTCCCAACAAAGAGAAAGCAATTGAAATTGTAAAATTCATACCAGATAAGTGGGTCATTTCTGTAAAGAATCTGACCATGTGGCTTTTGGTCTTTTGTAATATGTTAGCAGGAGAAATGTGGAAGGATTTGGTACTTTTAACTGGAAAAGCCTTGCAGTGTTGTAAGCAAAGCTTGATGGACTATTCTGCTGACAGTTTGAAAAGGCTCAATGCAGAGAAAATTGTACACCATGAAGTCTTGGTTTCTTAAGTTTCAAATGGGAAGGCAAGAATTTTGTTGGAACATATATACTGGCATAAAGGCTGACTATATTCTGCTCATAGCTTGATAATGGAGCAAAGTTGAATTGAAAAGTAGTGGGCTGGTATGCTTGGTGGAAGATATAGAACAGAAATATATGAAATAAGTAAAGTTTGCCACAAAAACCCACATAAGTTTCAAGTTACAGGCCCAGAGACTTGTTTTAGGCCACTTAAACTGCAATTAAGGAGATTAAAAGTGGAGGTAGACTAACTTTATTACATTGAGACTATGGAAAAGATGCCCTGAGGGTAAATCCCAATGCATGGAAGGCTTGAGTCTGAAAGAATGCAGAATCTTTTGAAAGGAAAGGGCTTGAATGAAAAAAAAAAGTGATGGAGTTGTCTACTCTTTTAAGTTCATGCTTTATTCCCCTTTGGATTTAAAAATGTGGCTATGTCTCTCACCTGGTACTGGTTTTGTAAGGATGAGACATGCCAAAATCAGATCAAGAAGTGAACACAGTTTGAGAAGTTGCTAAGATGTGGCAATTATTTTCTTTTTAATTTTTTATTAGTTTTGTACACAGTGAATACAGTCAAGTTGGTACCATTGTTAGTCTCCTCCTTTACTGCAACCCCTCCACAGCGACCATCCTTGTTGTGAAATATGGGTCATGCATTGTGGGGTTAGCCATCAGTTATGAGTAGGAGGCAATGTCTCTGTGTATCATGAACCAACATGTGGCTCTGACATTCTTTCTGCTACCTCTTCTGCAAATTCCCCTGAGCCATGTTGGGTTCATTTTAGGTCTGCTTCAGTGATGAAGTCTAGGGAGCCTCTGTGACTCTGGATATCTGGTTTGGTAGGAGTTGATTGTTCTCTGTGTCTATCTCCTTCACTGTTGTGCTGGTACCATGTTCATCAAGAAAGCAGCACTCTTGCTTGTTTCCCCAATTATTCTTAGTTTCTACTGGGGCCCTTTTGAGGTATGATGGGGTGGTTCTCTCCTTAGGATCTGTGTCTATCTGAAAAAGAGAAGCAGATTCTCCAATGGAGAGTAAAGTTAGCACCAGATAAGTGGGATAACCCTTATCTTTTTATAGAGAATTTAATAGTTGTAGGCCCCCTTGTACCCCACGATCGGTGGCAGATTGATAATGGAGAGCAGGCTCATGTTTGGATATGGTTCTGACATGTTTTCTAGCTCCAGCTGTGGGTTCCGTTCCACTGAGTGGATCAGTTAGCCAAATCAAGAACAGTTGGTTTCCCAACGTGGCTGTGTGCCACTATTGCACTTGTGTGAACATCATGTCAGGTTGTTGGCTACAGAGTACCTTAGATCATGACTTGCCTGGACTGATATTGGTCATGTTTCCCCAGTTGCTCATGTAGCACGTAGCACATTCTGGCACTAGATGCACTATCTGTCTGTGGATTGACTCTCTTCCAGCTTCCAGCAATGTCACCCCTTGTTACGTGCCAACAGCATACGGTGTCTTCAGCAGTAGGGTCTTACTACTATCCTTTGGTGTGTCATCAAGTACTCTGACAGAAATCTGTATTCTTTTGGGAAACCTTGTCTCTCTGATCAAGAGCTCATTATGGATGATAGACACATGCTAGTACTGGGGGTTACAGGTCAGCACCCAAGGAGCGAAAGAAGAAAACTACAAGTAATATAAAAGAGATAGAGAGAAGAGAAAGAAGATCAGAGAGAGACAGAGAATCTGAAACAGAAGGAGATTGAGGTCAGTCATCATTGTACCCTCTCCAAGGCCTTGTGGTTCAGGTGTTCCCTCTAAGTGCCTGGTGAAGGTTCAACCATTTGCTGGCAATTTTAAGCAGAGTTGAATCCCTGTATGGAGTCTCAGTAAGACCTCTTTATGGAGCTATGAAGATGAACTGTGGCTTGCAATGGAGAACCAAGAAATAAGGGAACACCATAACTGAGGGATGGATGCCAAAGGGAGCTGCTGGCTCATTATGAAGTCTTCTTTGAGCTGTGGGTAGCCCAGCTATAGGAGTGGAATTGGATTCCCAGAGAAGTCATCACTGGTTAGAGATGATGGACTTGGAAATGAAGAAGTTTGATATTTACCTGCTAGTTATTGATTTTACATTGGCGTAGTCTCTCCTTGTTATGCCTCTTTGTGCAATGGGAATGTTTACTCTATGTCATCATATGTTGGAAGTATGTAACTTATGTTTTGAATTTTAAGACTCCTGGTTAAGAGAATGTCTTGAATCTCAGATGAGACTTGAAACTTTTGAAGAGTGTTACAATAGTTAAAGACTGTGGGAAGTTTTGAAATTGGACTGAGTGCATGTTTCATTGTGGTATGATCATGAGTCTATGGGGCCAAGGGTGGAATGTGGTGGTTTGAATGTAAAATGTCCCCATAGTTTCAGGTGTTTGGGATTAAGTTTCATAATTGGACATAAGCATGGAATATTGGGGAAGTAGAGCCCTGCTGGAAGCACTATGTTAGCAGAGGCAGACCTTCAGATGTAGTTCATCCCTATGTATGTGTTGAGAGTCACCTTGTGCTTGATTTTGTGTCTCTACTATAGTTATATGATGAACTGAGCTAGCTTATTTTACCAGGATGAAGCTTACCTGGAACTTTCAAGCCTAAAACAAACTCTTTCCTCCCATAAGTTGCTTCTGGCCAGGTGTTTATCCCAGCAATGAAAAGGTAACAATGACAATAATGGTTCTACTTATAATAAAAAAAAATATACTATTTTTGTACTATGTAAACAATAACCTTATACTTCCATGTTTGCTGATCATTTTCTCTTATACATGGATTTCATTAATGTTATTCTTTCCATTGTGTCCCTTGAGCATATTGAATCCACAGCTAATGTTGTCAGGAATAAGCCACATTGAGAGAATGACCTTGAAACAAATTTAAAAATTATCAAGAAGTATTATGATGGAAAATCAGTGATGGTTATTTTTCACCAATCCATTTCCATCTCACCATGGTAATAATCTTCTATAGCATGGAAAAAAAATGACAGAAACTGCCTACAGATTAGTTACACAAATGATGAAACAAACAACATGAAAAATGAGAATATCAGATTTGAGCAATTCAGATGACTTGGATTGGAAAGATTAGGCACAGATGCCCATCCCTTCCAAAACCATAATGATCATGGCCACAGCAAAACTTGTGATGGTGAAAAAAATGTGGAACTGACTGCAGTATTGAATTCACTTCCATCTCTGGAGTTATTAAAAAACATCTCTATTCTGCACAGACATTGTGTGGTTGGGCATGACAGTGTAGAGTGAGTAGGCCAGTCCCCAATTTCACAGCTCCTCTCAGCTCCCTGATATGGACACCTGCTTTGTGGGTATACCAGAAGGAGAGGAAATCCAGGCCAGAGGCATAGAGAACATACTCAACAAAATTATTCAAGAAAAATATCTGAATCTCTCAAAAGAGAGGCCCATCCAGATACAATAAGCCCACCGAACACCAAACAGGCAGAACCAAAGAAGAAACTGTCCAAGACACATCATAGTTAAAGCTTTTAATAACAAAAACAAAGAGTGAGTGCTAAAAGTAGCAAGATAGAAACAACTCACTACATACAAAGGGAATCCTATCAGAATTACATTAGATTTCTCAATGGAAACCCTGAAAGCCAAGAGGGCCTAGAATGGAACATTTTAAAGTCTAAGAAACTATTGCTTCCAACTCAAGCTCTTTTACCAAGCAGAACTATCCCTCATAATATATGGTGAAAGGAAAAAAAAAAACTTTACATGAAATAAGTCAATTCTATGATTATATGAACACCAAGCAAAACCTACAGAGAATACTTCAGGGAATACTCCACAGAGAACAGTCAAACAACCAATCTCAAGAGTGAACAAGAAGAAAGTCACAATAACAAAAATAGAGCAGGCTCAAAAAACTACTTATCACAAGAATCACCAAGCCCCATAAAACACCTCATCATGGCAAGGATTAATGCAAATTTCCCAGTAACAACCTTAAATATTAATGGACTTAACTTGCCCATCAAAATACATGGGTTATCAGGGTAAAAAAAAAAAAAAGAAAACTAGAGCCTTCTATCTGCTGTCTTCAAGAATCCTACCTCACCACTAAAGATAGACAACTCTTCAGGGTGAAAGGTTGGAAAATAATATTCCAAACAAATGGAAATAACAAACAAGCAGGTGTTGCTATATTAATATATGATAAAATAGACTTCAAACCCAAAGTAATCAAAAAGGACAAAGAAGGCCACTTCTTACTCATCAAGGGAATGATCCAATAAGAGAACATCACAATCCTAAATAAATATGTACCAAACACAGGTGCAACACAGGTTATAAAACAAAATCTATTTGATAATAAAACAGAAATAAACACCAACACCATCAAAGTTGGAGACTTCAATATTCCACTATCATCAATAGACAGATCATCCAAGCAGAAAATCAACAGGGAAATAATATACCTTAACAACATCATAGATAAACTGGACCTAACAGACATGTACAGAATTTTCCACCCCAACTGTTCAGAATACATATTTTTCTCAGCAGCCCATGGAAAGTTCTCCAAAATTAACCATATATTAGGCCATAAAGCATTCCACCATAAAGTCAGGAAACTTGAAGTAACATCCTATATCATGTCAGATCACAATGCTTTAAAGCTAGAAATTAACAGCAAGAGACATATCAAGAATTCCACTAGCTCCTGGAAACTAAACCACACACTTTTATACAATGAATTGGTAATGGAAGAAATCAAAAAATAAATAATAATATTCGTAAAATTGAGTGGTAATGAAAACACAACCTACCAAAACTTATGGGACACAATGGAGGCAGTACTTAGAGGAAGAATTCATAGTCCTAAATACCTTTATTACAAAGACAGAGATATCCCAAGTCAATAACCTGACTGTCCACCTAAAAGCACTGAAAAATCACAAAGAAGGGCTGGAGAGATGGCTTATTGGTTAAGCGCTTGCCTGTGAAGCCTAAGGACCCCGGTTCAAGGTTCGATTCCCTAGGACCCACATTAGCCAGATGCACAAGGGGGTGCACGCATCTGGAGTTCATTTGCAGTGGCTGGTGGCCCTGGTGCGCCCATTCTCTCTCTCTTTCTCTATCTGCCTCCTTCTCTGTCTGTCACTTTCAAATAAATAAAAATAAACATTTAAAAAAATCAAGAAGAATGTAACCCAAATAGCTCCAGATG
Source organism: Dipus sagitta (assembly GCA_036346955.1). Taxonomy (NCBI): domain Eukaryota; kingdom Metazoa; phylum Chordata; class Mammalia; order Rodentia; family Dipodidae; genus Dipus; species Dipus sagitta. The sequence goes on from CM070776.1 coordinate 76,774,393, forward strand.
AAAAGACATATTCAAAATTGGAGCAGAAATTAGTGAATAGGAAAGTAAGAAAACAATTGATAAAATGGTGAAATGAACAGCTGGTTCTTTGAAAAAAATAAACAAATTTGACCAACCCCTGGCCAGTTTGACCACACACAACAACAACAACAACAGCAGCAGCAGCAACACAAAGGAGCTCTCAAATGAACAAAATCAGAAATGACAAAGGAGAGATCACAACAGACATCAATGAAATTGGAAGAATCATCAGGGCATACATCCAAAACCTCTACTGCACAAATCTGAATAATCTGAAAGAAATTGATGAATTCCTAGACAATTACCACCTATGGAAACTAAACTTGTAGCAGATTACTCTCCTAAACAAACCTATCATATCCATGGAGATTGAAAAATAATAACAAAACCTCCCTCAAAAGAAAAGTCCAGGATTGGATGGCTTCTTAGCTGAATTCTATAAAACCGTCATTGAAAAAGTGAAACCAATTTTTTTCAAACCATTTCACTTAATCAGAAACCAGGAAATCCTGCCTAACTCCTTTTATGAAGATAGCATCACCCTAATACCAAAACTAGACAGAGATGCACCAAAGAAAGAAAACTATAGGTAATATCCCTAATGAACTTAGATGCAAAGATCCTGAAAAAATCCTTGCAAACAGAATTCAAACACACATCAAAACATTATCCACCTTGATCAAGTAGGTTTCATCCCAGGGATGCAGAATGGGTTAGCACACAGAAATCAGTGAAAATAATACTCCACATAAATGAACTAAACCATAAGAACCACATGTTCATCACAATTGATGCGGAGAAGGCCATTGACAAAATGTAACAACATGTCATGAGCAAAATGCTGGAAAGTATGGGCATGGAGGATTTATATCTGAACACAATAAAGGTTATGTATAAAGCACCCATAGCCCAAATAATACATAATGGAGAAAGATTCAAAGGCCCACTCCATGGAAGGGAATACATCCCTGATACTGAGAACTTAAAACAGAGGTAATCATGAGCCCTAGGGGTATAACGTGTGCTGATGTCTGGATAAATGTATATACTATGCTCATCAAACCGCCCAGCAAGCACTTATCTTAATATTCATACCCTTATATTAATTCTACTCTCATTTTGGGCAAAGAATCTTCTCTTTTCAGATGGCAGTGACCTTGTGACGACTCAGAATGTATCATAGTGCTAGAAAGAAGTGACTGGACTACATCTCAATCACACCTTCCAAGGCTCAGGGTCTAACGTGGAAGAGGTGGTGGAAAGAATAGAAGAGCCAAAGGAAGGGTAGGACTCCTTACAATGTGCTCCTTCCAGACATAAAATGGCCTGGATATCCATGACCTCATAGTGCCTGACACTACCTACACAAGACCATCATAAGAGGAGGAAAAGATGATGACATCAGAATAAAAGAGAGACTGATTAAGATGGGGAGGGGATATGACGGAGAATGGAATTTCAAAGGGGAAAGGGGGGGCATTACCATGGGATACTTTTATAATCATGGAAAATGTTAATAAAAATTGAGGAAAATAAAATAAAATAAAATAATTAAAAAAGAGTTCCCATTGAGATTGGGAATAAGACATGACTGCCCATTCTCACTACTGCTCTTCAACATAGTACTAGAAGTATTAGTCTAAGCAATAAGACAGTAGAAAGAAATAAAAGAGATTCAAATTGGAAAGGAAGAAGAATAGTTAGCCTATTTGCAGATAACATGATCCCATACACAAGTGTCCCAAAGTCTCCATCTCAAAACTCTAAAGATGATAAATTCCTTCAGCAAAGTGGCAGGATACAAAATCAATGCACAAAAATCATTTCCAATGTCAATCTCCCACTAATTTTGGGATATAAGAGGTTCTATACCATTTGATTTCTCTCTAAATTAATAATGGTTATCCCATTTAACTGGTGCTGACTTCTATCTCTGTTGGAGAATATCCTCTTTTTCAGACAGGAACTGGACCTCAGGAGATAAATGACCCAATACAATCCACCTCAGCCCCAGCTGAAACCACAGAGGAATTGTGGAAATGAGCAAGAGTGCTGCTTTCTTACTGAATCTGATATCAGCACAAGAGTGAAGGAGATAAACACTGAGAACACTCAGCATCTACTAAACCAGAGATCCAGAGTCTCCTAAGACCCCATCACTGAAGTACACTTAAAATGCACCCATCATGGCTCAGGAAATTTTGTGGAAGAGGGGGAAAGAAGATTTTTAGAGACACAAGTTGAGATATTTTGCACAGAGAATTTGCCTCTCCCCCGTAACTGACTGCTGCCCCCATAATGCATCGCCCAGTATCCCCATGGTGTTGACCTGCATCCCCCAAAAGGAAGGTTTCTTCAAAAATGGGGCAGGGAGTAAGTAAGTAAAGGATAGTACTAACATTTGTTGTTTACCTACTAAATATGTCCATATCTAATAAAAACAAATTTAAATAAATAAATAAAAATTGAGTAATTGAGATTCATTATGTAACATGAATGTGAGTGACAGTATGAAGTCTGATGAAGAATTCTTGGAAATTCTACAAAAGCTGCCAGTGGAATTAAATTACTTCTGAGAGCCAACCCTCCATTTGTATGTGTTTCCCATTCTGTGAAAGTTTGCCTGAAATTAATTTCATTCATGAAGAGGCCAAGTCATTCATAGAGTTCAAGGTTTTTTTTTTTCTTTTTTTAAGGATATTAAAAGGAGTCCTTATTAGCCATCTGGTGACTGTCTCCTTATCAGTGAGCTTGTAAGGCAAAAAAACAAACTGTATTCTTTTTTATTTCCTTTTCTTTTTTTCTTTATTAGTTTTGTATTCAGCAAATACAGTCAGTTTGGTACCATTATTAGGCTCATCCGTGACCTACCCCCTCCCCATGGACCCTCCTTGTTGAGGTATATGGGTCATGCATTGTGGAGTTAGCCCACAGTTATGGGTAAGCTAAATGTCTCTGCATATCATGACCCAACATGTGGCTCTGACATTCTTTCCGCCCCCTCTTCTGCAAAATTTCCCTGAGCTATGTTGGGTTCATTTTTGGTCGGCTTCAGTGATGAGGTGTTGGGGGCCTATGAGGCTCTGGCTCTCTGATTTGGTAGGAGTTGATTTTTCTTTGTGTTGATCTCCTTCCCCCTTCTGCTGGTATCTGGTTCATCAGGAAAACAGCCCCCTTGCTTGTTTTGCCAATTTTTCTTAATTTCAGCCGGGGCCCTTTTGAGGTATGATGGGGTGGCTCTCTCCTTAGGATCTACATCTATCTGAAAAAGAGAAGCAGATTCTCCAACAGATTGTAAGTTAGCACCAGGACAAATGAGATAATCCTTACATTTTTTAATAGAGAATTTAATAGGTGTAGGCCCTCTTGTAGCCCATGATTGATGATAGCTTGATATTGGAGAGTGGGCTTATGTTTGGATCTGGTTCTGACTTGTTTCCCAGCTCCAGCTATGGGTCCCGTACCACTGAGGAGATCAATTAGCCAAATTAAGAGCAGTTGGTTCCCCACCATGGCTGTGTGCCACTATTGCACTTGTGTAGGCATCACAACAAGTTATTTGCTGCTAAGTACGTTAGACCATGAGTTGCTTGGACAAATATTGGTCATTTTCCCCCAGTCGCCCATGTAGCACCTTCTGGCACTAGACGTGCTGACTGTCTGGGGACTGACTCTCTTCCAACTTCCAGCCATGCCATTCTATTTTGCATGTCAACTGCATAAGGTGTCTTCAGCAGTCGGGTCTTACCACTAACCTTTGGTGGGTCATCCAAGTACTCTGACAGAAATCTGTCTGTCTTTTAGGAAACCTTGTAGGTCTCTCTGATCAAAAGCTCATTGTGGATGATAGCCCCATGCTGGTACTGGGAGTTACAGGTCAGTACCCACTAAGAAAATGAGGAAAAAGATAAGTAATATACAAGAGTTAGAGAGAAGAGAGAGAGAGTGAGAGAGGGGGAGGGAGAGGGATTGAGGGAAGATGTAGAAGATTAAGGTTAGTTGTAATCCTACCCTCTCCAGTGTCTTGTGGTTCAGGTGTTCCCTGTAAGGGCCTGGTGAAGGATCAGCCATTTGGTCTGTCTTTTAGTAAGTAGAATTTTATGGTACCATTGCCATTTCGGTCTAGATTCGTGTTTCCCACCCCTTCGATGCCCTCCCCTCCCTCCCCTTCCATCCTAGTGGCTAGTCCACGAGATGCTTGCTGGGTATGTAAGGTATCTTGGGTAGATTCAGGTTAGGTGCTGTAGATGAGTGAGACTATGTGGTGATTATTTTTTTTTCTGTGATTGGGTAAGTTCACTGAGAATGATCATGGTTTTTAAAGAAAGAATATCATTGTTGCTTGGAGACAATGTTGCGGTACATAAGTCAACACCTTTTGTCACAGAGCAAACCCTCATGCCTTTAGCATATCAGTAAACATACTGACTGCATAGCAGGAGCTTTAGAAATTCCTAAATGACTCTTGACTAAACTCCTCTACCCTGAAGCCCTCCTCAATTGCCATGCCAGTGAAGTAAAAAAGCTATATTTTGTGCTGGAGAGATAGTTTGGCAACTAAAAGACTTGCCTGTGAAGCCTAGGGAACCATGTTTGACTTGTCAGGTCCCACATAAGCTAGATGCATAAAGTTGAAGCAAACAAAAGTTCTCACATGCCTACTAGGTGGCACAGGCCTCTGGAGATTGATTTCAGTGGCTGAGGCCCTGGTGCTCCAATTCTCTTTCTCAGAAAAAAAAAAAAATGCTGTTTCTGGAGAACATGCCTTTCACAAATTTGATTACTGTTTTTAATGTTATCACACAGCCTCAGTGTATTGCTGATTTTCTTCTCAAAATCAAAGGGATTTTTTTTCCCTCCAGGCTCTACTTCTTTGAACCCAATAAATCAGAGAATTATTAAAGCATTTGAACCCTACTATCTGGAAGGGACCTTTGCCCAGGCTGTAGTTACTCCTGAAGATTATATTGAGAAAACATTGAATCTTGATTAAAGTAAGGTGACTGTCACCAAGGACATATTAATGGCATCTAGAAGATGCTCAAAAGATATAACCTTAACATCAAAGGATATTCTAAACATAAGCAGGCTTCAGAACTCACCAAGACTCTTTGAGATGGCAAACAACCTTTAACCTGTATGAAGGTAGCACAGAAGAGGGTTACGATCTTATACAAATGTGTCTTTTCACCTAAGTGTTGTAATAGAAGATTCAAAAATTTAAGAAATTTGAAAGTTAATAAAGCAAAAGAAATTAAAAAAAAAACATAGCAAGCTGAGTTTAATTCATTAATGTAAAAAGAAAAAAAAAACTTAAACTTTTTATTTATTTTAGTTTTCAGACTGGGCCTCATTATATAGCATAGCCAAAATATAAACAACATGTATAAATTCTAAAGTTGTGTTCCGTAATATCATAGACCTTCATATTACTCACCAGTTACAGCAAATTCCAAGCTTGAAAGGTCCATTATGGTAAGTACTAGGTACAGAGGTTATGTTTTTATGTATTTTTAATCTTCATAACACATTTTAACACATTTTACTGTCATTTTCTGTATTTAGATATACTTATGTTGTGACACACAGACATCTGAGAAAAACTACTAGTGCCATTTATCAGAAATAGCTGTGACCACTCTCAAGAGACCCATGGCATTGGACATGTTGATATTCTTTCACAGGAAGAAGGGAACAGGAAGAGTCTTCAGACCTTCATCTGGGATCCTAGGTGTGTGCAGTGCCAGCTATCTGTAGTGTTGCATGAAGTATCATTGCCTCACAGGCAGATAGGGTATAGACAGGAAGGAAGATCAAGGGAATGAGAGCTCCATCTATGCAGCTATGGGAAGGCTGTCATGAATGGTGGGATGAGACCTTTAAATGCTATGACTGCTTTGGGTTCTCCATTCTTCTCTAAGTAACACCTTCCCCATACTCTGCAAGGAAGCTGTATAAACTCATTGGTTCTCCAGCTCAAACTTTGGTGAACTTAGTCTTTAGTTTGTTGGGAGTGTCCTGCCTGTGAGGAATAAGTTCTCATCAGTTTACCTCCTGAAAACAATTCCAATTATAACATATTATGTGTAATTCTAAATTATTACCAACCATGTTCAGTATAATAGAATACTGTATTATTTTATGACTTAGGAACAATGAACTCTACTACATGACCTAGGTGAATAGCAGGTGGTACCCTCTAGGTTGTATAAATATACTCTGTAGTATTCATAAGATGATTAATCATTTGTCATTCAGAATGAATGGCATTGTGATGGTTTGTATTTAAATGCCCATCCATAACCTCCTGTAATTTTGATTAAGCTTCTTACATAGTATCCAGCAAGCAGAGTCATGCTGAGGGAGGTGTGTGATTGTGGGAGGGTAAATCTTGAGTCCAGCCCTGTGTGCTCTGAGCCAGCTAGTGTTTGCTGCTCCCTCTGCCACTTTCCTCCATGATAATGAAGTTTCCCCTATGTGGCAGACAGCTTCAGGTCACTGATGTGAAATTGCAAACCAGGTACAGTTATGGAAGAAGGGATATTTATTTAAGCTTACTGATGCAAGGGATGTTCCATAAAGGCAGGAGAAGCTGATCTGCTTCTACAGGTCCAAACAGAGAGAGAAAACCACAGCCAAAAAAAAAAAAAAATCTAAAAAGTCACATGGCACACAAGCACACTTGGGAAGTCCAGGCACTTTGCATATCTTTAGACTGGAATTGCAAACTCACCACAGCACTTAGGGATAGACCCTAAGATCTTCCCAGTGATATTACCTCCAGCTAGGTGGCTGCAGATACAAACTGCAATCTACCACACCCTAGAAACTGTGAGCCTCACATAAACCCATCCTCCCATAAACAGCTTCTGTTCAGGTGTTTGTCTCAGCTATGAGAAGGTAACTGCAATAATTGCTTTTAGCATCTCTGGATAAACTATAAAGGGAAAAACAAAAGCTCAGACAGAGAACACCTGAACCACAAGACACTGGAGAGGGTATGATCAAGACTAATCTTAAGGGCTGGAGAGATGGCTTAGCGGTTAAGCGCTTGCCTGTGAAGCCTAAGGACCCCGGTTCGAGGCTCGACTCCCCAGGACCCACATTAGCCATATGCACAAGGGGGCCCACGCGTCTGGAGTTCGTTTGCAGTAGCTGGAGTCCCTGGCGCCCCATTCTCTCTCTCTCTCTCTATCTGCCTCTTTCTCTCTGTCTGTCGCTCTCAAATAAATAAATAAAAATAACAAAAAAAATTAAAAAAAAAGACTAATCTTAATCTTCTACATCTTCCCTCCCTCACTTCCCCTCTCCCTCTCTCTCTCTCTTTTATCTCTAACTCTTGTATATTAGTTATCTTTTTCCTCATTTTCTTAGTGGGCACTGACATGTAACTCCCAGAACCAGCATGGGGCTATCACCCACAATGATCAGAGAGACCTACAAGGTTTCCTAAAAGACAGACAGATTTCTGTCAGAGCACTTGATGACCCACCAAAGGCTAGAGATAAGACCCTACTGCTGAAGACACCTTATGTGATTGACATGCAAATTAGAATGGCATGGCTGGAAGTTGGAAGAGAGTCAGTCCCCAGACAGTCAGCGCGTCTAGTGCCAGAAGGTGCTACATGGGCGACTGGGGGAAAATGACCAATATTTGTCCAAGCAACTCATGGTCTAACGTACTTAGCAGCAAATAACTTGGTGTGATGCCCACACAAGTGCAGTGGTGGCACACAGCCATGGTGGGGAACCAACTGCTCTCAATACAGCTAACTGATCCCCTCACTGGTATGAGACCCATAGCTGGAGCTGGGAAACAAGTCAGAACCATATCCAAACATAAACCCACTCTCCAATATCAAGCTACCGTCAATTGTGGGCTACAAGAGGGCCTACACCTATTAAATTCTCTATTAACAAAAGGGGTTATCTCATTTGTCCTGATGCTAACTTACTCTCCGTTGGAGAATCTGCTTCTCTTTTTCAGATAGATGTAAATCCTAAGGAGAGAGCCACCCCATAATACCTCATAAGGGCCCCAGCTGAAACTAAGAAAAATTGGAGAAACAAGCAAGGGCGCTGTTTTCCTGATGAACCGGATACCAGCACAAGGGGGAAGGAGATCAGCATAGAGAAAAATCAACTCCTACCAAATCAGAGAGCCAGAGCCTCAGAGCCCCCCAATGCCTCATCACTGAAGCAGACCCAACGTGGCTGAGGGAAATTTTGCGGAAGAGGGGGTGGAAAGAATGTCAGAGGCACAAGTTGGGTCATGACATGCAGAGACATTTAGCTTACCCATAACTGTGGGCTAACTCCGCAATGCATGACCCGTATACCTCAACATGAAGGGGCCAAGGGGAGGGGGCAGGTCATGGATGAGCCTAATAATGGTACCAAACTGACTGTAAAAAAATAAAATAAAATAAAAAATAAAAATGAAAAAAAAAAAGCTCAGACAGGAAAACTCCCAACTTAAAACCCACATAAAGAATCTGTGTGCCCTGAAAGAGACTCTTATCTCTAGCAACTATAGGGCTTAAGTTGCAAAAAAACAAACCCAAGCCCTCATTGTATGATTGGCTGAGTTACAACTGAAGTTCAAGTCCCAGCCTTAAAGGGTATCAGCAGTTAAATTGAAGACACAGATTGGAAAAGTGTGGGATCCTGTAACTCAGGATGGGGATGTGTGTGAAGACCCTCATGAAGCTGGGGACGTTGAAATTATGGATTCTGATAAACTTATTTTGCCTGAGGAAGTAGCCCTCTTGCCTTTAGCAGTAGTTACATCCACACCCCTAAAGTATACCTCCTGAAGTATAACCCTCTCCACCCTTGCCCAAGGGAATTAATCCTGCATTTTTGGAGTAACCAGCAATGGCCTTTCCTGCAGAAGATGACAAACAAACCGTGATTATGTCTGTCAGCACCCCACCAACTTCACCTCTAGATCTATGACCAGAGATAAGGCTAAGTAGGCCCGCCCCTAAAGGTGAGACAGAAACTGTGTCCCATGAGAAGGTATGATACACCTCTAAAGAACTTCAAGAGTTTTCTAACTTATATAAGCAGAAGCATGAGGAATATGTGTGGGAATGGATTTTAAATGAATGGAATGATGGAGAGAGTATTATAAAATTAGATTGGTCTGAGTTTATAAGAATGGACCCATTAAGCAGACCTAGTTTCAGTACTCCAGCTCTTGTAGTTAGAAGAGGTGTCAAGAGTTTATGTTTGGTTGCCTAAAGTATGATTCCAATTTTGGCCTACTGTAAATGAGATGGGGCTACCTGGTATCCCATGGCTTAATGGTGATGAATGGGTTAAAATTCTTTGGCAACTTGGAATGCTTGGGTAGAGTTTCCAGGTAATATCATCTTATTTTCCACAATGTGAGAGTACACAAGTTGTGCCCTTAACTAGGGCCCTGAAACAGATTTGTGAAGGGAACACCCATACTAGGAGTACCCAGTCATTGTTCTTCTATATAAAGAACACATTACACACATTACAGTGGGAGCTGTGGTTACTGCATTAGGTGACTTAGATGCAATAGTTGTAACTGGATCTCAGAGGAACAAGGGCTAAGTTATAGGGCTGAATAGCTAAAGGTAAAGTGAAGATATTTCCCATAATGGACAGCATAAGCAAAACAATTTTCATAATGGTATAACTGATGTAGCTCTTTAGTACTTGCTGATGAATCATGATGTTTCCAGAAGTGAAATCAATAATATACCTATTAAGTTCCTTATTTATCTGTATAAGCAGAAAAGTTCCAGATCAAATTAACAAAAGGATATTTTGAATCATAGCACCAGAGAATCATGCCCTCTTAAACAGTTTCCAGACATGAGCCAATTTAAAGATACAAAACCCACTGAATGAAGGTCTGCTTGGGTCCGCTTGAGGAAGGACCCTCCTACAACCCCCCAAAGCTCTAAAACTTACTACTACTCTTCCTATCATCTATCTGAAATAATTGATATAGAAAGATGTTGTGTGTTTCAAAGAAAGAAAAAATAGGTTTTATAGCATGACCTAAGCTTAACAGCTTAATACAAATTGACAACTTGCTTGAAACAAATTCATCAAATTTTATGAAGCTCATCTTTGAAAGGAGAATTGTGTTCTAAGTTCTTTATTCAACTGACCATAAATATTTACAGCTCCCATTTTACTGTTTACTCAATACTTCTTGGTTTAGCCTTAGTAAATGAGCATTATGTTGTTTCTTCCACATGTCTTTTATTATTTTGAAATATATACAGTCATTAGAATATTAGGTTGCTTTAACAAAATCTGTATGGCAATGACTTAACTATGTGTTTCCCAAGTTTTACTATACATATGAATCATTTAGTGATCTATATGAAGTTGCAGGTTTTAATCAGGTTGTGTAAGGACACAACTGATTCTACATTTCTAACACAACCCCCATGTGATGTCTGTGCCAATAGCTTTTCTACCAAAAAAAAAAAAAGTTGATTAAATAAGGTTTATTTCTTTGACAAATAAAAATCTATGCTGGTATGTTTAGAGAATGACCAGTCCTGCCTCCTTATCACTCCACAAATATTTCCTATGTATTGTGTGAAAAGTACCATCACTTTTCTAGGTACTGAAAGATGACCTGGATATCCTTGGGTAACAGACATAAATGGCTATATAGAACCTGATGAAATTCATTGCAACTATTGTGCTTTGAATGTAAATAATCCCACTTAGGCTCCTGTGTATGAACATTTGGTCCATAGCTGATAGATATAGTTGAGAATATTCTGGAACATTTTGGAAATGGAGGAATTAGCTCACTGAAGTGTGGACCTTCATATATGTATGTATATATATATATATATCCTGGCACCACTGTCTGTCTTCTACTTTCTGCCTGCTGATGTCAAAAACTCCACTTTCTTTCTATTGCTGTAACAATGCCTTCCCTGCAATGATGGACAATATTCTCTTGAAATAGTAAGGTAAATATAAACCTTTTATTTTATTTTTTCATTCTTTCTCTCTTTCTCTTTTTATTTTTTTGAGGAAGGGTCTAGCTCTAGCTCAGGCTGGCCTAGAATTCACTATATAGTCTCAAGCTGGCCTCAAACTTAAACTCACAGTGATCCTTCTACCTTTGCCTACTGAGTTCTGGGTGAGCCACCACATTACTACTGATCAGGAGTTTTGTTCTAGCAACAAGAAAGAAACTGCTACACTCTCCTACTGCTCCTTTCCACTAGCTGTGCCAGAGGTTATGTCCAGCCTCTGCTCATGCCATGTTTTCCCTTGTGATCATGAAGCTTCCCATTGAGTCTTAAGTCAAAATATAAACTTTCTTCTCATCAGCTGCTATTGGTCAGGTTTTCTGACTAAGCAATGAGCGGTAACTTCAACATTAGGTAAGGGATTAGTTTTGATAATGTAAATGTTCATTTTTAGTCTTTTTCATGTGGATATATTGTATTTCCAACCCCATTTTTAGATATATAGTCATTTTCCCACTCACTACTATATGGCTGTAGTACACAATTTGCAAACCATTTATTCATAAATGGCAGATTTCTGTGATCTAGAAACTATTTCATTCTCTAAAGCTTATCTTTATACTAACAATATAATGCTTTTGATTATTTGGATTTGTAGTGAGATTTAAAATAAAGAAGTGTGAAACCCCTAATTGTTTAGTGCTGAGACCAACAAGTGATTTTTCTAAGGAAATATTGTCCATCATGACATTGTGTAGAATTGCTGTCACACAGTGATAAGTAAAAGTTTTTGTTTAAACCAGGCATGTTGACACATTATTTAATCCCAATACTCAGGAGGTAGAGGTAGGAGGATTGCTATGAGTTTGAGGCCAGCCTGAGACTTCATAGTGATTCCAAGTCACCCTGTGCTAAAGCAAGACTCTACCTCAAAAACATGAAAAAACTTGTTTTAATTTTAATCACTTTGTTATTGCTTTCAAAATTATCCACAGTAAAGCATTTTGATGTCTGCTTCTTTATTGAACTGTTTGTATTACCCTTGTAACAGAAACACTTTCCATTCTATCTGTGTTGCTTTATTTTCTGTGTCTAGTTTTACATTTTTGTCTTCATTCTTTTCCTCCTATGGATATATACTTTTGTATATCAAAGTCTCTGATATATCCTCAAGTAGATAAGACTAATCAATTTGCTACTGTCAAAATTAATATTTACTGCTATACTAAATGGATAGCTTATAATATTAGTGCATATTATCATTATTGACACTTTAGTAATAGGTGATTTTACATTATCCATTAAAAACAACCTATTCCTTTAATCCTGCCTAAACAGACAATAAAAACAATCTGGAGGCCCACGTGCATGTATATTACTGGTAAGAAAAATCATAGAATGATAAAATTATGAGCCATAATTGTTTGAAGTAGTGGCATAATAAAAACAATGATTTGTAAGGAAACCTTGCTGGCCATGTGTGATTGCTGAATTATATCTATGAAGTAGAAGATCTGTGAAGTAATATGTTCGAGGTATTCAGTGAATATTTGAGAAGATAAAGCCAAATGTAGAGCTCATTTAACACAACTTTCTGTCTATCATCGCACCAGTTACTTTCTCATTGCTGTGAGCGAATACATGACCAGAATCCACTTACGGAAAGAAAAGCGTTTATAGTCCTGGTTGGTAGGATCCATTTTGGCAGGGAAGGCATGACAGAAGTGCAAAGCTAGCCTCACCTTGCCATTGGAAGTAGAGGAAGAGCAGCATGTGGGAATAGACTATCTAAACTGCATGCTTGCCCCTAGATAGTTACCTCCTCCAGGAAGCCTCTAGCTCTTAAAGATTCCAAAGCTTATCTGAATACTGTCACCAACATTTTTATTCAAATTAGCACAATCATCATGTCCAATATTTTCAAAATTATTGACATCTTTATTACTGATTTCCAAACCTCACACAGTTATCTCCTTTGAAGGCTGGGGAAATAGCTCTGCTGTTAAAGGCAGATGCTTGCAAAGCCTTATGGCCTGGGTTCATATTCTCAGTATCTATGTAAACCAGAAACACAAAGTGGCACATACATCTGAAATTTGTTTGAAGGGGCAGGATGCCATGGTGTACGATTCTCTCTCTCTCCATTCTCTCCTCCCTCCCATGGTAGATACATAAGTAATTAAAATAAGAAAAAAAAAACAATATGCTTTGAGGCAACTCTAGTCTTTATTCTGGAAGGTAAATCTCAGAAACACCATTACTAACAGTAGTCAAGTTGAAGCAGTCTAGTTGGGTATGTGCTTATGGAACAGTTTCTTTAGGGCACCCACTTTTGAAGAAATATACACTGCCAAATAGTAACTTCATAAATATTTATTTATTTAGTTAGTTAGTTTGAGTGAGAATGAGGCAGAGAGAAACAGAGAGAGAGAGAGAGAGAGAGAGAGAGAGAGAGAGAGAGAGAGAGAAAGAGAGAGAGAATTGGCATTCCAGGGCCTCTGGCCACTGCAAACGAGCTCCAGATGCATGTGCCACCTTGAGCCTCTGGCTTATGTGTGTACTGGGGTTTCAAACCTGCTTCCTTAGGCTTCACAAACAAATGCCTTAACCACTAATCCATCTCATTAGCCCCAAATATCCCTTTTTAAATATTACACTTTGGAGATTTTCCAAATCATAGATTTTGTTCTAGGCATTGTCAAATAAGTACATTAAAATAAGCATCTTAGCAATGAATTAACTTAAATGCATTTTTTACTATCTGTATTTAAATATCTTTGAGTGTATTTTTCCTCTACATTTATATTATCCTTCTTGATGTTATGGAGGCTTCCTAATGGGAAAGTTTTTCCTAAAGTATAAGTCCAGTATTGGTATTTATGATTGAACTAGGTAAACTTTTATAGTGTAAAATGAGCACATTTTAACAGCTGAAGTTACTGTCATCATAAAACTGAATAGAATGGATGATAAAGATATAAAATTTTAAGTAAAATTTTACTTTTGGGAAGGAAGATATATATGGCATGCTGTTCCATGCTCATCCCACTGTTGTATTTTAAAAGTTAATTACTTATTTGATTGTATCGGCCTAGGACAAAAAGTGATTTGCTTCAGGATAAACAATGCCTTGAGTCTCATCCATATTATGTTTAGCTTAAACTTTGAATTTTGAGTTGGTGCTAAAATTAGTTCATATTTTGTGTGCTGTTAGAATAGAATCAATGTCAAATGCAATAGTGGCACATAGTGATGGTGTGAAAACAACTGCTCTTGATTTGGCTAACTGATCTGCTCAGTGGAATGGATCCCAAAGCTGGACCTTGGAATAAAGTTAGAACCATATCCAAAATGAGCCCACTCTCCATTACCAAGCTCCCACCAATCACAGGCTACAAGAGGTCCTACACCTATTCAATTCTCTCCAAAAACCAAATGTTACCCTATTTTTCTTCCACTAACTTCACTCTCCATTGGAGAATTTGCTTCTCTTTTTTCAGATGGATACAGATACTAAGCAGAGAACCAGACTACCCACCACACCTCAAAAGGTCCCCAGCTGAAACTAAAAATAATTGGGGAATTGAGTAAGAGTGTTGCTTTCTTGGTGAACCTGGTACCAGCACAAGGGTAAAGAAGATCGACACAGAGAACACTCAACTATCAAACCAGATATCCAGAGACACAGAGGCTCCCAAGACCTCATCACTGAAGCAGACCTAAAATGAACCCAACATGGCTCAGGGAAATTTGTGGAAGAGGGGGTGGAAAGAATGTCAGAGTGACACTTTTGGGTCATGATACACAGAGACATTTCCTCCTACCCATAACTGATGGCTAGCACCACAATGCACTATCCATATTCCCCAACAGGGAAGGTCCCTTCAGAGGGGGGAGGACAAGGAGGTGGCTAAGGATGGTACCAACTTGGCTGTATACACTGAGGACAAAACTAATAAAAAAAAACAAATCTTAGAAGAAAAGAGGTAATGTAATACGTGTAACATAAAAGCAGAAGTGGAGGGTTACTGGAGAAGGAAAGACCAATAATAGCTAAGTAAGAGAATGGGGAAGGGCAGAAAAGGAAGAGGATAAAAAAGATTAAAATATGTATAACAAAATAAATGTCCTACATTACATTTTATGCTAAATTAAAAAATGATCAAATAGTAAATAATGTATTTTATGAAAAATAATGTTTTTAAAAGTGTAATGAAACACAATAAGAACAGTGAAAAACAGAATACCAATTTTGGAAAGCTGTGGGCAGACTAATTTGGTTTTAATATTTTTTTTCCAAAATTTATCTTGGCATGTATTTACTATTATAAAATCCTTATGAGGCAAAACCTTTAAGCTGTGATTAGGCCATGGGGCTCCACCTTCATTAATGAATGAATACCATTATCTTGACAATGGATTTACAGTGAAAGGCTCAATTTGGCAACCTTTCTTACTTTCTTCCTCATGCTTTCTTTGCCCTTCAGCCATATAATGACCTGTGCTGTTTCATGAGGCAGCTAAACAGCACCTTAATCTTAGACTTTCCAGACTTCAGAAATGAGGAAAGCACATTCTGCTCATTACAAATATTTGGGCCTTAGTTTTTCTGTTGTTGCACAGACAAAACTAGGATATGGTGTTAACAAATGTATGCTTTAAAAGTGAAATGTGGGTTGGAGAGACGGCTTAGCAGTTAAGCGCTTGCCTGTGAAGCCTAAGGACCCCGGTTTGAGGCTCAATTCTCCAGGACCCACGTTAGCCAGATGCACAAGGGGGGCACGTGTCTGGAGTTCGTTTGCAGTGGCTGGAAGCCCTGGTGCGCCCATTCTTTCTCTCTCTCTCTCTCTCCTTCTCTCTGTCTGTTGCTCTCAAATAACTAAATAAAAATGAACAAAAACTTTAAAAGTGAAATGTGAAGCTTAGTACATTTTGCAAAAGGATGTTACATTGATTCTCAGGCAACACATTTCACATTTCATTTTTACATCTCTAATTTCAAATAGCCCAGTGTCTCTGACTCAGTGCACATCATCTTGTTGCTTGAGCAAGAAAATGTAAGTCACTTTCAATTTTTATGCAACGTGAATACTTTTTACACAATAAGAAAAGATGAAGCATATGTCTAGGGACATAATCTACATGAGAGCACTAGTTGGTGATGGAAGGATATAATATTAGTGTCTTGAATTTATTTCCATTATTTTCATAGATGGTTTTAAAATGAAAAAGTATCCTCAAAAAATGAAATGGCACTCTTTCAATTAAAAATTGATTACTGTAGAGAATAGAACTATAATATGTTTAAAGATAATAAAACTCAATATCTCATGGCTACCATTTCTTTCCTTGACCCTTTTATGTGCATCAGCATTTCATATACATCTTTGTGATAGATAAAGTACTGATCATAAGTTATGTCACATGAAAAATATTATTCAAGATAAATTTGTGTAAAGCAAACTTAGGGTATATTTAGTAAATATAAGTACACACCAAGGGGTGAGAGTGAGCTTTATAAAAGACAGTTTTGCTGCAGTGACTTTTGGAATTACATTATGAAGTGATATAATTTACAACCAAGTTTAAAGATTAAGCAAAGCTTAAAACTGAACTATTTTGCTTCATTTTCTAGTCTTGTAAATTGTCCTTTCCCAAATCTAATTGTAAGGTGATTTATGAAGTACATTGTTCAGCTTTATGGATGAGACAAAAATGCTGAAAAGGTTAAACACAAAGTTCACAGACATTTTGACCTTTTGCGTGCTTCATTAGCTGTTTAACATCCGTGTTTGAGATATCTCTCAGAAAATGGAGTATTTTGACGTGTATGTGGGCAGTCTTCCCAGTGGATTTGATGTCTATTATGTAAAATGTTTGGCTTTCCATTTCTCTTCCTATACCCCCTTAATTTTCTTTCTTTCTGCCAGTTCAATTTGGTTTCTTGCACTTACTCCATCTCTTTCCATATAAGGAGTACTAAGGTCCAGTAAAGACATGATTTTGGAGAAACAGAAAACAATTTAACCATGACAATAATGTGAGAGTTTTCACATAAAAAAACAAAACTGAGAGAAAGCAAGAAGAGTAAAATTTGGGAGAATATTTATAGTATAGACAAACATAAATTAAATAAATAAATAAATAAATAAATAAATAAATAAATAAAACCTGGAAGTCCTTGCCACCCAGAATGGTGATGCAGCTAGGAAAACTAACACAATGTGGGAACTGTTTACAAATATAAAATATCAGTTCAAAGAACAAATTTGTGAATCAGAATCTACAATACCTGCAGATACTCTGTATGCTCATTAAAGTTTGAAAAGCACTGTAAAGACATTATAATCATTCCCAAGAAACTGTGTTTAATATCATTATCATGACTGTAACCTGAGGATTAGAAGTATAGTCATCATGCTAGTGGAAGGAAGATGCAATGGTATTATTCAGTGATAACAGTCAATGAGTTATTAAAGGAGAAAAATGTGGTACATACAAGTTCTTATAAATGGAGAATATACTGTTTATTTCCTTTTATTTATTCTGATCTTTAAATTATATAACATAGTTAGTATAAGTAGCTTTGTGTCTAGCTTTGGTAACATCACCAGAAAGTGGTAGAAATACACTGTTTATTTAATTAGGAAATGTGATAGTTTGAATGGATGGCTCCCAATATATTAACGTTTGTAATTTAGATTTGCAGCCACCTGGCTGGAGGAGGTGTAACTGTGGGTGGATCCTAAAGTCCAGCCCTAAGGTGTAAGGGTGGATTTGGAATTCCAGAATAATGATGTGCAAAGTGCTTGGGTTTTGCCTGCAGTTCCTGAAATGTGCTTGCTTGCTTTTTGGTGTTGGCATTTCTCTCTTGGCCTGGGTCTAGAAAAGGTGGCCCTGGCTGCTTCTGACATTATTAAAATCCCAGTCTGTCTTCAATAAATGTCTTCTTCCTCCCATAAATTATGTCTGGTCTGGAGGCTCATCCCAGTGATGTGAAGCTGACTACTACAGGAATATTAAATCAATGATTCTAGCCTACTAATCTGCCAACCAATAATACTACTACATCTAAATTGAAGTCTGGCTAGATGGGATTTTTTACATCCTTTGGTAAGCTGGATTCCACTAACATTTTAACATTTGGGGCTTCTAATTTCGTTTCATTTCTCAGAAGAATTGTTTTATTTAAAAAAAAACTTTCCAAATTACTTTTGTTTGTTTTCAGTATCTCTTTTCTTCCAGGAAACTAGATGGATTAGTTGTTAAGGCACTTGCTTGCAAAGTCATAGAACCCAGGTTTGATTCTCAAGGGACCACATAAGCCAGATGTACAAGCTAGCACATGTGTCTGGAGTTCATTTGCAGCAGCCAAAGTCCCAAACGTTCCATTCTTTATCTGTATCTCTCTCTTTCTCTTTCTCTCTCTTTCAAACAAATTAATAAAAATAAAATAAAAAATGTATTAAGTATCTATGGAATAAAATTCACAGACACACACGTATGTTTTATTCATTTTTATAAACTTTTAAATCATCATTTGAAGTCCAAGATTACCTGAAGAAAAAGATATCTTACACAAAATGACAGAATAGGCATTTTCTTTTCTTTTTTTTTTACATAGCAACAGTATTTTTATTTTATTATTTTTTTAATTTCAAATTTTTGTTAACAACTTCCATGATTATAAAAAAAATATCCATTTTCAATTATCTCTGAAGCCTGTCAAATAATTACAACATGGACACAGTTCTGTCTTCTCCTGCACAGGAATATGACAGTTTTAGGTACCTAAATCTCTCAAATTGTACAGCTGTTAAAAGTAATTTAGATATTTACTGCCTTTTCTGGAGATGTGGTTGATGTTTTATTGAATTCCCTGATTAGCATCTATTTCATAGCTGCTGCAGTATAGTCATAAATTATCAGAGAATGCTTCGAAAATATAAATGAAATGTTCTTGCCCTGTCTTCTGCATTTTGAAACTATTTGTCATACCAGTGTTTGAGACCAAGGGAAAAGGAAAGGTTCATTTTTTTTAATTTCAAATTTAATGTATTTTATTTACAATAAATAGAACATATTTGTAACATATAAGAGATTAAATTTACAGTCTGTAATAATTGAATACAGATATATTTCCATATAAAAGATTTGCTTCAAGTCATTCTAGACAGCAGAGATGAAATTGCTATGTTAAAAAGAAATATTTGCATATTTAATATAACCAGAACATAGTATTGCAACCTATAGTCCTTTGCTTTTTTTGTGATCCTGAAGTGCAATGATTTACTTATCCGTTAGACTTGTTGTGATCTGAAAATGACTCCTACTAGCCCTTTATAGTGTATAAAATACATTTTTCAAAATCTTAGGGAAAACAAAAAATTTCCTGTACAACATTTTAAGATTTAATTTTAACAAGAAAATATACTAGCTGGCACACACACCGGTAATCAGAGCACACAGGAGGCTGAAGCAGAAGGATCATGAAGCTGAGAAAAGCTTGTGCTATTTAGTGAGTTTCATTTCAGCCTGAGCTACATGAGAGACTTGATATCACACACAAATAAATGAATGAATGAATGAATAGATAAATAAATAAACAGGCAGAAGATATAACTTAGTGTTACAGCACTTGCCTAGTATGGCCATGAACTTGGCTTTAAACCCTACTATTGCAAAGAAAGAAAAATGAGATGTTCTTGTAATTATTGGTACAATTATTTGTTGAAAATAATGATGTCACATTGATATTTATTATTCAGGGGAATTTCTAAAAATAATACTTGATATTTTAAAATTAACGAAATAAGGTTGATTTTAAGTTATATGCTATCATTGAACTATTACCTCTTAATTTCAAGTCCATCCTTATACACTGGATATCCTGATGTGACTGGAATTCTACAAGTCGCATTTTCCCTTGAAAAATGGCCCATTTATAGCTACTGTCAGTATGATGTGAATGTGTGAACTTTAGAGACAGAGAGGGAGGGAGCGAGATAAAGAAAATGGTGATATTCCAAGAATAACAACTTCCTATATTTTAACCAGGGTTATTAAAATCTTTCAGAGGTAGGAGCAGTAGCTGAGGATCAACCTGTGCTTTGCCACCAGAACCCAAACATCATTGAGATTCTCTGTAAAACTTCTAGATTTTAACACTCCAAAGCCCCTCATTCTGTTACTTCAACCCTAGGAGTCATAGCTTATCTCTGTAATAGTTGTATCTGTGATATCTGTCTCGCTTTTTCTTCTCCATTTTTTATAATGCCTGAACAGTGACTCTTTATATTTTATCAGTTATATTAATTGTCAATATATATCAATGAATACAGTTCTGTGTGTGCACACACACATTTCAGCAGCCAGTCCCTGTTGCTGGTTTTAGTACTAAAGGCTGTAACAAAGGGTTACACTATTTTTATAATTTAAAAAATATTGATTTATTTGCAAGGGGAGAGAGAGAGAGAGAGAAAGAAAGAGAGAGAGAAGAGAGAGACAGGCAGAAAGAGAATGGGCATGTCAGGGCCTGTAGCCACTGAAAATGAATTTTAGACACACGTGCCCTTTGTGCATTTGGCTTACGTGGGTCCTAGGGAATCAAACCTGGGTCCTTTGGCTTTGCAGGCAAATGCCTCAACCACTAAGCAATCCCTCCAGCCCTAAGGTTTACACTTTCATCAACACTTGTTGAGCTTGTTATTTTAGCAAGCTAGTCTTGTAATTAGTAGAAAATTCAAAATCTTCAATCAATTTATGCTTTACTGACAAAACGATATGTTACAGAAGTTATGATCACCAACTTTAGAATCAGATATAATTTGATTTAGTCTTAGTTCTATTATATATTCAGGAAAAGTTTAATTATTTGTGGATTGTTTTTAGTTTCTTCAATTTTATTTTATTTTATTTTATTTTCTGAGACAGACTCTTACTAATTCCCCAGGCTAATCTCAAGTGCCCAATCTCTCCCTGATCCACACAATTGCTAGAATTACAGATGTGCATGACCATCATAACCAGTTACTTTTATGATTTTAAAAGGTAAGTTTGTTAGGTAATACACAACTAAAGCAAAGAAATATAAGATATCTGTGGGAAAAGATTGGTAGCAATATGATTATTGATCCTAAATATTCATTTATAATGATAACATATATGTATATTATTAGACATAAAATTTACTGATTACTAAAGAATACTTGTTCAGCCCATTGATAATGGCCTTATTATCTAAGTACATTTTACTGTCCAATTGGCACCTAGAGTTTAGTTATAAACAAAATCTTTCAGTATGCTTTATAGTTTACTTTGGTTCCTTCCATTGTTTTCCTTCATCATGGACAAAGAAGAAAACAGCTTTGTTTATAAATTTTGTTCTTTGAATTAAAGTTTACATGTAACTAAGGGCAAGAAAAACTACTTGTCCTATGTACGCATTGGTCCAATAAATATAAGAAACAGATCTTACAGACATGAATTTGCTGCAGCATGATTGAAGACCCAGATACCCTTAAACAGATATATCTAGCTTGAAGAAGAGCCAGCCAGTTGACTTCAGCATGTATCAACAAAGTAATATAACAATGATAAGATAATATATATTAAATCTGGGGTTTGTTTGTAATAAAGCAGTAAAAGCAGCCGGCCTGATAGTATTGAAATATCATAAGGGGCTGGAGGACATATGGCTTAGTGGTTAAGGCACTTGCCTGCAAAGCCAAAGGACTCAAGTTTGATTCCCCAGGACCCACATAAGCCAGATGCATATGGTGGCACATGCATCTGGAGTTTATTTATAGCAGCTGGAGGCCCTGGCATACCCAGTCTCTCTCTCTCTCTCACTATCTATCTATCTATCTATCTATCTATCTATCTATATGCCTCTTTCTCTCAAATAAATAAATTAAGATAAATTTAAAAAATATCAGAAGCAGTGGAATTTAATAATAAATGAACTTTAGTTAGTACTCATACTATATTTCGTCCATGTATGGTTAATGTCTTCAATCAGTAAATAATACCTGCATATAACATTATTTCTCTCTTATATACTGGAATGAGCTATTAGGCAAGAATTTTGAAAACTGGATATTAGCATTCATTTTTCAAATAATTAAATGATCTTACCACCTCAAGCACTTTATGAACACAATGCATAAAATATATTTTTCCATATCAATTTTATTTCCTTTCCTCTTATTTATTTTAAAACAACTTTAGAAGTATAAAGTTTTCTTCAAATAAAATCTTACTTGTACATTTAATGATAAATAAGATCAGTGTTGTGAATGAAACAGAAATGGGGACCAGTTACAACTGAGACAGTTTTAAAGACTAGTACTAATCTTTTTTAAATTAGTGAGCATTAAAAAGAAATGGAAAATGGAAAAAGTTATTCTAGGTAAGCCCCATATGCATATTTTAGTTCAGGGAATATGACAAATACTTATTGCCCCTGTGAAGCCCTCTTCAATGTTATTCTGAGACAGACCTTCTGAGACAATCAGAGCCTTATCTTAGCTCTTAGGTTGACTTAACTTAGGAACTAAGGTGCTTGACTCTCAATGGTCACCAAAGCTCTTCTGAGTCAGAGACTCTTGATTCTTGGTATTACAAAGTCAAGAATAAATCTCTTTGATAAGAAGTTTACAGAAAAGTCTTATACAGAGCAAGCTTTCTTGTTTTCCTATACTTTCTTAAACTTTCTTAGGATTTCTGAAGATTTTTAAAAACAAGAGCATAAAGTTCCCTGGAGTAGCACTTTTGACTGAAGGTTTATATGTTAATGAGCAGAGAAAGTAATTTGATTGGTTGAAAGGAGAACCCACCAATCTGGTTAGGTCCTGGTACACATGAACCATCACAAAATATGAAAATCAGATCAAAATGTTATAACAGTAATAACAACTTAATGCTAAAACCCAAAACTGTGAAACTACTATAAGAAAGCACAAAATAAATATTTTAGGATATTCACTTATGCAAAGAAATTTTGGATAACACCCAAAATCTATAGAAAACAAAAGTAAAAACAGACATCAGATGGTTTTCCCATTTTGTGGATCCACCCTGCTTTACAAGAACTCTGCCTTCTTTCTTGCTCTTAAGTTCTATAATAAAATCATTCTAAAACTCACCCCCTATGGCCTGTAGATTTTGTCCTTCAAATTCATAAGATCCTGAGGCCACTGATTCAGTGGAAATTTTACATGACTTTGAATTCCTGGCATTTTTAACTCCAGGGGTGTAGCCAAACTAATAGTCAAGAATGAGGGTGTTATGAAGGTATTGCTAGGTACTGTGAGGTAATACAATGACTAACAGAGAGAGGGAGGGGATATGATGGAGATTGGAGTTGTGAAGGGAAAAGGGGGAGTGGAGGGAATTATCATAATTTATTGACTGTAAATATAGAAGTTGTCAATAAATAATTTTAAGAAATAATGACTCAGTTGCTTTCAAAGACACCCTAAATTCCCATATTATTCTTACCTCAGCCTCCTGCTTGCTGGGATTACAACTGTGTGCCACCACACATGGTTCCCCTACAATTTAGATAATTATATTAGATGATGCAAGATAAGATTAGTGTAATTCATTGATTTTAACATATACTTTAATATGAGTATCAACTGGTCATTTTACAAATTATCATTAAATGTTGTTTTAATTGGATAGGACACTGCATTTTCCATGCACGAACGTTCATGTACTTCACTTTTACTTTTGCTCTCATGTGGTTGAAGAAAAATAGTTGTAGAATTGCAACCTGTCAGTCTTTTTTAATCTTTTACAACCGTGTGCTCAGAAAGTTAATGGGAATACCCAATTTAACAAATGATGGCTCTACTGACCTCTCTGTTGTAGCAAAGTTTTTCTTTTTTCTCTTTCCAAATCACTTTTTTCTAAAATTTTGTGTGTCTAAGCTACTGTGACAGATTTTTCCTGTTCAATGAGAATGAGTTTGTACCTGGATATTTTGGGAATTATACACCACATTTTAAGACTCCATGTATAGCCTTCTCCCCCAACCGAAAGAAAACTCACTAATATGGAATGAAGATTTTAAAAAAGTGATTCTGAACTTATAAATTCTCTCCATAATCTCAAATGTACTGCTTTTAACAACAACAACAACAAAAACTTACTCTACTTACTTCATACTATGTAACAGAATAAATGTATTGCTACAAACTTTTTGTAATTAAAGTCTATTTTTAACATGGAGGTTCTCAAAATATATGAGCATTATGTATATAATCTGCATGTATATCTAGGTCCAATTAAAATAATTTTCTTGCTTGTATAGGTCTATTTAGAATCACTCAGTATAAAAAGTACTTTATACTTTCTTGCCAAAATACTAGCAAGTTAATACTTTCATAAGCAAATGCCTTTAACCTCTTAGCTGTCTCTCCAGCCAAGTTAATATTCTGGAAAAGTAACTCATTTAACACCTTATTCACAATTTTTTTTAAAAAGTCCTTCATTTAAAACCATTTGTTGTTGGGCTGTGAAATTTGTGAATTAAATGAACAATTTAGAGCACTATCTGAAGTATTATGTTAGTCAATATTTATATTAATCCAGCATATAGGAATCTGATTACTTACTGCAACCTTTTGAAACCTCAAAGAGAAATTTTTATGTTGGCCACTTCATTTCTAGGGAAAAGGTCAAATGTAGAATATATTTTATTTTAAATTTATTTTTATTCATCACCAACAGGAAACAAAATTTATTTTTAAAATATCAATAGACACACACGGGGATGGGGGCATCACAAGCATGTAGGACATAGTGCTGTGTAAGAAATTGCAACCCAATATGTATTCCAAAGTAAAATGCACAAACTTTCTTAAATCTTCTGGGTGATTTAAAGTATCACATTATAAAAAAAAGGACCTGGTTTGTGTGGGAATGTGTTTATGAGTTTCAGGAGGGATATATGTATTTTATTATTGTTTACTAGTCTCAAATGATATTTGTAAATGCTTTGATGTTATTTTGTAACAAAATATTTACAGTTTTGACACATATAATTTGGGTAGCACTATCTTCTCTCCCAAAACACATACAGTTTCCAAAAGTTCAGCACTTTCATAGTTTTAATGTGGCATTTCTAGAGAACAGTAGATTAATTCTGATCGGGTGACAATTAAAATCTTTATCTTTTCTTTCATCAGGGATGCTGTGTTTAGATTTTTGAAGAGGTGAATGGATATGAAGTCTATTTTAAAGTACAATTTAATTGCCAGTTTGATCATTTATAAAATTTAAACTTTAAATATGAGTCATTAAAGAAATGCATTTCCTTCTGTAGGTAGAAAGAAAATAAATTAAAATTTTTCTCTAAAATAAAAACAAATGTACACTACTTGACACTGAGAATAAAAATGGGTTTGGTGGCTAGTGATAAGACCCTACTGCTGAAGACACCTTATGTGATTGACATGCAAATTAGAACGGCATGGCTGGAAGTTGGAAGACAGTCTGTCCCCAGACAGTCAGCGCATCTAGTGCCAGAAGGTGCTACATGGGCGACTGGGGGAATATGACCAATATCTGTCAAAGCAACGCATGGTCTAACGTACTTAGCAGCAAATAACTTGGTGTGATGCCCACACAAGTGCAGTGGTGGCACACAGCCATGGTGGGGAACCAACTGCTCTCAATTCGGCTAACTGATCCCCTCACTGGTATGAGACCCATAGCTGGAGCTGGGAAACAAGTCAGAACCATATCCAAACATAAACCCACTCTCCAATATCAAGCTACCATCAATTGTGGGCTACAAGAGGGCCTACACCTATTAAATTCTCTATAAAAAAAAAGTAAGGGTTATCTCATTTGTCCTGGTGCTAACTTACTCTCCGTTGGAGAATCTGCTTCTCTTTTTCAGATAGATGTAGATCCTAAGGAGAGAGCCACCCCATCATACCTCAAAAGGGCCCCGGCTGAAACTAAGAAAAATTGGAGAAACAAGCAAGGGGGCTGTTTTCGTGATGAACCGGATACCAGCACAAGGGGGAAGGAGATCAGCACAGAGAAAAATCAACTCCTACCAAATCAGAGAGCCAGAGCCTCAGAGGCCCCCAACACCTCATCACTGAAGCAGACCAAAAATAAACCCAACATGGCTCAGGGAAATTTTGCGGAAGAGGGGGCGGAAAGAATGTCAGAGTCACATGTTGGGTCATGATATGCAGAGACATTTAGCTTACCCATAACTGTGGGCTAACTCCACAATGCATGACCCGTATACCTCAACAAGGAGGGGTCAAGGGGAGAGGGTAGGTCATGGATGAGCCTAATAATGGTACCAAACTGACTGTAAAATAAAATAAATAAAATAAAATAAAATAGGTTTGGTAAGTGGTCTGATCATATCTACTTGCAGAACATAATAATTAATTCCACCTGTAAAAATGGACTTGGAGCTGGAGAGATGGCTTATAGGTAAAGGCACTTGCCTGCAAAGCCTGAGGACCCAGGTTCAACTACCCAGAACCCACGTAAACCAAATGCACATGGTGGCTCTTATGTCTGGAGTTTGAAATGGCTAGAATCCCTGGCACACCTATCTATTCTTTCCCTCCCCTTCTCCCTCTCTCATCAGGGGCTCCAGCCACTGCAAACAAGCTCCAGATGCATGTGCCAACTTGGGCATCTGGCTTATGTGGGTACTGGGGAATCGGGAATCTAACCAGGGTCCTTGGGCTTCACAGAAAAGCACTTAACTGCTATGCCATCTCTCCAGAACGCCCCCCCCCACATAAATACAGAAAATTTTTTTTCATAATTTTTTTTGTTTATTTTTATTTACTTATTTATTTGAGAGCAACAGACAGAGAGAGAGAGAGAGAGAATAGGCATGCCAGGGCCTCCAGCCACTGCAAACGAATTCCAAACACGTTCACCCCCTTGTGCATCTGGCTAAAGTGGGTCCTGGGGAATTGAGCCTCAAACCGGGGTCCTTAGGCTTCACAGGCAAGCGCTTAAACGCTAAGCCATCTCTCCAGCCCCAGAAAATATTTTTTAATGGATTTTGTTTTCTTGTTGGTCTGGGGGGATGGCTCCGCAGTTAAGCCACTTGCTAGCAAAGTCTAAGGATGCAAGTTTGATTCCCTATTCCTCACATAAAGCCAGATGCACAAAGTGACACATATACCTGGAGTTCATTTGTAGTGCCTAGAGGCCCTGACATGCCCATATACTCTCTCTCTCCCACCCCCTCCTCTCTCTCTGTACTTGGAAAAAAAAAAGGAAAATATATTATGATCTGAAAGGCCTACAAAGATTTTACTATTTTCCTAAATAACCACTTTTAGATATTTAACACTTAAGTATAATAAACAATGAACTGCACTTTTTTTGGTTCATTTTTTAATTTGTTTATTTGAGAGTGACAGAGAGAGAGAGAGAGAGAGAGAGAGAGAGAGAGGCAAATAGATAGAGAGAGAATGGGCGCGCCAGGGCTTCCAGCCACTGCAAACGAACTCCAGATGCGTGCGCCCCCTTGTGGATGTGGCTAACGTGGGTCCTGGGGAATCAAGCCTAGAACCGGAGTCCTTAGCCTTCACAGGCAAGCGCTTAACCGCTAAGCCATCTCTCCAGCCCTGAACTGCATTTTTTGAAAAGAAAATTTACCCACATATGAAATGGTAGAGAAAATAAGAGTGGAATATCAAATAGGAGGTGAGTGTCTTGGTTTCATCTGACTCATGCCTTTATCATATGAATCTGTGAAATAAGGTTAAACTGTGGACACTGACTTTTGCACCATACCTTGGGAGTTTGTTGAAAACTTTCTGTGGTCTCCTTTATTCTCAAGTTTAGTGGTATATAAACTCAATGTGATTTGTATCATGCCCTAATTATAACTTATGGATACATGAACTCACATGAGTACACACCCATTCACAAATACACAAGAAAATTTCAAATACACCAGCAAAGATGATGATGTCCTGGGAAAGACATTAAAATAACATTGGCATTCAATATTAACAATTGAGTACGTTTAAAATTATATTAATTTTTTGTTTCCATGATAATCCATTTTATTATACTTTTCCACATACAATACCTGATGGTGTTTATTTAACACAAAAGAATAGAAATAGTTGAATTGGTATGCTAAGTGAACTAATTATGTAGAGAAGGCAAAAAGCACAGTTAGGAGTGATGTGTACGTATGTGTGTTTGTGTTTGAGCAAATCACTCAATTACATATATAATGAGAGTTAACGTCTCTTTAACGTGCAATTCATCTTTGTATAGATTAAATGAACATCAGAATGATAATAAAATGCTTGTCTGTATACATCCTTTCACCCTATCTAAAAACTAGGTTTTAATTTGCCTGACTGTATGAAACTTCCACAAGATAGTGAACATTGTTAGATGGTGTTCATATTTCTTTTTGTTAAATCTTTATTTATTTATTTATTTATTTGACTATGAAAGAGGGGGAGAGAGAGAGAATGGCGACGCCAGGGCCTCCAGCCACTGGAAATGAACACCAGATGCATGTGACCCCTTGTGCATCTGACTAACATGGGTCCTGGGGAATCCAACCTGGGTCCTTAGCTTTGCAGGCAAATGCCTTAACCGCTAAGCCATCCCTCTTGCCCACAGTGCTTATAGTTCTAAGTCAAAATTTGTTTTGAAAAGTTGCTTTTCCAGTAGTTCATTGTTTTTATCCTCTTTGAATGTAAAATATTTAGTCATCTATATCCATGCCCTAATATGCAAGATCATAGATAGAATACTCTAATTCATTCTTTAATATCTCTGAAATTTTATTGCAAGAAGACAAAATTACTATTCCATTTTGGATAAATAAGTTTTTGTAAATCCTAATATAATATTTTACTTTTAGATAGTATTGTTCTTGGGTAAATGTTGATTATTTATTTAGCAATATTTAAGTCATGTATGTTCATTACTATATTAATATTATTAAAAACTTATCAATATGTTTTTATCTAAATTGAGTAGATATGATTAACTTAATTGATATTTATTAAAATTTAGAAAATTATTTGTTATTGAAAAATCTGGAAACACCAAATAAGTGTCTAATCATTTGCGGAATCAGGGGATTGAAATATATAATAGTTGGTGAGGATATCTCACATTTTGTACATTATTTATTTGGGATGTGTGTGTGTGTGGGTGGGTGGGTGTGGGTGTCTGTGTGTGCATGCTTGCACACTAGGGTCTCTTTCCTCTATAATCATCTGTCCATCTGAGTTTATATGAGTTACTGTGGATTTGAACCAAGGCTGGAAAGCTTTGAAACCAAGCACCTTTAAGTAGCAAGCCATCACTCCAGCCCCATCATATTTTGCATATTTTAATTACTTCACAATTTACATGAAGATTAAAAAACTAGAAACAAACCTTGACCTTGTTTGTATGTACCAACAGGAAAACAGTATGTAGTGCGCACTGCATCCTACCTAATAAAAAATAGGTCAGACTGTAATTAGGGTGTGGTGTGAAGATCCTAGGTAGTATTTTCTGTTAGGCACTGGTGAAATATCCCTTCCCTTTATACTACATGTTTAGAGTTATTCTACACAGGTTGTTATTAATCCATTATCCCTTTTAAAAATCTAGCAGAACTCACACATTGAGGGTGGTGCACTTAGTGAGGCTCATATGGATGGTACATGTAATTTCAGTCTCAGGATATCAAAATACAGAATAGACTCTGGAAAAATGTTCACTATAGCATGTAACTTTTAATTTTGGGTACAGTGTGAGTTTAGCCTGAGCTATATGGGCACTTCAGGCTGTTTCAACAATAGCCTGATATAGCTCAAAGAGTTATAAAACAACTTACATAAAGTTCATGATATTATTATAACAATTACTTTTTCCTCTTTTTATGGCTTGTTCTTTGTTCTTTCTGATTATCTCTGTGAACTTTTGCTATTCTTAGAGTTTTTACTGAAGTGCAATGTACATTCAGAGCACTATCAGTAATGAGTATATAGCTTAATGAAGGTTTGTAATGTAAATATACTTTTCAATTACCCCTCCTACACATTAAGACATGTATGAAGTCAGCTGAGGGTCCTTCAGACTTCTTCTCAATCAGTCCACCAACACATATAAAGTAAGGAGTATCTTGATTTGAATCAGAATTATTTCAACTTTTTGCAAACTTAAGAGTTTAAATACAAAGTGATCCAGTATATATTATTTTCTTTTTCTAAAAGTTATGCAGCTTAGATTTTTTCCATGTTATTACTCATAGTAATGATATATTTTCATTGCTATACACTGACCTATTAGGAGGCTATGCTATAATTGATATGTTCAGTCCATTTAGTGTACATCTGTTTCCATTTTTCTTTATTGATAGAAGTGCTGATGTAAAAGTTCTTGCACATATCTTTTCATATACATATATCCCATATCTATTAGATTAAACTTGCATTAAAATGATTATTTACTCCAATTTAGCAAACTTTGCAAAACATTTAAAGTGTTTTTCTACTTACTAATCTAACAAGTAGTAGATGAGGGATTCTGTAGCTTCCCATCATCTTTTTCATTGTACCCATTCTGATAATTGATCAATTATATATCATTGTGATTCTAGTCTGCACTTCCTTGTGCAGGTCTAGTATCTTTTGATGTGTTGCTGGCCACTTGCAGATATTATTCTATGAACTATTATTGTTTTTCCTCATTTTTGTTCATGATATTGTCTATCATTACTGATTCTGGAGTTCACTGTGTATTTTAATAATGATCATTATTCATATGCTCGTTTACTTTGTATTTTTGTGGTGTTTTTAAATAACTAAAATTCTCAAACAAATTGTAAGGCTAGCCCCTTGTTTTGTAAAAGTTATAATTTCTTCCACTGATAAATTGTGTTGTTTAGAATTATCTTTGTCAAATTGGAAACCTTTCTTCTGTTTTTATTTGTAATGACTTCTTGTCTTTAATGTGTTATGGACACTTTATTTTATTTCTCCCATAAGAGAGGGACAATTGAAATAAAAAGCATTATAATAATAAGATACATAGTTTAATCCTTTTGGTTTAAATGTCAGTTTCTCCAATGTCCTTAATAATTTACCAGGAAAGATAAATCTTTGTGGTAAATGGTGATAATCATTACTTTTTCAATGACAAGTATCATATTTATGACAAGTTCCACTTTTATGAAGCATTGAATTACAATAGGTATTCCAAGTATTGACTCCTAATAATATGTTGTGGATGCTCAGAGATACTGTGTAGCCTTGGAAATAATTCCTTTTTTTGTTTTTGTTTTTTTGAGGTAGAATCTCACTCTGCTCCAAGCTGACCTGGAATTCACTATGTAGTCTCAGGGTGGCCTAGAACTCATGGCGATACTCCTACCAATGCCTCTCAAATGCTGGGATTAAAAGCACGTGCCACCACATCTGGCTTAATTTTTTATATTTTAATTAATATTTTATAAAAGAAAAGTTTTGGAAAACAATATTTTAGTTTCTTGCTAAAATGATCATTAGTTTGTTTAAGGTTTTCGTTCAGTCAGATAAGTCTAACAAACAAATAGAGGTTGAGTCTCTACTTTCAATGTAATTATTGATTCTATTGACTAACAAAAAAAATAGCAAATAGAGGAATGTGTAATCTAACATCTAAACACCAGAGTTTATCAAGGTCAAGAATATAGACACAATATTTGACTTTGATAATGACAAAGACGCTATACTTAGCCACCATGATCACATCTATCAAGCCACCCTGTTTTGTGCAAGAGACAATCTTATCATTTGACCCTTGGAATTAAGGAAGAAAATTTCATGGACTGTGTCACCCAAAGCATTTAAGGGATACTTTACTTTCTGGCTATACTCTCCTGCTGAGGGCTTAAGATGAAAATAATAGTCCATATTTTTAAGGTCAATTGCAGAGGAGAGACTTATAAGACATGGGAGGAGAGCCTTGGCTATCTCAACATTTGAAACTTTTTCTTTGATGAATCCGGGTTGTGCTGACATTATGGCTTACCTTGGAAGCATTAATTATCTTCTCCTCTGTTCTAACACCTTTTGCAGCCTGTACACTGGCTGGGGCCTGTTGTAGTTAGCTTATGTTGCTGGGATAAACTTAAAAACAGACACAGTTTATGAGAGGAAGAGATTTATTTGAAGCTTGCAGAACCAAGGGAAATTCCATAGTGGCAGAAGAGACTGGACTCCTTTCACAGATCCAAACAGAGAGATACCATGATACAGACAGTACCACAAGCATGCAAACACAATCCTACAGCAGCAGGCACCCCAGAGCTCACAATTTTCTGCACACCTTACGCTGGAATCAGATCTGCCCCCAGTAACACCTTAGGGCTGGACTCCAGCATCTGTCCCCAGTGAAACCTCCTCCAGAAAAACAGCTCGTGGCAAGCTCTTTTAAAACACCTGAGTCTATTGGGCATATATTCAAACTCCCACAGAGCCAAACTATAAGGCTCCATGAACTCTCTGATCAAGAGCATAAGTAACTTAGTAGAGCTATAGGCTTCATTAGAAGTGGCCCATCATTTCCTGGGGCCTACCTGAAAAAGCAGGAACAAAAATATTAGTTGCCCTTTTTTGCTCAAATGTCTCCAACTGGCTTTGGTTTCTACACGTCGTTATTAAGCACTCACAAGGAGTTGCACAATTTAACAAAATATTTTTAAGTGTACGCTAAACATGATAACAGCCCTGGAGATAATTCTTCCTAATGATTTCAAAGCATCTGGAAATGGTTTTGTTGAAATACAACTAAAGCAGAATAAAGTCCCGGCATCTGTCTTAAGACATCAAGAACAGTGACCTCCAACTTAATTTGGTAGGATTGAGAGAGTTTATGTTGTTATTGCCTAGAGGCTCCTGACCCCAATATCACTGTCTCTCAAGTTCTTGGATTTAAGGTGTGAGTCACCACACTGGACAGAATCCTGTGACTCCCAATAATATTTTAGGATGCCTCGAGCTGAGACCAAAGGACAATGGAAGCATGTTGTTTGTGTTTTGATTTTATAGGACTCACTGTTAAGAAACTGCCTTGAGTCTCAAATGAGACTTTGTAGTTTGAGCTTTTGGAAATTATTGGAACTGGTGAACACTATTGGGACTTTTAAATTAAGAACAAATGCATTTTGCATCATAAAATGACTATAAGATTGTGGGGACAGGGATAGAATGCTCCCCATAGGCTCATGTGTTTGAGCATCTAATCTATACTTGGTGTTGCTATTAAGGAAAGTTGTAGAACCTTTTGGAGGTAGATGTTTGTTAGAAGAAGTGGGAAAATGCTGGATAAGTTTGAAGGAGGGATGAGCTTTGAGGTTTTATAGCCCCATCCCATTTTCTGTTCAGTATTGGCTTCCTGAAAGTACTTCAATATAATCAGCTACATGCTTTTGCTTCCATGCCTTCAACACCATAATGAGAATTTATCCACCCTAGAACTGAAAGTCAAATTCAATCTTTTCGTGGATTAAGTTGCTTCTGGTCAAGTACTTGTTTACACAAATGAGAAAGTCACTCAAACACTATATAAGAGATAGAATTCTTGTTCCAGAACCACGGAATATTTGGTTGGTATTTGTTGTAATATACAATTCTATTCAGACAATAAACTATATATAGTTTGCTTTATTCTGTAATTACTTGATTTATCCGAATTATGTATCATTTATTGATTTCTTCCTATATGTGTTAACAAATATATCTCAGTACATAGAGATTTCTCCTTATTTTTTACCCCTATTACTTTTTCCTATAGGATTGCTTCTGTTTTTATACAAGAAAGAGTTGATTGATTTCATGTGTTCTGTTGGGGGTGTGCTTGAAAGCGTTTAATAGGTAACTATTTTATTATAATAATTATGGAGGGCAAAAGGTTATTCTTTATTTAAAGTTTCTATTAATATTTTTGTTTTCTTTGTCTCAATCCTGCCTTTTGAAGTTTTGAGTTTCTTCTGTTCACTTTCTGGAGGATAAAATTTCACACATTTTCAGTATAGACATTTTGAGAGTAATAATTACGAAAAAAATATTTCAGACATAATCTCTCTATAAAACTCAAGATAGCCTGGAAGTCACAGTTTTCCTACCTCAGTTTTTCAAGTTCTGGCAGTATTTGTGAGCTACCACACTTTACTGAGCGTTGGAAATTTCAAACTCTTCTGCTTCTTTCTGTATCTTTCTTTGACTTGTTTTATTTATTCCAAGACTTCCAATGCTATAGGCATGTTGATTCCTCTGAGAAAAAAATGACCAGTCCATTTCCAATTAGTCTTTAGGTCATAGCTTCATTTGCTATGGCACTACAAAAATTATCAATTTCTCATATGTTTTCATTGCCTAAAAACATATGTGTATCTTTTTCTTATGATACCCCTCTGTTGTCATTTTCCATAAGAATTTGTATAATAATTCCTAAATTCTA
Organism: Dipus sagitta; assembly: GCA_036346955.1. Classification (NCBI taxonomy): domain Eukaryota; kingdom Metazoa; phylum Chordata; class Mammalia; order Rodentia; family Dipodidae; genus Dipus; species Dipus sagitta. The sequence continues at coordinate 76,808,868 of CM070776.1, forward strand.
ATTTTGTTGGTGTATATATAAGGAGACAATTTATATTCTTCTATCATTCATCTTGAAATCCAATATCTCTATTTATTCTTAGGTTTTAACAGATATGTGCTAAGATGTAGCATTTTTTTCTTTTCACATTGGCCCTTAAATATATTTTATCTCTTTATACATATATAGTTCAAAATATACTCTGGCAATGACTCAGCATTAAAGTTCAAGGAGGTCCTTTGTGAATAAACAGACTTGTTTTTAAGTAGCTGATAAATATAGAGGAAGGGATGCTCTTTAAGGGAAAGAAAAATATAAACACTGAGATCAAGTTCATCTGATTCTCATAAAAGTTACTTTGTAGTCTAGCAATACAAAAATGTAATATTTTGTCAGGTAATCAAACAAGTTTATTATTGCAAAGGATGACTAGCATAGTAGTTAAAATACCCAATCAACAATTATATTTGTTGTGTACCTATTACTTGCAAAGTGAAACTTTTCCTCCTGGAGGGAGGTGGGAAGTTCATAAGCTAACAGAACTTATAAGAATCAGGAAGGTCAAAGTTGCAAGATTCTCATGGGTACTCTCAAGAATATACTGAGTATAAAACTAATTAATAAAAAAGTGACTAAAAAATAATATACAAACAACAAACACTTGTTGAGGAGGAGGAGACTCTTCATTAAAGCAACCTGCAAGTTGGGTAGACAGCTCCATGATTAGAGCTTTTGTAATTTGTCACCCACACTGGCATGGGCTTTTTGATGAGGCAATTCCCTTTGAGTTACCCATGGTCCTGAAGTAACATCTCCACTATTGTCTTATAAGTATTAACCCCAATAAACTCAGTGACTTACAAGCTAGATTTGGGTGGAATCCTTGTGTTGTCGTTGGTGCCTTATCTGAGGTGAATGAACATTTTTCATGTCTCCCAGGAAAAGTAACACTCAATATTACCCATTTTTATTGCTAATATATAAGAATGAAAGGGTATTACAACAGTACCACCTAGGACAAAACCTTAAAATAAAAGTTTTAATCAATAAAACCTATAATAAATATAGGAGTGTACATAAAACTTTTCATGATTACTATTTTCAACTATCCACTCTGTTTTAGTATTTATTTATTCTTAATAGTCATCTAAAACTATGGTAAATTTTAGCTATAAAACATTCTTACTGAATTACAAGACAAAAGACACCAAACTACCAAAGTATGTGTTTACATTTTTATGACTCTTAGATATATTTAATTCTTCATCATACAGAATAAAGGTAACTTTAGCAAACTTACTTGATAAAGGATTGTATTATATTTTGTAATTTCATATCAACATGGCAAATTACTTTGATCCAGTCATCTGTGTTACTTTGAGATGTGATATTATGACTTACATTTGGTTATTCTAGTATACAGTAATAGCGAATACAAAATATAACAATTAAATGAGAAACTTGTACTTTTTATCACTTTATTATTTCCAATGTACACATAATAAGTTAATCACTTTTAACTGGAAAACTTATCCTTCAAATCTGTGATGGGCACTCCCCTTAATCATTTCATCCTTTGGAGAGTTAAGCAAACATTGTTATTAGACCCATTTTCTGTTATCATGTTGTTGAACATTTTCTGTTGTTATTAAATATACAATAATGAGTGGAATACTGTATTTCACTGACACTGTGTTGCAAAAGCTGATTATGAACTTGTATAATTTGGTGACATAGTTATAAAATACAGCCATTATATAAAATTAAATTATTTGCCAGGCATGGTGGTGCACGCCTTTAATCCCAGCACTCAGGAGGCAGAAAGAGGAGGATTGCTGTGAGTTTGAGGTCACCCTGAGACTCCATACTGAATTCCAGGTTAGAGTGAGACCTTACCTCAAAATACCAAAAAAAAAAAAAACCATGAAATTATTTATGTTAGCATCTTTGACAACTAATGATGACTAAGAGAAGACCAAGCTAATGGAGACAGCAATCAGGAGACCACTTCCTTGCCTTTAGGACTCTCTAATCTTCTTTGACAAAGTGCACCTCTCCTCTCACTTTCCTATCTAAGCGCAGAGCTCCAATTCCCCATGTACTTCCCCTACTCAGACACATTGGAAGAATGAACATGGCTGCACACAAGGTGGTGAAATGCCTCCAGGTTGTGGTCTGTCACTGTAATGAGCCAGAATCATAGTCTCTCTGACATACCTGAAAGACATGGGAATAGACAGAGGAAGTTCAGAAGAAGCTACATATATGAAATAGAATCACAAAGCCGGTAGAGACTTAAAGGAGTTGATCCATTCATCCTGCCTTCAGACTAACCAAAGGTCTAAATCAACTACAATACTAATCCATCTAATAAAGTAAACTATTGTGGGATAAAAAATTGCATTATTGACAGAACATTCAACTTAAAACTGGGAGAAAATGAATTCTCTGACAAGTTATAATAAAAGAATTTAAAAGGCACACAGAATACTTCCACAGTTGTATCTTATGGGCACCATAATCTGAATGAGGTCTTATTTAACTAGCTGCAGGAGGTTGAAGCCCACTGCCATGTTCCTACCTAAGAATAATAATACTAAGGAATAAGACCCCACCAGGTAAATGTGCATATGACATAGAGGAGAATATGGGGGAGCCACGAATACATCAATACATCAATAAGAAAGAGCAGACTGTCTACCATGAGATGGGCCACCTCAACTTTATTCTCCTGGGCCCAGATGTCATTAGAGGGGAAGCAGTGACATGAATACTTCTCTAACTGCTAGCCTGAAAAGCTGTTCCAGGGAAATGGCGACAGATGCTGTGGCCATTCAAACCTCATAAAACAAAGATCCAGAGTCTACAGAGAAAGAAATACTAAACCATATCGCTGTCTTGCCCATCGAGGATCAGAGAGTAACATAGAAGAGAAGGCAAACAGATTATAAAATTCTCGGGTAGATGCCCAGTAAGGGAATCTACCCTAAAACCTTCAAACCACAGGCTAGAGAGATTTGCTCAACCATGTTTATAGTGGCTCAATTTGTAATAGTTAAGTGCTGGAATCAACCCAGATGTCCATCACTAGAAGAATGGATAAATAAGATGTTGTATATCTACACAATTGAATTCTATACAGCAGTAAGAAAAAATGACACAATAAAATTTGAGGAAAAATGGTTGAACCTGGAACAGATCATTCTCAGTGAACTTACCCAATCACAGAAAAAAAAAAAAAAATCGCCACATACTCTCACTCATCTACAGCACCTAACCTGAATCTATCCAAGATACCTTACATACCCAGCAAGCATCTCCTATACTAGACACTAGGATGGAAGGGGAGGGAAGGGAGGGCATCAAAGGGGTGGGAAACACAAATCTAGACCCAAACGGCAATGGTACCATAATTTTCTACTTACTAAAAGACAGACCAAATGGCTGATCCTTCACCAGGCCCTTACAGGGAAAACTTGAACCACAAGACACTGGAGAGGGTAAGATCAAGACTAACCTTAATCTTCTACATCTCCCCTCCCTCACTTCCCCTCCCCCCCTTATCTCTAACTCTTGTATATTAGTTATCTTTTACCTCCTTTTCTTAGTGGGCACTGACCTGTAACTCCCAAATCCAGCATGGGGCTATCATCCACAAGGAGCTTTTGATCAGAGAGACCTACAAGGTTTCCTAAAAGACAGACAGATTTCTGTCAGAGTACTTGATGACCCACCAAAGGCTAGTGGTAATACCCTACTGCTGAAGACACCTTATGTGATTGACATGAAAAATAGAATGGCATGGCTGGAAGTTGGAAGAGAGTCAGTCCCCAGACAGTCAGCGCGTCTAGTGCCAGAAGGAGCTACATGGAAGACTGAGGGAAAATGACCAATATCTGTCAAAGCAACGCATGGTCTAACCTACTTAGCAGCAAATAACTTGTTGTGATGCCCACACAAGTGCAGTGGTGGCACACAGCCATGGTGGGGAACCAACTGCTCTCAATTTGGCTAACTGATCCCCTCAGTGGTATGGGACCCATAGCTGGAGCTGGGAAACAAGTCAGAACCAGATCCAAACATAGCCCACTCTCCAATGTCAAGCTACCATCAATTGTGGGCTACAAGAGGGCCTACACCTATTAAATTCTCTATAAAAAAAAGTAAGGGTTATCTCATTTGTCCTGGTGCTAACTTACTCTCCATTGGAGAATCTGCTTCTCTTTTTCAGATAGATATAGATCCTAAGGAGAGAGCCACCCCATCATACCTCAAAAGGGCCCCGGCTGAAACTAAGAAAAATTGGCGAAACAAGCAAGGGGGCTGTTTTCCTGATGAACCGGATACCAGCACAAGGGGGAAGGAGATCAACACAGAGAAAAATCAACTCCTACCAAATCAGAGAGCCATAGACCCAGAGGTCCCCAACTCCTCATCACTGAAGCAGACCTAAAATGAACCCACCATGGCTCAGGGAAATTTTGCAGAAGAGAGGGTGGAAAGAATGTCAGAGCCACATGTTGGGTCATGATATGCAGAGACATTTAGCTTACCCATAACTGTGGGCTAACTCCACAATGCATGACCCATATACCTCAACAAGGAGGGGCCAAGGGGAGGAGGTAGGTCACAGATGAGCCTAATAATGGTACCAAACTGACTGTATTTGCTGAATACAGAACTAACTAATAGAAAAAAATTAAAAAATTAAAAAAATAAAAAAATAATTAAATAAAAAAGATCCTCGGTGTGGGTGGAAATAGCCTGAGACACCATGTTTCACCCATCCCTGCAGAGACTGACTGAGGGAGACTGACTGAGGCCCTTGGTCCCCACAATGAATCCCAATAACCCCACTGAAGACCCTCAGCAAAACTGGGGTGGGCGAGGGGGTCCTAAGTGTGAAACCTTTTTATAAAACAATAACTTATAAAAGAATTAAATGTATATATGAATTTATAATAAAAGTATTATATGTCTCATTATTTTACATAGTAAACTGTATATTGCTAATATTATTAAAATTTTAATAAACATATTAATAAACCTTCTATAAGATACTGGTATGTAAATATTACCAGCAAATCATTCTATATAGCCATATTACTCCACTTAAATAATGTAAATAGTTTATCTGATGAGACTATTACTAAAGGTAACTGCCTAATGAAAATATAATACATGTAGATATATTCACACTGGGCTGGGCTGAAGAGATGGCTCAGCTGCCAAGTGCACTTCCTGAGGAAGCATGGGGGCCTAAAGGGGCCTGAAACCACCCTAATTTGAATCCCCAGATCCCTTATAAACAGTTGGGCATGCCCATACCCAGTTGTAAGCCCAGTCCTCCTGGGGAGCAGAGGCCTGAGAACTGTCAGAGCTCTGCAAACACAGGAATAAGGGAAGAAACTCTGTCTCAAATCAAAGACCAGGCAGAAGAACTATTGAGTGGGATACTTGATGTCCTGTTCTGGTCAGTATAGACAATCAACCCAGGATAAAGGTGAACATATGAGGTGTCACACCACACCACACATCTGAACTCTCAAGCAAAAAAAGAGTAAATATATATTTAAATATCAAATAAGAATTAAGTACTTTGTTGGCCCTTTTATAAAAGACTACCACCTGAGGTGAAACTTGAATTAATTCATAACTCTTATTAATCATAATTTATGTTAATGTTGGTTTTATCTAGAACTGATGATTCAACTTCTTTGTTTATCAAGCCAACATAAACTACCAGAGATAATTATGTGATCTTTCTTAACTTATCCTTTGAGAATTATAACTAACATACCTCTGTGAAGTGGTGTGTGTGTGTGTGTGTGTGTGTGTGTGTGTGTGTGTGTGTGTGTGTGTTGGGTAGAGGCATAGAAAGCAAGAAAGGATTGAGTCAATATAGAAAAGAAACACAATAAATTACTGTAATTTAACAATGGTTCAATCACAAATTATCTGTTCCTTTGTCCTTAAACTGAACCAAGGTATTCCTTATTTTTCTTAAATATTAAACATTTCTTTTCCAGTTCACTTCACAAGTTGTTAACATTTTTCTAGATTTTTCTTGGAAATTAAATAAAATGACACAATTTTCAGCCATAGAAATTATGCAGAAATGAGTTCCTCTTGGCAAACTGCCCTCTCAGAAGTCATGAAGTCTTTCATTTTCAATGAACCTTGCTTTAAAATAAGCTTAACTAGAAAGCCTAATGAAGTCTTTAAAATGATTTAAAGAGGCTTCATCTATCAAAAAGGCTTATGAATCCTTTACTTTATTCTTTGTAGAAAGCTTTTCATATAGGTATTAGAAAGAGGAGTTGTACCTCCACACACATGGGACATGCCAAGATCCACTAAATTTATTGTATATAGGGAAGCAACTTATTGTAGGTTTTCACTGCACTGGTATTATCTTATCATTAGCACATTGCAATTCTTTCAAAACATCTGTGGCCATCTCCTTGTGACATTTCTTAATCTACAATCCCAGAACTTTTTCAAATGTTTTCAATGAATGTAATCAATTACATGAAGCCTGCACTTGTTTTCACAATGTATGTAGAAATTCACCCACTGTTGATTTTCCTTTTGTGTAATTCCAGAAGGTATATTATCTTGAAGTTGCCCTATGGACTGTAGATGCTCAAGTTTCTGTTCTGACTAATTTTCAAAGAACTTTATTACTCCCTATGTATAAATAAAATGATATGGAAATAAATGATATTTATGTTCCACCTATAAAAAAATGAAAAGTGCTCAAATTTCAGTGATTATCTGATTCCTGAGAAAAATGATTTAAAACTTCCAGAACCCTGTGGACCAGAACCACTGTATCAGTATCTCCTCGATATAAGGGACAATTATCTAGTCCCAAGCTTGTGAATGATTCTGATATTAACACTTCAATAACATTTTAACTCTTTACATTTGGAATCTAGTGGCTGCAAATGAGTGGTTGACAGAGTGCCATCCCTACATCAACAGCTTCAACCTCACCTAAGAAAAAATTTCAGGAATGCAAATTTTCAAGTCTTACCCCAATCTTTAAAAAGGAGAAATTGTAAGATTGGGAACTAGTAGATTCTATGCATGTTAAATACAGAACTGCCATCTAGCCTATACCATACAAAAAAATAAATTTTGGTTAGCATATGGTCATTTGTAGTTTTTCTACCTTACTCATAAAGTCAATAACAACAAATATCCTTTAGTAGTTATTTTTCTTCTGTTGCTTTATGAAATCTTTTTTGTTTTGCATAGATTTTTTTAAAAACTTTTCTTCATGAAAGATAGATAAATGAGAAGTTTATGGATTAATTATAAAAATTCCATCTGGGTTTCCATAGATCAATAAGGCCCTCAATTCCTGGAGCCCCTGCTCCAGAGGGTGTGCATGTGGAGTGAATAGTCCAGAGCTCCTGGTTGGTTCCCAACATCCTAGTTCTCTGGTCCTGGTACCCCTGCTGTTGCCTTGGGAAGGCCTGGTCCTTGTGTGTGGGCTGAGCAAGTGTTTTGCTCTGGTTTCCTGATTGGCTCCTGGGTACCCAAATACCTATTCCCCTGAGTCAGAGGGTTCATGGGCCAATGTAAGAGCTGGCCTTTTTCCCTTGGCTCTCCAGCTTCCTGGATCCTGGTTCCCCAAACTGTGATCCCCATGTGCTGAAGAGAATGAGCAAGTGGTGTGAGTCGGCCCAGGTAACTTTTATGTAACTGCAATCTCCATAATCTTCCCATCTGTGTTTATAACCCCATCATAGACTAGTACACAAAGCCAGTTCACATTTAAAGCAGAAGACCCTCTGAAAATCCTACAAGGACAAACACTTGTTCCCTTCTCAATAGAATAAAGCATTTCCCCAAGATGGGTAAATGACAATACAAAAACAGCCAATGAAAGTCAGAAAAGTTAGAGATCCCCACCAAGGATGCCTAGTCCCACAATGGAAGCTTTCAATGAAATCATAGAGAAATCAACATAAATTTAATGCAAAAATGAAAATACGACAACAAATGAGACCCTAATAAAAAAAGAATCACTTAACTAGAAGCAAACCATGAAATAACCAACAATCATATCAATGAAATTAAACAGAATGATCTCTTAGAGCATTCATCTTTGAAAGTAGGCTTACCTTGATGGAAGAAAATATTAGGACCATCATCAAAACACATATGAATGAATTGAAGATTAGTCAACAAATGGAAAATCTAAATAATTGATTAAAGTTAATGAAGACTTGATCAAATGTAAGAATGAATTCCAAGAAGCATCAAAAAAATCAGAACATGAACTGAAATCATACCTCAAAAAAGAGATGGGGACAATGCAAAATAACAAAAGAAAAAAGTCAAATAGAGCTTATAAAAATCTCTGCAGAACCATTCAATAACAGAATTATTCTTGTGGAAGCAATAACCTCTGACCTAGAAGACAAGACAGAAGAAATTGATCAGGAGGCCAAAAAATTTTCTAAATTCAAAAATCAAGTGAATAGAATGCTAGATAACTGTGAGATTCCCTAAAATTACCAAACATTGGGATCATGGGTATACCATAAGAAGAGAAAATCTAAGCCAGAGGCAAAAAGAATATGAGCAATAAAATTTTTGAAGAAATTTTACCAATCTCTCTAAAAAGAGACCCATGCAGATAGCAGAAGCTCGTATAACACCAAAAAGACAGGACCAAAGAAGAAACTGTCCAAGGCACATCATAGTTAAGTCTTTACAATGAAAACAAAGAGAGAGTACTAAAAGCAGAAAGACAGAAATAACTCACTACATATAATGGGAATCACATCAGAATTACCTCAGATTTCTCCATGAAAGCCCTGAAAGCCAGAAGGGCCTGGAATGGAGCACTTCAAAGTTTAACAAACTATGGCTTCCAACACAAAGTACTCTACCCAGCAAAAGTATCCCTCATAATAGATGGTGAAAAGAAAACTTTCAATGAAAGAAGTCAACTCTGTGATTATATGAACACAAAGCCAAACCTTCAGAAGATACTTCAGGAAATATTCTACAAAGAAGACTGAAACAAACAATCTCAAGTGCCAACAATAACAAGATCACAATAACCAAAAATAGAACAGGTTCAAAAAAGTACAAAACACAAGGAAGCACCAAACCCCATAAAAAACTCATCATGGCAGGGATTAATGTAAACCTCACAGTAATAACCTTAAATATTAATGACCTTAATTAACCCACCCAAAGGCACTAGTTATCAAAAAAATGGATCATTCTATCTGCTATCTTCAAGAAACCCACAACACCACTAAAGATAGAAAACTCCTCAGAATAAAAGGATGGAAAGTGATATTCCATGCAAATGGAAATATAAAACAAGTAGGTGTTCCTATAGTACTATCTGATAAAATAGACTTCAAACCAAAAGTAATCAAAAAGGACAAAGAAGGCCATGTCTTACTTATCAAAGGAATGATCCAACATGATAACATCAGTTACAAATATAAATGTACCTAACATAGGTGCACCATAGTTTATGAAACCAAACATACTTGACAACGAAGGAGAAAAAAAATCTATAGCATCATAGTCAGAGACTTCTATATCCCACTATAATCAATAGACATATCTTCCAAGCAGAAAATAAACATGGAAATTACGTAGCTCTACAACACCAGAGATCAACTAGACCTAAAGAAACATCAAAAGAACTTTCCATCCCAACTCTACAGAATACACATTCTACTCAGCAGCCCATGGAACTGTCTACAAAATAGACCATACATTATACCATAAAGTGTGTCTCCATAAATTCAAGAAAATTGAAGCAACTTCCTGCATCATGTCAGATCACAATGCATTAAAGCTAGAAATTAACAAGAGACATATCAAGAACTCCACCAGCTACTAGAGACAAAACAGCACATATTTCAACAATGAATGTTTCATGAAAGGAATCAAAAAAGAAATTGTAAAATTTGTAGAATTTAAGGAAAATGAAAACACAACCTATCAAAACTTATGAGACACATTGAAGACAGTCATAAGGGGAAAATTCATAGCCACAAATATCTTTGTTACAAAGACAGAATGATTCCAAATTAATACTGACTATCCACCTAAAGGCCCCAGAAAAACAAGAAGAATCCAACCCAAAGAACTCCATATGGAAAGAAATAATCATGATTAGAGCAGAATTTAACAAATTGGGAATTAAGAAAATAATTTTTTTAAATGGATGAAACATAGAGCTGGTTCTTTGAAACAATAAACATGATTGATAAGCACCTGGCCAATTTGATCAAGAAAATTAACAAAATGAAAAAGGAGTGATGACAATAGACATCAATGAAATTGGAAGAATCATCATGACATACTTCCAAAACCTCTATTCCACAAAATAGGATAATCTGGAAGAAATGGATGAATTCCTACCCACATACCACCTACAAAAACTAAACTCAGAGGAGATTAATCTCTTAAACATAACTATCACATCCACGGAAATTGAAAAGGTAATAACAATTCTCATTATTCCCCAAAAGAAAAGCCCAGGACCATATGGCTTCCCAGCCCAACTTTTATCATACCTCATTGAAGAACTGAAACAATTTTTTCTAATGGCTGATCCTTCACCAGGCCCTTACAGGGAACACCTGAACCACAAGACACTGGAGAGGGTAAGATCAAGACTAACATTAATCTTCTACATCTTCCCTCCCTCACTTCCCCTCTCCCTCTCTCTCTCTCTTATCTCTAACTCTTGTATATTAGTTATCTTTTTCCTCATTTTCTTAGTGGGCACTGACCTGTAACTCCCAGATCCAGCATGGGGCTATCATCCACAAGGAGCTTTTGATCAGAGAGACCTACAAGGTTTCCTAAAAGGCAGACAGATTTCTGTAAGAGTACTTGATGACCCACAAAAGGCTAGTGATAAGACCCTACTGCTGAAGACACCTCATGTGATTGACATGAAAAATAGAATGGCATGGCTGGAAGTTGGAAGAGAGTCAGTCCCCAGACAGTCAGCACGTCTAGTGCCAGAAGGTGCTACATGGGCGACTGGGAGAAAATGACCAATATCTGTCAAAGCAACGCATGGTCTAACCTACTTAGCAGCAAATAACTTGTTGTGATGCCCACACAAGTGCAGTGGTGGCACACAGCCATGGTGGGGAACCAACTGCTCTCAATTTGGCTAACTGATCCCCTCAGCGGTATGGGACCCATAGCTGGAGCTGGGAAACAAGTCAGAACCATATCCAAGCATAAGCCCACTCTCCAATATCAAGCTACCACCAATTGTGGGCTACAAGAGAGCCTACATCTATTAAATCCTCTATAAAAAAAAGTAAGGGTTATCTCATTTGTCCTGATGCTAACTTACTTTCGGTTGGAGAATCTGCTTCTCTTTTTCAGATAGATGTAGATCCTAAGGAGAGAGCCACCCCATCATTCCTCAAAAGGGCCCTGGCTGAAACTAAGAAAAATTGGTGAAACAAGCAAGGGGGCTGTTTTCCTGATGAACCGGATACCAGCACAAAGGGGAAGGAGATCAACACAGAGAAAAATCAACGCCTACCAAATCAGAGAGCCAGAGCCTCAGAGGCCCCCAACACCTCATCACTGAAGCAGACCTAAAATGAACCCAACATGAGTCAGGGAAATTTTGCGGAAGAGGGGGCGGAAAAAATGTCAGAGTCACATGTTGGGTCATGATATGCAGAGACATTTAGCTTACCCATAACTGTGGGCTAACTCCACAATGCATGACCCATATACCTCAACAAGGAGGGGCCGAGGGGAGGGGGTAAGTCACGGATGAGCCTAATAATGGTACCAAACTGACTGTATTTGCTGAATACAAAACTGACTAATAAAGAAAAATAAATAAATAAATAAATAAAAAGATTCTTAGTATTGTGAATTACTTCTCATCTAATGATCATTTCTTTTCTGAAGTAAAATTCTAGCTATTCATTAATGTATTAAGCCACAGTGGAAAGATAGATTTTAGAGTTAAATTGGTTTTGATTTAAATTTTACTAGCTGTATGACTTTGAGTAAGTTGTTAAAACGTCATATAACGTCATTTTTTTTTTAAATCTAGAAAACAGAAATAATGAGACCTTCCTTGTGATATTGCTGTGAATATAAAACAAAATAATCCATGAAGTTAAACTTTGAACACAGTCTGTATGAGAATAAGACTTTTTAATAAAAATGTCATTCCCTAAAAAAAAAAGTGTCACATGATCAGAGACCAGAGAATCCTCCCCAACTCCTCTTATGAAGCTAGCATCACCCTAATACCAAAACCAGACAGAGATGCAACAAGAAAAGTAAACTATAGGCCTGTATCCCTGAAGAATTTAGATACAAAGATCCTGAACAAAATCCTTGCAAACTGAATTCAACAGCACATCTAAAGCATCATTCACCTTCATCCCAGGGATGCAAGGATGGTTCACCATTTGGAAATCATCCAAGGTAATATACCACAAAACTAAACATAACCAGAAGAACCACATGATTATTTGAATTGATGAAGAGAAGGCCTTTGACAAAATACAATACCACTTCATGATCAAAATTCTGGAAAGAATAGGCATAGAGGTTTTATATAGCAACACAATAACGGCTATATACACAGCACCTAAATTCCAAATAATACTCAATACGGAAAGACACAAGGAGTTCCTATTGAGATTGGGAACAAGACAGGGATGCCCACTCTGACCACTCCTCTTCAACATAGTACTAGAAGTACTAGCACAAAAATTAAGACAGGAAAAAGAAATAAAAGGGATTCATATTGGACAGGAAGAAGTCAAGTTAAACCTACTTGCAGAAGAAATGATCCTATACATAAGTGACCAGAAAGCTCCACCTCAAAACTTCCAAAGGTGATTAATTCCTTCAGTAAAGTGATAGGATACAAAATCAATGCAAAAATCAGTAGCTTTTCTATATGGAAAGGACAAATATACAGAGAAAGAAATCAGTGAGGCCATCCCATTTTCAATATCAACTATAAATAAATAAATAAATAAATAAAATAAATAAATAAATACATACATACATACATACATACTTGGAATAACACTAAGCAAGGATGTGAAAGACATATATAATGAAAACATAAAATAAAAACTCATGAAAGAAATAAAGGAGGCCCACGACTTCCGGCCAAGATGGCGACCGCCTAGCTGCGCTGCAAATCCCGGGGAAAGAAAGGCAAGATATTAAGGGTATATAGTGGCTTTTAGGGGAGAGAAATCTGGGAGGGCACAGAGGTGGGGGAACAGGGAATTGCTGGTCCCCTTTTGGGCGGGTAGGCACCCCTCGCCCCAAATAACCGCCGTGTTCAAAGCTCCACCCCTGCCGCTGCTGCTGCTCCGGAGCCCGCACGGCTGCCACTGCGCGCCGATCGTTCCCTCCGCGCGGAAGCTTAGACTGCTCCGCACCCTCGTCCACTCGCCCACCTACTGAGTGTGCCCAGTCCCACAAGCTCAGACTGTATCTCTCGCTTGCGTCAGCTCAGGTGCCACCCCCTACCTGCCTGCCGCACCGGCGGACCGCCATTGTCCCGTGGCGGGGGAGCGCAGACTGCTTCCGGTTCCCAGTGTTCCCAGCCAAAGTCTGGGCGGCTTCAGTGCTTGGTGCCTCAGTGCCACTCCTAGCTCGAACGCAGGCAGCCTTGGCACATTAACGCTTGAGAACTCAAACAATTTTGGCGCCCCTGCCAGGTAGTAGATAGGCGGCTTTGGCAAGTGAGATTATTCCCTGCGTGCAGAAGCTTAGACTGCTCCGCACTCCCCTCCACTCGCCCTCTGTCTGCCGCGCGGCTGTCCACAATTGTCCTGTGGCGGGGGAGCGCAGACTGCTTCCGGTCCCAGCGTTCCCAGCCAAAGTCTGGGCGGCTTCAGTGCTTGGTGCCTCAGTGCCACTCCTAGCTCAAACGCAGGCAGCCTTGGCACAATACCGCTTGAGAACTCAACCAACCTTGGCGCCCCTGCCAGGTAGTAGATAGGCGGCTTTGGCAAGTGAGATTATTCCCTGCGTGCGGAAGCTTAGACTGCTCCGCACTCTCCTCCACTTGCCCTCTGTCTGCCGCGCGGCTGTCCACAATTGTCCTGTGGCGGGGGAGCGCAGACTGCTGCCGGTTCCTAGCGTGCCCAGCCAGAGTTTGGGCGGCATCAGTGCTTGGTGCCTCAGTGCCACTCCTAGTTCGAACACAGGCAGCCTTGGCACATTACTGCTTGAGAACTCAGGCAACTTCGGCGCCCCTGCCAGGCAGTAGATAGGCGGCTTTGGCAAGTGACAGCCAAAGCCCAGGCTTCTTGGCAACGCCCCCAGGCTGCATAAGATTCCCATTGTTCTTGAGCCCAGGCTGATACGCCCACTTATCTGCCCATACACTGTCATGGGCAGAACACAGCGCAAAAGAAATAACATGAATAATCAAATGCAAGAAAAGCCAATTAGATCACCCACTCCCACAATGAATACTTCTAACCAAAACATAGAAGAACAAATAGGACCAGAACACCACATTGAAGCTATGAGCAATGCAACTCTAACCAACCTATTGGTAGAACTTGCAGGAAAGCAACAAAGGGCAGACAATCGTGTGGATGCTGCCATCACTAAACTAGAACTAATAGATAAGAAATTGGAAGGATTAGATAAGAAAATGGAAGGATTTCAAAGAGAGTTAAGAGATTTGAGGGAAAGTGAAAAAAAAGAAGACCTTAAAAATCAGCTGACCATGCTAAATGAAGACATAAAGAAATGCAAGGATGAACTCCAAGAATCATCAAGAAAATCAGAAAATGATGTGAAAAGGGAGCTTGACAGAGGGATGGAAATTATACATAGAAAAATAATAGAAAATGCAAACTTAATTGAACAAGCCCAAAACTCACTAGAAGCTCTCAAGAATAGAGTCAGCCAAGTGGAGGATAGAAACTCTGATCTGGAAGACAAGATGGAAGAAACAGTTAGAGAGTTCAAAAATTTCAGTAAGTTTAAAAGCTCCTGTGAACAGAACATGAGGGAATTGTGGGATACAGTTAAACGTCCCAATATCAGGATCATTGGAATACCAGAAGGAGAAGAAATCCAGACCAAAGGCATGGAGAACTTATTTAACAAAATAATTGAAGAAAACTTCCCCAATCTCTTAAAAGAAAGGCCCATCAAGATACAAGAAGCCAATAGAACTCCAAACAGACTGGACCAAAGGAGAAACTCTCCAAGACATATTATTATTAAGACTCTAAACATTGACACCAAAGAGAAAATCCTAAAAGCAGCTAGGGAAAAACAGCACACCACCTTCAGAGGTAACCCCATCAGAATTACTTCAGACTTCTCAATGGAAACCCTGAAAGCTAGAAGGGCCTGGAATGAAACACTGCAAAGTCTAAGAACCTATGGCTTCCAACCCAAACTACTCTACCCAGCAAAAGTATCCCTCATAATAGATGGTGAACAAAAAACTTTCCATGACAAAACTCAGCTGTACAATTATATGAACACAAAACCAAACCTACAGAGAGTATTTCAGGAAATTCTACACAGAGAAGAAAAAAATAATCAAACATAATTGCCTACAAGAAGCAGATCACAACAACCAAACTCAGAGTAGGCACAAAAAACTTCAATGTCCATGAAAACTCCAACCCACATTTACCATCACAATATGGCAGGGATCAAATCAAATCTCACAGTCATTACCCTAAATATTAATGGCCTTAATTCACCCATCAAGAGACACAAGCTAACAGGATGGATCAAAAAATTAGACCCCTCAATCTGTTGCCTTCAAGAAACCCACCTCACCATTAAAGACAGACATCTCCTCAGGGTGAAAGGGTGGAAAACAGTATTCCAAGCAAACGGGAATAAGAAACAAGCAGGTGTAGCTATATTAATATCGGATAAAATAGACTTCAAACCAAATATAATCAAAAAAGACAAAGAAGGCCACTTCCTACTTATCAAGGGAACGATCCATCAAGAGGATATTACAATCATAAATCTGTATGCACCAAACACAGCGGCACCACAGTTCATAAAACAAAACCTACTTGACAATAAAACAGAAATAACCACAAACACCATCATAGCTGGGGACTTCAATACACCATTATCAGTAATAGACAGATCATCCAAACAGAAACTCAACAGGGAAGTAAGAGAGCTCAACAAAACCATAGATCACTTAGACCTAACGGACATCTACAGAACATTCCATCCCAAATCCACAGATTACACATTCTTCTCAGCAGTCCATGGAACATTCTCTAAAATAGACCATATATTGGGTCACAAAGACTGCCTCCACATATTTAGGAAGATTGACATAATTCCCTGCATGATATCAGATCACAATGCTATATTGCTAGAAATCAACAATAAAAGACCCACCAAGAATCCCAAAGGCACCTGGAAACTGAACAGCACACTTTTAAACAATAAATGGATAGTGGATGAAATAAAAAATGAAATTGCAAAATTTCTGGAATTGAACGACAATGAGAACACATCGTATCAAAACTTATGGGACACAATGAAGGCGGTCCTCAGGGGAAAATTCATAGCACTCAATGCCTTCGTAAAAAAGACAGAAAGGTCCCAAATCAATAACCTAACCATCCACCTAAAGGCACTGGAAAAACAAGAAAAATCCAACCCAAAGAGCTCCAGAAGGAAAGAAATAATTAAAATCAGAGCAGAAATCAATGAATTGGAAACCAAGGAAACAATTAAGACAATTGACAAAACAAAGAGCTGGTTCTTTGAAAAAATAAACAAGATTGACAAACCCCTGGCCAATCTGATCAAGCAAAAAAATGTGAAGCTTCAAATTAACAAAATTCAAAATGAAAAAGGAGAGATCACAACAGACATAAGTGAAATTGGGAGAATCATCAGGACTTATTTCAAAAACCTCTACTCCACAAAACTGGATAATGTGGAGGAGATGGATAAATTCTTGGATGCATACCATCTACCAAAGCTAAACACAGAGCAGATTAATCACCTCAATCAACCCATCACACTCATGGAGATTGAAAAAGTAATAAAAAACCTCCCAAAAAAGAAGAGCCCAGGACCAGATGGCTTCTCAGCTGAATTCTATCAAACCTTCATGGAAGAACTCAAACCAATCTTCCTCAAACTGTGCCACACAATTGATGAACAGGGAAAGCTACCCAACTCCTTTTATGAAGCTAGCATCACCCTAATTCCAAAACCAGGCAGAGATGCCACAAGAAAAGAAAACTACCGGCCTATTTCCCTGATGAATTTAGATGCAAAGATCCTAAACAAAATCCTTGCAAACCGAATCCAACAACACATCAAAAGCATTATCCACCTTGACCAAGTGGGATTCATTCCAGGAACACAGGGGTGGTTCAACATACGGAAATCTGTCAATGTAATACACCACATAAACAAGGTTAAACATAAAAACCACATGATCATTTCGATAGATGCAGAAAAGGCCTTTGACAAGATTCAACACCACTTCATGTTCAAAACATTGGAGAGAGTTGGCATGGTTGGTTCATATCTTAACCTAATAAAGGCAATATACGAAGCTCCGAAGGCCCAAATAATACTTAATGGAGAGAGACTGGAGGAATTCCCATTAAGATCAGGAACAAGACAGGGTTGTCCACTCTCACCTCTGCTTTTCAATATAGTTCTGGAAGTCCTAGCTCAAGCAATAAGACAGGAGAAGGAAATAAAAGGGATACAATTTGGAAAGGAGGAAGTTAAGTTAGCTTTATTCGCAGATGACATGATTATATATGTAAGAGACCCGAGAGACTCCATCCCAAAACTCCTGAAGGTGATTAACTCCTATAGCAAAGTAGCAGGATACAAAATCAATGCACAAAAATCAGTAGCCTTCCTTTATGAAAAGGACAAAGATACAGAAAAAGAAATAAGGGACATAGTCCCATTTTCAATTGCGACAAAAAAAATAAAATACCTTGGAATAACGTTAACCAAGGAAGTGAAATATCTATACAATGAAAACATAAAAACACTCAAAAAAGAAATTGAGGCGGACTTGAGAAAATGGAAAGACCTCCCATGTTCCTGGATAGGCAGAATTAACATTGTGAAGATGACAATCCTACCAAAGGCAATTTACAGATTTAATGCAATACCAATTAAAATCCCCACAGTGTTCTTCACAGAGATAGAAAAAATGATCTCAAATTTCATATGGAAAGGCAGAAGGCCTCGCATTTCCAAACATATCCTCTGCAAAAGAAATACCTCTGGAGGCATCACCATACCTGATCTAAAGCTATATTACAAAGCCATAGTAATAAAAACAGCATGGTACTGGCATAAAAACAGGACTATAGATCAATGGAATAGACTTGAGGACCCGGACTTTGGGTCAAGCAACTATAGCTACTTGATATTTGATAAAGGCCCAAACAATATATGCTGGAAAAAAGACAGCATCTTCAACAAATGGTGCTGGACAAACTTGATAACCATATGCAGGAAACTAAAACTTGACCCACACATTTCACCATGCACTACACTCAAGTCCAAATGGATCAAAGATCTCAATATAAGACCAGAAACTCGAATACTACTGGAAGAAAATTTAGGGAGTACATTCCATGATATAGGAATGGAAAAAGACTTCCTGAACAAAACCCCAGTAGCTCATGAACTTAAACCATCACTCAACCAATGGGACCACATGAAGCTGAGGAGTTTCTTTACAGACAAGCATACAATTAGCAAAGCCAATAGATTACCCACAGAATGGGAGAAAATATTTGTGGGTTATCCAACTGATAGAGGACTAATCTCTAGAATCTACAAAGAACTCAAAAATCTAAACAGTAAGAAGTCAAACACCCCACTCACAAGATGGGGCAAAGAGCTGAACAGGCAGTTCACAGAGGAAGAAATAGAAATGGCAAACATACACTTAAGAAAATGTTCATCATCCCTAATCATCAGAGAAATGCAAATTAAAACAACTATGAGATTCCACCTTACCCCAATAAGGATAGCAAGCATCAAAAAATCAAATAAAAATAAATGCTGGCGAGGATGTGGAGAAGTAGGAACACTCATCCACTGTTGGTGGGAATGTAGGATGGTACAACAACTTTGGAAAGCAATATGGAGACTTCTGAAAAAGCTGAGTATAGAGATACCAACAGACCCAGTTATTCCCTTACTGGGCATCTACCCTAAAACCTTCAAACCACAGACTAAAGAGATTTGCTCAACCATGTTTATAGCGGCTCAATTTGTAATAGCTAAGAGCTGGAATCAACCCAGATGTCCATCACTAGAAGAATGGATAACTAAGATGTGGTATATCTACACAATGGAATTCTATACAGCAGTAAGAAAAAATGACACAATGAAATTTGAGGAAAAATGGTTGAACCTGGAACAGATCATTCTCAGTGAACTTACCCAGTCACAGAAAAAAAATCGCCACATAGTCTCACTCATCTACAGCACCTAACCTGAATCTACCGAAGACACCTTAAATACCCAGCAAGCATCTCCTAGATTAGACACTAGGATGGAAGGGGAGGGAGGGGAGGGCATCAAAGGGGTGGGAAACACAAATCTAGACCTAAACGGCAATGGTACCATAATCTTCTACTTACTAAAAGATAGACCAAATGGCTGATCCTTCACCAGGCCCTTACAGGGAACACCTGAACCACAAGACACTGGAGAGGGTAAGATTAAGACTAACCTTAGTCTCCTACATCTTCCCTCCCTCACTTCCCCTCTCCCTGTCTCTCTCTCTCTTATCTCTAACTCTTGTATATTAGTTATCTTTTTCCTCATTTTCTTAGTGGGCACTGACCTGTAACTCCCAGAACCAGCATGGGGCTATCATCCACAATGAGCTTTTGATCAGAGAGACCTACAAGGTTTCCTAAAAGACAGACAGATTTCTGTCAGAGTACTTGATGACCCACCAAAGGTTAGTGGTAAGACCCTACTGCTGAAGATACCTTATGTGATTGACATGCAAATTAGAATGGCATGGCTGGAAGTTGGATGAGAGTCAGTCCCCAGACAGTCAGCGCATCTAGTGCCAGAAGGTGCTACATGGGCGACTGGGGGAAATTGACCAATATCTATCGAAGCAACGCATGGTCTAACCTACTTAGCAGCAAATAACTTATTGTGATGCCCACACAAGTGCAGTGGTGGCACACAGCCATGGTGGGGAACCAACTGCTCTCAATTTGGCTAACTGATCCCCTCACTGGTATGGGACCCATAGCTGGAGCTGGGAAACAAGTCAGAACCATATCCAAACATAAGCCCACTCTCCAGTATCAACCTACTATCAATTGTGGGCTACAAGAGGGCCTACACATATTAAATTCTCTATAAAAAAAAAAAAAGTAAGGGTTATCTCATTTGTCCTGGTGCTAACTTACTCTCCGTTGGAGAATCTGCTTCTCTTTTTCAGATAGATGTAGACCCTAAGGAGAGAGCCACCCCATCATACCTCAAAAGGGCTCCGGCTGAAACTAAGAAAACTTCGAGAAACAAGCAAGGGGGCTGTTTTTCCTGATGAACCGGACACCAGCACAAGGGGGAAGGAGATCAGCATAGAGAAAAATCAACTCCTACCAAATCAGAGAGCCAGAGCCTCAGAGGCCCTCAACACCTCATCACTGAAGCAGACCAAAAATGAACCCAACATGGCTCAGGGAAATTTTGCGGAAGAGGGGGCGGAAAGAATGTCAGAGTCACATGTTGGGTCATGATATGCAGAGACATTTAGCTTACCCATAACTGTGGGCTAACTCCACAATGCACGACCCGCATACCTCAACAAGGAGGGGCCAAGGGGAGGGGGTAGGTCACGGATGAGCCTAATAATGGTACCAAACTGACTGTATTTGCTGAATACAGAACTGACTAATAAAAAAAAAAAGTGCTCTGAAAAAAAAAAAAAAAAGAAATAAAGGAGGACTTGAGAATGTGGAAAGACCTCGTATCCTCCTGGATAGGTAAATTAATATTGTGAAAATGGCAATTCTAACAAAAGCAATATGCAGATTAATCGAAATACCAATAAAAATACTAGCATCATTCCTCACAGAGATATAAAAATAATCTCAAAATTCATATGGGATGGCAGCAGGCCTCAGATATCCAAACATATGCTCAGCAAACAAAATAAATAAATAATTACTTTAAAAAAAAATCTCTGGTGGTATCACCATACCTGATCTAAAGTTATATTAGAAAACCATAGTAAAACCAAAACAAACAATCAAAAAAAAAAAAAAAGAAAAAAGAAAAGAAAAACGGCATGGTACTCGTATAAAAACAGAAACATAGACCAATGGAACAGAATGGAAGACTCAGACCTTAAGTCAAGTAACTATAGCTACTTGATCTTTGACAAAGGTGCCAAAAATGTAGACTGAAGAAAAGTGAGCATCTTCACCAGTGTTTGACAAATTGAATGACCTTATGTAGAAAAACAAAATTAGACCCACTCATTTCTCCTTACACAAGTGCAAATGGATTAAAGACCTCAATATAAGAACTGAAAAACTTCAACTACTGGAAGGAAAGATAGGAGTCACACTCCACAATATAGGATTGCAAAAATACTTCCTGAACAAAATGCCAGTAAGCCAGAAAATTAAACAAGCATTCAACCAATATGATTTCATGAAGCTAAAAAGCATTTGCACAGGCAAACATACCATAAGCAGAGCCAATAAATTACCCACTGAATGGGAGAAAATCATCAACAGTTTACCACTGAGAGAAGCCTAATATCTAGAGTCTACAAAGAATTCAAAATACTCAACAACAAAACATTAAACAACCCACTCCAAAAGTGGGGCAGAGAATTGAATAGTGAGTTCTCAGTGGAAGAATTGCAAGGGCTAACACACACTTAAGGAAATGTTCAACATTCCTAACCATTAGAGAAATGCAAATTAAAACAATTATGAGATTCTACCTTGCCCCAGTAAGGATAGCAAACTTTAAAAATCAAATGAAAATAAATGTTGGTGATGATGTGGAGAAATAGGAACACTCAATCACTGTTGCCTGTAATGTAAATTGGTACAACCACTATGGAAATCAATAAGGAGAGTCCTGAAAAGGATAAATACAGAGTTAACAACAGACCCTGTTACTACCTTACTGGGCATTTACCCTAAAAGGTCCACATCACAGTTCAGAGATATTTATTTACTCAACCATGTTATATCTGCTCAATTCATAATAGCTAAGAACTGGAATCAACCCAGGTGCCCATCATTGGATGAATGGATATACAAGATGTGGGTTATCTACACAATGGAATTCTACTTAGTAGTAGGAAAAAATGACACATTCAAATTTGTAGAAAAATGGTTGAACTTGGAGCAGATGATACTAAGTGAACTCACCAATCACAGAAAGACAATCATCATGTGGTCCCCCTCATCTGTGGTTCCTAACCTGGTTCAGCCTGAGTTGCTGACATACCTGAACAGCATCTCAACGCTTGGACACTAGGCAGTTTATGGCCTGGGGGAAGGGCAAAGGTGTGTGTGGGGAAACACAAAAGTGAACTCAAATTGCACTGGTAGCATAGAATCTTATATCCTGGAAGCCAGACTAAAAGTTGGAACACTCAAGAGGACCTTAGAGGGAGCACCTGAATTGAAGGGCCCTAGAGAGGGTGAGACAAAGCCTAACCTCAAATTTCTCCTGTTTTACTTTCTTCTGTGTCTTTTTCTTTCTTTTTCTTTTTTCTTTTCCCTTGGTGCTGGCCTGTAATTCCCTGTATCAGGATGTGGTTTACAACCACATTGAGCTCTTGATCAGAGAGACCTACTAGATCTCCCAAAAGAAGACAGACTTCTGTCAGAGCACTTGATTACCCACCAGAGGTTAATAATAAGACCCTGCTGCTGAAGACAACATATGCTGTCAGTACAGACCATGGAGAGACCTGGTTGGATCTGCAAGGAAGCCAGTTCCCATATAGTTAGCCCATCTAGTGATGAAGGTGCTATATGAACTACCAGAGGAAGGTGGCCAACATCTGTCTGAGCAACTCAAAGTGTAAGCGATTCAGAAGCAAACAACTTGATATGCTGCTCACACAAGTGCAATAGTGGCACACAGCCATGGTGGCTGACAGATCTGCCCAGTGGAAATGAAAGCCTATCTGGGTATGAGAAGCAAGACAGAATCATATCCAGATAATGATTTTGTTTCCCAATGTCAAGCTCCCACTAATGTTGGCATATAAGAGGGTCTATACCATTTAAATTCTCTCTAAATTAATAAAGGTTATTATAATTTCACAGTGCTGACATCATGCTCCATTGGAGATTCTGCTTCTATTTTTCATATGGAAGCAGGATCTGATGAAATAAACAAACCAGCATACTTCATTGCGGCACCAGCTGAAACCACAGAGGAGTTGGGGAAATAAGCGAGAGTGCTGCTTTCTCAGTGAACCTAATATCAGCACAAGGGTGAAGGAGATAGACACTGAGGACACTCAACACCTACCAAACCAGAGGTCCAGAGGCTCTTAAGAACCCATCACTAAAGTATACTTAAAAGGCACCCAACATGGCTCAGGGAATTTTGTGGAAGAGGAGGCAGAAAGATTGTTAGGGCCACAAGTTAGGACATTTTGTACAGAGCCATTGCCTCACCCTCATAACTGGCAGCTGCCCCCACAATACATGACTCACAATCCCCATGGGGATGATCTACATCCCCATAGAGGAAGGTCTCTACATAAAAGGTGCAGGGAGTAGGGAAAGGATAGTGCCACCATGTGTTGTTTACATGTTACACATGTCCTATCTAATAAACATAAATTAAAAAAATCAAATGAAAACAAATGTTTGCAAGGATGTGGAGAAATTGGAACCTTCATTCACTGTTGGTGTGAATGTATGTTGGTACAACCACTATGAAAAATAATGAGATTCCTGAAAAGGATGAAGACAGAGTTAACAAAAGACCCTGTTATTCCTTATTGGGTAGTTACCCTAAAAGCTCCACACCTCAGTTCAGAGATATTTGCTCAAACATATTTATATTTGCTCAATTTGTGATAGCTAAGAACTGGAATCAAAACAGGTGCACATCTTTGGATAAATGGATAACCAAGATGTGATATATCTATATAATGGAATTCTACTCAGCAGTAAGAAAAAAATGACACAATGAAATTTGTAGGAAACAGGTCAAACTTGGAAAAGATCATACTAAGTGAACTCACACAATCACAGACAGACAATTTTTGCATGTTCTTACTCATCTGCAGTTCCTATCCTGTATGTATGTCAGCCCAAGTAGCTGACATACCTGAACAGCGTCTCGACGCTTGGACAATAGGGAAGGTAGGGCTTGGGGGAATGAAATGGGTGAGGGGGGAGGACACAAAACTGAATCCAAATTGAACTGGTATCATAGAATTCTATATCCTTGAAGTTATACAAAAAGGTTGTACCCTCAACAGGACCTTAGGTGGAGCACCTGAATCGAAGGGCCCTGGAAAGGGTAAGATGAAGCCTAACCTTAAATTTCTCCTGTTTCTCTTTTTGTTTCTGTCTTTTTCCTTTTGTTTTCCTTTGTGCTGGCCTATAATTTACTGTACCAAGACGGACAATGAGCTGTTGATCAGAGAGGCCTACAAGGTCTCCCAAAACAAACAAGACAGACTTCTGTCAGAGCACTTGATTACCCAACAGAGGTTAATGGTAAGACCCTATTGCTGAAGACACAATATGCTATAGGCAAGGACCATGAAATACTTAGTTGGAATCCAGAAGAAAGCCAGTCACCAGATAGCCCATCTAGTGCTGGAAAATATTGCATGAGCTACTGGGTGAAAGGGACCAACATCTGTCTTAGCAACTCAAAGTCTAAGCTACTCAGAAGCAAGCAACCTTATGTGATGCTCACACAAGTGCAATAGTGGAACACAGATATAGTGGGTAACCAACTGATCTTGGATTGGCTAACAGATATGCTCAGTGGAAAGAAAAGCATATCTGGAACTGGAAAACATGTAAAAATCATATCCAGAAAATGATTTTGCTCTACAGTTTCAAGCTCCCACTAATATTTAGCTATAAGAGGTTCTATACCATTTAAATTCTCTCTAAATTAATAATGTTTATCCCATTTAACAAGTGCTGACTTCACTCTCCATTGGAGATTATGCTTCTCTTTTTCAGATGGGAGTGGGACCTGAGGAGATAAACTACCATATACACTGCACCCTGGCCCCAGCTTAAACCAAAGAGGAATTGGGGAAATGAGCAAGAGTGTTGCTTTCATGTGAACCTGATATCAGCACAAGTGTGAAGGAGATAGACACAGAGGACACTCAACACTTTCCAATGCATAGATCCAGAAGCTCCTAAAAGTCCATCACTGAAATAGACTTAAAATGTACTCAACTTGGCTCAGGGAATTTTGAAAAAGAGGGGGCGGAAAGATTGTTAGATCTACAAGTTGGGACATTATGCACAGAGACATTGCCTCTCCTCCATAACTGACTGCTGCCCCCACAATGCATGACCCACAATCCCCACAGGGGTGACCTGCTTCTTTGGAAAAGAGACAGGGATGAGGGGAAAAATGGTACCAACATGTGTTTTGTACATACTAAGTGTATCCATATCTAATAAAAATACATTTTTAAAATATTTTTTTCTTTTTAAGAAGCTTTATGAATTTGACCCTGAATATTAGAAATACAATTTTTTTTTAATTTTTTTGTTCATTTTTATTTATTTGAGAGTGACAGAGAGAGAAAGAGGCAGATGGAGAGACAGAGAGAGAATGGGCGCGCCAGGGCCTCCAGCCACTGCAAACGAACTCCAGACGTGTGCGCCCCCTTGTGCATCTGGCTAACGTGGGACCTGGAGAATCAAGCCTCGAACCGGGGTCCTTAGGCTTCACAGGCAAGCGCTTAACCGCTAAGCCATCTCTCCAGCCCAGAAATACAATTTTGTTCCATCCAAATTTGCCTAAACCCTTCTCTTCATTAAAAAGCATTGAATAAACCTGAATATGGAGAGATAGGGTTTTTTTCCTCATAAATAGTACCACAATATAGGAGCTCCATGTTTCCTAGTCAGAAAACTTTTCTCCCTGTGAGAATTTGATGAAAAAATTTAAAAATCAATTATAAGAATACATATGGAAAGGCTAGAAGATAGCTCAATGGATAAAGCACCTGCCATGCAAGTGTGAGTACCTGAGTTCAGATCCCCTAAAATCCAAGTGCCATGATGGGCTTCTGTAATATCAACAGACTGATGGTGATAAAGGAAGCATCGCAAAATTTCTCTAAAGCTTTTAAAGCAGCTAGCCTGAACAGAGTGGTGAATAATAGGAGAAACAAAGACAATGCTTCAAATGAGGTAGAAGGCAGGATGGCATCTAAAAGTTATCCTAGCCAGGTGTGGTGGTGCACACCTTTAATCCCAGCACTTGGGAAACAGAGGTAGGAGGATTACTGTGAGTTCTAGGCAACCCTGAGATTATATAGTGAATTCCAAGTCAGCCTGGACTAGAGTGAGGCCCTACCTCAAAAAAACAAATAAATAATAATAATATTTTAAATTAAATTTTAAAAGTTAACCTCTCACTTCTGCATGTAGTGCATGACATGCATATTTCCAGGCACATAAACACATACACATGCATCATACACACACATCAAATAATTCATCTGGCAATGTTGCCTTCTCATGCTTGTGAGTCTTTGAAAAAATGTATACAGTCTGCACTTTCTAAAATACCACTGTATACTTCTAAATTAACTTCCCTTGTTTATGCAGAATAGATATTTGCTTCTAGAAAGAGAATGATCCTTGTCTTAAATTTTCCACCAAAAGACACTAGGAAATGAAGACATCTAAAAGCAAGATGATAGCCCCAGTACATCGTGTTTATCTTTAAGACTTGCTATTATTTATCCAATGATTATTGACTGAGAGTTTACCATAGAGTAAATAACTTAACCAAATTAATAAGATTCTTATCCTTCTGGTGCTTACAGGTTTGCAAATGAAATGTATCACATGGGCTCATATTTTAACCACTTTTTTTCAGTTGGTGATGTTCTTTTGGAAGCTGTAGAAACTTTAGGAATTGGGCACTAGATGGAAGTATAAGGTTACTGGGGATAGATCCTTGGAGAAATATAATCCGTGGGCCCTTCTGCATCTTGACAGCCTGATGAGAGCCTGAGGGCTTTGATCTGCCATTCCCTTCTAGCCATGACAGACTAACACCCGTGAAATCATGACCCAAAATACATCATTCCACCATTAAGTTATGTCAAGTATTTGGTCACAGCAAAAAGAAAAGTAACTAACACCATGTAAAAGCACAGATGCCTAAACAATTGAAAGTTCCAATACACATTCTGAAGGCAAAGAAGTAATGCTATCATTAGAAAATTGGAGTTAATTATTTCTTTTGAATGTTAGAGTCAGGATCATGGAAATAGATTTAAACTATGCCTTGAAAAATAAGTCGTTTGTTAGGGAAACCATGTTATGGAATAAATATTGAAGATAGACTGAAAGATATTTTTGTAATCTGTGATTAATTATATTTCTACAAGCAGTTCAGGTTTAGTTTATGAGAATTGTATTTACCTATATTTGCTACATTGGAAATTTAAAATGGACGTGTATATCTATTACTTCTTTTAAATTTAACAATAAGTTCTTCATTTTGTATTAGTATACATAAGTTTTTTTTCTGAAAAACAAGTATTTTTATTTAAAAACATTCAGCCTTTATCTTTTTAAATTAGCTTACCAAGTAACAGGATTTCTTGTGGAATTTTCACACATACATTATGTGAACAACAGGGTTCACCCTGTCTCAAGTTTCTTCTCCCCTTTTCCTCACTGTACCTTTTCACTCCCAGTTTTCTGCCTTTCAATCTAATATCTCTTGTTCTTCTCTCCACTCCACTATCATAAAGCCTTTTGTCTCAAGGTTCATGGGCCCCTTTCTAGTTTCTTAGACTTTATCCACATTTACTCCCACCTAGATAAACATAAGATAGGAGAGAAAAACACGAGAAACACAGTGTTTGTTTTTCTGAGCTTTTTTTTTTTTTCTCACTTATAACACTTGTAGCCAGATATTCTCTGATTGGGCATGAGGCCCTCGCTCAGTGGGAAAGAACTCATACCTGGTACTGGAAAAGCACAGTCAGGAAACTCATACTTCAGAGAGAAGCCCACATTGCTTTCTGGTGAAGAAGAGTGGATATATACATTAACAACCTCTCCAATAACTTTGCATATCCCCTTTAACACAAGCTGTTCTTACTTTTGTTTGAAGAATGTGCTTTATTTTACAGATAGCAAAGAAAACTGACCAGAGTCAAGATCTATCAGTAAGACAAGAAGATAGCTAACTGCTCACCAGGAGAATTGCCATCTTTTCCATATCTTCCAGGGCCTAAGGGAACATGAAGTGGAAGCAACACCATGAACACTGTTCTTACTTCTAGCCTGACAACCAGATCTATGGTGATGGTGACAGGAATGGTGACCAAGCACAACATATCTAAGCAGAAATCCAGAAGCTGCAAAGAACTCAACACTAAACCAGACCTATTATGGCTCCAGGAACATTGTGGAAGACAGTGTCAGAGGGAATTATAAGAGCCATAGAGTGGGTGGAAATGCCCCGAGGCATGGTCTCCCCACTGGGACTGACTGAGGCCTTCATTACCCCACAGTAAATACAATAACACCACAGTGGAGGGCTCCAGGGAAATGGGAAATGTGAGAGAAGGAACAAAAGAGTATAACCCGTTAAAACAAACAAGAACATAGTTCCATCTATTTTACTGCAAATTGAATAATTTCACTTTTCTGTTCCATTGGGTATATGTAGCACATCTTTCATGTCCCTGCATTTAGGTTTGGCTTATTACTTTCTTAGAGCTTTGATGTCTAGTAGTAAGGTATTTTTATTTTTTTGTTTGTTTTATTTATTTGATAGAGAGACAGAGAGAATAGGCATGCCAGGACCTCCAGCCACTGCAAACGAACTCCAGACACTTGTACCACCTTGTGCATCTGGCTTAAGTGGGACTTGGGGAATTGAACCAGGGTCCTTTGGATTTGCAGGCAAATGCCTTAAATGCTAAGCCATCCCTCCAGCCCACTAAGTTATTTTTAAATAACATTACTAAGTTATTTATTTGTGATCTCTCTAAATTTTTGGTGGAAGAACTTTATAGGTATAAACTTTCCTCTTAAGGTTGGGTGGCTGTTTCCCAGAAGTTTGGGTAGTTTCTGCTTTCATTTTTATTTGCTTCCAGGAAATTTCTTATTCTCTTCCTAATTTCTTCAATAATTCACTGTTCATTCAAAGTTGTATTGTTCAGTTTCCAAGTATTTTTGTATTTTCTGAGGTTAGGTTCTTATTTTTTGTTGTTGTTGTTGTTTCTACCTTCCTTCCACTATGGTATTATACAATTCAGGGAATTATTTCATTATTTGCATTTAATAAGGATTTCATTGTAGCCTATTATATGGCCAATTTTAGAGAAGATTCCATACACCACAGACAAGAAATTGTGTTCTGTATCTTTTGGATGCAATGTTCTGTAGATATCTGTTAAGTCTAGTTGATATATAGTGCAATTTAGCTCTGAGGTATTGTGACTGATATTTAATTTGGAAGAACTATCCTAATGTGAGAGGGGATAATGAAATATCTCATAATTATTGTGTCTCTTCCAATGTGATCTTTTATACCTTTT
Organism: Dipus sagitta; assembly: GCA_036346955.1. Lineage (NCBI taxonomy): Eukaryota > Metazoa > Chordata > Mammalia > Rodentia > Dipodidae > Dipus > Dipus sagitta. The sequence goes on from CM070776.1 coordinate 76,838,659, forward strand.
AGTATTTGTTTTATAAAATTGGAGTTCCCAAGATTCAGTGTATGAATATTTACAGTGGTTATGACACCTTGATGAATTGTTCCTTTTATCAATATGTCACATCCTTCTTTATCTCTTCTGACTACATTTCGATTGAAGTGTAATCTATCAGATATGAGAATTTTTTCACCCTCGTTTTTTAGACACCTATTTGTTGATTTCCAATTTTTGGCTGTCATTTTATGGATGTCTTTCTTATGTATGTATTTGTAGAAGAGAGTTAAGTAATGGTTTTTAATCCACTCAGTCTGTGTCTTTTAATTGGTAAATTAAGAGCATTTGCATTCAAGATTATCATTGAGAAGAGTTTATTATTATATATGATATTGTTTGTTTTCTGGTTGGTTGTTAGCTCTTTTCTTCTACTCCTGGTAGTGTTGATTGTTGGTTGATATAATGTGCTGGAAATGATTGATTCCTTCCTGGTTCTTGTTTCTTCATATGTTGCTTTCATGGAATAATTTATTTCCTGCCCCCTTGATTGTGGAACTGCCTTTTTCTGCAACACTGGCTCAGTTGTCATTAATTGCTTTAACTTTGTGTTTCCCTTAAAATATTCTTATTTCTTCACTTATTTTTTAAAATATTTACTTATTAATTTATTTATTGCATAAAGAGAGAGAGAAAGAGAGTGAAAGGGGTAGAGAGAATTGGAATGCCAGGGTGTTCTGCCACTACCAAATGACCTCCAGACACTTAATCACTTAATTCACAGTACATCTGGTTCTACATTGGTAGTAAGGAATCAAACCTAGGCTTTCAGGTTTTGGAAGGAAACACTTTTAACCACTGAACAATCTTGCCAGCCCCATCTTCTCCTATTTCAAAAGATAATGTGTGAGGCACAGCAATCTTGTTTAAGAAATATTTACTTTGAAGGCTTGAAATATATCATTCAATACTTTCCTAATTATTGAGGGCAATGATGATAAATTTGATATTATTATGATTTTTCTGCCTCTGTATATAAGTTAATGATTTTCCCTTGCATTTTTGAGTATTGCTGCTTTGTTTTATATTTTCAACTTTTTGATTTTTGCGGTTGTTTGAATAGATGGCCCCCATCATATTCAGTGCCTGATCTGGAACTTCATCTCAGTGGACCTAAAGAAGTCGACTACAGAAGTTGGTACCAGGAGTGGGGTGACATGAACCTGACCATGTGGATTTTCATCTCTTGGAACATTTTTTTGGAGGAATAGGCATGGAATTGGAGCTTGCAACTGAAGATGCTTTGTGGAGTGGTAAGTGAAGTTTTATGGACTACTCTGATGAGAGTTTTAGAATGTTAACTGCAGGCAGTATTTAATTTCAAGGCTTGGCTTATGAGCTTTCTAAGGAGAAGGAAAAACTGCACAGGAATTTGTTAGAACTGGGCTGCTGGCATAAGGGGTGGCTGTGTTCTGCTGCCCAAGCCCAGACAGTTTGATGAAGGTTAAATTGATGTGCTTGGCTAAAGATATTGGACTAGTGATTTAAGATTTTATGTTGGAAAACCTCAAGCAAGTTAAAATTACAGGCACTGAGACTGGTTTTAGGTTACTGAAGTTGCTCTTGTCAAACACATTAGCAATCTTAAGGAAGATGGTCCAACTGCTTTACATTAAAACATTAAGAAGGATGCCCGAGAAAAGATTATCATAGAAATGGAAACTCTTTTGGAAAGAGTTGACTGGAGAAGGGACCTGCTTTTCAAGGTTATTATCTTCCATATATTAAGATTATGACTGTGTCCTCCATACCTGGTATTGGTTTCAGAAGCATGAAAAGTGTGAGGAGTGGTCATAAATTGCACATGGTTTCAGGAGCCACTGATGAGATGTGGCATGAGGCAGGGCCTGATGCCCTGATAGGCTGAAAGAGCCTTTGGAAGATGTACTGTGGTTTGCATGAAGGCCTGAAGACTTTTGGAGATACCAGGACTGTGCAAGGGCTACCATAGAGCACACAGTTGGCCTGGGATGGAAGGAAGTGTTCCCTAGCTACTCTGCCCAGCTGGAGGGGCAGAATTGGAAAATCTTGAGACTGTCATTCTCTGGTGATATTAAACATGAACTACAGAAGTTTGATGTTGGTTTGATGGTGGTTGAGTTTGCATTGTTTTAGTCTCTCTATACTATACATTATACCAGTCAAAAATGTTTACTCTGTTCCTTTATATGTTAGAAGTAATTAACTTGTTTAATTTTACAGGACTTACTATCTTAAATTGGTCAAGACTGTGGGGACCATTGATATTGAACTGAGTACAAATTACAATGTGTGATATTTATGAGTCTATTGGGGGCCAGGGGTAGAATATGGTAGTTTGCCACCTGGATGGAGGCAGTGCCCTTGGGTGGATCTTAAGGTTTGGTGGTGGGTTTGAGATTTCAATCTATAGATATACAAAGTATGCCTGGCTGGAGTTCCTGAAGTGTGCTGTGCTGTGTGTCTTTTGGCTTTTAGGCTTGTTCTTCTCTCTCTCTCTCTGCATGAAACTGTGAAGGCAGGCCAGCATCTTCTGCCATTATGGAACTTCCCCTGGACCTGTAAGCTTCAATAGATATACCTTCCTCCATAATTGTGCCTGGTCCAGAAGTTCATCTCTGCAAACCTAAAGCTGACTGCTACAATTATCATATATTGTGGAGTGGTTCTATTCTGGTCATGTGTGTCTGAAGTTATACATGTTTCTTGTGCTTGGATATCTATTTGTATATTTCTTTCTCTAGTTTTTGGCAATTCTCAGCTATAATTTCATTGAATAGCTTCTTTATGCCATTAGATTTTTAACTCAGTTTTTTTTTCTATCCTATAAAATCTCGTTTGATTTCTTGAATATATCTTAGATTTCTTGAACGTTTTCACTGATTTTTTTCTTCATATATCTCTACATCTGTTATGGTCTTAACCATTTTCTCCTTTCTTGAGATTTGATCTTCTGTGTGTTATTTTGTTTAATTTACTTTTGTATTAAGAACTTCCATAATTGTAGACAATAACTCATGGTAATTCCTCTCCCTCCTCCCATTTCCCCTTTGCAAATCCAGTTTCCATCATGACCCTTCCCCTTGTCAGACTCTCTTTTATTTTGATGTAATCATCTATTCCTGCTATGGTCTTGTGTAGGTAGTGTGAGCTCATGGATATCCAGGCCATTTGGTGTCTGGAGGAGTGCGTTGTAAGGAGTCTACCCTTCCTTTGGCTCTTATATTCTTTCTGCCACCTCTTCTACAATGGACGCTGAGCCTTGGAAGATGTGATAGAGATATTTCGGAGCTGAGCACTCCTTTGTCACTTCTACTCAGCATCATGGTGCCTTCTGAGTTATCCTAAGGCCACTGCCACCTGAAAAGAGAAGCTTCTCTAACCAAAAGTGAAAGTAGCATTAATATATGAATATGAACATTAAGAGAAGTGCTTACCAGGCAATTTGGTAGGCATAGTATATACATTTAGCCAGACACCAGCAGATGTTACACCCCTAGGCTCATGACTACTCCTGTCATAGGTTTTCATTATTAGATAAGTATTCCCTCCCATGGAGCAGACTTCCAGGCCAATTAGAGAGCAGTTGGTTTCCTCCATAACAGACATGCCATTACTGTACCCATTGGCTCATTTGGTCTGGCTGGCAAAATTTAAGGCTTGCACTATCCACTGTTGAGTATCTCCACTAGTGATTTTTCTCTTTCCCATTGCACTGCATACAACATAGCTTTTTCCAGATTTCTGTCAGCTGGTCTGCATGGAGGAGATTTTCAGCTCAGCTCCAGCAGGATTTCTCAGTGAACTTGCAGCCACTGTGTTCTATTTATTGAATTGTTTCCTTCATTTCCACATAGTTTCTGTTTTGTTCTTTTTCAGTACCTCTATTTCCTTGCAGAATTTTTTTTCCAATATTTTTAATTTTTTTTCTCCAGGGCATGTATTCTTTAAACCGTATTTTTAAACTTTATTGTCTATAGCTTGAAATGATTTTATAAGTTTCTTTACCACCTAATTTTCTTAATTATCTGTTTGAGTCCTCAGTATGGTTTTCGAAATTTTTAAAAAATAGATTTATGAAATCACTTTCTGATATTTCAACTATCTCATCATCATTATTTTCTGATATTGAAAAGCAGCCAGTTTAGTTATAGTGGAATGTTATCTCATGTCTTTGTGTTTCTTTGTTTTGTGTATCTGTTGCTATGTATGCCTCACCCATATTGCAACTACCCCACCCCCCGCTTTTTACACTATTATTTATTTATTTTATTTTGTATGAGTCCTCCTGGTGGGTTTTCTTTATTTGGATTTTATTTATTCAAATGGAGAGTCAACTACAGTAATAACTATAGTTGTCAGAAATCCCAGTGATAGCTGCAGGGAGAGATACTGTACTGTTGACTCTGTCCTCTGTCAGTTTTGAAGACAGAAGTACTAAGGTCTTGGGGAAAATGTAGTCTATTTAATTAGTGAAGTGATGAATTGTGTGGTAAAAATGGATATGAGAGAAGAATAGAGAGAGGGGGAAAGTATACAGTTTAGAGGTAGGAAAACTTTGAGAACATATTTGTATATTAGGTTTGGAGAAAAGAAACAGACATATGATACTTCTCCAACATGATACAAGTTACAACATATTGATTGGACATTTAAAATACAAAATGTTCATTTGAAGAGAAAGAAAAAAGCATTATACAAAAAAATAAAAATAAAGAATTAAAAAATAGACAACACATTTATATATATATTAGAAAATAAATATTAAAAATATGTAAGAACAGTTGAGCAATAAAACAAAATATATATTATATTTTCAGCCAGTGTTTCTTCCTGGTTTGTGGAAAGCCAAGATCCTGGGTTTACTCTAGTTTTGTCCTTCAGTACATTGCATCAGATTTAATAAGAAACTTCCTGTGATCCATATGCATCTCTTCTGCTTTGGCTAGGATTCTGGATGCTAAGGGTCTCTCAGCTTCAAACAATCTTACCACACTTGTGCTATCCACACACCTGTGTATATTGGGATTAATTCTTTCAGTCCAGATGCAGCAAGGCATTCTCAATTTTGCTAATGTACTGCCTGTTCTTTCAAAGTATCTCTTGCTCCACAGGATGCTAATAGTTGTGGGGAAGGATGATGTGTCTTGCAAGTTTCTTAACTTTAGGACATCTTACCCTTTCTCTAGACAGTGTCAGTGATTTCCTGGGGTTAAAGTTACTACTACTGGGTTCTAATTTCCACTTGCAATAAGATCCATTCCAAAAGTACCTTGGTCAGATTACTCTCCCCCTCTGTACTATGGCATGAAATGGGCCTTATGGGCATTGGGAATCTTTCAAGCTCTGCTGAGGAAAGTTCCACCTATGATTTGGGTTTCCAATGTGATATGCTGGATTTGGGAGTCCATGTGGCACTTTCATCTGCGGTGGACACATGTTTGGAGCCTTGATGCCAGGATTAAATCTACCTGATGAGATCGGAGTTCTCCTTTATTTTGCATCTTTGTTTTCTACATTTTTGTCTTCTTTGTAGATTTCCAAAGTTGTACTTCAATTTCTTTTCTAATATTAACATTTATATGTTATGATTTTTTTCTTACTTTGATTTTCCACCTGGACTAGATTGCACTGAGGCCACCTCGCATCTGACAAGTTATTCATAAATATATTTTCTCAAATAAAATATGGGTGTCATTAATTTATTTTTGAAAATCTTTTTAATGCATAGTTTAATAGAGCAGAGTTGAAGCCCCATATCTGCTTCTGCATTTAATTTATTATAAAATATATTGATTGAAAAACAGGATGATAAAATAGGACACAGATAAGAGTTAGAAAGTGATGTAATACAAATAGTTACAATGTAGACTATAAAACTTAATTGGTCTATTTTCCCCTTTGAGTATATCTTTTGTTCATGTGTGTTCTTATGCCACTGTGCATTGGTCTAGAAAATTAAGTGAAGCATACAAATCTTTCAAAAGCTAATTTAATTTTCAACATTATATATAAAAATGCCACATTCACTAATGTCACCAGGAAAGTAATCAATAAAGTTCTGGTGTGTGGAAAAGTTGTCAAACAAGATGGCAAATATAAATTTTCTAAATTTGAATTTGTATTTACAATTTTATAGTTCATCATTTAAATCAATATTCCTAGATATTTATTCCCTGACGATGGGGAACTTAGTTTTTTTTTTATACTAGGATAGTAACATTGAGTTTGGTTTTGGACTTGTTAAATTTAAAAAGTTTATGTGATATCAAAAGGAGTATGTCAAATAAGCAGCTAGATTTATGAAATCAAATTAGAACTGAAGAATTTTTAAAACATTTTTATTAGTTATGTATGGAATCCTCAGAAAATATCAATTTGTGAATGTTATTCCAAGCCTTAGAAAGAGTTTAAACTCAAAAACTTTGAAATGGACATGGAAAAAAGATTGAAGAAAATATTAATATTCTCATTATTACCACTTTTATAAAGCTTGTTGATTTATTTTTGTTTGATTTAAGTTCCATCAAGTCTGTTATTTGTTGAAGAAGCAAAATACTAAAAACGGTTCTCATGTATGTTTTGTATATGAGTAACATGTAAGATGAATTATATTCCCAAAGGAATAAAGAACATGCTATCATGTAATCTGTTGTTTGAGCAAATTAATCATTTTGAGTCAAAGGCACCTGAAAAGCAGCAGGTACAAGAAAAACCGCTTTCATTTTCATTCTGTTTCTGAAAAGCAGGAAATGAAATTCCCATATGAAAAATACACTATAAGGAAGATCAATGTTCTTATAGTCAAGAATGGACATGAACTAAACTAAAGGAAATCTGTAGAAACAAACTTGCTTAAACTACCATTATTTTGCCAGCCACTACTTCATCCAATTGGTCACTATTAGCCATTTTTACATTTTACTACACTATTTTGATTTAGTCCATAATTGTTCAACTTTGTTTATAAGTCTTAACTTGTAGAAATTTGGGTTTTAGTGAGCAAGAAAGCCAAGTGCCATTCAAAGAGGACTGTAGAGCTCAAGAATTGACTATTATTATTCTTTTGCTGGTTGCCTGAAGAGAAGCTTGTGCTGTAAATGTGCCTCCAGCAGCCTTGAGCCACCTATGTTTTATATGCAGTTTTACAGAACTATGTTGATTCAGGAATTTTTTGTTCCTTCTATAACAACGCACCAATAATTTCAGGTGTACTAGGATCCTTGTCCTATGAATTAAAAGAATGAAATCCAGGGACCAAAGGCTAAGGTTCAGCAAGATTTTATTACAGTTTAAAGCTTTAGGAGGATGAAGAGAAGGGAGATTAAGTCTGGAAGGTAAGAGAAGGAAACAAGGTGGAGCTCTTACCCAGGGAGGTAAAAGGAGGTTTGAGAAGTCCCATGAGGGAAGAAGGCAGAGCTCTTGCCCAGAAAAGCAAGGAGGGGTTTGAGGAAGCTGCCTTGAGACTCACATCTGGGTTTTTCTATGGGGAGTAGGTAGGGGAGGAGGACCAGGTTAGCAGGTTACTATTGACAAAGACTAGAGTTTATAGCTTTGTCAATAATCTTATGAAAGGATCAGAGTTTCTGTCCTCTATGAAGGGTAGCATTCACAGGCTGAATGTGGGGCTGGAGAGATAGCTTAGCAGTTAAATCACTTGCCTGAAAAGCATAATGACTCTGGTTCAATTTCCTGGTACCTATGTAAAGCCAGTTGCACAAAGTGGTACATGCATCTGAAGTTCATTTGCTATGGCTATAGGACCTGGCTTGCTTGCTCTCTCGCTAGCTCACTCTCTCTCTCTCTCTCTTTCTCCTTACAAATAAATATGTAAAAATCCAAAAAAGTAAATCAATAAACAAAAAGATGCTGGATGTGGTAGCTCACTGAATTTCTATCACTTGGGAGGCTGAAGTAGGAGTGTTTATCTGAGTTTAAGGCCAGTCTGGGTTACACAGTAAGTCGCTATCTAAAAAAAGATATCAGTAAAAATATCTATTACTTTCCCCAGATTAAGAGGATGGTAACATTAAAAACACCCAAATCTTTAAAAATAGCATATATGTGTAATGTTATACCTGTTTTACATGTGAGATTTTGTGATTTTTTTTAAATAAACGTATGTGCCTAACATACTGTTGTAGACAGCTTCACATTGCTGGGATGAACTTCCAAACAGACACAGTTTATGGGAAGAAGGGAATTATTTCATGTTTACAGATCCAGGGGAAATTTCATAGATGGTAAAAGATGCTGACTCCATTTCACAGATCCAAACAGAGAGAAAAAACTGCAGCAAGCAAAAACACCAGCACCAGCACACACCAAAAACCCCAAGGACAAACCTGCAGCAAACAACATGGACCCTGACAGAGCTCAGACTGCTCTGCATACCTTTGGGCTGGAAACAGATTGGATCCCAAGCACACCCCAGAATTCTCCCTCCCCAGTGACATCTTCTTCAGATAGGTGGCTGAATCCCAAGTCACAGGCTTTAATAAAATGCCAAGGTCTTTTAATCTCTCTGTTTCTGTTTCCACAATGTCTTCTCTTTGTAAGAGAGGACCTTTTTGATTGTTGAGGCCCAGTTAGACTAAGATAATTTCTTTTATTTTTTTTTTAGGATCTATTTTTTCCCCTTTATTAGTTAGTTTTGTATTCAGCACATACAGTCAGTTTAGTACCATTATTAGGCTCATCTGTGACCTACCCCCTCCCCTTGGCCCCTCCTTGTTGAGGTATACGGGTCATGCATTGTAGAGTTAGCCCACAGTTATGGGTAAGCTAAATGTCTCTGCATATCATGACCCAACATGTGGCTCTGACATTCTTTCCGCCCCATCTTCCACAAAATTTCCCTGAGCCATGTTGGGTTCGTTTTTGGTCTGCTTCAGTGATGAGGTGTTGGGGGCCTCTGAGGCTCTGGCTCTCTGATTTGGTAGGAGTTGATTTTTCTCTGTGCTGATCTCCTTCCCCCTTGTGCTGGTATCTGGTTCATCAGGAAAACAGCCCCCTTGCTTGTTTCACCAATTTTTCTTAGTTTCAGCCGGGGCCCTTTTGAGGTATGATGGGGTGGCTCTCTCCTTAGGATCTACATCTATCTGAAAAAGAGAAGCAGATTCTCCAACGGAGAGTAAGTTAGCATCAGGACAAATGAGATAACCCCTTTTTTTAATAGAGAATTTAATAGGTGTAGGCCCTCTTGTAGTCCACAATTGATGGTAGCTTGATATTGGAGAGTGGGCTTATGCTTGGATATGGTTCTGACTTGTTTCCCAGCTCCAGCTATGGGTCCCATACCAGTGAGGGGATCAGTTAGCCAAATTGAGAGCAGTTGGTTCCCCACCATGGCTGTGTGCCACCACTGCACTTGTGTGGGCATCACAACAAGTTATTTGCTGCTAAGTAGGTTAGACCATGCGTTGCTTTGACAAATATTGGTCATTTTCCCCCAGTCGCCCATGTAGCACCTTCTGGCACTAGACACACTGACTGTCTGCCATTCTAATTTGCATGTCAATCACATAAGGTGTCTTCAGCAGTAGGGTCTTACCACTAACCTTTTGTGGGTCATCAAGTACTCTGACAGAAATCTGTCTGTCTTCTAGGAAACCTTGTAGGTCTCTCTCATCAAAAGCTCATTGTGGATGATAGCTCCATGCTGGTTCTGGGAGTTACAGGTCAGTGCCCACTAAGAAAATGAGGAAAAAGATAACTAATATACAAGAGTTAGAGATAAGAGAGAGAGAGAGAGAGAGAGAGAGAGAGAGGGAGAGGGGAAGTGAGGGAGGGAAGATGTAGAAGATTAAGGTTAGATAATTTCTGTATCTCAAGATCCTTCATGAAATCATTTTGCTACATATTAATGTCTGGAGGTTATTTCATAGGCATTCCTCAGTAGGTCATTTGAGTCAGTCTATAACAATTATCTATGATTTACCTATACATCTCTGCCCTGGTCCCACTGAATACCTACAAACTACTGACTTGTTTCCTGAACCTATAACTTTACCTTTTCCATAGAATTACAACTTGAATCTTGTAACTTTGATTACAAATATCATTTAACAATATCTATTTAAGGCACATTCATATATTCTTGTTGCTTGTAGATATTAGGTTTACTGCATTATCTTGCAGTTCGTTAAAGATGATTATTGATATTTCCAACTATATTTTTGATGATCTATTTCTCCATGTAATTTTACCAGTTTCAAATGGCTATTTTGATGCATTAAAGCTAGGTTCTTCCATGCATAGTACTGTTATCTTTTCATGGATAATTTATCAATTTTAATATCCACCCTTGTTTTTGGTTTTTATGATTATCCTCATTCACAATTATACTTTGCTAGTAATTAACTTAGCTTCCTCAGATCTTTGTTGATTAATGGTAACATAATATACTATCCTGTCCTTTTTCATTGACCCTACCTGTGACTACACTTAAAGTGAATTTCTTGTAGGCCACATGACTTTTGTTTTTTAAGTCTATCTGGAAATCCCTTTCTTCTCAATAGTCTATTCAATATATTCACATAAATGGCAATTACTGGTACATATGTATTAATTAACAATCATGTTAATAAAATTATTCTATGAATCTAGTTTTTTTGGCCTTATTGAAAATTTTTAAATGGAAATTTTTTTTTTCAGTTTGTTGTTGTTTTCTAGTGATTTCCCTGAGAGTCATAATATGACCTTTGATTTTCCTGAACTACGGAGCAAAATTCAATCTACTCATTTTTTTCCTTCTTATCCCTTGTGACATTTCTATCATTTATTCTATCAATATTCCATTATCACACATTAGTTGGTTATTTCTTTTTCTTAATTGATATATAATTTAAAGTTGTCATGAAGCATATATTAAGCTATGCACTGAAAATGATTTTTATTTTATTTACAAAATTGAGGAGCCAAAGCCGGGAATGATGGCGCATGCCTTTACTCCCAGCACTTGGAAGGCAGAGGTAGGAGGATCGCTGTGAGTTCAAGGCCATCCTGAGACTACATGGTGAATTGCAGGTCAGTCTGGGCTAGAGTGAGACTCTACCTCAAAAAAACAAACAAAAAGAAAATTGAGCAGCCATAGCTATTATCTACTACAGAAGACTTGCCACCTCCTAGTCTCTACGTGCTACTTACTAGTAACCCCCTTTGACTATTTCATCTTTATCTAGCCACAGAATTTCTATTTCTATAAATTTCATACTTTATTTCCTTCATGTTGTATGGTAGGTCAACTTGCCTTTGGATTTTTTTGTTTAGCATGCTTCTGTGGTTCATTCATGTTTCAATTACTCATTCTGTTTTGTTTCTGTACAATATTCCTTTGCACATAGAATGAAATATTTTGTCTATCCATTCTTTATTTAATAGACATTTATACTGCATCACTTTTTACTATTATAAATAATTCTGATATAGCCATTTATATAGAAATTTTGAGGTGGAAATAAGCTTTAAATTCTTTTTACCTTTTTACCTAAATGAACAATTACTGGGCTGTATGTATGAATTTTGAGAAAGTACCAAACTATTTTCCAGAGCAGCTACAAATTTTTCATTTTCATCTGAAACAGATGAGCACTGCATTGTGTCAATAATCTTGCTAACATTTTATCATTGTTGCAGTCAGCTTCATGTTGCTGGCAGAAACCACCCAACCAAGAGCAGCTTATGGGAGGAAAATGTTTATTTTGGCTTATAGACTCAAGGGAAAGCTCTGTGATGTCAGGAGAAAATGATAGCATAAGCAGAGGGTGGACATAATCACCTCCTGGCCAATATCAGGTGGACAACAGCAGCAGGAGAGTGTGTCAAACATGGGTGATGGGAAACTAGCTATAGAATCCATAAGCTCATCCACACCCCAAAAATGCAATGCTTCCAGGAGTCTCCAATTCCCACCAGCTGGGAACCTGACTTCACAGCACATAAGTTTCGGGGAACATCTGAATCAAGCCACCACAATCATATATATTTTTAAAATTTTATGTATCATTATATCTACAAAGTTGTGTTAAAATGAGATGTTCATTTGAATTTCCTTAGTTATTTGTGATTTTGAGCATACTTTCTTGAGCCTGTTGGACATTTTTATATCATTTTAGAAAAAAATTCTCATTTTATTTTTAAACATATTGTAACTATATGAAAGAGACACACAGAGAAAGTTTGAGCATGCTAAGGTCTTCTGCCATTGTAAACAAACTCCAGATGCATGCATCATTTTGTGCATCTGCCTTTTTGTGGGCACTGAGAAATTGAACCTGGACTCTTAATCAAGCACCCTTAACTGCAAGGACATCTCTCCAGCCCTAAATGCTTATTTTACTTGAGTTCACCGTTTATTCTTGATTTATAAGGTCTCCTCATATATCCCATGAATCAAAACTTTATACATGGTTTACAAATATTTTCTTCTGTTTTGTAAGTTGTGTTTTCACTGTCTTCATGGTATTGTTTGCAGTAGAAATACATTTTATCTTCATGAGCCATTATGCACCTAATTTTATATTTGCTCCATGTTTATTGCCCTATTATGACCTTGTAACTTTATGGGAAAAGTAATTGATGCCTGAGAAATTTAACAAAATTCTAATTAAGATTTTCATATGATGTGGCACAAAATTAGTCCTAGAAATTAATGAGCACACAATAAAGAAAGTTTCTAAAACTTAATGTCATTGTATACTTGCTAATATACACATTTTATGAAAAAATAGCTGAATTACTGGTAAAAAAGGATCAAGGACAGAAAATCAATGCCAAAGAACTAAAAATCTAAACTATATTATTCAAAAGCAGACTTAGCTGTTGAATTAGTCACCTATTATAATCACTTGTTAAAGATAACAATCTTGGGCTGGAGAGGTGGCTTTGCAGTTAAGGCACTTGCCTGTGAAGCCTAAGGACCCAGGTTCGACTCTCTAGATCTCACGTAAGCAAATGCACAAAGGTAAGGCAAGAGTGTGATGGTTTATATTGATTTTCAGCTTGACAAGACCTGGAATATAGATTAACTTGGCCTCAGTGCATGTCTCTGAGGGACTATCTTGATGAGGTTAATTAATGTGAATTGGGCCCTTGAATTTAAATAAAAATAGAGAGCTGGATGAGCAGCAGCATATATCACTCTGTCTACTTCCTCCATGCTGATGTTATGATGCGACTTTAGTTTTCTGTTCTTGTCATGCTTTCCACACCCCCATTATCTGGAAATGTAAGATGGCATAAGCTCTTTCCTTTCTTTATTTTATTTTATTTTATTTTTTTATTTATTTGATAGAGGGTAAGAGGGCGAGTGAGTGAGAGAGGGAGAGAGAGAGAGTGGGCATGCCAGCGCTTCCAGCTACTGCAAATGAACTCCAGATGCAAGTGCCACCTTGTGCATCTGGCTTATGTGGGTAGAGGGGAATTAAACTGAAATCCTATGGATTTGCAAGCAAGCACCTTAACCGTTAAGATATCTCTCCAGCCCAATATATTTTATTTTTATTTATTTATTTCCTTTCTTAAACTGATTCTCCTAGGGCTATTTTCCCCAGCAATAGAAATTAGTTGATGCAAAGGGTGGGGATGGGGAAATAGTAGAAGAATTACTACTAAATTTTCTTCAGCATAGTGGGATGACTATTGGGTTAAATAACCCTTGATATATTTCAAAATTACTGGAAAAGAAGAATATGAATTCTTAACACATGCAGATGATTAAACATTGAAGAGAAGGAAATACTTATTTCTCTGAGGTGATTAATACATATTATATACATCTATTGAATTACCAAGATATAACTCATTGAAATGTATAAATTTAAATTTAAAGAATTCAAAATAAGGAGGGGATAAGCACGTCTGGGGTCTGTGCAATACCCCACAAGTGAAGGGCTTGGCATATTTGGGCCTGTGAGGTTCTAGCAGTTGAGGGACTTCTTGTATCAAGGCCTGTCCTGTAAGGGCGCCTGAGTGTGTGTGGCATATCTGGGGCCTATACACTCTAGGTGCAGAGGGGCTCTGTGTAATTGGGGCCTATGCATCCAATTGGTTCCAACTTTATAGACCTGACCTCTAGCCTGGTCCCTGGAGTCTAGTGCCCCACAACCCCCCCCCATCCCTACCCCAGTGCCACACTGCTGATATCTTCCTACCAGTGCCCTTTTAATATATTTTTCCAGTTCCAGAAAAATCTGTCAACCATGTGCCAGGGGGTACCAGTGAGTCCTCTATTACCTGATCAGCTACATACAGTAGGGGAGCAGGGACAAGTAATAAGGCTCCACAGGCAAGACACAGCTGTGGTCATGTGCTTAAGATATTCCAGAGGTCCAACCACATGTCTCCAATTAGCTTCCAGCCCAGAGTTGCAACCACAAGCGCAACTTCCATAACCCACGTATCTTTGGATATAATGCCATAGCACTGCAATCTGGGTCAAACTCAAAATAGAACACTCACTTCCTCCTTAATAAAATAAAAATAAAAGTTTTAGCCAAGTGTTATGGTGTGTGTGGGGGGGATGGGATTTAATATCAGCACATGGGAGGCAGAGGTAGAAGGATTACCATGAGTTCCAAAGACCAATCTGAAACTACATAGTAAATTTTAGGTGAGCCTGGGGTAGACCGAGACCCTACCTTAAAAAAAAAAAAAAAAAACAGTACCAGCACAAGGGTAAAGATCAACACAGAGAACAATCAACTCCTACCAAATCAGATATCCAGAGACACAGAGGCCCCCAAGACCTCATCACTGAAGCAGACCTAAAATGAACCCAACATGGCTCAGGGAAATTTTCAGAAGAGGAGGCAGAAAGAATGTCAAAGCCACATGCTGGGTTGTGATACACAGAGACATTTCCTCCTACCCATAACTGAGGGCTAACTCTACAATGCATGACCCATATACATCAACAAGGAGGGGCCAGGGAGAGGAGGGAAGACAGGGAAGAGGCTAACAATGGTACCAACTTGACTGTATTCACTGAGTACCAAACTAATTAATAAAAAAAAGACTTTTACCTTGAGATAGATCGCAATGCAAAACATAAAATAAAAATAAATAAAAACCACATAAGACAAAAGCAAACTGAGAGATGTCCACCAAGACTGTTAGTTCCACAAAGGTTATCTCCAATGAAAATATAGAGGAGACAACAGAAATTGAATCCCAAAATCAATTCACAATAAGCTTATTTATACAGACCATGCAAATTGCTGAATTGGATGCAAACCATCAAAAAGCTAATTGAGTTAATGAAATTAGTGCCATAATCCCTTATAGCACAGTTTTCACCATTAAGCTTACCTTAATTGAAAAAAAAGACCTCAAAAGAGAGATGAGTGAATTGAATCTGAATAAAAAAATAGAGGATCTCAATAACCAGCTGATTAAGCTTAATGAATGCATATTTAAATGCAAGAATGAATTTCAAGAAGCATCAAGGAAATCAAATAATGACTCCAAATTGTAACTACACAAAGGCATAGTTATATAAAATAAAGGAATAGCAAACAGAACATACAGACCAAATACTGTTTGTAAAAGCCCACCTAGAATTGTACACTAACATTTAATCAGGTGAAGGACAGAATAATAGGTTTGGAAGACAAGACAGAAGAAACAGTTCTGGACTCTAAAACCTTTGAAATGTTCAAAAACTCCTGTGAGCTGAACATAAGGGAACTGCGGTAAACCCTAAAACAACCAAACATCCACATCACGGGTATACCAAAAGGGGAAGAAATTCAGACCAAAGGTATAGACAGAATATTCAATAAAATTATTGAATAAAACTTTCCCACCCTCTCAGAAAAGAGACCCATTCAGATACAAGAAGCTCATAGAACTCCAAACAGATTGAACCAAAAAGAAACTCTACCAGGAACATCATCACTAAAACTGTAAACAAAAAAAAAAAACAAAGAGAGAGTGCTCAAGCAGCAAGAGAGAAACAACACATTGCATACAAAGGAAATTCCATCAGAACTATCTCAGATTACTCAATGGAAACTATTAAAGTCATAAGGGCCTGGAATGGAACACTTCAAGCTCTAAAAAATTGTGGCTTCCAACACATACTACTGTACCCAACAAAAGCATACCTCATAATACATGGTGAAAGAAAAACTTACCATGATAAAAGCCAGTCAGTGCTATGATTACATGAACACAAAGCCAAACTTACAAAGAAACAACCAAACTCAACAGCCCACAAGAGTAAGATCACAATAACCCACACTAGACCAGATTAAAAAACTTACAAAACCCAAGAAAGGATCAAACACCATAGAGTCCCCGACAGGACAGGGATTAAATAAAAAAACACAGTTATCTACTTAAATGTCAATGGTTTGGCATGCCCTTCAAATAATGCAAGTTAACAAGATGGATTAAAAAAAAAAGTGGATCCATCTATCTACTGTCTTCAAGAAACACACTTAATCACTAAGGATAGACACCTCATCAGGGTGAAAAGATGGAAAATGACTTTCCAAGAAAATGTAAATAACAAACAAGCAGGTATTGACATTTTAATGTCTGATAAAATAAACTTCAAACCAAAAGTATCTAAAACGACAAAGAAGGCCACATTTCACTCATCAAATGAACAATCCCACAAAAGGACATCAAAATCATAAATCTATATGCACCAAATGCAGGTGCACCACAGTTCATAAAGTAAAACGTAAGTGACAACAAATGAGCAATAAACCACAATGCCATCATTTATATGTATGTATGTATGTATATATATATATATATATATATATGATACCATTATATATATATGTATATATAATGTATATATACATATATATGTGTGTATATGATATATATATGTATATGAACATACACACAAATATATATACATATATACGTATATATGATACATATATATATACATACATATGAGACCATACATATATATATATATATATATATACACACACACACATACACACACATATATATATATATGATGGTACTGTCATTAATTTTATATACATACATACGTGTGTGTGTGTGTGTAAAGAAAACATAAAAACACTCAAGGAAAAAGCAAAGAAATTAAGGAGTATTTGAAAAGATAGAAAGACCTCCCAGGCTCCTGGATCGGTATAATTAATATTGTGAAAATGGCAATTTACCAAAAGCAATATATAGACTTAATGCAATACCAATTAAAAATTCCAGCATCATTCATTTCAGAGATAGAAAAAATTATTTCAAAATCCAAATGGAATGGCAGCAGGCCTTGGATATCCAAACATATCCTCAGTAAAACAAACATCTGGAGGCATCACCATACTTGATCTGAAGCTATACTACAAATCCATAGTAACAAAAACAGCATGGCACTGGCATAAAAACAGACATATAGACCAATGGAAAAGAACAGAAGACCCAGCCCTCAGTTCAAGTAACTCCAGCTGCTTGGTCTTTGACAAAGTTGCCTACAGTGTACACAGGAGAGTAGACAGCATCTTCAACAAATAGTGCTAGACAAATTGTATATCAACATGTATATAAATGAAACTAGACCCACTCCTGTCACTATGAACAAAAATCAACAACAAATAGATTAAAGACGTTAATATATGACCTGAAAATCTTAGATTACTGGAAGAAAAATAGTAGGAACTCTCCATAATATAGGAGTGGGGAAAGACTTCTTGAACAAGGCCGCAGTAGCTCAGGAACTTAAAATTCACTCAACCAGTGGGACGTCCTGAAGAAACATAATATAAACAGAGCCAACAGTCTAAGTGTAGAATGGAAGAAACTGTTCAACAGCTCTACCACTGACAGGCCTAATATCTACAATCTACACAGAACTCAAAAAAACCCAGGTGCCCGTCATTGGATGAATGGATAAGGAAGATGTGGTACATTTACACAATCAAATTCTACTAAGAAGTAAGAAAAAAAATGATACAATGAAATTTGTAGGAAAGTGGACGAACTTGCAACAGCTCATACTCAGTGAACTCACACAAACACAGAAATAAATGCCACATGTTCTAACTTGTCAAACCTGGAACAGGTTGTGTTGCTGGCATCCCTTATAGGCAACCCAAGGGACAGATGACAGGGATGGAAGGGTGATCAAGCAGGGGGTCACAGCTATTCACAAGCAACTACCCTGAGAAGACTTATGTACCTGTGAAATAGTGGCACACAGCCTTGGTGAGTAACCAGTGGCTTTTTGATTGGCTAAGAGATCTGCTCAGTGGAAAGAAGCCCATGGTTTGAACTGGAAACCAGATCAAAATCCTATGGAGACCAAGAGTATGATCTCCAATGACAACCTTCCACTGGTCTTCGGCCAAAAGAGAGGCTATATCCATCAAAACCTCTCTAAATTAATCATGTTTATCCCATTTAACTATGCTGAATTCATATACATTCTTCATTGGAGAACCCATTTTTCTCATTCTTTTTCTGCATGTTGTGAGACCCGAGGAGATAAACCAACCTTCACATTTCAACCAAGGCCCAGGTGAAACAACAGAGGATAAGGTGAGAAAAACAAGAGTGTCACTTCCATGGTGAGCCTGACAATCTGCACCAGGGTGAAAAGACAGATGCTGAGAATGCTCAAAACATACCAAAGAATAAATCCAGAAGCTCCTGAAAGCATAACATTAAAGTAGACTTACAATGCACCCACCACAGCTCAGAGAATTTTGCAGAAGAGAGCACAGTAAGATTTTAAGAGCCACAGGTTGGGAGGGCATAGCAGAAGCATTCCTCCCCCCACCCATAACTGACTTCTGCTATCACAACAAGTAACCCACAACCCAATGGAAAATATCTGCAAACCCCCTGAGTTGGGTCCTTAGAAGATTGGGGCCAGGGATGAGGGAAATGATGGTACCAACACATGATGTGTCCATACAAAGCTTTTTTTATTGTTTTGTTTTGTTTTGTTTTTCATGGTAGGGTTGTACTCAAGCCCAGGCTGAGCTGGAATTCACTATGTAGTCTCAGGGTGACCTCAAACTCATGGTGATCCTCATACCTCTGTCTTCCAAATTCTGGGACTAAAGGTGTGTGAATTCATGGTGAAAGCATATTCTTAATTAGAAAAAAAAAAGAAGTCAGAATAAGGAAAACTGTTCTTAATTGTTGCTGGAGAATGAACCCATGATCTCACACATGCTAGGTAAGTGTCCTACCACAAAGGGAAATATTCAGGCCCCATTTATTTTTTACCTTCCATCTATAAGACATTGTATTTCTTATATAAACCTTACAACTACTCTTTAGGATTAAAATAATTGGAACTAGAGAGATGGCTTAGCAGTTAAGGGGCTTACCTATGAAGCCTAAGGAGCCAAGTTCATTTTCCCAGAACCCATGTAAACCAGATGCACATGGTGGTGCATGCATCTGGAATTTGACTGCAGTGGCTAGAATCCCTAGCCTGTCCATTTTCTCTCTGTAATGAATAAAATCATAAAATTAAAAATATATTTAAAAAAGAAGTTTCACATAATTGTTGTGCCTTCTCCTTAGCTCTATTAAATATTAATAACCTACCAAAATCATTGAGCTTATAGGTGTCTGGACTAAGATTTTTACTTAAGACATTTTACCTTCAATGTCCCTGTCCTAATCAAAAATGGCTCTTTATGAAAATGCTATTTTATTGGAAATAGAAGTCACATAATACAAACTTAAATATCTATTAAGTCACTACATTTTCTTGTTTACAAATATGAAATATATTTCCCTCATCAATCTGCCATGTCTCATTTTTTCACTATTGTCAACTGTTTTCATAAGAGTATTACCAAAGCCTCAGGTTAGGATAATATCTGTCAAACATATACCAGACCACATATACCAGACCAAAGGAAAACAAAAATACACTGAAATGTTTCCAAATTTTGTTGAGGGTAAAATTTAAAAATATTGAATAATTTTAAGAAGATATTTCACAGTATATGTAATGCTTTATGTAAGGTTCAGGAGTGACCAAGACCATGAAGACCACTCTGATACCAAGATGAAAGTTTTTATTCAGGGAAAAGCACGAGCTGCCAGGACTGACTCTCAAGAGCAGAGCAGTCAAATTTGAGATTACAGATAGTGTGCTATAGAGTTCTTCAGTTGGGGGAAGTTGAAGAAGGTAAAAGAACTCCTTTGTTCTTTACATTTCAAATGGATAGGTTGTGAGACCAGAACAGTCACCAGGTGTCCTGAGAGATAAGTGGACAGGAAAGCTAGACCTAGAGCATTGTTAGGCCAAAGAAGGGATAATGGCTGGGTGGTTTCTTGAGGAATGTGGATGACCCACTTCCTTATGTCTCTGACACCATCCTGCTGTAACTCCATTTTGTCCTGATCTAACATTCTAGCTTTTTATTAATGATAAGAGATAAAAGTTAATTATTCATGCTGACTGTAAGGGCGATGAGTTCTTATGAGAGAGGCTGGATAATGTAGTCAATAGGTCTCTCTTCAAGGCAGGTAATGAGGAGGCAGTTTCATGTTGGCTAGAGGTGGCAGAGTGGTGAGATGAATAGTGCCAGTGTAGCATGATGTTACGACTTGGTCCTGAGTGAAAAGAGATTTCTCTCATACCATACCTGTATTGAGCTGGCTTCAGTGCAGTTGCTGGCAGATATCTGTTATAGAGAGGTGAGGGAGATGGCTCTGTCCACCCCATGAGAAGACAGAAGGGAGAATATAGGAGCTTGTTACTCTTGTCAAAATGCCAGGTGTAAAGGGAGGATGAGCATTCAGAATTGAGAAATAGAGGGCATGGGGCAAGAGAAGTCAGAGGGGCATTCTGGGATCAGGGGAAGAGTAGGAACACAAGTGAGTTTAAGTTTCAGGGTGTCCATTGGGATGGCATTGTACTTATCCTTGGATGAGATAGGGTAAGGGCTAAGGAAGGAGAGAGTCCAAGGAATAACTCTGATTCTGGCTAAGACAAGTGGCAGGAGCTAGGGTTTGGATAGATGAACTTAATCAGGGACATGCAGAGGCAGAATACTTGAGTGAATATTAGAGTCTAATATTGTAAGTCACCATCCGACAGGGGAGCTTATTAGTCTGAATCATTGTTTATATTGTAGTTATATTTTTCTTACTGGGTGATTAAGACCATGTACACTTCCATAATTAACTGTATATTTTGGAGGTCAATAACAGTGCTGTAGGAGATACTTTTAGGGACCTGTGAGGAGTTCTATGCTCTCAGTATTCTCATCTACTAGGATAAGTCAAGACTGTGTGGACCAAGTGGCCCTCCCTCTTTTGGGAAGCCTGGAGCACTGATTTTCTGACAATGTGACTATCCTATTACAGATATACTGACTTGGAATTCATTTTTGGGTCTCCACAATTTCTCTGATAAAGAAGACATATAATTTCCCAGAGGCTAGAAGTTCAAGTGTCCCATCATCTCCTGTGGCCTTTTGACCAAGGAGCAGGTACCAAAATATTGGTTATCCTTTTAACTCCAATTTTTCTAGTTGATTTTGGCTTCTGCATATGGTTATTACTCACTCAAATAGACTGTACATATTTCATTAGCAAAACAGATTAGTTAAAATGTGTGCAGAACATATCTGGTTAGCAAAGCAGATTTGGTTAGAGAATGACCCAATAGATTAAAATCATTGTGATTAATATTTAAGTTTAGTTGTCAGGTGACAGTGTAAGCTATATCTGCAATACAGAAACCATATACATTCTATCTTTTAAGTATCTGCCAGTTATAAGTATAGGTGGGATATATTAGTATCCCTGAGAGCAATATTTTTTCAATAACTTTAAGACAATTGATTTAATCAAGAAATTGTATGTTAGGAAAATACAAGACAGTATAAAAACTTAGCATCTGGGTTTAAAACAACTTTGGCTAGTCTGTATACTAATTCAAGTATCAATTACTCCCCAAACTGGAAGAAGAACAGCAATTTAATATTAGATTTTTAGTCCATGAAACATGACTTAAGTATCAATATTTAATTGAGCAAAGGACTTAAGATGCCAAAAAAGAGACAATTAATTAAGTGAAACCTTGACTGAGACTGATTATCCATACCTTAATAAAATAAAACTTGGTCATTGTTGAGTTAGGCAAGCCTGATTTTCACATGTATTAGAGACAACATGACAGAGACAAAGCAATTTCTTTTTCTTCTTTTTTTCTTTTCTTTTCTTTATTTTATTTTATTTTTAATATCTTTATTAATTAATTTTGTATTCAGCAAATACAATCACTTCGGTACCAATATTAGGCTCACCCATGACCTACCCCCTACCCTTGGCCCCTCCTTGTTCAGGTATATGGGTCATGCATTCCGAAGCTAGCCCACAGTTATGGGTAGGATAAATGTCTCTGCATATCATGACTCAACATATGGCTCTGACTCTTTCCGCCCCCTCTTCTGCAAAATTTCCCTGAGCCATGTTGGGTTCATTTTGGTCTGCTTCAGTGATGAGGTGTTGGGGGCCTCTGGGTCTCTGGATCTCTAATTTGGTAGGAGTTGATTTTTCTCTGTGTTGATCTCCTTCACCTTTGTTCTGGTACCTGGTTCACTAAGAAAACAGCACCCTTGCTTATTTCGCCAATTGTTCTCAGTTTCAGCCAGGGCCCTTTTGAGGTATGATGGGGTGGCTCTCTCCTTAGGATCTATATCTATCTGAAAAAGAGAAGCAGATTCTCCAACAGAGAGTAAGTGAGCACCAGGCAAATGAGATAACCCTTACTTTTTTTTTTTTATAGAGAATTTAATAGGCGTAGGCCCTCTTGTAGCCCATGATTGATGGTTGCTTGATAATGGAGAGCAAGCTTATGTTTGGATATGGTTCTGACTTGTTTCCCAGCTCCAGCTATGGGTCCCGTACCACTGAGGGGATCAGTTAGCCGAATCAAGAACAAACTAAAGTTTCCTACCATGGCTGTGTGCCACTATTGCACTTGTGTGGGCATCACGACAGGTTACTTGCTGCTGAGTAGGTTAGACCTTGAGTTGCTTTGACAGATATTGGTCATTTTCCCCCAGTCGCCCATGTAGCATCTTCTGGCCCTAGACACGCTGACTGTCTGGGTACTGACTCTCTTCCAGCTTCCAGCCATGCCATTCCATTTTATGTGTCAACCACATAAGGTGTCTTCAGCAGTAGGGTCTTACCACTAACCTTTGGTGGGTCATCAAGTACTTGGAGAGAAATCTGTCTTTCTTTTAGGAAACCTTGTAGGTCTCTCTGATCAAAAGCTCATTGTGGATGATAGCCACATGCCGGTTCTGGGAATTACAGGTCAGTGCCCACTAAGAAAAGGAAGAAAAAGATAACTAATATAAAAGAGTTAGATAGAAGAGGGAGAGAGAGAGAGAGAGAGAGAGAGAGAGAGAGAGAGAGAGAGAGAGAGAGAAAGCGGGAGGGAGGGAAAGAAGCTCTAGAAGATTAAGGTCAGTATTCATCAAACCCTTTCCAGTGTCTTGTGGCTCAGGTGTTCCCTCTAAGGGCCTGGTGAAGGTTCAGCCATTTGGTCTGCCTTTCTATGTATAATTTTCATTCTTCTGTCAAGCTCCCTTTTCACATTATTTTCTTATTTTCTTGATGTTTCTTGGAATTCATCCTTGCATTTCTTTATGTCTTCATTCAGCTGATTTTTGATTTTTTTTACACTCTCCCTCAAATCTCTTAACTGTCTTTGAACTTCTTCCATTTTCTTATCTATTAGGTCTAGTCTAGTGATGGCAGAATCCACATGATTATCAGTCCTTCGATGTTTTTCTGCAAGTTCTACCAGTAACTTGGTCAGGGTTGCATTGCTCATAGCTTCATTTTGGTGCTCTGATCCTAATGACTCTTTTATGTTTTGATTGGAGATGTTCATTGTAGGGCTGGGTGATCTAACTGGATTTTCTTGAATTTGATTTTTCATGTTATTTCTTTTGTGCTGTGGTCTGCCCATCACAGTGTATGGGCACGTAGGTGCGTGGATCAACCTAGGCTCTAGCACAATGTGAATCTGTAGCAGCCTGAAGCAGTTGCAAAGCAGCCTGTGCTTTGGCTCTCACTTGCCAAGGCCGCCTGAGCTCCTGCATGGCCAGGACGCCAAAGTTGGCTGAGCTCTCACCCGGTAATGTGCTGAGGGACACTGAGGCACCAAGCACTGAAGCATCCTAAACTCTGGAGGGGCATCATTGGGACCCGGAAGCAGTCTGTGCTCCCTGGCAACAGGAAAATGGCAGTCAGCCAGCTTGGCAGACTGGGAGGGGCTAGCACCTGAGCTGGTGCAAGCACAGACAGAGACAACCTGGGCTCGTGTGGGCAGTTGCAATGGGCCTGAGCTCACGCATGAATGTGCTCCAGACAGGGAGGGAATGGCACCTTAGCTGGCACAATTGACAGACATTCTGTGCTCTTGTGGCTATTGTAATGGGCCTGGGGTCAATCATGAATGTGTGGTGGCTGGAGCAGTTACTGAGCGAGTGGGTAGAACCAGCTAATCTTCCACATGCAGTGATCGATCCGGGATCGATAGGCACTGCGGCGCCCTTTGGAGGGTGTATTGATCAAAGAAGCCTGTGCTCCAATGGGCTGGTGGGTGGAGCCTGACCAAGGTCACTAGTGGGCAGGGGTGGAAGAGTGATTGCCCCTGTACAGTGAGGCAAGTGGAATTATGTTGGCCTGGGACCCTTTTCCTATAGTAAGTTTAGGAGTTTTCTGAAGCTGGGACTGTGGCTATGGCGGCTGCTTGGGGGGAGGGGTGGGGCTACTCGCCAGTGAGGGAATCAGTGATTCTCTGTTTTCCCCCTCTGTGCCCTCCCACTGGCAATCTATTGGAGATCTCTCTCCTCTAAAAGACCCAGTGAACCCTTAATGTCTTGCCTTTCTTTCCCTGGGATCTGTGGTGCAGTTAGGTGGTCGCCATCTTCACAAAGCAATTTCTTAAATAAGCATCTTTTACCATTAAACAGTTTTAAGGCTTAACTAAAGAAATATTTATGTCGGTTGCATGAATCTTAGACAAACTATATTAATAATTTGTATTTCCATGTTTTAAGTATCATTATCTCTATAAGCAATGAACTTAAGATATCAGAAGTGGGACAATTAATTCAATGAAACTTTGAGTGAGACTGATTATACATAGCTGAAGAATAAAATAAAACTTGGTCATTGTTGAGTTAAGCAAGTCCAATTTTAACATACAATAGAGACAATATGATAGACACAAAGTAATTTTTTAAATAAGTACCTTTTATCATTGAACAATTTTAAGACTTAACTAAAGAAATATTTATGACTGCTAAATGAAGCTTACACAAACTATACTAATGTTGTTTGCATACAGTGGATTTTCCTAAGACATGGGGAGCTTTTTTGTTTTTTCTAAGAACTAAAATCGTAATAAGTCACTTTTTATAAGACTTAGATTATAACCTCAATGATATTGATCTAGCAAAATCAGCTTAAACAAGACAAGAAACATCTTAAAATTACAGTGTTTTAATCAGGCATGGTGATGTACACTTATTGATAGCTAAACATCATGGACTTTGTATAAACACAATTACTATATTCTAATATTCTGACATCTGGAAAAGTCTGATATGAACAAAAAAGTAGAGTTTACATATTTAAGGCACATAAGGCTACAGACAGTAAACTATGTACAAAAATCTGCTGAAAGAATTTAAAATAGACATGAAGTCTATATTATGCAATAACATTTTTGGCTTAAATATGAAGACATGAAAAACTTTATAATTTTTAAAGTTCAGATTTGGGACTCCCTCTCTCTCTCTCTCTCTCTCTCTCTCTCTCTCTCTATATATATATATATATATATATATATATATATACACATATATATATATATATGTATATGTATATGTATATATATATATGTGTGTGTGTGTGTGTGTGTATGTGTATATATATATATATTAAATGAGGAAATTTAGCATCTTTAAAAGCTAAGTAAGATGTCCATCCAATTTATAAATCAGTTTCTGAAATTAATTTATCTATATTTAATATACACAAAGAAAGAATAAAGGAACTGGATTAAACTGGCATGATCTAATGAAAAAAAGGAGACAAGTATCATGGAAAAGAGAGGGAATGAGCATTCCAGGGCCACTTGCCACTGTAAACAATTTCTAAAATAATTTCCAAATGTATGTTACACTATGTGCATCTGGCTTTGCAAATAAGCACCTTTAACTGCTGAGCCAAAAAGAAGTATTTTTAGTCTCTTCAAAATCAATTTTATAGAACTATATTCAATTCCAAACATACACAAAATTTTATAACACAATCTATGACTATTTGAAGCTTAACCAACTCTATAATTCTGTCTGTGCTACTTTGTTAAGCTTGTTCAGTAATGACATAAGTTTAATCTAAAGTATTAAGACTGATTATTGGAGGAATTGAGGAATTACATCTTAAATCACAACATAACTTTGTTTAGAATTTTCTTTCAGAGTTCACCATAAAGTAAATAGTTTTCAAGTGTGGGACAGATAAATACTGTTTATTGTTTCAAATGTGCTCTATTTACCTCATAAAATAGGAAAAAAAGAGTAAATGATTCCTCTATGAGAATTTTTTTGAAGTGAAGTTTTAGATATAATAACTTTAGGAGAGAAGTAAATATTAATGAGTCAATTTTAAACTTAAGGTATACTTAAAAGTTTGACAAGTAGAAGAACCTAGCAAACTTGGCTGGGTACTCTAAATTCAGTCTTTCATAACCATTATTATCACCAGATTAACATCAATGAGTTAAAGATAAGTTTACAACATGGATACCATAGCAATTGGCTATCAGCCAGGTCCATACTTTGTTAGCCTGATGAAAGCCCTAGGCTAATAGTCATTTTATATATCAAGAAGTCTGTAATCTGATTAAGTACTTTGCCTTTGACTTTCTGTTTAAGCTTACTCATATCGTCATCTACATACTTTACTCATACCTTCATCTTCATACTTTTACCTTAAAATCCATGTAGCCACTCTGTAACAATCTTTTTCATGAAACATTCAACATCCAACATATAAAGTTTTCTCTCCAGTTGATCCTTTTTAGTCAGTTCATCTCATAATTATGAACAAAAACTTTTATCGTCCTTACCATAACACTTTTAATATGACCATTTTTTTTTCCCTCAAAAGGCCTTTTGAAATAACTTTTTAAAAGAAAGAGTAGTTCAGATTTGACTTCTGCTATTTACCCAGAATACATAAAGATTTTAGCACTTTGTTTCTTATAACTTTCCTGAAACACATTTTTTAAAAATATGAAAGAAAATTTAAATATTATTAGAAATTTTTAAAAAATACAAATTCAGTATTGAGTACTTCTAAATTTAAACATAAATCTTGAGGCTGTTGTCTGTTAGTAGTTCCATAGAATCATAGAAAGATAAAGTAAACATAAAACATTTACAAATTTCTTAAAAGAAGTCCCCATCTGTTTATAACTGAAAGGCCAAATATAACCATTTTAAGTAGAAAGGCTCAGGCCTGATTTAGATAGAGAACTGCCCAGCTAATGTGCTGACCTCTGCTTCTGTAAACTTTGTTTGCTTGCTCAATTGCTGCCTTTCTCCCTAAAGTTTCTGAGGAATCTCCATTTCAAGGACATTGCAGAAACACTCCACTTCCGTCCTCTGACCACTTGCTTAGATAAGAAACTAAGGAATCTCCACTTCAAGGATTCGTAAAGTACCAATGTTTACTTAGCCTGTCACAATGGAGATTACCTCATCTTCCTGGAGTGCCCCCAACTTTGCCCGCTGAAACCCCAAGCCAGTCAGAACTGTTTAAATCAATCAATCATGTATCTATCCCCTACTTCTTTGTTCGAATTCCTATATGAACCCCTTCCCCCAAAAGGAAGGGGCTCTCTCCCTTACTACCGCTGTGTCGGACTGTAGGGATGGAGGCCAGGCCTAGGCTTGCAATAAAGAAACCTGTTGCTTTTACATTCGAGTGTCTTGGCTTCTGTGGCACTTCTCTGGGTGACTCCTGGGTCACTGGGGGTCTTGGCTCCTGGTCAGGGGACTTGGCACAACAATAACAATTTGGCATTTTTCTATCATCATTCTGGGGCCAGGATCCTGAGATTCCCTACGCTTGCAGCCCCTGGCTCTGCAAGGCAGGGCAGCTAAGAAAGAGCCCCTTCTGTTGTTGTTTTTTTTCCTAACTTCTAGGGAGAGTTTTGGTCTTCCCTCAGGGCTATAAGGCATCTTTTCATTCCTGCCATTTTACAACTCTTTCAAGAGTAGGAGAATCTTGCATTGTTTTCCCTATGACCTTAATTACTTTTAATGTTACTTCTGGGGGACGCTCAACAGTAAAAATTTGCTATGCCACCTAGTACAGTGGGCTTGGTGGAAAACATCCCCACAATGAAATGGCATTGCTCAGAAAATAAATCATTCTGCAGCCTTTTAGGGCTGCGAGCCTCATCCATACTCATACACATATTCATTTTAAGTGCACATTTCATATAGACTCTAAACAATCGTTTCCCCTTCACACTTTCATTCATTCATTCATTCTTTCTTTCTTTCTTTTATGCAGAAGTTATGCATTCCCATTGTAAAATTTTTATTCTATTTACAACTCCAGAAAATTAAATCAAACCTTGTTACCAGGCAAGGTGTCAGGAGAGGCTGATGGAGCTGGAGGAACTGGAGGAGCTGTTGATGCAAGGCAACTAGAAGGACCTGGTGAGAAAAAAAAAAAAAAAAAAAAAAAAAAAAAAAAAAAAACAGGTAGAACACAGAGAAAGCCATGCATGCAGAGTGAAAAATAGATCCTTCAGTTGGGGGAAGTTGAGGAAGGTAAAAGAACTCCTTTGTTCTTTACATTTCAAATAGATAGGGTGTGAGACCAGTACAGTCACTAGGTGTCCTGAGAGATAAGTGGGCAGGAAACCTAGACCTAGAGAATTTTTAGGCAAGGAAGGGATAATGGCTGGGTGGTTTCTTGAAGAATGTGGGTGACCCACTTCCTTATGTCTCTGTCGCCCTCCTGCTGTAACTCCATTTTGTCCTGACCTAACATTCCAGCTTTTTGTTAATGATAAGAGACAAAGGTTAGTTATTCATGCTGACTGTAAGGGCAATGATTTCTTATGGGAAAGGCTGGATAATGCAGTTGGTGGGTCTCTCTTCAGGACAGGTGATGAGGAAGCAGTTTCATGGTGGCTAGCGGTGGCAAAGTGATGAGATCAATAGTGCCATTTTGTTCTGACCTAACATTTTGCCAAATGTAATTAAAATCATTTACAATTCATATTGTAGCCTACATACACACATTCCTAAAACAAGCACATTGCTCTTAATAAGAAGGCAGCTAGTATTTTTTATCATAATGAAAGATAGCCAAAATATTTTTTCTCAGTTGTAAATTTGTATTCCATTGAAATATTTGGTCCTAAATACTTTCCCTCCTTCCAACTGAACCAAGTCTTAGAATACCACAGACAAATAACACTTTGTTCCAAAAAGTGTTTCATGACTTCTATTTGAGACCTCCCAGTAAACTATGGTTTTCCTTTTTTTCATTGAAATTATTTTTTTTAATTTTTTTGATTTATTTACTTTATTTCAGAGAAAAAAGAGGGAAAGAGAGAGAGAAAGAGAAAGAGAGAGAGAATGGGTGTGCCAGGGCCTTCAGCTGCTGCAAACAAACTCCAGACATGTGTGCCACCTTGTGCATCTGGCTTATGTGGGCACTGGGGAATCAAACCTTGGACCTTTGGCTTTGTAGGCAAGCACCTAAACCACTAAGCTATCTCTCCAGCCTTATGGTGTTTTAGCTTTCTGATTTCCCCCATAAACTTATGGACATTTTTGTTAATGTTTGAGAGTGATTCTTATAATTGACATAATTGATTAATAATAAATTATTAATTAGCATATATTATGAACAAATCATAAACACCTTAGGTAATCATATAACTTTCTTTTCCTAGGTTTTGTTTTTCCTATTACCATGTGATCATTGAAGCCAGAGTTGGGAAATATATTTCATTTTATTTTTATGGTCCATGTGCTAATAGACTGTGGGATATAAGTGGTTCAGAGGAGTTAGGTAGGTTGTTAGAAGAAACAAAACAAATGGACATGTAATATGTAAATATATAGATGTATATGGGTGTTTCATATTTTGGTATTAACTTATTTGAATATGACCCCAGAATAGTTTGTTCTGGTCTAGCTATATTAGATTTGGGAAGAATCCAGTCTGCCATGTAATGGATTTATTGTCCTAGACTGTTACATATAATAAAAGGTCAGAATTTATTTTATGATTATTCTACACCATGCAGTTTTGTCAGGAGCCATAAAGCAAAAGCCTCTCCATTTTGCCTGGACCTGTTCTTAAAATTGATTCATTCACCAGAAAGCTGGTCCATCCAGCTTGCAGTTAGGAATGTGGTCTGCAGACTGTTCATAGAATCTTATCTTTTGCAAAAGGCCAGTTTACGATCAGGATGTCAAGCATTAAGGCAAGATTAGAAAAACACCCAGATACATCTCCTCTAGGTTCCCTAAGATTAGATAAACACCCATTTACATCTCCTCTTAGTTTCCTAACAATTCCTGCCCTAAACCACGTCAGGCAGCTTACTCCCCCCTTTTCTTCCCCTATATAACCACTGTGTGAAAAATAAAGTTAGAGACCTTGATCAGACTCTAAACTTGGTCTCCTTCTTGTGTCTGTTTGCCTTCTCTCATTCAGGTTAACTTCCCCTCAGGCCTCTTTTGAACCCCCGCAGGCTGGGGCAGAGTTTTATGTTGTTTACATGTGTTATTGTTATATAGTCAATAAACAAATGAATACAGATGGACATTATCAAAATATTTGCATTTTCTGCAAAGTACTTGCTTCAGAGTAAAAATTGTTAATAAATGAAAAGCCATGGAATGATATTCTTTTCCATCTAAAATGAATAATCAGAAGTACTATTTCAAACCCTTAAAGCATAACTCAGACAGAGCACACTATTTTCCTCTGAAGATACCTGTAATAGTTAAGTATTATTGACAGATTAGGAATACAATTTCCATTTTCAAAAAATTGTTTTTGTTTATTTATATTTGTTTATTTGAGAGACAGATAGACAGACAAAGAGGGAGAAAGAGAGAGGGAGAGAAAGAGAGAGAGAGAGCACACCAGGGCCTTCAGCCACTGCAAATGAACTCCAGATGCATGTGCCACATTGTGCATCTGGCTTATGTGGGTACTGGGGAATCAAGCCTCAAACTAGGGTCCTTAGGCTTCACAGGCAAGAGCTTAACCACTAAGTCATATCTCCAACTTTTCCTATTTTTTTTGGATTGATAATTGGGAATTAACTATGAGATTGGTTAAAGTTTCAACTCTTTCAAGTTGTCATATGTAAACAGTAAATGATTATGAGAAGCAACTAGTTTATTGTAAGGATAGGAACATTTGAGGCACCATAATCACTTTTATGTCAGGGAATTGGATTTAATTCTATTTTTCTTTTCCTAGATCAAATAAGTGGCAGGACAAGTGGATGTCATTATCTAGGTTTAGAGTTGGTATTGTCCTTCTTTTCAATAAAAATCGGGACAAGGATAGTGAGCTTGATACTAAGTTATGGTCAAATTTGTCAAATTAATATTTTCAATGGCATCAATTTGTCACTTAATATGTTGACATCTTACACATTGCATTACTTTATTTCAGCATGTGGCATCATTTGTGACACATGTGGATTGTCTGGCTTTACCTCTTCCTTTTTATCTTCATTCACATGATCAAAGGAATGACTACCCAGAATAAGAACTGTTGCCCTGAGAGCCATACAGCAGAGTGCGTTAATGAATAACAGTCTTCTGAAAATGCTCAATGGGAGCAGACTAGAAATGCCAGCTTTCTAGAGTTGCCATCTTCTAGCTAGTTTGCAAATACTGTGGGATTTAAGCACCTGAGATAAGAGCAAAGTTCACTAAATTTTGTATCTATCATCCTCACAATTTTTTCCTGATAATTTCTGGATTGATGCAGTGATGTTTTGTCCCTTCCATATTTATAAATGAAACACCTTTTATTAGTGTTTCTACACATAGAGTCTACTTGGTTTGAAATCAAGTACTTGGAAGAGTTCTGGTTTTAATGTTATGCATGCTGTTGATGGACTGTTTCACTGAGGAGCTTTCAGTCAGCTTTATCAGTTTGCCTCTGTGGTGAGCCCAGTGCTTAACCTTCTGACTTGCTATGTTGCAAGGAACAATGATTAAAATTGATTTTGTTCTTGAGCATTGTCTCAGTAGACTTGATGACATTTGTTTCTTGAGGTTTGATTTCTTTTTCTCCCCTCAATAGAATTAAGAATTCTGTTGTTGAAAATCCTCCCATCCTATTGTCTGGTCCTTGAGTCACCTATCAGGTATGACAGCACCTTGAGCAGGTCCAGGTTAGGAAGCACAGATAAGTGGCACCATGCAGCATTTGTCTGTCTGTAATTGTGTCAGTTCACTTAGCATGTTCTGTTCCAAGCCTGTCCATTTTTCTACAAATTTCATTGTATCATTTTTTTCTTACTGCTGAGTAGAATTCTATTGTGTGAATGTGCCACAACATTGTTATCCATTTGTCCAATGATGTACATCTGGGTTGATTCCAGTTCTTAGCTATAATGAATTGAGCAGCTATAAACATGGTTGAGCAAATGTCTCTATATAGATGCACGGAGCATCATTAGGATAAATGCCCAGTAATGGAATAACTGGGTCTGTTGGTAGGTATATGTTCATCCTTCTAAGGAATCTCCAATTTGATTTCCATAGTGGTTGTATAAGGTTACATTCACACCAAAAGTGGATGATGGTTCCTCTTTTCCCACATCCTCACCAACATTTGTCATTGTTAGGTATTTTAATGATTGCCATCCTTACTGGAGTAAGGTGGAAAGCTCATGGTTGTTTTAATTTGCATTTTCCTAATGGGTAGGGATGTTGAAAATTTTCTTAAGTGTGTGTTAGCCATTTGTAACTATTCCTCTGAGAACTCCCTATTCAGTTTTCTGCCCCACTTTTGTAGGGGGTTGTGTGATTTTTTAAAGTTATTAAGTTTTTTGAGTTCTGTATAGATTCTAGGTATTAGGCTTCTGTCAGTGGTATAACTGGTGAAGATTTTCTCCCATTCAGTGGATAATCTATTGGCTCTGCTTATAGTGTGTTTGTACAAAAGCTTTTTAGCTTCATCAGATCCTATCAGTTGAATGATTGTTTAATTTCCTTGGCTACTGGGGTTTGTTTAGGAAGTCTTTCCCCAGTCCTATATCATGGAGAGTGCCTCCTATTTTTTCTTCCAGTATGAGAAGAATTTCAGGACTGACATTGAGTTATTTAATCCATTTGACTTGATTTTTTGTGTATGGAGAGATGAGTGGGTCTAGTTTCATTTTCCTACATATGGTCATCCATTTTGTCCAACACCATTTGTGGAAGATGCTGTATTTTCTCCCGTCTGTATTATTGGCAACTTTGTCAAGGATCAAGTAGCTGTACTTACTTGACCTAAGGTCTGGGTCTCCAATTTAGTTCATTTACATTGGTCTCTTTTTGTGTACTTATGCCAGTATCATGCTGATTTTGACACTATGGCTTTGTAGTATAGCTTTAGATCAGGTATGGGGATACCTCCACAGGTTTTTTTTTTTTTCCCCCCTGAGGATATGTGTGGATATCTGAGGCCCGCTGCAATTCCATATTGATGTTGACATCATTTTTTCCTATCTCTGTGAAGAAACATGATGGTATCTTTATGGCATTGCATTAAATCTGTACATTACTTTTTGTAGAATTGTAATTTTCACAATATTAATTCTACCTGTCCAGGAGCATGGCAGGTCTTTCCATCTTCCCAAGTCCCTCTGAATTTCTTTCTTGAGTATTTCAATGTTTTCATTAAATAGGTCTTTCACAACCTTGATTAGTATTATTCCAATGTATTTAATATTTTGTTGTTGCTGCTATTGAATATGAGACAGCTTCACTGATTTATTTCTCTGTATATTTTCCTTTGCATATAGAAAGGCTACTGACTTTGGACATTGATTTTGTATCCCACAATTTTGCTGAAGGAAGTAATCACCTTTATGAGTTTTTGAGAAGGAGACAGGTCACTTATGTGTACGATCATGTCATCTCTTCTTCAATTCCAATGTGAATCACTTTTTCTTTTTATTAATTTTATACTCAGTGAATACAGTCAAGTTGGTACCATTGTTAACTTCCTCCCTGTCTTCCCCCCTTCACAGGGACTCTTATTGTTGGGGAGCATGGGTCATGCATTGTGGGTTTAGCCATCAGTTATGGGTAGGAGAAAATGTTTCTGTGTATCATGAACCAATGTGTGTCTGTGGCATTTTTCAACCCTCTTCCATAAATTTCCCTGAGGCATGTTGGGTTAATTTTTGGGCTGCTTCAGTGATGAGGTCTTGGGAAACTCTGTGTCTCTGGATATTTGGTTTGGTAGGAGTTGATTGTTCTTTGTGTCTATCTCCTTCACCCTCTGCTTGTACCAGGATCATGAAGAAAACACCACTCTTGCTTGCTTCCCCAATTATTCATAGTTTCAGCTGGGGCCCTTTAGAGGTATGATGAGGTGGTTCTGTCCTTGGGGTCTGCATGTATATGAAAAGAGAAGCAGATTCTCCAACGAAGAGTAAAGTTAGCACAAGATAAATGGGATACCTATCATTTTTTAGAGAGAATTTAATAAGTTTAGGCAAACTTCTAGCCCTTGATTGGTAGAAGCTTAATAATGGAGAGTGGGCTCATTTTTGGATATGGTTCTAACTTGTTTCCCAGCTCCAACTATGGGTTCTGTTACACTGAGTGGATCAGTTAGCCAAATCAAGAGCAGTTGGTTTCCCACTCTGGCTATGTGCCATGATTGCATGTCTGTGAGCATCAAGTCAAGTTGTTTATTAATAGGTAGGTTAGACCATGAGTTGCTAGGACAGATATTGGTCATTTTCCCCCAGTCGCTTATGTAGCAACTTCTGGCACTAGATGGGCTAACTGTCTGGGGACTGACTCTCTTGCAGCTTCCAGCCATGCCACCCCTTGTTACAGCATAAGTTATCTTCAACAGTAGGGTCTTACCAATAACATTTGGTGGGTCATCAAGTACTCTGACAGAAATCTATCTTCTTTTGGGAAACCTTGTAGGTCTCTCTGATCAAGAGCTCATTTTGGATAATAGCCACCTGATGGTACTGGGAATAACAGGTCAGCACACAGGAAGAGAGGGAAGAAAAAGATAAGTATTATAAAAGACATAGAGGTGTGAGAGAGAAGAGGGAGAGAGTGAGACAGAGAGAGAAATAGAAACAGGAGAAGATTAAGGTCAGTCTTCATAGTACCCTCTCCAGGGCACTGTGACTCAGGTGTTTCCTCTAAGGACCTGGCAAAGGTTTAACCACTTGGTCTGTCTTTAGCATGTAGAATTTTATGGTGCCATTGCCATTTGCATCCAGATTTCTGTGCCCCACCCCTCGCTTGTCCTCCCCTCCCTATCCAACCACCCTACTGTCGGGTCCACGAGATTCTTGGTAGGTATGTCTGCATCTTGAGTAGATTCAGGTTGGGAGCTGTAGATAACAGAGACTATGTGGCGATTAACTTTCTATGATTGGGTGATTTCACTGAGAATGATCTGTCCCAGATTCAACAATTTTTTTCTTCAAATTTCATTGTGTCATTTTTCGTTACTGCTGTGTCACATTCCATTGTGTAGATATACCATGCCTTAGTAATCCACTCATCTAATCATGGACAACTGGGTTAATTCTAGCTCTTAGCTATTATAAATTGAGCAGCTATAAACATGGTTGAGCAAATCTCTCTGGACTGAGGTATTGAAGTTTTGGGGTACATGAACAGTAAGGGAATAACTGGATCTGTTGGTAACTCCATAGTCAGCTTTTTTAGGAGTCTCCATATTGCTTTCCACAGTCGTTGTACCATCTTACATTCCCACCAACAATAGATGAGGGTTCCTATTTCTCCATGTCCTCACCAACATTTATTTTTCTTTGATTTTTTAATGTTTGCTATCCTTACTGGGGTAAGGTGGAATCTCATAGTTGTTTTAATTTTTTTCCCTGACGATTAGGGATGATGAACATTTTCTTAAGTCTGTGTTTGTCATTTGTATTTATTTCTCTGAGAACTGCCTGTCCAGTTCATTGCCCCATTTTATGAGTGGGTTGTTTGACTTTGTATTGTTAGGTTTTTGAGTACTTTATAGATTCTAGAGAACAGGCCTCTGTCAGTTGGATATTCAACAAATATTTTCTCCCATTCTGTGTGTAATTTATTGCCTTTGCTTATTGTATGTTTGTCTGTGAAGAAACTTCAGTTTCATTTGATCCAATTGATTGAGTGATTGTTTAAGATCCTGTGCTACTAGGGTTTTGTTCAGGAAGTCTTTTCCTATTCCTATATCATGGAAAGTTCCTCCTATATATTCTTCCAGTAGTAGCCAAATTTCTGGTGTTATATTCATGCCTTCTTTTTTTTTCAGCATATATTGTTAGTGGCTTTGTCAAATAGCAAGTAGCTATAGTTGCTTGACCCAAAGTCCAGGTCCTTGATTATGTTCCATTGGTCTATAATCCTGTTTTTATACCAGTACCATGCTGTTTTTATTACTATGGCTTTGTGATATAACTTTAGATCAGGTATGGTGATGTCTCCAGAGGTATTGTTTTTTCCTGGGGATATTCTTGGATATCTGAGGCCTTCTGCTGTCCCATATGAATTTTGAGATCACTTTTTCTATCTCTGTGAAGAAGAGGGTTGGGATTTTGATTGAATTGAATTAAATCTATATATTAACTTTGGGAGAATTGCAATTTTCACAATGTTAATTCTGCCCATCCAGGAGCATGGGAGGTCTTTCCATTTTCTAAAGTCCTCCTCATTTTCTGTTCTGACTGCTTTTGTGTTTTCATTGTATAGATGTTTCACTTCCTGGTTTAATGCTATTACAAGGTATTTTATTTATTTGTTGCTATTGAATATGGGAACATGTCACTTAGTCCTTCCACTGTATCTTTGTCATTTTCATATAGAAAGGCTACTGATTTTTTGCATTGATTTTGTATCCTGCTGCTTTGATGAAGGAGTTAATCACCTTCAAGAGTTTTGGGATGGAGGCTCTCAGGTCTCTTACATATAGAAACATGTCATCTGTGAATAGAGCTAACTTAACTTCTACCTTTCCATATTGTATCCCTTTTATTTCTTTCCCCTGTCTTATTGCTTGAGCTAGTACTTCCAGTACTGTATTGAAGAGCAGAGGTGAGAGTGGCCACCCCTGTCTTGTTCCTGATCTCAATGGAAATTCCTCCAGTCTCGCTCCATTAAGTATTATTTAGGCTTTAGGAATTTTGTATATAGCCTTTATTATGTTAAGATGTGAACTGACCATGCCAATTCTGTCCAATGTTTTGTTCATGAAGTGATGTTGTATTTTGTCAAAGGCCTTTTCTGCATCTATTGAAATGATCATGTGTTTTTTGTGTTTAACCTTGTTTA
Source organism: Dipus sagitta (assembly GCA_036346955.1). Lineage (NCBI taxonomy): Eukaryota > Metazoa > Chordata > Mammalia > Rodentia > Dipodidae > Dipus > Dipus sagitta. The sequence continues at coordinate 76,876,254 of CM070776.1, forward strand.
TGTGGTGAATTACATAGACAGATTTCCATATGTTGAACCAGCCCTGCTTTCCTGGGATGAAACCCACTTGATCATGTTGGATAATTCCTCTGATATGTTGTTGGATTGGGTTTGCAAGGATTTTGTTCAGGATCTTTGCATCTAAGTTCATCAGGCATATAGGTTTATAGTTTTCATTTCTTGTGGCATCTCTGCCTGGTTTTGGCATTAGGGTGATACTAGCTTCATAGAAGAAGTTGGGGAGCTTTCCCTAATCTCCTATTGTGTGGTACAGTTTGAGAAAGAATGATTTGAGTTATTCCATGAAGGTTTGACAGAATTCAGCTGAAAAGCCATCTCTTCTGGACTCATTTTGGGGGGAGGTTTTTTATTACCTTTTCAATCTCAATGAGTGTGATAGGTTTTTTTTAGGAGATTAATCTGCTTTGAGTTTAGCTTTGGTAGATGGTATGCGTCCAGAAATTTATCCATTTCCTCCATGTTATCCAGTTTTGTGGGGTAGAGGTTTTTGAAATAAGTCCTGATGATTCTCCCAATTTCACTTATGCCTCTTGTGATCTCTCCTTTTTGATTTCTAATTTTGTTAATTTGAAGTGTCTCTTTTGCTCACTTGATCAAATTGCCCAGGGATTTGTCAATCTTGTTTATTTTTTCAAAGAACCAGCTCCATGTTTCATCAATTTTCTTAATTGTTTTCTAAGTTTCAATTTCATTAATTTCTGCTCTGATTTTAATAATTTCTTTATGTCTGGACCTTTTCGGGTTGGATTCTTCTTGCTTTTCCAGTTCCTTTAAATGGATGGTTAGGTTATTAATTTGGATCTAAGTGTCTTGGTTATGAAGGCATTTTGTTCTGTGATTTTTCTCCTGTGGACCACCATCATTGTGTCCCATAAGTTTTGGTATGATGTGTTTTCATTGTCATTCATTTCTAGAAATTTTGCAATTTCATTTTTTATTTCATCCAGTACCCATTACTTGTTTAAAAGTGTGCTGTTCAGTTTCCAGGAGCCAATGGGATACTTGGTGGGTCTTTTGCTGTTATTTTCTAGCAATATAGCATTGTGATCTGATATCATGCAGGGAATTGTATCAATCTTCCTAAATATATGGAGGTATGCTTTGTGACCCAGTATATGATCTATTTTAGAGAAGGTTCCATGGGGTGCTCAGAAGAATATGTAGTCTGTGGATTTGGAGTGGAGTGTTGTGTAGATGTCTGTTATGTCTAAATGTTCTATGGTTTTGTTGAGCTCTCTTATTTCAATGTTGAGTTTCTGTTTGGATGATCTATCAATTACTGAGAATGGTGTATTGAAGTCTCCACCTACGATGGTGTTGATGGTTATTTCTGTTTTATTGTCAAGGAGGTTTTGTTTTATGAACTGTGATACCCCTTTGTTTAGTGCATAAAGATTGATGATTGTGATATCCTCTTGATAGATCATTCCCTTGATAAGTAGGAAGTGGCCATCTTTGTCTTTTTTTGATTACTTTTTGTTTGAAGTCTATTTTATGTGATATTAGTATAGCTACACCTGATTGTTTCTTATTTCCATTTTCTTGAAATATCTTTTTGCACCCTTTCATCCTGAGGAGGTGTCTGTCTTTAGTGTTGAAGTGGGTTTCTTTTAGACAACAGATTGAGGGGTATAATTTTCCAATCCACCTTGTTAAATTGTGTCTCTTGATTGGTGAATTAAGGCCACTAATATTTAGGGTAATGACTATGAGCTTTAATTAGATCCCTATCACATTGTGTTGGTATATGTGGTTTGGTGACTTCATGGACTTTGAATTTTTTTGTGCCTTCTCTGAGTTTGGTTATAGTGATCGGCTTCTTGTAGGCATTTGAGGTTGATTATTTGATTCTTCTGTGTGGAGAATTTCCTGAAATACTCTCTGTTGGTTTGTGTGTGTGTTTATATAATTGTGAAGCTGAGTTTTGCCATGAAAATTTTTCTTTCACCATCTACTATGAGGGATACTTTTGCTGAGAAGACTAGTTTGGGTTGGAAACTGTAAGATCGTAGCCTTTGCAGTGTTCCTTTGCTGGCCCTCTGGCTTTCAGGGTTTTCATTGAGAAGTCTGAAGTATATCTAATTGGGTTAACTTTAAATATAATATGCTGTTTTTCCCTAGTGGATTTTAGGATTTTCTCTTTGGTATCAATGTTTAGACACTGAAAGTGTCTAAACACTTAGTGGGCCTGAGCTAATGAGCAGACAAGTGTGCAGAGTGGGCCTCAGTTTGCACAGGAGGATGGGTGGAGTGGGCCTGAGCTCACATGTGGGCAGGTGGGTGTGTGGAGTGGATTTGAGCCCATAGGCAAGCCGATGGGCAGAGTGGGCCTGAGCTCACACGTGGGCAGATGTTTGGGGTGGGTCTGAGCTCATGTGGGTGGACAGGCAGAGCCGGCCTGAGCTGAAATGTGGGCAGGCAGGTGAAGCATGCCTGAGCTCCTCTGGGTGGATGGGCAGAGCAGGCCTTAACTTGTGCTTGGGCAGGGGATGGCCAAAGCTCACACTGTGGGCAGGCAGGCAGTCGTGGGTAGCCAGGTGACCAACCATGTGCAGAGGTGCATGTGGAAATAAGCTGGCCTGTGTCCTTTTTCCTGCATTTAATGCGAGAATATCCTTAGGCTAGTACTATGTCTAGGATGGATGCTTGTGGGGGTAGGGGGACTGGTGAGCTACCCAAGAGCAAGGGAATCAGTCAATTCCCTTTGTTGGCCCTCCGCACCCTTCCACTGGCACTCTATTAGAGATTGCTCTCACCTAAAAGACACAATGAACCATTTATACCTTGCCTTTCCTTCCCCAGGAGGGGCGGTACAGTTAGGCAGACACCATCTTGACCTGGAAGTCCAATTTATATCACTTTTATTTCTTTCTCCTGTCTTATTGCTTGGGCTAGTCCTGCTAGTACTAGGTTGAAGAGCAGTGGTTAGATTGTGCACCCCTGTTTTTTTTCCTGATCACAATGGGAAACTTTTTGCTTCTTGAGTCTTTCCCCATTGACTATTATTTGGTCTTTGGGTGCTTTATATTCAGCCTTTATTATGTTGAGATAAACCCTCCATGGCTATTTTTCCAGGATTTTGATCATGGAGTGGTGTGGTATTTTTTTCAAAGGCCTCCTCTGCATCAACTGAGATGATAATGGCATTCTTACGGTTCTGTTTATTTATGTTGTGCATTATGTTGCCTGATTTCAGTATGTTGAACCATCTCTGCATCCCTGGCATGAAGCCTATTTGGTCAAGGTGAATAATGCTTTTAATGTGTTGTTGAATTCAGTTTGTGAAGATTTTGTTCAAGATCTTTGCATCTAAATTCATCAGGAATATAGGCCTATATCTTTACCTATTGCATCTCTGTCTGGTATTGGCATCAGGGTGATGCTAACTTCATAAAAGGAGTTGGGGAGGATCCCCTACTCTCTAATTTTCTAAACAGTTTGAGAAAAAAATGATTTTAGTTCTTCAATGAAGGTATGGTAGGAGCCATCCTGGTCTGGACTTTTCTTTTTGGGAAGGTTTCTGATTAAATATTTAACATCCATGGATGTTATAGGTTTGTTTAGGAGATTAATTTGGTCTGAGTTTAGTTTTGGTAAGTGGTATGTTTCTAGGAATTTATCTATTTCTTCCAGATCATCCAGTTTTCTGGAGTACAGATTTTGTAAGTATGGCCTGATGATTCTTCCAATTTCATTGATGTCTGTTGTTACCTCCCCTTTTTTATTTATGATTTTGTTAAATTGACAGTTTTGCCTTTCTGTTTTTTTGCTTGATCAAATTGGTGAAGGAATTATCAATCTTGTTTACTTTTTCAAAGAACCAGCTCTATGTTTCATTGATTTTGTTAAATTGTATTCTTAGTTTCCAATTCATTAATTTATGCTCTGATATTAATTATTTCTTTCTGTCTGGACCTCTTAACATTGGTTTTTTTTTGTTATTCCAATGCCTTTATGTGTACAATTAGGATATTAATTTGGGATCTCTCTGTTTTTCTTATGAAGGCATTTAGCACTATAAATTTTCCCCTTAGGACTGCCTTCTTTGTGTCCAATAAGTTTTGGTAGGCTGTGTTCTCATTATCATTCTATTCTAGGAATTTTACTATTTTTCTTTTCTTATTTCTCCCACAACCCATGCATTGTTTTAAAATGTGTCATTTTGCCAGGCAAGGTAATGCACGCCTTTAATCTCAGCACTCAAGAGGTAGAGGTAGGAGGATCACCATAAGTTTGAGGCCACCCTGAGACTACAGAGTGGATTTCAGGTCAGCCTGAGCTAGAGTGAGACCCTACCTCTAAAAACCAAACAAAAAAATTGTGTTGTTTAGTCTTTAGTAGCTGGTGGAGTTCTTTATGTGTCTCTTGTTGTTTAGTTCTTGCTTTGTAGTATTGTGATCTGGCATGATGCAGGAAGTTACTTCAATGTTTGTGAGTTAATGGAGGCACACTTCATGGCCTAATATGTGGTCTACTTTGCAGAACATTTCTTGTGCTGCTGAGAAAAATGTGCATTCTGTAGAGTTGGGGTGCAAAGTTCTGTAGATATCTGTTAGATGTAGTTGTTCTATGGTATTGTTGAGCTCTGTTAATTCCTTGTTGATTTTCTGCTTATATGATCTGACCATTGGTGTTGGTGTTTATTTCTGTTTTGTTGTCAAGTATGTTTTCTTTATTTTTTGTTTATTTTTATTTATTTGACAGTGACATAGAGAGAGAAGGAGGGAGAGAGAGGGAGAAAGAGAGATAGAGAGATGGAGAGAGAATGGGCATGCCAGGGCTTCCAGCCACTGCAAACAAACTCAAGATGCATGAGCCCCCTTTTGCATCTGGCTAACATGGGTCCTGGGGAATCAATCCTTGAACCAGGGTCCTTAGGCTTCACAGGCAAGCGCTTAACCACTAAGCCATCTCTCCAGCCCAAGTATTTTTTTTTTTTTTATAAACTGTGATGGACATGTGTTTAGTGCATGTAGATTTATGATTGTGATGTTCTCATGTTGGATCATTCCGGTGATAAGAAGTGTCCTTTGTCCTTTTGAATTGTTTTGTTTTGAAGTTTATTTCATCAGATATTAATATAGTAATGCCTGCTTATTAGCTTGGGTTGGGAGCCATAGGTTTTTAGACTTTGAAGTGTTCCATTACAGGCCTTTCTGACTTTCAGGGTTTCCATTGAGAAATCTGTGGTAATTCTTGTGGAATTGCCTTTGTATGTAGTGTATTGTTTCTTTCTTGTAGCTTTTAGCAGTCTGTCTTTATTTTCATTTTTATGATTTCCAACTATGACGTGCCTTGGAGAGTTTTTTCTTTGGTACTGTATGTTTGGTGTTCTTTGGGCTTCTTGTATCTGGATGAGCCTCCCTTTTGAGAGATTGGGAAAATTTTCTTCAATAATTTTGTTGAATATATTCTCTATGCCTCTGGACTGGATTTGCTCTCCTTCTAGTACACCCATTATCCAGATGTTTGGTCATTTTATGGTATCCCACAGTTTCCTCATATTGTGTTCACTTGATTTTTTGAACTCAGCAATATTTTTGGCCTCTTGATCAATTGTTCTGTCTTTTATTCCAGGTCAGAGGTTCTAATTTCCACATGAGTATTTCTGTTAGTGAAGGGTTCTAGAGAGGTTTTTATAAGGTCTACTTGATGTCTGTTTTATGTTGTGTTATTTTGCATTGTGTCCACCTCTTTTTTGAGGTACGATTTCAGTTCAAGTTCTGATTTTCTTGATGCTTTCTGGAATTCATTCTTTCATTTGATCAAGGCTTCCTTAAGTTTAACCAACAGGTTGTTGAGATCTTACATTTCTTGACTCACCTTCAATGAGTTAACTTCTCTTTTGAGGGTTCTAACGTTTTCTTCCATCAAGTTATGCCTACTGTTAAAAGCTGAATGCTCTAAGATATGATTCTGTTCAATTTCATGGATATGATTGTTGCTTTTTTATGGTTTGCTTCCAGTTAAGCAATTCTTTTGATCACGGCCTCACTGGTTAATGTGTTTTCATTCTGGGATTGAATTTCTACTGATTTCTCTATGATTTCATTGGGGGCTTCCATTGTGGGACTATATATCCTTGGTTGTGATCCCTCAGTATTCTGACTTTCATTGGATTTTGTTGCATTGTGGTCTATCCATCTTGGGGAGACATTTTATTCTATTGAGAAGGAAGCAAGTATTTGTCCTTGTAGGATCTTCAGATGGTAATCTGTTTTAAATGTGAACCAGATTGGTATATTGGTGTACAATCAGGTTATAACTATAGATGCACAAATTGTGCAGATTGCAGATACATCAAAGGTGCCTAGGGTATGGGGAGTTCTGGCCTCCTCACTCCACTTGCATGTCTTCTTCTGTACAAGGAGATTATGGGTTGAGAACCAGGCAACAGGAAGCTGGAGAGCCACAGGCAAGAGGCCTTCTCCTACAATGGCCTGTGCACCCTCTGACTCAGGGGAATATGGATGTTGGTACCCAGAAGCCAGTCAGGATACCAGAGCATAAGGCCTGCTTCCACAGCCCCCTTACAGGGTCCAGGCATCCCCAAGCCAGGCACAAGAGCACCTATAGGAAAAAGGAAACTGGGAGGAGCCAGTGAATGGAGATCGTCCCTACTATCTCAGCACTTCATGCACCCCCTGTTCCAGGACATCTGGGAGTTGGGGACCCTAGAGCACTTTGATCAGGAAGGCAGTGCAAAGGGCCTGCTTCTGTAGCAATCTTGCAGGGTCTAAGTAGCCCCAAGCCTGCCACAAGGGGACCTACCAATTCTAGGAAACTAGTAGGAGCCCTGGAGAATATGGATTTGGCCTACACACTCCACACTTTCCATGGGCCCTAGTTGTATTTTTAAAGCTCTTAAAAGTGTATTAGCCCTTCTACTGTAATTTAAAAGTTCATATGGAGATTTCCAGATAAAATGGTGACATAGTAGCCACACCAAAGCAGGAGATAAACAAGCAGTAAAACAACAAAACATATTCTTCTACTGAAAAATGCCTAAATATTAAGAAATCAGTAAGTTCACAAGTGAGCAACTTAATGTTTTACCTTAAGGTTTTGGAAAAAGAAGAAAAAGGCAAACCCAAATTCACTAGACAGGAAGAAATAAACTAGATCAGGACAGAAATTAATGAGACAGAATCAAAAATTACAAAGAGTTAATGAAGCAAACAGTTGGTTCTTAGAAAGGATAAACAAGATTGATAATCCCTTAGCAAACCTAACCAAAAGAAAAAGACACAAATCAATAAAATTAGAGATGAAAAAGGTACCATCACAATATATACAATGAAATTAAGAAAATCATAAGGACAAACTTTAAGAACATATACTGTGTTTGAAAATCTGAAAGAAATAGATGATTTCCTTGATTTATATGACCTATCAAAATTAAATCAAGATGAGATAAACCATTTAAATAGACCTTCAAAAATTGTGGAGATAAAAACAGTTACAAAAAATGTCTCCTAACTAAAATAAGCCCAGGCCCAGGTGGATTCACAGGAGAATTTTACCAGACCTTCATGGAAAAAATAACACCAGTGTTTCTCAAACATTTCCAAAAAATAAAAAGGAAGAAATACTACCAAAATCCTTCTATGAAGCCCGCATCACCCTGATAGCAAAACCAGACAAAAAGAGAATAAAAAAAAGAAAATTACTGACCAATCTCCCTCATGAACATAGATACAAAAATTCTTACAAAATATTGGCAAACAGAATACAAGAATATATCACAAAGATCATTCACCTCAACCAAGTAAGCTTTATCAGAGAGATTCAGGGATGTTTCAACATACACAAATAGATAAATATAATACACTATAGAAATAGACTAAAGAACTAAAATCTCATGATCTCATGGGTTCAGAAAATGCATTTAACAAAATCCACCATCCCTTCATGACAAATGTCCTAAAGAAACTGGGAATAGAAGGAAACTATCTCAACATAATAAAAGCTAATCATGACAAACCTATAGCCAATATAATACTAAATGGAGAAAAACTAGAAGCTTTTCCACTAAAGTCATGAACAAGATAAGGTTGTTCACTTTCCGCACTTTTATTACATATAGTACTGGAAGTCTTAGCTATAGCAATAAGGCAAGAAACACACATAAAAGGGATACATATTGGAAAAGAGGACATCAAATTATCATTATTTGCAGATGATATGATTCTATACATAAAGGATCCTAAAGACTCTAATGGCAAACTGTTAAAGCAGATACACAGTTTGGACAAAATAGCAATATACAAAATAAATACACAGAAGTCTGTAGCCTTCCTATATACTAACAAGAAACATGCTTAGGATGAAATCAGGGAATCACTCCCATTCACAATTGCCTTAACACAAATAAAGTACCTTTAGTAAACCTAAACAAGCAAATGAAGGATCTTTCCAATGAAAATGTGAAAATACTCAAGAGAGAAATTGTAGAAGACACTAGGAAATGGAAAGACATACCATGTTCTTGGATTGGAAGAATCAACATTGTGAAAATGTCAATCTTACCAAAAGTAGTCTACACATTTAATGTAATCCACATCAATATTCCAATGGCATTCTTCATGGAAATTAAAAAAAAATCCTAAAATTCATTCGGAAGCAAAAAAAAAAAAACAAAGAAATTTTGAGTAGCCAATACAATTTTGAGCAATAAAAATAAAGCTTGTGGTATCAGCATACCTAATCTTCAGCTATATTACATAGCCATAGTAACATAAACAGCATGGTACTGCCACAAAAATAGATACATAGATCAATGGGACATAATAGAGGACACAGATGTAAGTCCAGGAGGCTATAGCCAACTGAATTTCAACAAAAAATTATATATATATATATATATATATATATATATATATATATATATATATAAAGAAAATTGCCTCTAATAAATGATGCTGGGAAAGCTGGATATGTATAAATTGAAGGACGAAAATAGATCCTTATCTCCATCCATGCCCAAAAATTAAGTCAAAAGGGATCAAAGACCTTAATGTCAGACCTATGAAAATGCTAGGGGGAGAAGTAAGTCAAACCCTTCAATATAATGGCATAGGTAATGACTTTCTGAATATAACCCCAGTTTCTCAGGAAATAAAACTACTAATCAACCACTGGGACCTCATGAAATTGAAATTTTTTGTTTATTTATTTATTTGAGAGTGAGAGAAAGACATAGAAAGGGTGGGGGGGGGTGGATTGGTGCACCAGAGCCTCTAGCTACAGCAAATGAATGCGAGGTGCATTATCCACCTTGCGTATCTGGTCTACGTGGGTACTGCAGAAGTGAATCTGGGTCCTTAAACTTCTTATTCAAGTACCTTAAGCACTAAGTCAGCTCTCCAGCCCATACAAAGCTTTTGGGTAGCAAAGGACACTATGAATAGAGAAAAGAGGATACCTATAGAGTGGAAGAAAATGTTTCCCAGTTGTTCATGTGACAGAGGATTAATAACCAAGATATACACAGAAGTAAAAAATCTAAATAATAAGAAATCAAACAACCCAATTAAAAATGGGCTACATAACTAAATAGAGAGTTGTCAAAGGAAGACATACAGATATCCTATAAACATCTGTAAAAATGTTCTATATTCCTTGCCATCCAGGAAATGCAAATTAAGACTACTTTGTGAGTCCATCTCATTCTTGGCAGACTTGCTGTGATCAAGAAAACAAATGTCAATAAATGCTGGCAAGGATGTGGAAAAAGGGGAACCCTTCTACACTGCTAGTGGGAATGTGAACTGGTACAGTCATTGAAGAAATCAGTGTGGAGTTTCTGAGACAGCTAAAAGTAGATTTACCAAATGACCCCACTATACCACTCCTAGCTATATACCCTAAGGACTGTTCTCACTACCTTAGAGATACTTGCTCAACCATGTTTATTGTTGCTCTATTCACAATAGGTAGGGAATGGAACCAGCCTCCATGTCCCTTAACTAATGAGTGGATAAGGAAGATATGGAACATTTATACAATGGAGTTCTACTCAGAGATAAAGAAAAATGAAATTATGAAATTTGCAGGAAAATGGATGGATCAGGAAAGGATTATACTTACTGAGGTAATCCAGGCCCAGAAAGCCAAACATCACATGTTCTTTCTCATATGTGGATCCTAGCTCCAAATGTTTAGACTTACACGTGAGTTGGCATAAAAATTGGTAACGGAGGATAGTAATCTAGAAAGGGGCTATATAGGAGGGAGGAGAGGGGTAGACTTAAGGGGATGTTATTGTATATATGTAAATAGACGAATAAATTACTAGGGATGGAATGACCTAATTGAGGTCAGGGGAAGATATTCAATAAAGGAAGGGTAGGAGGAGGGTTAATTAAAATTAAAGAGGGTATGAATGAGTCATATATAACCTACCTTTTTTGGACAATGGTGCATCCACAAGCCATAGATTGTTACTGGAAAATTTCAGTGCCAGGAATGGGATACCTTTGAGTAAGTTGTTGGCCAGGGAAATCCCTGATGTCCCCCAAACATTACAGGCCATTGCCAAAGCTCTTGGTTTCCCAGCAGGAATGGATAGTAAGACGCTATTGCTGAAGGCTGTACATACTTGGGCTGCAAAGTCACTGAGAAATTAATCTGGAGCTGACCTGGAAAACTTCTCCCTATAGACCAGCTGACAGAATTCTGACAGAAGCTACAGTGCATGCACTTCCATAGGAGAGACAAGTCATCAGTGGAGATCACAGTGGACACTGCAAGCCTGAAGTTTGGCAAGCCAGGCCAAATGAGCCAATGGGTTCAACACTGGCTGGTTTGTTTGGGGGAAAACCAACCGCACACTAATTGGACTGGAGACCCGCTCCATGGGACGAAATGCATGCCTTGTACTGAAAATCTATGACAGGGGTGGTCTTAAGCCCTAGGGGTGTAACACCTACTGGTGTCTGGCTAAATTAATATATTATGGTTACCAAACTTACCAATAAGAAGTTTTCTTAATGTTCATACTTATATATTAATGTTACTCTAACATTTGGGTTAGGGAAATTTTCTTTTGAGATGACAGTGACCTCTGGGATGATTCAAAAGGCAGCATAGTGCTGAACAGAAGTGACAGAAGAGTGTTCAGCACTAAAACATCTCTATCACATCCTCCAAGTCTCAGAGTCCATTGTGCAAGAGGGGGCAGAAAGAATGTAAAAGCCAAAGAAAGGGTAAGACTACTTATAATGCAGTCTTCTAGGCTCAAAATGGCCTGAATATCCATGACCTCACAATGTCTTGTACTTACCTACACAGGTCCTTCATAATAGGAGGAATAGATGATGACATAAAAATGAGAGACTAATTGAGAGGGGTAGAGGATATGATGAAGAGTAGATTTTTGAAGGGGAAAGTGTGGGACAGGAGGGAATTATCATGGTTTATTGTCTATAATTGTGGAAGTTGTAAAAAATTTAAAAAAAATAAAAGTTCATATGATGATGTGTAAAGATTAAGAATGCTAGGTTTTAGGGTAGATGCCCAGTAAGGGAATAACTGGGTCTGTTGGTATCTCTATACTTAGCTTTTTCAGAAGTCTCCATATTGCTTTCCAAAGTGGTTGTACCATCCTACATTCCCACCAACAGTGGATGAGTGTTCCTACTTCTCCACATCCTCGCCAGCATTTATTTTTATTTGATTTTTTGATGCTTGCTATCCTTATTGGGGTAAGGTGGAATCTCATAGTTGTTTTAATTTGCATTTCTCTGATGATTAGGGATGATGAACATTTTCTTAAGTGTATGTTTGCCATTTCTATTTCTTCCTCTGTGAACTGCCTGTTCAGCTCTTTGCCCCATCTTGTGAGTGGGGTGTTTGACTTCTTACTGTTTAGGTTTTTGAGTTCTTTGTAGATTCTAGAGATTAGTCCTCTATCAGTTGGATAACCCACAAATATTTTCTCCCATTCTGTGGGTAATCTATTGGCTTTGCTAATTGTATGCTTGTCTGTAAAGAAACTCCTCAGCTTCATGTGGTCCCATTGGTTGAGTGATGGTTTAAGTTCATGAGCTACTGGGGTTTTGTTCAGGAAGTCTTTTTCCATTCCTATATCATGGAATGTACTTCCTAAATTTTCTTCCAGTAGTATTCGAGTTTCTGGTCTTATATTGAGATCTTTGATCCATTTGGACTTGAGTGTAGTGCATGGTGAAATGTGTGGGTCAAGTTTTAGTTTCCTGCATATGGTTATCCAGTTTGTCCAGCACCATTTGTTGAAGATGCTGTCTTTTTTCCAGCGTATATTGTTTGGGCCTTTATCAAATATCAAGTAGCTATAGTTGCTTGACCCAAAGTCCGGGTCCTCAAGTCTATTCCATTGATCTATAGTCCTGTTTTAATGCCAGTACCATACTGTTTTTATTACTATGGCTTTGTAATATAGCTTTAGATCAGGTATGGTGATGCCTCCAGAGGTATTTCTTTTGCAGAGGATATGTTTGGAAATGCGAGGCCTTCTGCCTTTCCATATGAAATTTGAGATCATTTTTTCTATCTCTGTGAAGAACACTGTGGGGATTTTAATTGGTATTGCATTAAATCTGTAAATTGCCTTTGGTAGGATTGTCATCTTCACAATGTTAATTCTGCCTATCCAGGAACATGGGAGGTCTTTCCATTTTCTCAAGTCCGCCTCAATTTCTTTTTTGAGTGTTTTTATGTTTTCATTGTATAGATATTTCACTTCCTTGGTTAACGTTATTCCAAGGTATTTTATTTTTTTTGTCGCAATTGAAAATGGGACTATGTCCCTTATTTCTTTTTCTGTATCTTTGTCCTTTTCATAAAGGAAGGCTACTGATTTTTGTGCATTGATTTTGTATCCTGCTACTTTGCTATAGGAGTTAATCACCTTCAGGAGTTTTGGGATGGAGTCTCTCGGGTCTCTTACATATATAATCATGTCATCTGCGAATAAAGCTAACTTAACTTCCTCCTTTCCAAATTGTATCCCTTTTATTTCCTTCTCCTGTCTTATTGCTTGAGCTAGGACTTCCAGAACTATATTGAAAAGCAGAGGTGAGAGTGGACAACCCTGTCTTGTTCCTGATCTTAATGGGAATTCCTCCAGTCTCTCTCCATTAAGTATTATTTGGGCCTTCGGAGCTTTGTATATTGCCTTTATTAGGTTAAGATATGAACCAACCATGCCAACTCTCTCCAATGTTTAGAACATGAAGTGGTGTTGAATCTTGTCAAAGGCCTTTTCTGCATCTATCGAAATGATCATGTGGTTTTTATGTTTAACCTTGTTTATGTGGTGTATTACATTGACAGATTTCCGTATGTTGAACCACCCCTGTGTTCCTGGAATGAATCCCACTTGGTCAAGGTGGATAATGCTTTTGATGTGTTGTTGGATTCGGTTTGCAAGGATTTTGTTTAGGATCTTTGCATCTAAATTCATCAGGGAAATAGGCCGGTAGTTTCCTTTTCTTGTGGCATCTCTGCCTGGTTTTGGAATTAGGGTGATGCTAGCTTCATAAAAGGAGTTGGGTAGCTTTCCCTGTTCATCAATTGTGTGGCACAGTTTGAGGAAGATTGGTTTGAGTTCTTCCATGAAGGTTTGATAGAATTCAGCTGAGAAGCCATCTGGTCCTGGGCTCTTCTTTTTTGGGAGGTTTTTTATTACTTTTTCAATCTCCATGAGTGTGATGGGTTGATTGAGGTGATTAATCTGCTCTGTGTTTAGCTTTGGTAGATGGTATGCATCCAAGAATTTATCCATCTCCTCCACATTATCCAGTTTTGTGGAGTAGAGGTTTTTGAAATAAGTCCTGATGATTCTCCCAATTTCACTTATGTCTGTTGTGATCTCTCCTTTTTCATTTTGAATTTTGTTAATTTGAAGCTTCACCTTTTTTTGCTTGATCAGATTGGCCAGGGGTTTGTCAATCTTGTTTATTTTTTCAAAGAACCAGCTCTTTGTTTTGTCAATTGTCTTAATTGTTTCCTTGGTTTCCAATTCATTGATTTCTGCTCTGATTTTAATTATTTCTTTCCTTCTGGAGCTCTTTGGGTTGGATTTTTCTTGTTTTTCCAGTGCCTTTAGGTGGATGGTTAGGTTATTGATTTGGGACCTTTCTGTCTTTTTTACGAAGGCATTGAGTGCTATGAATTTTCCCCTGAGGACCGCCTTCATTGTGTCCCATAAGTTTTGATACGATGTGTTCTCATTGTCGTTCAATTCCAGAAATTTTGCAATTTCATTTTTTATTTCATCCACTATCCATTTATTGTTTAAAAGTGTGCTGTTCAGTTTCCAGGTGCCTTTGGGATTCTTGGTGGGTCTTTTATTGTTGATTTCTAGCAATATAGCATTGTGATCTGATATCATGCAGGGAATTATGTCAATCTTCCTAAATATGTGGAGGCAGTCTTTGTGACCCAATATATGGTCTATTTTAGAGAATGTTCATAGAGCCTAATTGTATAGCGTAATAGTAGAGTGCTTTGTCTATCTTAGGTGAAGTTTTATGTTTAGATGTCCTACTTATAGATGAAGAAATACAATTATTACTTCAAAAATAGGAAATTGAAATTTCACCAACAAGCTTTTAAAAACAAATCTTTTCTTCCTAGTCACTTCACTATTCAATTAACTACACTCACACAGACCCCTTTACTTTATTTTCTCCATTTGTTGCACTTAGTTAACTCCAGCATGTAAATATTCAACTCTAACTGCATATTGATATCTTTATTTCCTTTTATAAGCTCTCAATGTTATAAAAACATATATTAAACATATTTGGATGTTTTTTCCTGTTGATTTGTCTTAGGTCAAATTAATTCTCAAACACAGCCAAAACACTGTAAAAGAATAGAGGTGAAATTTTGTCTCTCCTACAATAATAATATTACTGCTATAACAAAAAGTTTAAAAGAAGGAATATGTAATTAATATGCCGCTAGTTTACATGGGTCCTGGAGAATTGAACCAGGATCCTTTGGCTCTGCAACCAAATGCCTTAACTGTTAAGCCATTGCTCCAGCCCTCTCTCTCTCTCTCTCTCTCTCTCTCTATATATATATATATATATATATATATATATATATATATATATAGCCTATAAAGAGAGCTGGAGCGATGGCTTAACAGTATATATATATAACAGGGTATATATGTATATATATATAACAGGGTCTTGCTCTGTAGGTCAGACTTCTCTGAAACTAACTCTATTGTGTACACTGGCCTCAAACTTAGGGCAATTATCTTGTCTCTGACTCCCAAGGACTAGGATTATGGGAGTGAGCCTTGTACCAAGCCTAACACACTGCTTTAGTGTATCTATAATAGCCTGCAGCAGAAAGGGAGAAGCCCAACTGTGAGAGCACCAACTTAAGCAGTGGTTCTTAAGTGTGGTTCCAGACAGGCAGCATCAGGCTCACCAGGGAAATTGTTTGCAATACAAGTTGTGAGTCCCTCCATGAATTTACTGGATGAGGAATTCTGCCTTTAGTATTTAGCAAGTTGTTCTAATCAGCCCATGTGGTAGTGACTATGGTTCTCATTGAAATTATAAAACAATTGAATTTTATAAAAAGGTTGATAAATTCTGTTTCTCCTTTACCACTCACATTTCCTTGGGATAATAAATACAAAACTTTGCAATGATAGAAGTCCTAACATAGTAACTTAAATTCTGAATGACTGGGTAGACACATGAGCTGTGCTGGGCCACATGATAAAGTGAAAAGCAGACCCACAGCCTCCATAGGAACTAGCTAGGGAAGTGAAACCACACCTGTAGTAATGAGCCTAGAATACACAGGAGTTGGTCAATAATTTACAGCTTTCTTATAATTTTGTCCTCAGCTTCTAATTCAGAACTAATCAGAAAATGACACATATATACCCAAATGAATTATACACACGACTTAGTTCTAGATCGCAAGCTGCTAGCTTCTCCATTCTAACCCCTCTAGGGTGCCTGAAGCACCCTGTATAATCTTTAAACTTTGCTACATATCTTCAATTCTGCTAAAGTCAAGAAGGGCTGAGTGACTCCACTACTGTATCAATCTCTAAATAGCAGAAATTTGTTCTCATTTAGTTGGTCTTTCTACCTTCGCTGTTAATGGAGTTATTATTTTGTGATTTTTAATTTTTAATTTTTAATATTTTATTTATTTATCTATGAGAGAGAGGGGGGAGAGAAAGAGAGAGGAAAGAATGAGAATGAGAATGAGAATGGGCACATCAGGCCCTCCAGCCACTGCAAACAAACTCCAGACTCATGTGCTACCTTGTGCATCTGGCTTACATGGGTACAGGTGAATCAAACCAGGGTCCTCAGGCTTCATGGGCAAGTGTCTTATTATTATTAACAGGAATAAAACTACAGCAGTGTGAAAAATAATTTCACTAGTGAAGGGTTGTAAGATGCAGCTATGCACTTACCAGTCTCTACTTTTCACTTTCTGTTCTCTGTGGAGTGGTGGATTATAGTCTCATAAAAATTTGACTTTGAAACTATTTATCACCTCCTCCCAGTCTGCTTTTGGCTCTGAAAACTTTGCACAGTCTTAATAGTACTCTTAAACAAGATAAGGATTAAGGAGTTATAAAACTAAAGTAATCATATTGAAAAAAACTATAAAAATCAAATTTTATATATGTTAAATATATATTTAACATATATATAAATATATATTTAACATATATATAAATAAATATATATATATTAACTATATATATTTTTTTCTTTTTGGTATATGTATTTATAATGTATATGTATGTGTGTGAGTTTATGTACATGAACATAAGTGTGTGTGTGCCACAATGCACACGGGGAGAATTTTACGCCCACTCCTAAGCCTAAGGACCTAGGTTCAACTCCCCCAGAACCCATGTAAGTCAGATGCACATAGTAACACATGCCTGGAGTTCGTTTGCAATGGATGAGGTACCATTCACACATTCTCTGTCTCTCTCTCTCTCTCTATCTCTCAAATCAATATTCAAAAATTTAAAAAGAAGTTTATGTTGTACCACATAAAACAATGCATGTGCTACACATTTGTTTCTCCAATGTTCTATTATGCAAAGACTGATTATCTTATTATACAAATGTTTATATTGCAAAGTCACTTGTACAACTGCCTTATAAGTACCTTTTGAGTTCCTTATTTAAAAAAAAAAAGTCATTTGTGTGTGTGATAGAGAGAGAGAAAGATTGGACCTGTGGAGGTCCCTTGCTGCTGCAGCAAAAATCTTCAGAAATATGCATCACTTTGTACATCTAGCTTTACATGGCTTTGTAAGTAAGCACTTTTAATCACTGACCAATCTCCCCAGTCCTTAAAAATCCTCATTTTTTTTGCCACACACATCCTACAAAATATTATTGAAAGTGAAGTAAAGTCATGTATTGATTTTAAGATATTAACATACAATCTGCAAGTTTTCATTATACAATAATTAGAAATAATTTGAAATGGGTTTGTCCAACTTCAACTTTGCTATTAGTTTATCCTCTTCATTGTTGTAATCTTTCCCCTGAGTTAGCTTTTCAAAATCAGTGGAATTTTACATTGTCTTAAACTATCACGTGCTGTCTCTCTCTATGACAGCTCATGTAGTAGCTATTGAGGTCAGATACATTTCCATTGGGTATGCAAACTTGAGTTGTGACAGAAAATTACATACCTTTCTCTCTTTCTGGAATTGAAGAGCACTAAGCTTGATGTCCTAGGCAACACATTTTCACTACTAGAGAGGGAGAAGGAACATTAGGAATGGAACTTTTAAAAGTATTTTTATTTTTATTTATTTATTTGAGAGAGTGAAACAGGGAGACAGAGAGAGATAGAGAGAGAGAGAATAGGCATGCCAGGACCTCCAGCCACTACAAACAAACTCCAGAGACATGCACCACATTGTGCATCTGGCATATGTGGGTCCTGGAGAATCGAACCTAGCTCCTTTGGCTTTGCAGCCAAGTGCTTTAAACACTATAAGTAATCTCCCCAACCCAGGAATGGAATTTTGATGGTGTTTGAGTTTCTAGTTCTTTGACAGGCACAATTTATTTCCATCATTAACTTGGATATGCAGATCTACATATTGTCCTTTTTATATTTTCATTAAAATTATATTTTAATCATTTACAAAATATTTTTGCTTAATTACAATGTAGTTAATTTGACATAACTTTATATTGTTACATTTTAAAATATTTAAAATGTATATCATATCTCCAAATCAAAAATTATTTTGAGTTTTTCTCAATGAGGTTTGTATTTAAGATAATAAATAGTTGTGTGATAAATTTTGCTCATTATAATAATGTACCATTCTTTTTGATATTTCTACTAATAACTTTGATATATAGAAAAGCTATATATTTTTACATTTTGACCAGTGAAACAGATAAGTTATGTTAATGTTTAAACAATCTTTGTACTTGATTCTTTTGTGTTTGGACATGAATGTATTTATTTTACCTATGTGTCAAATAACAGGCCTTATAAATATATATTTTTTGAGTGTCTGAGTGTTTCAGAGATGATAAAATAATTATACTGTATGAATATATATATATACATATTTAATTTATTTTATTTTTTGACATTTGATATATATATATATATATATTTTTTTTTATACTGACAACTTCTATACTTACAGAAACAAACCATGGTATTTCTGTCCCCTCCCCCACTTTTCACTTCACAACTATGCTCTCCATCATATTCTCATATCCCCTCCCTCTCTCCAATAGTCTCTCTTTTAATTTGATATCATCATCTTTTTCTCCTATTATGAGGGTCTTGTGTAGGTATTGGTAGGCACTATGAGGTCATGGATATCAAGGCCAATTTCTGTCCTGAAAGTTATATGTAAGGAGTGGTACCCTTCCTTTGGTTCTTACATTCTTTCTGCCACATCATCCAAAATGGACCCTGAGCCTTGGAAGGTGTGAACAGTTTCAAGGCTGGGTAATCCTCAATTTCTCCTTCTCAGCACTATGTTGCCTTTTGGGTCATCTCAGTGGACATTAGCACCTGAAAAAAGATGCTTCTCTAACCAGAGTGAGAGTAGCATTAATATATAAATATGAGCATTAAGTGTAGTGCTTTAAGGGCAATTTGGTGAGAATAATATATGCATTTATCGAGACAAGAGCAGGCTTTATACCCCTAAGGCTCATGACCTCCCATGCCATAGGCTTTTGATTAGGTTTTCAGTATCAGGCATGTACTCCCTCCCATAGAGTGGGCCTTCAGTCCAATTGAAGAGCAGTTCGTTTCCCCCAGAGCAGACATGTCCCTATTGCATTCATTTGGTCATTTGGCCTGTCTGGCCAAACTTGAGGGTTCTAGTGTCCACTGTTTTCACTGCTGATGACTTCTGTCTCCCATAAGGCTGTGTGCAGTATAGCTTTTTCCAGATTTCAGTTGTCTGGTCTACAGAGAGAAGGTTTTCTGCTCAGCACCAGCTTTATTTCTCAGTGACTTTGTTGCTCAGGCATGTGAAGTCTTCAGCAATAGGGTCATACCATTGCTTTTTCATGGGAAACCAAGGGCCTTCACAATAGCCTGTAATGTTTTGGAGGTAACAGGGCCCTCCTCGCCGACAATTCACTGGAAGGTATCCCGTCCTTGGCACTGAAAATTTTCTAGGGGCAATATATGGCTCCTGGCTGTGCTATTATTCAAGAAAGTAGATTTTCATATGTCTTATTCAGAATATATTGAATTTTGATTGCCCCTCACCTCCACCCTTCTTTTACAGTCTCTTCCCCTGACCTCCCTTAGGCCTTTCCCATCCCTGTAATCTGTTCTTCCACTTAAATATATACACTACCATCCCCTTAAGTCATTCCCTGTTCTTTCTCCTTTATAGCCTTTTTCTAGCTTACTGTCCTCTGCTACTGATTTTTGGTTCCAGCTCACACAAAATCTATACATTTGTAGCTAGGATCCACATATGAGAGAGAACATGTGATGTTTGGCTTTCTGGGCCTGGGTTACCTCACTTAGTATAATCCTTTCCATATCCATCCATTTCCCTGCAAATTTCATAATTTCATTTTTCTTCACTGCTGAAATATTCTTATGAGAAAAGACAGCCTTTTCAACAAGTGGTGCTGGAAAAACTGGATATTGATATGCACAAAGATGAAAATAGTGTACAAATATTACATTGTGTAAATGTACCACATCTTAATCATCCATTCATCTGTTGATGGACATCTAGGCTGGTTCCATTTCCTAGCTATTGTGAATAGAGCAGCAATAAACATGGTTGTGCAAGTATCTGTAAGGTATTAAGAAGAGTCATTAGGATATATGCCTAGTAGTGCTATAGCTGGATTGTATGGCAAATCTATTTTTAGCTGTCTCAAGAGCATCCACACTGATTTCCATAATGGCTGTACCAGATTACATTCCCACCAATAGTGTAGAAGAGTTCTGCTTTTACCGCATCTTCACCAACATTTATTGTCATTTATTTTCTTGATGGCAGCCATTCTGACAGGAGAGAGATGGAATCTCAAGGTAGTTTTAATTTGCATTTCCCTGATGGCTAAGGATGTAGAACACTTTTTAGATGTTTATATGCCATCTGTATTTCTTCTGATGAGAACTCTCTATTTAGTTCTACAGCCCATTTTTGGATTGGGTTGTTTGATTCTTATTGTTCTTTTCTTGTGTTCTTTGTATATTCTAGATATTAATCCTCTCTCAGATGTGTAGCTGGCAAATATTTTCTCCCATAATGTAGGCTGTCTCTTTTCTCTATTCACAGTGTCCTTTGCTGTACAAAACTTTGTAATTTCATGACATCCCAGTAGTTGATTAGTGGTTTTATTTTCTGAGCAATTGAGGTTAAATTCAGAACATCATTATGTATGCCAGTATGTTGAAGGGTTTCCCCTACCTTTTCCTCTAGCAATTTCAGAGTATTAGGTCTGATATAAATGCCCCTGATCCACTTGGATTTGATTCTTGTGCATGGAGAAAGAGAAGGATCTATTTTCATCTTTCTACATATCGATATCCAGTTTTTCCAGCACCACTTGTTGAAGAGGCTGTCTTTTCTCCAATGAATATTCTTGGCATTTTTGTCAAAAATAAGATGGCTGTAGCTGCCTAGATTAGCATGTGGGCCCTCAATTCTGTTTCATTGATCTACATGTCCTCCTTTGTGCCAATACCATGCTGTTTTTGTTACTATGGCTTTGTAATATAGCTTAAAATCAGATATGGGATACCACTAGCCTTACTTTTGTTGCTCAAAATCGTTTTGGCTATTAAAGGTTTTTTTGTGCTTCCAAATGAATTTTAGGATTGCTTTTTCTATTCCTGTGAAGAAGGCCATTGGATTTTTTTTTTTTTTTTTTGAGGTAGGGTTTTGCTCTAGTCCAGGCTGACCTGGATTTCACTATGTAGTCTCACTAGGTAGAACTCAAGGCAATCCTCCTACCTCTGCCTCCCAAGTGCTGGGATTAAGGCCATTGAAATTTTAATGGGGGTTGCATTAAATGTACATAGATTGCTTTTGCTAAGGAACTATTTTCCTACTTCTACATATAGATGTTTAGGATTGTAATGTCTCCTGTTGGAGTGTTCCCTTAGTCAATGTAACAGTACCTTCTTTATCTTTCCTTATTAATGTTGGCTTGAAGTCTACCCTGTCAGATATTAGGATAGCAATGCTTGCTTGCTTCCTAGGCCCATTTGCTTGAAATTCCATTTTCCATCCTTTCACCCTTAAGCAGTGTCTATCTTTTAGTGAGAGATGAGTTTCCTGGAGGCAACAAATGGCAGGATCCTGCCTTTTAATCCAGTCTGCAAGCCTGTGTCTTTTGGCTGGTGCATTGAGTCAATTCATATTAAGAGTTATCATTGACAGGATTACATTTATTCTCACCATTCTTCTTATTTTGTACTGTTTCCTGTTTTCCCTTTACTTGTTTGTGTTAAGTGTTATTTGAGTGTGGTTTATTTTTTCCTATTTCCTCCTGTGTATGTTTTGCTTTCCCTTCAGTTTGAAGAATTCCTTCAAGTATTTTCTGTAGAGCTGGTTTACTTGTCATAAATTCCTTTACCCTGGTTTTGTTGTGGAATGTCCTTATTTCTCCATCAATTTGGATAGATAGCTTTGCAGGATAAAGTAATCTCGGTTGACAGTTTTTATCTTTCAGAACTTGGAATACATCATTCCAAGCCCTTCTGGCTTTTAAAGTTTGTGTTGAGTAATCTGCAGTTATTCTGATGGGCTTGGCTTTGTAGGTGACTTGTTTCTTCTCTCTAACTGCTTTCAATATATTTCTTTGGTTTGTGTGTTTAGTAGTTTAATTATAACATGACAAGGAGAGGTTTTTTTTTTTTTTTTTCCAGGTTTTGTCTGTTTGGTGTTTTAAAAGCTTCTTGTATCTGCATTGCCATTTCTTTCCCAATGTGGGGAATTTTTTCTTCTATGATTTTGTTGAAAACACCTACTAAGCCTCAGGATTGAAATTCTTCTCCTATTATACCCTAAATTCTTATGTTTGATCTTCTCATAGTATCACAAATATCTTGAAATTCCCACTCATACCTTCCTGTTAGCTTGCTTTTCTCTTTGTTGGACTGTATTATGTCTGCCACCTGGTCTTCTAGTTTAGGTATTCTGTTCTCTCCTCCATCCATTCTACTGGACAGACTTCCACAGAGATTTTATTTGACTGACTCTGTTCTTCAGAGCTAGGATTTCACCTGGTTTTTCTTCAGTATTTCTATTTCTTTACTCATATCTTGTAATGACCTCCTTATTTCATTAAGCTGGTTTCCTGTTTTCTCTTTCATGAGTTTTTATTTTTCTTCTTTTTTAATTCCTTTTTTCTTCTTTGATTCCTTTCATCTCTTCTTTGATTTCTTTGAGTATCGATAAAATCTTTCTTTTGAAATCTTTGTCAGGAATTTCGTCTAAAACAGTCTCATTGGTGATCATTTCTGATGAATTTATAATGTTTGATGGGGCTGTATTGTCTTGATTCTTTGTGTTTCTTTTATTATAATGTAGTGACTTTTGCATCCTGAAATGATTTGATGCTTGGGTTTTCTATTTATCTGCAATGATCTTAGATGGGGCCATCCACCTTTATATACTTTCATGGAAGAGTTTACAGTGCCAGGTGTAGCTCTTGTACCCCAATCTAGCTGCAGAAATAACCTTAGGTTTAGAGTTTGCAAGTATTGTAGTGGACTAGGTGGAACAATTTAGTGGCAAATTCTAAACTTCAGCTGAGCAATATTCACATTCAATAAAAACCAGCACATGGTATGCAATTGTGGAGATTAGACAAACAGATAGTCTTATAAAGCCAACATCTCTCATTGTGTGTTGTTCTACACCCTTAATCTTGTCAGCTGGGTGGTAGATATTTCTGTTCTGAATTGGGTTCTAGCTCAGTGTGGATCTGAATCAGACCCTGCCCCCAACAATGACAGAATCAAAAGACAAATGCCCTATAAATATGAAAGCATTAAAGGCAACAATATTTAACCCTCAAATACAGCTTATTTCAAAATGGTGAAGCCAACCCAGAATATATGATCCATAACCCGCCCTAACATAAAAAGACAAATTAGTTCTTTCCAATGCAGGCCTATGTACCTTTTCTTTTCTTTTCTTTTCTTTCTTTTTTTTTTTTTTTTTGTCAGTTGGCCTTGTTAACTTTTGGGGTGGCTTTCAATCTCACCAATGCTGAGTGCCCACCTTGATCACTCACTGTTGTGCTGTGGAGCTGGAGCTTGTATAGGCAGTGCTGGCTGTGTTGCCACTGGAGGCTGAATGCCAGAGTTTCACAATTCTGATGGTTGGGGGATGGGAGAGTGCAGACCCCTGTAGTTGCTTATGCAGTTCCACCTGCACTTCTTTCAGTAGCTCCTTAGATGATCTCACCTGTTTTTCCTTCAGATTTCTTAACTTTGCAAGAAGGCTGATGAAGTTGAAAAATCTTTTGTCTGCTGCTGCTGCTACTTGGCGTTCCTGGTAGGGCACTGCCATGCAGGTGTGCAAATCCTGTGGATCAGTGAGCTGCAAGCACCTCAGTTGGATTTTGGCTGGCCATTTTCCTCTTTCCTGGTGGATCTTGGTCTCTCCGGCTTCTCCTCTGTGTCTAAGAATAACCTATCCTCCTTCACTTTTCAGAAGAAGAGTGCATTTTGCTATGGTTTTGCTTAAATCCCTCCCTAAGACCTCAATCTAGGTCTCCAGGTAGGCTTCCCCATTTTCTGGGAATTCTCTCTTAAATCCTCTTTGGGCTAGAGCTCTGCATTTACTCCTACTTTTACACTTGTTGCAGTCAGGTTTGCATTGTTGGCATGGCTCCTATGCTGCCATCTTACCCTGAAGCTATATATTTCTTTTCTCTTTCAATATGTGCTTACATTTGGGTAAACAACATAGCTGTCAAGATATAGAATAGTATTTTCAACCCATCCCCATGCTTTTGTTACATCTCTAAAGGTAACTTTGAAATACATTTTTTTCATTATACAATAATGTGTGAAAAGAAGATGAATGAGTAGGAAACATATAATAAAGAATGTGTCTCAAATATTGAGACCATTTATACTTATTAACAGGACCCCTAAAAGTATACTAAAAAGTGGCTAAAGACAAGACATGTCCTTGAGCCTGTAAGGAAAGAAATGTCCTTGAGTTTGTGATTCAGAATCTGCTTTGTTTTTCCTTATCTCTTTCTGCCTTATGAAGTTTCCCTCCCTAGATTTCATGTTCTTTGAACTTGAGTCCCTTGCTTGATCTCTTCTCCCTAAATGAGTTCCCTTTTCTTAGAGTAGTTCCCTTTACAGGAGGATTAAGATTCCTTGGAAGATTTCCCTTTTTCATTCCATAAAAATCCCCAATTTAGGTCTCTAGGTAGGCTTCCCCTTTTTCTGGGAATTCTCTCCTAAATCCTCTTTGGGCTAGAGCTCTGCATTTACTCCTACTTTTACACTTGTTGCAGTCAGGTTCACATTGTTGGCAGAAAACAACTGACCAAGAGCAGTTTGTTGGTTAAAAAATGTTAATTTTCACTTACAGACTTGATGGCATAAGCAGAAGGGTGGACACCACTTCCTGATCAACATAAGGTGGACAACAGCAACAGGATGGTGTGCCAACCATTGGCAAGAGAAAGCTGATTATAACATGCATACGGCTGCCGTCAAGAATACACTGCCTCTAGGAGGGTCTAATTACAAAATTACCATCACCTAGTGATATGACATCCAGCCCACCTAAGTCTATGGGGGACATCTGAATCCAAACACCACAGCACCCTATATTTATAAACTATATAATAAAATCTTTCAAAACTCAACACTGGAGAGATGGTTCAGTGCGTAAAGGTGCTTGCCTATAAAGCCTGATTGCTTGGATTCAATACTTCAATACCCATATAAAGTCAGATGAACAAAGTAGTGTATGCATTTGAAGTTCATTTGCAGTGCTCGGGGGGCATGGAGTGTCCATTCTCTCTCTCTCTCTCTCTCTCTCTCTCTTTCTCTCTCTCTCTCTCCTTCTGCTCCCTTTCTCTTCTCTCTCCCAAATAAACAAATAAATATTAAAACTCAGTCCTTGGGCCTGGAGAGATGGCTTAGCAATTAAGGCCCTAGCTTACAAAGCCAAAGGACCCAGGTTTGATTTTCAGTTACCCACGTAAAGTCAGATGCACAAAGAGACACATGTATCTGCAGTTTATTTGCAGTGGCTGAAGGCCATGGTGTGCCCATTCTCCCTGTCTGTCTCTCTTCTCTCTACCTCTTTTTTCTTGAAAATAAATCAGTAAAAATATTTTTTTAAATGTAGCCCTTCATGTCTGTGAATCACATTCTTTAATTTATGAGACAGGGACATAGAGGCCACTAATTCAGTGGGAGCCTTCTGTGAATGTGAATGTACAGCACACCAACTCCTGAGTTATTGCCCACCCAAGAGCCAAAAAATGCTTTATTTCTCTCAAGAATATCCAAATCTCCTATATCACTATGACAAATTACTTCTGTTTTGGTAATCTTAAAACACATAATAAAATATGGTATTTTTTTTCTTTTGAAGAAAAATGCTTACCTACAGATAGATTTATTTAAATAATAATAGAGGCTGAAATTATAAAGAACAAAAAATAATATAGTTATTGTTAACCAAAGACAACTTTAAATAAATATTAATGAGACATAAAAATTATTACTATTCACTTTGAATTCATTTTTTCCTATACAAATGTGCTTGAAAGGTTATTTTCATCTTTTTCATTAATACTATACATAATTTTTGAAGAACACAGATGTCCTTGAGCAAAAACTGTTTATTGACATCACAATCAATTTCTTAACTTGTCTGAATGCAAAATTGTATTCATGTAAATGTGGAGACAGTTTTCTATTTATAGTAATATAAATGCTCAATATTTTAAAAAGCTATTTGTTACCATTAATACCCTTCTCCTGGAAGCATGAACAAAAATTAAAAAGAAAATGAAAAAGAAAAGAAGGCAGGAATTAAGGGAAGCAAGAAAGAAAGAAAGAAAGAAAAGAAAGAAAGAAAGAAAGAAAGGAAGGAAGGAAGGAAGGAAGGAAGGAAGGAAGAAAGAAGAAGAAAGAAAGAAAGAAAGGAAGGAAGGAAGAAAGAAAGAAAAAGAAAGAAAGACAAAACTATGGATCTTTCTTTAATTTTAAAAAATGCTATGGTCTGAAAAAACATTTCAGAGTTTATATACTTTAGCCTTCAGACACCACTGCATTTAACATTGCATTAAAAGCTATTCACAGTGATTGATTCTCATTATTCTTTTATAAGGTCAAACTTTATAGTGGTCTTCATCTTGCAATTTAGTTACCTAATGTGTATTTAGTGGCAGTATAGGATTTGCAGTAACATCCTACCAAAAATAGAGTTCCATCTACAACTGTTAAACAGCTATTCTATTTCTTCTTCATTTCATTAAACTGTAAGTCAGATAAAATTCTTTGTAACTACTAATTTTAATGTAAATGAAGCTCCAAAGTGATTTGAAACCAAATCTTGACCCAGTAAGGCACAATTTGCAATGTCTTAATCACTTTATCATTATCATATATATGACCCATCCAGGGGAAGACATTTTTTATTGTCTTAATCATCTGCATTTAAATGGTTACATTATAAAGAAAGCATGTACATCACCGTGTAGCTTTTTATTTTTTATTTTGGTAAGTGGAGTAGATTGAATGCATTTTATTATTTTTATTTAAAGCAGCTATATTCATAGACATACAATAATACTTGTCATGTCAAAAACCCAAGCACACTGAAATAAGGAAGCTAGAAAACAGAGTTCCTTTTTAAAATTTATTTTAGATTTCTGGAGCTCAGAAAATTATGTTCCAAAGTTAAGATCTAAGAGGCTATCTCAGAAGCAAAGTCTGTTTTTGACTTTGTCCTGCTCTCCTATCTGTCATCATCATTTTCCCCTGAAGCAAGCAATAGAAAATAGAATTCTTTTCTTCCAAGACAGGTCATACCAACCAGAACCTTTCTCCCAAAGTTAGGCATAAAACCTGAAAACATTACTCTCACCCTCTTTTGCCTTTTCATGTAAGAGGTGGCCATAAAGAAATTTTCTGAACTACCTCATTTGAATCTAGGTTATAAGACCCCCATTTCAGAAGTGGGATAGCTACATACTAGTAGGAAGGAATGCTGTACAAAGGGCCAGAAATAACTGGGTGGTCTGTCTTGGTTTTCTCTCTCTGTCTATCACTATTAGATCATACCCTTTGATGCTATTCTATGATGCTGTCCATGCTTTATCAAATTTAAGCATAAAAATGGATAGTCTTGTCTTCAGGCTGAAGAATGCTGTGACATCTAAAATAGATTAAATAAGTTGTTACAGCATTCTCTGTTAGTCTGTTGAAAATACATTTTAGCAGAATCAAATATTTAGTCTTTCCAGAAATATTTAGTATTTCTCTATAAAATAAATGATTAATTGAGTTGTTAGTAAAAATTAAATAAAAATAAAATCATGCCAAGAATAAATTTTGCAGTGTGAGAAAAAAATATCAGACAGTATTTTGAGTTCTATTAAAATACTAATTCCATGTTGAAATTTCAAAAAGTAGATTTTGGGGGCAGGAAAGATGGTTCAGTGCTTAAGGTGCTTGCCTGCAAAGCCTAACCACCCAGTTTCAATTCCCTAGTACCCATGTAAAGCCAGATGCACAAAGGGGTGCATTCATCAGTAGTCCGTTTGCAGCATCTAGAGGCCTTGGCTCACCCATATTTACTTTCTCTCTCTCTCCCTCTCTCTCTCTCTCTCTCTTCCTCTCTCTCTCTCTTTCTGTCTTTCCTTGCAAATAAGTGAAAAAAAAAGTATTTAAAAAAGCAAAAACCAGGAAACAAAATAAAAAGTAGATTATGATTTTTCAAGGGGTTATGCGAAGCAGCATTCAAAAGGCATTTGTCCTTCAAGACTATTTGAGAAAAATGATTTCATCTTATTCCTGTTATCTGAATATTTTTAAATACTAAAAGACTTAATCTTTCAAGGCTATTTCCGTTTGCTTCACATTGTTGTGCCCATGTTAAGGGTCCCTGGAGGGAAGCCATAGCTGGATTTTCTCTTTCTTTCCATTTGTTTTGTGTATGAATTTATGTGTGTATGTGTGTATGGTATGCATGTGCTCATGCATGTTTTCATGCATACTATTATATATGTTCTTATATGTATGGGCACATGTTTGGTTGTTGGTGTGTGTATGTGGATGTGGATGACAGAAGTTGATGTTGGTGTCTTCTTTGATTGTCCTTCACTTTATTTTACTGAGGCAGGGTCTCTCAGTTGAATCCAAAGTGTACTGATTTATTCTCGCTACCTACTTTTCCCCAGGACACTCCTATTTCTACCTCCAAAGCAACTGTGATTACAAGCAAGCAGGGTGCCACATCTGACTACTTTCATGGGTGCTGAGGATTCATACTCTGGTTTTCATGTTTATAGACAAGCACTTTATCCATTGCTCCATCTAATCAACTCATCTTCCTGTTTCTTTATAGTAAATTCATATGTGTGATGTGGCTGGAAAAGATAAGGTGAGACTTAATAATCTGGAGTAATTTTTTTATTTTTTATTTTTTACTTTTTAAAAAAAATGAGATATGTATTGGGAGATAAAATGGAGAGAGAGAATGGGCACAACAGGGCCTCCAGCCACTGTAAATGAACTCCAGAAGCATGTGCCACCTTGTGCATTTGGCTTACATGGTCCTGGGGAATTGAACCTGGGTCCTTCAGTTTTACAGGCAAGCACCTCAACTGCTAGTCTATGGAGTAATGTTTTGTGTGGCCCTTACCTTGTTTGTGCAGGCCTGGAAGCTGCCTATGCTAGTACATGCTCTGCACCCAGACTTTGGCCACCAGAGCCTCTGTGCATTGTCCTCCTTGTCTAGAACTTCCCCTGTGAATACAATCATTCTTCTTTCTCCCAGAAGTAGCATAAGGTCCTATGATAGAAGTCACACTCAACATGATGTAGTTTAGCTCAAGCTCAGCACAGTGCAATAAAGATATAATTTTTCATGCATCCACAAAGAGGATTTCTCTCTTGAGTCCCCTTGATATCCTCTTGGTCCTTGTTATCCTCACTGAAAGAATTTAGCCAAAACACACAGAATATTTTGTACAAGGTAGATGGGATTTATTACAAAGTTTTCAAGGGGTGCAGTGGACACTGGTCAATGGGACCATTACAATGTAGAATAGTCTCAGGGGATCAGAGAGGGTAATGGCCAAAGGAACTATGGTATAGCTCTACACTTTACATAGCCATTATGCTATATGACCATAAAGCTTGCTAATATCTAACTAGGTATTATGTACACAAAGGGAAGTTGTAAGTGAAAAGGAGCAGGGAATTCTATGACCTTTATCCAAAGAAGGGGAGTCTATGCCTGACTATGATGAAAAGGAAGAAAATCAGATTGAAAATGGGTAGAAACATCAAATGATGCCTCCAGGATCCATATGTCAATGGTCCCAGGATTTGCAACCCTTACATTCTCTGTTGAAAGAATTCAGATGAGACAGATAGAACATAATATAGAAGATGGGTGGTTCATATTACAGGATACAGTGAAGCACACTCAAGGGGTGAGAGTGGGTGATGGCTGAAGGGACCACTGTAGAGCAGAATACTCAAGGGATGAGAGTGGGCAACAGCTAAGGAGATTGTTGTGTGAACTCAGATTTTAGTAAGACTTCTTGCTATTCCTAAAGTCTCTAGAAAGAGACTGAAGTTTCTGAGAGGCATCTTCCCACCCAGGTGATTGACAGGCTCACCTACATTAACTCTAATTGGAGGGAACAATGATGTGTCCTTGTTCTTTACCAGAAAACATCTGGCTGGATGGTATTCTTATAATCTTCTGGAAAATTAATATTATATACTTATCCAGGGCCAGAAATTCAAATGGGATCATATTCTTTTGATCAGTAATCAGAATACTAGTTTATGTTTCTGATTTTATAAATTGCTGATTATGAGGAAGTGTTCAACCTCAGTGGCCTTAACCCTGTTAGTACCTAATAGTATCCATAATTTTCTGAGATAATAACTGGAATTATACATATCATACTGTGTTTCTGTTTTTTTTAACACATAAATATCTCCATTTCCCAAGTTCAACACTTGATATATGCATAGATTGTTTTCACATACATGAAATCAGGAAAGTAACAGGATATATTACACTGTTAAAAATGAATGGGTGCCTGTGCATATATGTGTACATATGCGTGTATGCATGTGTATGGTATATTTCATATTATTCATATATAGCCCCGAAGGCATGAAAATAAAATAACAGATTTTATTTCAATAAAACATTTAGTTTTCTTTTTAAATAAGGAACCTCATATTGTGTAATAGTATTTGTACAATTAAAAATTCCTATATTATAAGGCTAGCATGGTATCTAGGCACACTTTATATTTTTTGCAGCTTATTAACCAATTTGAAGATTAAAAAAAAGAGTTTAAGTTTAATAATGGCAGTTTTACTATGAACTTTCCATGATTTTTCAAAATACCTCTGATGATTTAGTGTAGCTTGTAGATATTTTCTTATGCTTTTATCTACACCTAGCTATACTATGAAAGGAAAAAGATAGTGTGGCTTTGTAACAATTGAAACTTATCATGTTGAAATTAACACATTGAAGCATATCTCTTCAGCTTTCTTCCCAGTATAGACCCTCTTTGCAAATCCCCCTATATATACATCAACACTATCTTCTTCATGATCCCTTTGAAATTTATTAAACTTTCTTTTATTGTACTAAATTAATTACTGAGTATGGTAATTACTTCTTTGAAATGTGGTCTGGTTTCTATTTCTTTTCTTTTCTTTTCTGTTCTTTTTTTTTTTTTTTTTTTTTTTTTTTTTTTTGAGGTAGGGTTTCACTCTAGTTCAGGCTGACCTGGAATTCACTATGTAGTCTCAGGGTGGCTTAGAACTCATGGCAATCCTCCTACCTCTGCCTCCCGAGTGCTGGGACTAAAGGCGTGCACCACCACCCCCTGGCCTGGTTTCTGTTTCATTGCCATTGAGTGTAGACCTATAGCCCTGTATTGTTTAAAAAAAAAAAAAAGCATACCAAGTTTCTGTGGTATCATCAAAGCAGAGATTCTCTTTAAAAAGTAATACCAGACTCAAGTTCTCCAACTATCTTCTCCCATTCCTCTGCCTCTCACATAATATAGCAATCCTATAATTTATAATTATGTTTACAAACATTCATTCTCTTCTAGCATCCCATAAAGCTCTTGGAATATTTTTTAACTTTAATATCAATAATCCTAACCATAAAGACCGTTTACCTGTTTTGTTCTCTCTTACATTGCTGCCTGCTGAATCAAAACTTCCAAAAAGTCAGCCTTATCTCAGACATATAGTTTCTATTACATTCTCATGTGAACTAGACCCATTTGTTCCAAAAATATAATTGGTTATGGAAACATGTGCCTGTAATCTCAACACTTAGAAGCCTGTGGCAGGAGGATCAGGAGTGCTAGGCTGCCTTAGCTACTTAGACAGACCCTGTCCTGAGAAAACAATACTTGTTAACACTATTGCGATGTTAAACATTTTTACATTTATTATATATACAATCAATGTCATGCCTGTAGTTTGTTTGAAGCATGGTCATGAGTGATCAATTCATTCCCAAATTTTCAGCTCTTGTATATGTATTTCTCATATATGTATATGTATTAACTCCTTTAGCCAGTTGTGTGTATTTTACCTTATTTATATCAATCCTATAATATCTAGCACAGTATACTTCACATGATAAACTACCATGCAATGTTTACTAACTTAATAAACTGTGTAGCACTTGGGAAAAGAGAATGAAATTGCATATCCAATTTAGGTGTTAGACTTTATATGGTATGAGCGAGCATTCATTGGTTTATAAAATTTTAGTATTCGAAGGGTCTTTATATTTTGGGTAAGAATGGGTATGTTGTATTTGTGGTATGCATATGTGAAATACATGTGAGTGTTTGTGAAGCTTTGTGTGTCCCGTGTTCATGCTCATGGAGAGAAGAGGACGATATCAAGTATCATCCTTTATCACTTTTCCATCTTAATTCCTTGAGACAGTCTCACTGAACCTGGAGCTCACCATTTTGCAATTAGACTGGCTGACCAGCAATCCCTGAAGCCCTGTGAACCTACTATCACTATCCCTCATCCTCTAGCACTGGGGTTACAGCCATGCTCAGCCCTGCCTCTTTTTAAATAACTTTATTGACAACCTACACACATACACCTTGCCTGGTGTTTTACATGAGTGCTAGGAATCAAACTCAGGTTGGTGAGCTTGAGTTGCAAGCACTCTTACCAGCTGCTTCATTTCCCCAGCCCCCATGATATTAAAAGACTATATAAATCTTTACCTTAACTTTAATAGTAATTAAACAAAGGAAAAATAAGCACCACAAAAAGCTACCCTAAAGGCCAATAAGTCAGTAGACATGCAGAAGCATCACTATTACAAGGTTTCTAAATACTACACTTCAAAGTGTTCAAGAATTGCTCTAAGTAGTCTACTCACTGCACATTGGGCTAGGCACCTAAGCACTGGGGTTTCACATTACTGTGCAGTGGTACTTTGCATTTGCATGGAGTATAGACATGACAATCATGTTTACTATGGATTTAAAATACTCAATCCCATGGGTGAATTAGAGAACTTCCTAATTGTTTCAGGTACTACATTTATATACTAATGTTCAGGAATAAGCTTTCATTCTTTCCAAATTGTGCTTTTGCATTAAAAATACACTCTGAAGGTTAAATTTTCTCATATTGACTGGAGTTTAGGCAATGGTAAGCATAAGGGGTGAAAAATCACTGAAAACAGAAATAGGATAGACTGAGTCATTGATTTTAATAAGCTCATATTTTATTCTTCTGGTTATAGAGAGTCAGAGAAGAGTTTTAAGCTTTGAATATGCCTTAGATTTATTTTATACTCAGATTTAAGACCTATATTTTGAATATTCATTAGAAGTCAGACTTGATGTTACATCTTGGTAATCCTAGTACTCTAAAATCTGAGACAGAATGAAGGCAGCCTGGTGTACACAGTGAGTTTTAGGTCAGGTAGAACTACATAGTGAAACTGTATCTCAAAAATGTAAATAAATAAATATATAACTACATAGACAAATAAATAAGTAGAAAAACAAAATAATTAAAGCTGTTTTTTAGCGTTTTTTTCTACTTATTTCTTATGAATTTACTATCAAGCTTTGCTATAGCATATTTAGACTGCTTTCCTTCATTTGTCAATTCCATGTCTGATGCATTAACTACTTGCTCTGCAAGACAAAGCTATTGCTCACTTTACCACAATCATTGAAAGCCCTCCATTCTGCAGTACCCACATACTTTCCCTACTTCATCATGCAGGCCATGAAAATTCATTGCTCAGATGGGAATTATAGCTAAATGACATCTATTGCTGTCACTCCTTGGTTTCACTACCTAAATTATACTGATTCCTCATGACTTCAGTGCAGCTCTTAGTCAATAAGTAAGTGGGACGGTGGTACTGTCAAATAGATATGACCATGCATATTTCAAAACTTCATCATGAGACCTCATATCAGTTCAAGGCCACAACTTAAGGGCCACTGACCTACTTATACTATCTTCAATCTCCCATACCTAGTTAGGGTTCTGATATTTATTTTGCCATCAAAATTACTTTGAGTTTAATGACATAATTAACTGGGGGTTTAATTAATGGGAAACAGAAAAGTTAGAATGCTTAAAAGCAAATAAGATAGGGCTGGAGAGGTGACTCAACAGTTCAAAAACTTGCTTGCAAAGCTTAACAACTGAGATCCAGTTCTCCAGGACCCACGTAAAACCAGATGCATGAAGGTGCACATGCATCTGGAGTTCATTTGCATTGGCTAGAGGCCCTGGCACACACATTCTCTCTCTCTCTCTCTCTCTCTCTCTCTGTCTCCCTCTGTGTGTGTGTGTCTGTACTTCTGCTTGCAAATAAATAAATTAAAATATTGTTTTTCTAAAAAAAGAAAGAAAATAGAAACAAAAGAACAAGCACTTAAAAAAAAAAACAACCCTGTCTAGGCATTTAATGAGTGTCAATGCTTTGCCAGTGACAATAAAGACAGATAGGAAATGTAGGAGTTATAACTGAAAAGAACTGAGAACTTATTAAACATGGAGACAGATAAACAATGTTCCAGATGTCTCAGAGATGTCTGCCTTGAAGGGAAATACATTGCAATGTGAGGATTTGTTAAAACAGTTTTTCATTTCACTGAATGTGAACAACTGGTCAATAGGAATGTGTCATCTTGTTCTTGCTTTTCCACTTAGCTAGGAAACTGACAAAATAACCTATAAGACAGCTGTGAGGACTAAATTAAAAAAATAGCAAGGAAAAACACTTCCTCTAGAGACAGAAAATTCAAATAATATCTAGCAATAAGTATCATGATTAGCCATGTCTTTCTTTGCCTATGCTAAGAAGTTAAAAACATGGTAACTTTATGGTGCCAGGGCTGCTATGTGACAGAACTCCAATATTAGTCATGTAACTGTGTGGCAGCAGTAGCTGTTGAGCTAAGCTATCAAACATATGCCTTGAGTGATTTAGTAATAAATATGAAATTTATTCATACTTCAAGCTGATCACCCAGGGAGGAATTTTCCCAGATATCTTTAAAGCACACATATACTCTAGGGAGCAAAAGGCAATTATACAATAATGTGAATGTAGCT
This sequence comes from Dipus sagitta, assembly GCA_036346955.1. Classification (NCBI taxonomy): domain Eukaryota; kingdom Metazoa; phylum Chordata; class Mammalia; order Rodentia; family Dipodidae; genus Dipus; species Dipus sagitta. Next base: position 76,911,627 of record CM070776.1, read on the forward strand.
ACCTCTTCACAAAATGCTTTATGTCTAAGTTTTATTGTGATTCATTATAAGGCATAGCTCTGAAATACATTGTGAATAAAGGAATTACTTCATTGAATAAAGCTTTAATAAGAAAAATGTATTCATATTAACACATGCATTTAGAATTTGATAATGCACAATAAAACAGTGCCTTCCTGAAGTCAGAATTATTTACTGATAGGAATTATGGACATTCATTATGCTGGGGCAGGATTGAGGATTTCAGGTCTAGAAAAACTGGTTGGAAGTATTTGCTTGATTATATCCAACACTCTTGGTAATCTTTGCTGCTAGAGAAGCAGAACTGAAAAAAAAAAGACTTAAAAAATGTCTAATCGTTCAGTAATGAAGGGGGCTGCTGTGCACAGTTGCAAGCTTCTTACATCTTGTGATGGCTACAGATAACTCAGGCATTTCAAAGTGAGATGGAGATAGTAGGTTTTGTTGTCAATCTATGGTTTTATTATTCTATAATTAGATGAGGTGGGGACCATTAAAAATTATGAACATGTCACCTCTATGTAATCTCATCTGTTCTCTGCCCTTAAATGCTTTATGTATGCTCACAATTTCCAAGTGTGTAAGACTATCTCTTAACTTTCACCAGATATCTAGACTAGTATTCATATTCCTATTGTGCATTTCTACCTGAAAATCTACTAGATCTTGTACATATAATATGTCTGTATAAAAACCATTGTTTTTTTATATATATGTACTCATGTACCAACTGCATCTTTATGAGAATTAAGGAAAGAAAATTAAAAAAAAACCTTCAAGGTAAATTACTTCCAGTTGTGAGAAAATTGCACATGCAAATATTATTAAAGTGAGAAATGGTGTCATTATCTGTAAAACGTCATCCAAATCAACATCAAACTCTGGAATGCCTGTGTTAAGGATGATATTCTCCTAAGGACCTATAGGGACAAACTTAATAGCAATGCTTAGTCTTTCATAAATTTTGCCTCCTATCTTCCTTATCTCAAATAAACATTAGGCTTCAATCTATTGCTCAAGTTAAAAAGCAAAGAAACATTCTTGATTCATTCTTTCCCACATTCCTCAAACCAAATCCACCATCAAGTTATCTGTAACAAGTTATGTCCAGTATTATTGTAGCCTAATCCTTTATCATCCCCTCTCTATGATATCCTGATCTATGTTTTCTTTATTTCTTCCCCTATAACCCTTTCTCTGCAGAGCAGTGAGGGAAATTTACAGAAAACCAAACAATAAATCTGATCATGACACATCCACACTTACCAAGTCTATGACAGGGAGTAAAAGCTTTTCTTCTACCCTCTTAGTTTATCCTTTGGGACCTGCAAATTAACTTACCAAAGATGAATACGCAAGAGAAAAGGCAAATTAAGTTCTTTACTAGGTATAAAAGTTCACGGAAAAGTATGACTCAAGGAGGCATTTAGAATTTAGGGCTTTTATACCATCTTAATAGGGGAAGTGGATGGAGGAGAAGAGCACTTACAGGAAAAGGAATGACATCTTGATAGGGGAAGTGGGATAGGGAAAGGGCACTTATGGGAAAGCAAATGACTGTTAGGAAAGATAAATGGACCTTTAAGAGAATAGATAGGAAATATGATAGTTTTGTGACAAGTCTATTTAGGTGTGATATGAAGATTTCTCATTTCTAGTGATAAGAATCAATCTTCCTTAGCTGCTGGGGGGTTGGATTTATGACAATTGGGTTCATTTGCATTGGTGTTAGAAGCTCTGCATTTAGGTGGAAAAGAAATTTCAGGAATTCAGGTATATCCTGTTGAAAATTATTTCTCTGCTACAGTAGTGTATTCTGGAGCTCTTCACCTGCCACACTGTGATCTCTAGGGCAGAGACTTCATGGGGAATATTACGTGAATTCTGTCCCAGGCAGTTTCTGAACACAGAGGCCGTATAGTGCCTTTGTTGTCTTTCATTCAGTGTTAAGTGTAGAGCAAACTATGTGCCTTGGCCTTACTTATCTCGGCCTGCTCCTTCCTCTGCATCTTAAATTATTCGTTATTTCCTATGTTTGAAATAAGTGCTTTTTTCCCCTCCTTCTCCACCTGCTCTGAAATAACTATTTTTTAATAAAATGTGCTAATGTCATTTCCCACATTATCACCTTTAGATTATCTCTTCCCTGTGTCTGCACTACTCTCAATGCTTGTGCTCTTTGCCACACACTTCTCCTAAGAACATGGTATAAAAGTCCTTATTCTAGACTACCGCATCGAACTACTGTATCTTCTTGTATTTTTGATGTCATATTGTTACCTGTTCACATGCTCCTTCATTAACCAGTAGTATCCCAGTCACCCTATATTACATCACTCATTACCATTTAACACATTATGTGTTCTGATTTGTTTTCCTCAATTATTTTCTTGTTCATGTTTTATTGCCCTCTTGAACTTAACATCTGATATGGAGAGCACCTAGAACCATGGCTTCTATGTAATAGGATTAGTACACATATTTATTATGCAAAAATATCATAAAGTCCATTTCTCAATTAGAGTCTGAATTTTGATTAACAGATGTAAAATATATTAAACATTTTTCTTTTCATCTAATGAACTCTTTCTCTTGCCTATTTTAGCCATATATATATGTATACACATATTAGTATATCAATATGTTTCTTTCACAACTTTCTTTTGGTACTTCTTGTTGTCTCACTTTTGTATTTCATCCTTTAGTATCCCTTGCTGTCCACTTTTTATTATTTTATTATTGAGGTCCAATTTTAATAATGATTGCATTATATATTTATAATATATGTTGGCTATTTTCAATAATGTTTATTATAAGAAACAATTTATGGGGAACTTCCTTGTCTAAACACCACTCCTATAGATTGTGGGAAATTTATTGATGAATAAAACTAAAGTCCTGTGCTTAAGAATTGACACTGTGAATGTAGGAGTCAACACGTAATTAAAATAATTGTGCCATAAAGAGAAATTAGGGATGGAATAAAGTGTTGAGTGTGAGTTGAATATATAATTTATTCATGAGACACTATTGTTAAAATCTATTGTTTTAAATATTTGACATTAATGAGTTGATTTCTCTCAGGGTTAGTTAAGAAAGCAAGATGGATGACAGTAGCCTTTAAAATTCCTTTTTTAAGCAAATTAAAGCAACAATGAGATTTCCTCTCACCACAGATAGGATTGAATTCATTAAAAATCAAATGACAACAAATGCTGGTGAGGCTATGGGAAAAGAGGAACCGTTACCTACTGCTGGTGGGAGTGCACACTGGTACAACAACTATGGAAATCAGTATGCAGACCCTTGAAAAATATGAAAATAGATCTGCCATGTGATCCAGCAATACCACTCATGGGCATATATCCTAAAGACTCTACTCTTTTCTACAGAGATATGCATAAAAGCCCACAGATACCCCTTGGTCACTCTCTTTCCAGAGTTCAAGTATGTTTGTTGTTGCTCTATTTATAACATTATGAACTGGAGTCAGACCAGACGTCCTTCAACCGATGAATAGATAATGAAAATGTGGTACATATATGCAATGAAATTCCACTCAGTGGTAAAGAAAAGTGAAATAATGAAATCTGTGGAAGGATGGATGGAGTTGGAAAAAAAAAATCATTCTAAACAAGGCCGCTCAGGCACAGAAAGACAAATATCACATGTACTCTCTCATCTGTGGTTCCTTACTCTGACCAATTGGAGAGGAGTTCAAATGGTGGTAAGCAACAGGAATATTGGCATAAAACCAGAATGAGGCCAGGAGAGAGAAGAAATAGTGAAAGAGCAGGGGTTAACTGACAGATTAGGTGAGGGACAGAACATCATTGGTGGGGGCATTTAGCAAGGCAGGGGATAGGGAGAGTGGACAGGAAACTGAACAAAAGTTTAGACAACATGAATCAGTTCCATAGAATCCCTCATTCTCGAAGAAATAATAAAGATTAGAGAAGAAATTAATGAAATAGAAGCCAAAAAAACAATCCAAAGAATTAATGAAACAAAGAGCTGGTTCTTTGAAAGGATAAACAAGATTGATAAACCCTGAGCAAATCTGACCAAAAGAAACAGAGAACAGACACAAACTAATAAAATTAGAGATGAAGAAGTTAACATCACAACAGATTCCATAGAAATTCAAAAAATCATAGGGACATATTATAAAAGCGTATACTCCACAAAGTATGAAAATATGAAAGACATGGATGATTTCCTTGATTTATATGACCTACCTAAATTAAATCAAGATGAGATTAATCACTTAAATAGACCTATAACAAGCATGGAGATCCTAACAGTTATCAAAAATCTCCCAACTAAAAAAAGCCCAGGCCAGATGGATTCACTGCTGAATTTTACCAGACCTTCAAGGAAGAGCTAACACCTTTGCTTCTTAAGCTCTTCCATGAAATAGAAAAAGAAGGAATTCTACCAAACTCCTTCTATAAAGCCAGCATCACCCTAATACCAAAACCAGGCAAAGATAGAACAAAAAAAGAAAATTACAGACCAATCTCCCTCATGAACATAGATGCAAAAATTCTCAACAAAATATTGGCAAATAGAATACAAGAATATATCAGAAAGATCATTCACCCGGACCAAGTAGGCTTTATCCCAGAGATGCAGGGATGGTTCAACATACATAAATCTATAAATGTAATATATTATATAAATTGACTGAAGCACAAAAATCACATGATCATCTCATTAAACACAGAGAAAACATTTGACAAAATCCAATATCCCTTCATGATAAAAGTCCTACAGAGACTGGGAATAGAAGGAACATATCTGCATATAATAAAGGCTATTTATGACAAGCCTACAGCCAACATATTACTAAATGGGGAAAAACTGGAAGCTTTTCCACTAAAATCAGGAACAAGACAAGGGTGTCCACTGTCCCCAGTTTTATTTAATACAGTTCTCGAAGTCTTAGCCATAGCAATAAGGCAAGAGACATGCATAAAAGGGATAAAAATTGGAAAGGAAGAGGTCAAGTTGTCATTATTTGCAGATGACATGATTCTATATATAAAGGACCCTAAAGACTCTACTAGCAAACTGTTAGAGCTGATAAAAACCTACAGCCATGCAGCAGGATACAAAATAAATACACAGAAATCAGTAGCCTTCATATATGCTAACAACAAACACACAGAGGATGAAATCAAAGAATCACTCCCATTCACAATTGCATCAAAAAATAAAAAATAAAATAAAGTACCTTGGAATAAACCTGACCAAGGAAGTAAAGAACCTCTACAATGAGAACTTTAAAATACTCAAGCGAGAAGTTGCAGAGGACACTAGGAAGTAGAAAAACATCCCTTGTTCCTGGATTGGAAGAATCAACATTGTGAAAATGGCAATCTTCCCAAAAGCAATCTACACATTTAATGCAATCCCTATCAAAATTCCAAAGGCATTCTTCATGGAAATAGAAAAAACAATCCAAAAATTGATTTGGAATCACAAAAAACCTCGAATATCTAAAATAATACTGAGCAACAAAAATAAGGCTGGTGGTATCAACCATACCTGATTTTAACCTATACTACAGAGCCATAGTAACAAAAACAGCATGGTACTGGCACAAAAGCAGACTTGTAGATCAATGGAACAGAATAGAGGACCCAAATGTAACTCCAGGTAGCTATAGCCACCTGATATTCGATAAAAATGCCAAAAATACTCATTGGAGAACAGACAGCCTCTTCCACAAATGGTGTTGGGAAAACTGGATATATATCTGTAGAAGGATGAAAATAGATTGTTCTCTCTCTCCATGAACAAGAATTAAGTCCAAATGGATTAAAGACCTTAACATCAGACCTGAAACTCTGAAACTGCCAGAGGAAAAAGTAGGGGAAGCCTTTCAACATATTCAACATTCATTTCAACATATGGTCTTGGCAAAGACTTTCTGAATACAACCCCAATTGCTCAGGCAATAAAACCACAGATTCACCACTGGGACTTCATGAAATTACAAAGATTTTGCACTGCAAAGGACATGGTGAATAAAGCAAAGAGGCAACCTACAGAATGGGAAAAAATCTTTGCCAGCTATATATCTGATAGAGGATTAATATCTAGGATATATAAAGAACTCAAGAAGTTAAATAATAAGGAATGAAACAAGCCAATCAAAAAATGGGCTATGGAGCTAAATAGAGAATTCTCAAAGAAGAAATATGAATGGCATATAAGCATCTAAAAAAATGTTCTACGTCACTAGTCATCAGGGAAATGCAGATTGAAACTACATTGAGATTCCATCTCACTCCTGTCAGATTGGCTACCATCATGAAAACAAATGATCATAAATGTTGGTGGGGATGTGGAAAAAGAGGAACCCTTCTACACTGTTGGTGGGAATGCAATATTGTCCAGCCATTGTGGAAATCAGTGTGGAGGTTCCTAAAACAGCTAAAGATTGATCTGCCATATGACCCAGCTATAGCACTCCTAGGCATATATCCTAAGGACTCATCTCATTTCCTTAGAAGTACGTGCTCAACCATGTTTATTGCTGCTCAATTTATAATAGCTGGGAAATGGAACCATCCTAGATGTCCCTCAACTGATGAGTGGATAATGAAGATATGGCACATTTATACAATGGAGTTTTACTCAGCGATATAGAAACATGAAGTTATGAAATTTGCAGAAAAGTGGATGGATGTGGAAATGATTATGCTAAATGAGATAACCCAGGCCCAGAAAGCCAAGTGCCACATGTTCTCCCTCATATGTGGATCCTAGCTACAGATGATTGGGCTTCTGTTCGAGAAGGAAAAAAGTCAGTAGCAGAGGCCAGTAAGTTAAAAAGGTGATAGAAAGGGAAGAGAAAGAAAGGGAGGAGGGCATTTATTAGGTTGGTATTGTATATATGTAAGTAGAAATATTGAGATGGGGAGGGGATATGATGGAGAATGGAATTTCAAAGGGGAAAGTGGGGGGGAGGTTACTACCATGGGATATTTTTTATAATCATGGAAAATATTAATGAAAATTGAGAAAAAATTGTGAGAATAGAGAATGGGCATGCCAGGGCCTCTTGCCAGTGCAAAGGAACTCCAGACGCATGTGCATCCCTGTACATCTGGCTTTGCATGGGTACTAGAGAATCAAACCAGTTCTGCAGGCTTTTCAAGCAAGCACCTTTAACCACTGAGCAGCCTTGCAAAAGTAGTTTTTAAGGTGACACATTGTCACTTTGGATACTTGAGCTCCTAAATGAACTCCTAGCTAAAAACTCGGGTTTATTAATAACTTGTGACTTCTGGTAAAATTATTCATTTGTAGGCATTTTTCACACTCAATAAAAATGAACAAAATGTAACGAAATTCGTTTAGAATCTAATCCCGTGGTTTATCAGTTGGAGCAAAGAGATAGGGTGCCAACCCCTCCTTCCCTTGGTCTCACCCTTGCTCTGCATTTGTGAACTGTAAGTTTTGGCTGGAAATGGCCAATGTCTACTCCTGAATCCTACTCACTTGTGAGTGGTCAGACCCTGGCTATCGACTTGAGGTCGTCAAGGAGGGGTAGTAGAGTCATGGCAGGAACTCTGAATCCACTCCAACCTCCAATCCTTTGCTTGTCAAATAAACAATGACTCATTTTCCTGTTCACCCACGACAATCAGAAGCTTCACTCGGGCTAAGGACTGAGGCTTTGACCAATCCCCAGTCTCAGGGAAACATCTCACTTCAAAGCCTCCCCAAAATCTATCGTAGCTTTGGGTCACCAGAGCTGCAGGTATCCTCTGCCTAAGAACCCCTGGCTGAGGGGGTCAGACAAGAACTGAAAACTAGCCCTAGCCCATACCTCCACTAGGTTGAGTCAGCCCTGCCAGGATGTGGCACAATTTTCCAAAGCAGGCTGTAGCAGGACTGTAGGCATTATGTATGTTTGTGACCAACAGATATTAATAAATAGCTATCACACCAAAAAAAAAAAGAATCCCTCATTCTAATATTCTGCAAGATAGACCCACCAGCAAAGAGGGAGGGGATACAGTCTGGTCAGAATGTAGAAAAAGCTTAACCTTAACAACATGAACACTGGCTAGTAAATCCTCAGGCCAGAGTTGGGTTGCCCCCAACAGTGAGCTGTTGTCCAGGTAGATCTATGAAGTTCCAATAACAATGTAGGCCCTTGACAAAACACTTAATTACCTGCCAGAGCTAAAAGGTAAGACCCTATTGCTGAAGACACACAGGCTGTGGTCACAGGACTTCAGAACACCATGATGGAACCAAAAGGGAAACTACCTCCCTCCTTACTTAGCCCTTATAAAGCTGGAAAAAATTTTGGGAGACCCTGAAGTAAAATGGAAACCAACAGCATGAATAAGAAACAGACCTTACAGACTATAAAATCACACAGCCAGTGAAGAAGTACAAGTTTTTGCAATAGTGGCACACAGCCTCTGTCTGTGACCAACCGTTTTCTGATTGGACATGAGGACCATTCAGTGGGAGATAACTCATATCTGCTACTGGAAACCAAGTCAGAATTCCACTATCAGGAACCTCACAGACTTCAGAGGGAAGCACCCACTTCTATCTGGAGAAAAAGAGTGGACTTGCACACCAAAATACTACTACTAATAATAATAATATCAATTTTTGTACTGCTGTTTAATTCACGCAGCTCTCACTGTAGTTTGGAGAATCTGCTTTACTTTACAGATGGCAGAGAAACAGAGGAGAACCAAGATCCACCAATAAGACAAGAAATTAGCTGACTGCCCACCATGAGGTATGCCACCTCTATTAATCTGCCAGGGTCTAAGAGAAATTGCAGGGGGAGTAATGACATGAACACTTTTCTTACTGCTAGCCTGACAACCAACCTGTCCATTGTTAAGAAACAAACATGGTAACAAACACAGTGATCAATCAAAAGCTATCAGTACAGAACTCCAGAGGCTACAGAGGACTCAACACTAAATCACACTTCCAACAGACCAGCCATGATTCAGGGAATATTGTGGAAGAGGGGACGGAAAGATTGGAAAAGCCACAGAGTGGGTAGGAATATCTTGAGGCTTTCATTTTCCATCACCTTCATGACTGCACAGTGAATACCATAATCCCACTGAGGGGGTCCTCCAGGGTAATGGGAGCTGGGACAAGAGTATGAAAGAGAATAACTTGCTATAATTAATATGAAATAAAAATTAATATTATTTTTTTCTTTAATTTTAAAAAGATTGGGGAATATTTTTCTGTTTAAACATATATAAGGGGACTTAAGTGTGGTCTCATATGCTAGTTAAACTGCAAAATAAGAAGAAAAAAGAGGGCTGGAAAGATTGCTTTGTGGTTATGGTGCTTGCCTGTGAAGCCTGAGGATCCAGGTTCAATTCACCAACACCAACATAGGCCAGATGCACATGGTAGAACATGCATCTGGAGTTCGTTTGTAGTAGTTAGAGGCCATGGCATGCCCATTACCCACACCCCACCCCACCTCTTTCTTTCTCTCTTGAGTGAATAAACACATAATTATTTAATAGTGGCAAAAAGATTTTTTTCATTGGGTTAGCATAGTAGTTTGTGTCATCAAGCTTCAGAGATCTGAGCATTTTCTCACTTTTTCCTACTTTGCCCTCTACCTAGAAATGATGTATTTATTGATTTGACTGTGAGTTGATCTCTTTCTACAATTGATTAATATGTATATTTGATTGTACTTCCTGGGCAGCCAATACATATCCCCTCCCTCTCTTTTATTATCTTACAACCCAAGGTTTTGAGACAAAGTGACAAAATTGATTGTTTAAGGTTAAGTTCATAGGGTGGCTTAATTACATGTATTGAGAAGAGTAATGCAGAAATGTGATGTGTTTCTCAAAATAGAAAGCTCTGCATGATTTTATAGTTGCTGGATCAGGTATTTCTTTGAAGAAGCTGACCAAAAAAATACACACTAACTATTTTGTAGTTTAATCATTATTTATCTTCATAGTTTTTATACTTTCTTCCTTGCTTATTACGTAAAGCAGCTGTGTTGTGTGGCTAATGTTACTTGGAGCAATGAGGAACTCAGTCTTAATAGTCAAGAGTTTGATGGTAGATAATATTTCTCCATTATGCAATATATATAGTTTTATGGCACTAGATTCATTAGGAAGAAATCATGACAACCTTGTGGGTTCAGAATTATTCTTAAAAAATAAAGTACAGTCTGTTTCATTCAGCCCCCTCCCCACTACATATATTCTGTCAGCCTACAGTGAGAGGTAGAGGAAAATTTGAATCCTTTTGTATATGCAGAACTATTCAAAGGATCCCCTGAGGATGAAGATGTTTCAGCCTTTTTTGTCACAGTAATAGAGCAACTATAGAAATTCAAACTAATAGTTTCATTTTTATTTTAAATACATAGTTATAACCATAATGCCATCAGACATTTATACCTAGTATTAAATTCTTTTGGAAAATTTAATTTTAATAAAAATAAAATAACTGAATTTTGACACTCACAAAAGAAACAAGATAGCATTACTTGCCTGTCCTAAACAAATAATTTATTTTTACATGAAATCTTAAAATTAGAATAAAATTGAGTATCTTATACACTTAAAAATTAGGCTTGTGTTGGAGAAATGGCTTAGCGGTTAAGCGCTTGCCTGTGAACCCTAAGAACCCTGGTTCGAGGCTCGATTCCCTAGGATCCACTTTAGCCAGATGCATAAGGGGGCACACGTGTCTGGAGTTAATTTGTAGTGGCTGGAGGCCCTGGCGCTCCCATCCTCTCTCTCTCTCTCTCAATCTCTCTCTCTGCCTCTTTCTCTTTCACTCTCAAATAAATAAATAAAAAGTAACAATTTTTTTTAAATTAGGTTTATTTCAATATGAAAATTCAGGGATTTTGTCACAAAGATCATTAATGTGCTCATATGTAAAACATATTCCTCCAACTGATGTTAAATAAACATTTCATACATATAAGGAACCTCAGCTCCATACCCTGCCTTGACATCCTGTGAGCCTAAATCTTTACCAGTCTGGACAATTTTCTTAAAAAAAGAAAAGTATGTTCACTCTTTATAGAAAGCCATCATCAAAATTGCATTTTTACCTAGCATGTGATAAATTTTTGTCTTTAGAAAATTAATAATATGTACTGGATTTTCTGTGAGTTTGTTTGTTTAAAGCTATAGCAAAATACTGTTGACTTTGTAGATCCAAAGATTCTAGCCAGTAATGGAACACATTTCTAGAGGTCAACTTGAATGGAGGTCAATAGAAAGATCTTACACTAATATTTAGTGGTTTGAAGGCATCTGTGGGAAAAGTAGCACATCTCATTAGGTAAGTCAGCACGTGGTATACCTTAAGTTTCTCAAAGTAAAAGGAAATTCAAAGTAACCATATATGAGAACGAAAGTCAAAGATGTGAAAGGAAAGTATCAAGTCTCAACCCAGACTTAGAGGACTTTGACTAACATGAACAATGACAGAGGGAATAGATATTCATAAAACCCCACGATGAATACCATAATCCCAATGATGAGGGTCCCAAGTAAACCGGACAAGGGGCAAAGGAACAATATATGTATAAAATAAAATTTAAAAATAAAAACAGAAAAAAAATGTTAGAAGGGTCAAAGTAGAATGACACAAGAGTAAGAAATCTTAGGGCATTTTTTCTCTTAAATCTGTTACTGTACCTGTAGACATGTTTACTTCCAGCTTTTTGAGGGCAAAAACAGTAATATTTTTATACAGCTAGTTAATAATTAATAATAATAGCTAGTTATAAATTAGCAGGCTTGAAGGCCTTTAAGGATAGACCCTCAAAGTTATCAAAATCATCTTTGGATACTTCCTATGTCTCTCAAAAAACTTTTGCAAGAGAAAAGGTAGTAGAAAAAGGAAAAAAAGGAAGTATCAAAATGGCCATACTGAAAATGTGGAATACCATGTGAAAGAACATAGAAAGCATCATGTCTGTTCATCCATAAGATTTAAAATACCATGTGAAAATGATACAAGACTTTGAGTGCCATCAGGGAGGGGATTAGAGCTTCACAGAGGAGATTCCAGACAGTGAACCTCAATTTTGTCCAAGTTATCAAAGAAATGCAAATGTAGATCAGAGAAGGCTGAATTACTAATTATGAGATTTAATTTAGAGAGAGTTAGGATCAAGATGGAAGGCAAGAAGGAAATCCCAAGCCTGACGATGTTCCCCCCCTTTCCAAACTGGCCAGTAACTAGGATGGCAGATGGAGAAAATCTCCCCCACACAGAGAAAGTTCTAGGCATACACACATGAAAAGAAAAGCAGGAGAGCCCCAAGCCAAAAGATCCCCTTTGCATAGTGGGTCAGAAAGGACAAAAATAGTATAAGGGTTCAGAGCTTAGAGATTACAGCCGTAGCAAAACAAGAAAGCATTCAAAATAGCAGTATAGTGCCCACAAAAATGCAATCCTCCCTCTCCCAGCCAGACTGGGAAGAGGAAGAGGAGCATAAGAATATCCCCTTCACATAGGTAGTCAAGAGGAAGTGTAAGAGGAGCCAAGAGCTTATAAAAGGTGCCAAGAGCCAAGAGGACCAAAGGTCAAAGGAACCAAGACAGCATATACACATGACTCAGGCCCATTTACATGGATCAAACAGCCCATTTAGAGGGGCATCATCATCAGACTCAGATGAATAAGAGAGGACTCAAGAGGTTGACTCAGTAAGGGCCAGTTCACAGGTGTGCTAAGTTGATAAGAAGCAGGAAATCACTGCTGAGTTGTTGCTTCCAGCCATCTTGGATGACACTAGATCAGACATTGGTTTAAGTCCGGACAGTGCAGACAAGGTGGCATCTGTTTCCATGGAACAGTCCATAGCTAATTACCTACCACAAAAAAGATTATTTTCCTCCTGATCTGTATCAAAAGGGATGAAAATGTATGCAGCAGGGCTTTGGGGTGGCTCATTAGGGAAAGATGTTTCCTCCAGGTAAAGTAAAGCTATTTGTATATTTTTTAAAAATTATTTAGAAATATATATGTATATATATATGTATATATGTATATATATATATACATGCATACATTATATATAAATATAAATATAAATATAAATATAAATATATATATATATATATATATATATATATATATTTGTCAGAGAGTATAGACATTCTAATGCTTTTGCTGCTGCAAATGAATTCCAAAGACATGCACCACTTTGTGCATTTGGTTTTACATGAGTACTGGAGAATTGAACCCAGGTGGACAGGCTTTGCAAGCAAGGGACTTGTTGAGGCATAACCCCAGACATTTAATTTTTTTAAATCTATAATTGTATTATTGACAACTTCTATACTTACAAAAACCCATAATTACTTCCCCTCCCCCACTTTCCCATTCACAACTCCACTCTCCATCATATCCTCTCCCTTTCTCCATTAGTCTCTCTCTGTCTCTCTCTCTTTTTTTTTTTTTTTTTTTGGTTTGTCAAGGTAGGGTCTCACTCTAGGCTCAGGCTGACCTGGAATTCACTGTTTAATGTAGTCTCATGGTGGCCTCGAACTCACAGTGATCCTCCTACCTCTGCCTCCCAAATGCTGGGATTAAAGGCATGTGCCACCACACATGGCTAGTCTCTTTTATTTTGATGTCATCATCTTTTTCTCCTATAATGAGTGCCTTTTGAAGGTATTGCTAGGCACTGCAAGATCATGGATATCGAGGCCAATTTCTGTCAGGACAGTTGCATTGTAAGGAGTTATACCCTTCCTTTGGCTTTTACATTTTTTCTTCCCCCTCTTCTGCAATGGACCGTGGGCCTTGGAGGATGTGATCGATTTTTAATGCTGGACACTTCTCTGTCACGTCTTTTCAGCACTATGTTACATGACTATTGGACAAGAGAATAAGATCTGAGTCCTACTTGTGACCCTGGGAGGAGACATGAAATCTGAACTTCCAGGCAGATAGTATGATTATTATATGGCAAAGACTTCCTTTTAAAAACAAAGACATACCATTGTTACTTCCCTTAAAAGTTAATCAAAATGTCAGTCAATTGGCCAGAATAAAATTTCCTCCAGGTCTTCCAGCAAAGATAGTGATCGCCTAGCTGCACCGCAGATCCGCAGATACCAGGGAAAGAAAGGCAAGACATTAAGGGTTCACTGGGTCTTTCAGGGAAGAGAAATCTCCAATAGATTGCCAGTGGGAGGGCACAGAGGGGGAAAAACAGGGAATCCCTGATTCCCTCATGGATGGGCGAGTAGCCCACCCCTCCCCCCCAAGCAGCCACCATGCCCACTCCCAGCTTCAGGAAACTCGTGCACTTACTGAAGGAAAGGGGTCGCAGGCCAATATAGTTCCACTTCCCTCACTGCACAGTGGCAATCACCCTGCTACCCCTGCCCATGGTTGACCTTGGCCAGGCTATGCCTGCTGGCACATTGGAGCTCAGGCTCCTTGGATCAATTTGCACACCAAATGGGGCACCACCACCAATGGATCCTGGCATGTGGAACCTTAGCCTTCTCCGCCCACTTGCTCACTTACTGCTCCAGCTGCTGCACATTCACACATGAGACCAGGCCCATCGCAACTGCCATGCGAGCTCAGACTGTGCCTGTTGCTTGTACCAGCTAAGGTGCCATCCCCTCCCTGTCTGCCCTGCCACTGTCCACCATTGGTCTGATGCAGGGCAGTGCAGACTGCTTCCAGGTCTCAGTGTTCCCCCACCAGAGTGTGGGCTGCTTCAGTGCTTGGTGCCTCAGTGTCCCTCCTAGAGTGAGCACAGGAAACTTTGGCGCATTACCGTGTGAGAGATCAAGCAACTTTGGTGCCCAGCGGCTTTGGCAAGTGAAAGCCAAAGCCCAGGCTGCTTGGCAACTGCCTCAGGCTACTACAGATTCACATTGTGCTTGAGCCCAGGCTGATCCACCCACCTACATGCCCATACACTGTGATGGACAGACCACAGCACAAAAGAAATAACATGAAAAATCAAATGTAAGAAAATCAAGTTATATCACCCAGTCCTACAATGAATATCTCTAATCAAAATATAGAAGAGTCATTAGGATCAGAACACCAAAATGAAGCTATAAGCAATGCAACCCTGACCAAGCTACTGGTAGAACTTGCTGAAAAGCAATGAAGGACCCATAATAATTGTGTGGATGATGCCATCACTAGACTACACCTAATAGATAAGAAAATAAAAGGAGTTAAAAGACAGTTAAGAGATATGAGGCAGAGTGAAAAAAAAGAGGACCTCAAAAATCAGCTGGTGATCTTAAATGAAGACATAAAGAAATGCAAGGATGAATTCCAAGAGTCACCAAGAAAATCAGAAAACAATGTGAAAAGGGAGCTTGACAGAGGGGTGGAAATTACACATAGAAAAGTGGTAAAAATGCAAACCTAATTGAACAAGTCCAAAACTTTCCAGAAGTTCTCAAGAACAGAGTCAGCCATCTGGAGGATAGAAACTCTGATCTGGAAGACAACATGGAGGAAACAGTTCGAGAGTTCAAAAATTTCAGTAAGTTCAAAAGTTTCTGTGAACAGAACATGAGGTAATTGTGGGATACACTTAAACGTCCTAATATCAGGATTATTGGAATACCAGAAGGAGAAGAAATTCAGACCAAAGGCATGGATAACTAAAATAATTGAAGAAAACTTCCTCAGTCTCTTAAAAGAAAGGCCCATCAAAATACAAGAAGCCAACAGGACTCCAAACAGACTGGACCAAAGGAGAAACTCCCAAGACATATTGTCATTAAGACTCTAAACATTGGCACCAAAGAGAAAATCCTAAAAGCAGCTAGGGAAAAACGGCATATCACTTTTAAAGGTAACCAAACCTACAGACAGTATTTAAAGAAATTCTCCACAGAGAAGAATCAAATAATCAAACTCAAAAGCCCAAAAGAAGCAGATCACAATAACCAAACTCAGAGAAGGCACAAAAACTTCAAAGTCCATGAAAACACCAACCCACATATATCATCACAATATGGCAGGGATCAAATTAAATCTCACAGTCATTACCCTAAATATTAATGGCCTTAATTCACCCATCAAGAGACACAAGCTAACAGGATGGATCAAAAAATTAGAGCCCTAAATCTGTTGTCTTCAAGAAACCCACCTCACCACTAAAGACAGATACCTAATCAGGGTGAAAGGGTGGAAAACAATATTCCATGCAAACGGGAATAAGAAACAAGGAGCTGTAGCTATATTAATATCAGATAAAATAGAATTCAAACCAAAAATAATCAAAAAAGACAAAGAAGGCCACTTCCTACTTAGCAAGGGAACGATCCATTAAGAGGATATTACAATCATAAATCTGTATGCACCAAACACAGGGGCATCACAGTTCATAAACCAAAAACCTCATTGACAATAAAACAGAAATAAGCACCAACACCATCATAGTTGGGAACTTTAATAGACCATTATCAGTAATAGACAGATCATCCAAACAGAAACTCAACAGGGAAGTAAGAGAGCTCAACAAAACCATAGATCCCTTAGACCTAATGGACATCTACAGAACTTTCCATGCCAAATCCCCAGACTACACATTCTTCTCAGCAGCACATGGAACATTCCCTAAAATAGACCATATACTGGGTCACAGAGCCTGCCTCCACATATTTAGGAAGATTGACATAATTCCCTGCATGATATCAGATCACAATGCTATATTGCTAGAAATTAACAAGAAAAGACCAACCAAGAATCCCAATGGCACCTGGAATCTGAATAGCACACTTTTAAACAATAAATGGATAGTGGATGAAATAAAAAAATGAAATTGCAAAATTTCTAGAACTGAATGACAATGAGAACACATCATACTAAAACTTATGGGACACAATGAAGGCAGTCCTCAGGGTAAAATTCATAGCAGTCAATGCCTTCATAAAAAAGACAGAGAGATCCCAAATCAGTAACCTAACCATCCACCTAAAGGCATTGGAAAAGCAAGAAAAATCCAACCCAAAGAGCTCCAGAAGGAAAGAAATAATTAAAATCAGAGCAGAAATTAATGAATTGGAGAAAACAATTAAGACAATTGACAAAACAAAGAGCTGGTTCTTTGAAAAAATAAGCAAGATTGACAAAACCCTGGCCAATTTGATCAAGCAAAAAAAAAAAAAATAGAGATGCTTCAAATTAACAAAATTCAAAATGAGAAAGGAGAGATCACAACACACATAAATGAAATTGGAAGAATCATCAAGACTTTATTCAAAAACCTCAACTCCACAAAACTGGATAATGTGGAGGAGATGGATAAATTCCTGGATGGATATCATCTATGAAAGCAAAACTCAGAGCAGATTGATCTCTTCAAGGAACCTATCACACTCATGGAGATTGAAAAAGTAATAAAAAAAAAAACCTCCCCCAAAAGATGAGTCCAGGATCAGATGGCTTCTCAGCTGAATTCTATCAAACTTTCATGGAAGAACTCAAACCAATCTTCCTCAAACTGTGCCACACAGTTGGAGAACAGGGAAAGCTACCCAACTCCTTTTATGAAGCTAGTATCACCCTAATTCCAAAACCAAGCAGAGATGCCACAAGAAAAGAAAACTACCGGCCTATTTCCCTGATGAACTTAGATGCAAAGATCCTGAACAAAATCCTTGCAAACCAAATCCAACAACACATCAAAAGCATTATCCACCTTGACCAAGTGGGATTCATTCCAGGAACACAGGGGTGGATAGGCAGAATTAACATTGTGAAGATGGCCATCCTACCAAAGGCAATATATAGATTTAATGCAATTCCAATTAAAATCCCTACAGTGTTCTTCACAGACATAGAAAAAATGATCTCAAATTTCTTATGGAAAGGCAGAAGGCCTCACATATCCAAACATATCCTCAGCAAAAGAAATACCTCTGGAGGCATCACCATACCTGATCTAAAGCTATACCACAAAGCCATAGTAATAAAAACAGCATGGTACTGGCATAAAAACAGGAGTATAGATCAATGGAATAGACTTGAGGACCCAGACTTTGGGTCACGCAACTATAGCTACTTGATATTTGACAAAGGCCCTAACAACATAGGCTGGAAAAAAGACAGCATCTTCAACAAATGGTGCTGGACAACTGGATAACCATATGCAAGAAATTGAAACTTTATCCACACATTTCACCATGCACTACACTCAAGTCTAAATGGATCAAAGACCTCAATATAAGACCAGAAACTCAACTACTACTGGAAGTAAATATAGGAAGTACTTTCCATGACATAGGAATGGAAAAAGACTTCCTGAACAAAACCCCAGTAGCTCACAATCTTAAACAGTCACTCAACCAATGGGATCACATGAAGCTGAAGAGTTTCTTTACAGACAAGCATACAATAAGCAAAGCCAATAGATTACCCACAGAATGGTAGAAAATATTAGCAGGTTATCCAACTGATAGAGGCCTAATCTCTAGAATCTACAAAGAACCCAAAAATCTAAACAGTAAGAAGTCAAACACCCCACTCACAAAATGGGGCCAAGAGCTGAACAGGCAGTTCACAGAGGAAGAAATACAAATGGCAAACACACACTTAAAAAAATGTTCATCATCCCTAATCATCAGAGATATGCAAATTAAAACAACTATGGGATTCCACCTTTCCCCAGTAAGGAGAGCAAACATCAAAAAATCAAATGAAAATAAATGCTGGTGAGGATGTGGAGAAGTAGGGACACTCATCCACTTTTGCACGTTCCTCCTAAGTCTCCCTACACAAACAAGCTCCTACATTCTACTTTCCACACATTTGCAGGTTTACTCTGATCTCTTAAAATGCTCAATTACTCTTAAATCCCAATCTCCCTAAAATAAATCCCATAATTTGTGATTTCCCCTAAATAAACTTAATACTTCATAATTTATTCTTCTTGAATCTGTCTTCTTCTTCTGGGAGATGCCTCCTGAACCCCCAAATCCTGTATCACTTCTTTACCTGTGGTCAGATAAATTATATCATATCTCATTACTGGTATTTATCTCATGTTTTTTTTCCTGTTGGACTAATATTATGCACTATATCAAAGTCGTTTGCAGAGGTAAAATGGAATTTTTATTGCAACATATGTAGGTATCTTGATGTTATGTTTACTGAAGTTGATCTTGAATATAGAGGTGAGGCAGTTTTTGCTCTTCCTCTACCTTAAATTTGGGTCAGAGTTTAACCAACCAGAATTCCAGGATGAGATTTAAACTTTACCTTTAGGAAAGCGGAACTCTCTCCAGAAAGGGACTCAGGTTGTTTATGAAAAAAAAATAATGCCGGGCATTGTGGTGCACACCTTTAATCCCAGCACTCGGGAGTCAGAGGTAGGAGGATTGCTGTGAGTTCCAGGCCACCCTGAGACTACATAGTTAATTCCAGGTCAGCTGAGCCAGAGTGAGACCCTACCTGAAAACAAACAAACAAACAAAAATCAGATTAGGAAATAGATAAGGAGGAACCAGCTTCTCTGATCTCTAGCAAATTGGAGACTTGCTGTTTACTCTTGGAGCCCAGTCAACCAAACTGCCTCATAATCATATTTATGTTTGTAGAGTTTATGTCTATGTTTCTTCTGGACTATTAATTGTTTCTTTGTATCTTTACATGATCTGTGGTCATAGGGCAGAGTCATAACCCAGAAGTTCTGTCCACAGCAGGCTGAGGAGTTCCCTGATCTTTTGAGAACCTCCACTCAGCAATAGTCAGATCCTTGGCTTCATAGGAGAAAAGAATTTCAGCATGACCCAGTATAAAGCAAAGTTAGAACTCATTAAAAAAAAAAAAAAATATATATATATATATATATATATATATGGCACAGCACATTGGCAAATAGAAATAGAAGTACACAGGGAACGAATAATGTATAGCCAAGAGTAATGGATGTGGGCTTATCAAATAAGAGTTGTGTTTAAGTGTCCTAGTGGTGACTTTATATGGTGACTTTATATAGGATTTTGGATGCTTTTGGAATGGTCTTGTTAAATGGGCTTCTAAGGGACCCTCCTCTCCTTTATCTCTATTCCCCTTACTGAAAATTAAGTTTATTGCGTATGAAGTTCCTCATATAGTATTACAATGTGATAAGCTAAAACCAAGAGCTATTAGAATCACCAAGGGGGTTAACATATGTCCTTTTATTGTAAATACAGTTTCTGGTGAGACTTAAAAATTGCTGGCTTCCAGCTGGGAAGGGAGAAAGTCCTTAAGCAAATGTAAATTGCTAGAATTCTTGATTCTTAGTTGGTGAAAGACTGCACGGTGAGGGAGTGCTTGCTCTTCCTATAATCTCCAGTTTCTTTCTATTCTGCCTCAATACTACAAGAATAAGAAACTTCACTCCTCCCATCTACTATCATTTTACTTAAAATTTTATTTTGTTACGCATGCATAGGTATGTGATAATTATTAAGTAAAACTTCTATTAAAAGAGAAACAACTGGATTGAAAAAAAATGGACGGATGGGCGGGTGGGGTGTGAAAAGAAAAAAATAGCTTTGGGAGGCATTTGATAGCATGGATTTTCTGGCTCATTTGCATACTGTCATTTTTTGTTGTTAATGATCTGTGACATGTATTTCTATATACAACTCCATTCATCACAGGTCTTATCATCTTAAATTTTCATTAAAGTGTGTATTTTAGTATTATAATGACAACCCGTATGATCTTTAGCCACTGGAATTTCCCTGCACCTGTGGTTCTAGCCAGTTCTACTCAGCTTCTTGGAGGAGAATATTTGAGTCTTCCACTCTACCAACTAATTTCTTTCATCTACTAATTTTAAAGCCCATTTGCTAGGCCTCCAGGTCCTCACTTTCCACTTATTTCAATCACAAATGTCCACCTATCTAATTTTCTCCCACAGATCTGAGCTCCAAAAGCCATTTACAAAAAGCACTGGTCCCCTTCATGGTCCTCTGATTCACTTGCATAATCCCTAAAGCACACTCTGACAGGGTAGCCAGAGTAGGCCCTTGAGAACTACTGATGCAAACATGCACAGTTATCACCTCAAAGGGAACAAGGTAGTTTTAGCTTATGATTGAGCCAAACATAAATGGCCATGATTAAGGAATGCATATTCCCTTTGCTCCTAATAACACACTTCAGTGTAGAAGCAGGTTCATGATTTTTTTTTTTTTAAAGCTAGGGGATGGAAGAAATTCACAAATCAAGATAAATTCACATACATTGGTGGAAACATCAAAAGTAAAGTAATTTGTGGTATATGTCTCAAATGCTATCTGATGACATATTAAATCATTTCTCATAGGTTCATTTAGCATGTTTTTTTCATGGAATGCTTGCAAACCACCACAGCTTGTTTATTTGTTTCATAATTTATGATTGGATTACTTATTTTGAGTTATCATAATTCTAGTGTATTTGGTAAGGTAGGATAGAAATATAGAGAAAATTATAAGGACATGGAAAGAGGGGCATGGGAGAGAGGATGCTCTGTTCCCGATGCATGGTCTATTTTTACTGATACAATGCTTCAGTATTGAAATAATGTGCAGAAGGGGAAATGGAAGATGAAGACTAACAACTTTAAATTTTGAGCACCATTGGTGGAAGCCAAATGGTCCACTGAGACAATAAGTATATTGCCAGGAACAATAAATTGTGCTCATTAGGGACAGAAGATGCTTTCCTAGAGACTTCTCAATTAAGGATGTCATGGATAGTAATTAGGCTGTGCTTACTTAGGACCAATAAACCTGAATCTTTAGGACAGTACTCCTTTCTTATCCTTAGATCTGGACATTGCTCTCATAAATCCTCTTCACAATTTTGTTTACTAAGAAAAATTATTTAACTTTTTGCCTTGTAACAAATTATACTGTGCAAACAATGTTGGAGAGAAGGGATGGGTGGTCTTCCAGTAATATTTAGGGATATAACTTAAGAGTCACCAAATTCCTATGTTACAAAGAAATTTAACTATGATCTTCCCTTGAGGCACCTGTATCCAGTGGGTATGTCTTTTACTCGGGTACTCATCTATAAAGTGCAAACCAATGTGTGTGTGTGTTCTTTTTTCCTGGACCATTTTTTTTCTTTCTATCTTGTAAGTAAGTCGCCAACTCTGCTACACTACCATCTCAACCTAAAATTCATTTCAGTGTCCTAAACTACAATTTCTTGCCTGCATGGAGCTATCTAAAAAGGTACTCACCATGCTACTGAGAGAGGGACTGATGGTCAAGGTAGAGAATGACAAAGAGCAAAATTTCTTTTCCACTCACCACTGCTGTTGTTTTGTATGCTTGGCTTTCATCAGATTCAAGTATTCAAAGTATCATTTTCCTCGGATTTCCTTGATTAGTCAAGGTGCCTTAACAACACAATTTGTACAGTACCAGGTTCCAATTCTAACGTGTTCGCCTTGGCTTTATCTGAGATTTATTTATTTATCAATTCATTTCTTTGGTTGTTGTTGTTAAACAAAAAATGCCACCAAAATTCATCAAGGTCTTGTCCTGTGTAATATTTTTAAGTTTGATAGCTTTGCATTTTACCTTTGAGCTCAAAAATCCCATTCTAATTAATTGCCATGTGATTCAAATAATTCTACATTTTAATATAATGTGCATCCTGTTATGCTGAAACCATTTTTTGAAAAGATAATTATTTCTCTTTAAAATTTATTTTCATTTGTTGCCTTTCCTTTATTTGATGACTACCAGTGAGCTATAATTTTCTATCATTATTTATGAGCCCTGTAGTACCTCATTGACATATACCTCTACTCATTCATCTGCATAGTGATGTGCTGAAAGGAGTAGCTTTATACTTTCTTTAAATGAAGTATGCCATATCTCCAATGTTGTTTCATTTACCTTAAATATATAATATATATATAATTCTGTTATTATGGGTCTTTTGTCATTCCATACATCAGTTAGCTTTGCAATATTTGCAACACTTATATTTGAAATTTTGTTAGAAATAGTATTGAACCTATATAATACTTATGGAATAACTGTTATCTTACTACTATGGAACTTTCAATCCATGAATATTAATATTTTTGATTCATTAAGATATGTGACTTTTTCATGAGTTTGGCAGATTTCTGGATATAGATGCTATATAAATTTTATTATATGCAATGAAGATTATAGTTTTTCTTTTAATGTAAACAATGTACTCTTAACTCTGGTTTTCAACTGTCCGTTGTCAGTATGTAGAAAAACAATGGTGCTAGAATATTGATCGGAATTACATCAAATCTGTATTTTGTTCTTGGTGAGATGGCTATATTCATCTTAATTTCTACACCTTACCTTCACCTTAATTTTTCTTCTTCTTGGAGATTTTTTCATCTTTTAATGTCTTCCCAAATTTATTTTTTCAGTGTTTTAATATTTTCATTGTATAGGTCTTTCACTTCCTTGGTTAGGTTAATTCCAAGATACTTATTTTTGGGAGATATTATAAATGGAACTGTGTCCCTGATTTCTTTCTCCATATGTTTGTCATTGTTAGGTATGAAGACTACTGCCTTTTATGCATTTTTTAAATTTTTTATTAATTAGTTTTGTACTCAGCCAATACAGTCAATTTGGTACCATTGTTAGGCTCATCCATGCCCTACCCCCTTCCCTTGGCCCCTCCTTGTTGAGGTATACGGGTCATGCATTGTGGAGTTAGCCCACAGTTATGGGTAAACTAAATGTCTCTGCATATCATGACCCAACATGTGGCTCTGACTTTCTTTCCACCCCCTCTCCTGCAAAATTTCCCTGAGCCAGGTTGGGTTCATTTTTGGTCTGCTTCAGTGATGAAGTGTTGGGGGCCTCTGGGTCTCTGGATCTCTGATTTGGTAGGAGTTGATTTTTCTCTCTGTTGATCTCATTCACCCTTGTGCTGGTACCCAGTTCAACAGGAAAACAGCACCCTTGGTTGTTTTGCCAATTGTTCTGAGTTGTAGCCAGGGCCCTTTTGAGGTGTGATGGGGTGGCTCTCTCCTTAGGATCTACATCTATCTGAAAAAGAGAAGCAGATTCTCCAATGGAGAGTAAGTCAGCACCAGACAAATGAGAAAACCCTTACTTTTTTATAGAGAATTTAACAGGTGTAGGTCCTCTTGTAGCCCACAATTGGTAGTAGTTTGATAATGGAGAGCATGCTCATGTTTGGATATGGTTCTGACTTGCTTTCCAGCTCCAGCTATGGGTCCCATACCACTGAAGGGATCACCTAGCCAAATCAAGAGTAGTTGGTTTCCCACCATGGCGGTGCACCAGTATTGAACTTGTGTGAACAACACAACAGATTATTTGCTGCTAAGTAGGTTAGACCATGAGTTGCTTGGACAGATATCGCTCATTTTTCCCCAGTCGCCCATGTAGCACCTTCTGGCACTAGATGTGCTGACTGTCTGGGGACTGAGACTCTTCTAGCTTGCTGCCATGCCATTCCATTTTACGTGTCAACCACATAAGGTGTCTTCAGCAGTAGGGTCTTAACACTAAACTTTGGTGGGTCATCAAGTACTCAGACAGAAATCTGTCTTTCTTTTAGGAAACCTTGTAGGTCTCTCTGATCAAAAGCTCATTGTGGCTGATAGCCACATGCTGGTACTGGGAGTTATAGGTCAGTGCCCACTAAGGAAAGGAAGAAAAAGATAACTAATATAAAAGAGTTAGAGAGAAGAGACAGACAGAGAGAGAGAGAGAGAGAGAAGCTGTAGTAGATTAGGGTCAGTCTTCATCATACCCTCTCCAGTGTCTTGTGGTTCAGGTGTTCCCTGTAAGGGCCTGGTGAAGGATCAGCCATTTGGTCTGCTTTTTAGGATGTAGAATTTTATGGTACCATTGCCATTTGGGTCTAGATTTGTGTTTCCCACCCCCTCCATTTCCCTCCCCTTTCTCCCCACCCAGCCTATTGTCTAGTCCACAATATGCTTGCTGGGTATGTAAGGCATCTTGGGTAGATTCAGGTTAGGTGCTGTAGATTAGTGAGACTATGTAGTGATTTTCTTTCTGTGATTGGGTAAGTTCACTGAGAATGATCTGTTCCAGGTTCAACCATTTTTCCTCAAATTCCATTGTGTCATTTTGTCTTACTGCTGTATAGAATTCCATTGTGTAGATATACCACATCTTAGTTATCCATTCTTCTTGTGATGGACATCTGAGTTGATTCCAGCTTTTAGCTATTATGAATTGAGCCGCTACAAACATGGTTGAGCAAATCTCTCTGGCCTGTGGTTTAAAGGTTTTAGGGTAGATACCCAGTAAGGGAATAACTGGGTCTGTTGGTATCTCTATAGTCAGCTTTTTCAGGAGTCTCCATATTGCTTTCCAAAGTGGTTGTACCATCTTACATTCCCACCAACTGTGGATGAGTGTTCCTACTTCTCCACGTCCTCGCCAGCATTTATTTTTATTTGATTTTTTGAAGTTTGCTAAACTTACTGGGGTAAGGTGGAATTCCATAGTTGTTTTAATTTGCATTTCCCTGATGATCAGGTATGATGAACATTTTCTTAAGTGTGTGTTTGCCATTTGTATTTCTTCCTCTGTGAAGTGCCTGTTCAGCTCTTTGCCCCATTTTGTGAGTGGGTTGCTTGACTTTTTACTGTTTAGGTTTTTGAGTTCTTTGTGAGGTCTAGAGATTAGGCCTCTGTCAGTTGGATATTCAGGAAATATTTTCTCCCATTCTGTGTGTAATCTATTGGCTTTGGTTATTGTATGCTTGTCTGTAAAGAAACTCTTCAGCTTCATGTGATCCCATTGGTTGAGTGACTGTTTAATATCATGAGCTACTAGGGTTTTGTTGAGGAAGTCTTTTTCCTTTTATGTACTGATTTTATAACCTATTTTACTGAAAGAGTTCATTATCTTGTTGTTGGTGGTGGTGATGTCTATTGTTCATTTATATGAATAATGTTTTTATTTGCATATAAGCTCATTTTACTTCATCCGTTCAAATTTGTATTCCTTTTTATTTCTTTATCTTGTCTTATTACTTGAGCTAAAACTTCAAGCACTATATTAAATAGTAGTGGGGAGAGTGAGCATCCCTGTTTTGTTTCAGACCTTAGTGGGAATCCTTCAAAATTTTCCCATTTTGTATGATATGGCCTCTAGGTCTGTTATATATAGCCTCTATTATGTTGACAAATGATCTTTCAATCTCTACTCTTTACAGTTCTTTTTTAATCATGAGTGATATTGTGCTTTGTTGAAGGCCTTTCCTGTATCTATTGAAACAATCATGTGACTTCTGACTTTACATCTATTTATGTGATATAATAAATTTACCCATTTCCATACATTGAACCAACCCTGCATCTCTGAAATGAAGCCTTCTTTTTTTACCTATTTTTTGTTTATTTTTATTTATTTATTTGAGAGCAACAGACAGACAGAGTGAGAGAGAGAGAGAGAGAGAGAGAGAGAGAGAGAGATAGAGAGAGAGAGGGAGAGAGGGAGGGATAGAATGGGCACACCAGGACCTCTAGACACTGCAAACAAACTCCAGACACATGTGCCACCTTGTGCATCTGGCTTACATGGGTCCTGGGGAATGGAAACTTGAACCAGGGTCCCTAGGCTTCACAGGCAAGTGCTTAACCATTATGCTATCTCTCCAGCCCCTGAAGCCTTCTTTATGAAACTTTTTGTATGACCTTGGATTAGATTTTCAAGAATTTTATTGAGATATTTTTTGCATCTAAATTCATAGGGGATATACATCTGTAATTTTCTTGTGTCTCTGTCTGATTTTGGTATTAGTATAATACCCTGAGAGTCTGTCCTCAACATGATCTGTTCTGTTGGGGAAGGTATCTTGGGAGCCTTTTAAATGAGCTATTTCATTTTTGTTTTCCATTAGGTTTTTATTCAATTTATCAGTGTCTTTATTGAATTCAATTTTGATTTCTTGATTTGACTTTCTCACTATTTCTTCAGAATTTATTTCTGTATTTGATCATGTCCTCATTTAGTTCATTGCACTGTTCATTGAGCTCATTTTAAAATTGTTATTAATTCTCTCCCATTTCATTGAGTCAGTTCTTCATGGGGTCACTAGGTTTGTTGAACCTTATTATCACAAGTAGGTTTTGGAATTCTGTGTCTAGAGTTTCCTGTAAGTAGTTTTTTTGTTGCAGTGGTGTTTTGTTGTTGTTGTTGTTGTTGTTGTTGTTGTTGTTGTTTTTTGGGGTTTTTTGGTTTGGCAGGGTCTCACGCTAGCTCAGGATTACCTGGAATTTACTATGTAGTCTCAGGGCAGCCTCAAACTCACCGTGATCCTGCTACCTCTGCCTCTAAGAACAGGGATTAAAGGTGTGCACCACCATGCCTCTCCCTCTAAGTAGTTTTCATAAGAAGCTTGGAATGAGACATTCTTAGCGAGGTTATCTTACCTTTATTGCTTGTGTTATTTGTTTTTAATTGGGGTTTGGCTATCTCAAGATAGTATTTTTTCCCTTGCTGAGAATATAGCAAGAGCAGCTCTTGTGAAACCTTTGTTATGTGGCCCAGTTAGCCCTGATCCACAAGGGTTCTGGATGGCAATCTATACATAGATTTGGGCTGGGTACATGGGCAGCTAAGTTCCTCCTTGCGTGTGCAGTTTCCACACATGCCTGAAGTGGACTCTGGGTGTCCTGGCCTATTCAGTCCTCGGAACTGTGGAGTTTCTACTCAAGGTAGTGCAGGCAGATATGCTAGAGAGTGAAATCAGCAACAAATGTCCCAGACAGTGGTTTCTTGGGTTGTATTCATGGGTACGTGGGGGAGAGTGTTCACCTGGACCACTAGCTTCCTACTCAGTGCTTTGTGCTCGAGGTGAAGTCAGCTCAAGGGTCCCTAACACTTTAATTTTTTAAATTTTATTTTGCTCATAGGAGTGTAATAGTATTATGATTGATTCAATTTATATGTCCTTTATGATTAATGAAATTAAACATTAATATTTAATTGGAATTGCAAACATTTTATGTATTTTTCTGTTGTCTTTCTTATATTTGTTTTGGAATTTTTAAAAATTTTATTTATTTATTTGCAAGCAGAGAGAGAGAGATAGAGAGAAGAGAGACAGACAGAGAATAGGCACACCAGGGCC
Source organism: Dipus sagitta (assembly GCA_036346955.1). Lineage (NCBI taxonomy): Eukaryota > Metazoa > Chordata > Mammalia > Rodentia > Dipodidae > Dipus > Dipus sagitta. The sequence continues at coordinate 76,939,782 of CM070776.1, forward strand.
TCTAGCCACTGCAAACAAACTCCAGATGCATGCACCCCATGTGCATCTGGCTTATGTGGGTCCTGGGGAATCAAACCTGGATCCTTTGCCTTCTCAGGCAAATGCCTTAGCCGCTAAGCCATCTCTCCCACCCTGCTTGTTGAATTTTAAGAGTTCATCTTTTGTTATCCAAAATGACTAACAAGCCATTTTTTACATGTGCATTACCTATTTTTCCTGCTTTTTGCTTCTTTTTTTTTGTTTTGTTTTGTTTTGTTGTTTTTTTTGTTTTTTTTTGTTTTTCAAGGTAGGGTTTCACTCTAGTCCAGGCTGACCTGGAATTAACTATGTAGTCTCAGGGTGGCCTTGAACTCACGGTGATCCTCCTATCTCTGCCTCCCAAGTGCTGGGATTAAAGGCTTGTGCCACCACGCCCGGCTGCTTCTTATTTCTTTAAATTACCTTTAAATAAAATGATGTCTTCATTTACATGTAATTAAATATCTACAGTCTAGTGTAAACACAGGACATGATAACTGACTAACATGCTTGTGGTCACTTGATAAAGCAAAAGAAATACAAATGACATTGTTTTAAAGACACAATAGAGAGGAAATCAAGAATTCAATAGAAGGTAGAGGGTTAATCTTAGTTGAGCTAGTAATTTACACCTGCATCTCTCATCCTTCATATTCCCTCCGTATATTTGCTCTTTACCAAGAACTACTAGAACATTGGTCTTCCAGGATTATTTCTTATAATATAATTGTTACCTAAACACAAATTTAACAATAATTCATGTGTTAGAGTGAAAAACATTTACATATTGTATCACTCCGCATAAATCTGAAAGTCTAATGTAGTAGTTTGAATGTATGTTCCCCATAGACTCAGATGTTTTACTAAAACTTGTTACTTGGGTCTCCAGCCACCTGAATGGAGGAGATGTCACTGGGGGCAGATCCTGGTATCCAGCTCTAAAATGTGTGTCGTGGTGGATTTGAATTCCAGCCCAAAGTTTTTCAGAGCAGTCTGACCTCTGGTGGAGGTCCTGCTTGCTACTGCTGCTTTTTGGAGTTTGCTCGCTTGTTGTGGTTTCTTTCTCTTGCTTGAACTTAGGAATGGGAGCCTAGTTCAGATTCCTCCATGTGATAGAACTTCCTCTGGATCTGTAAGTGGAAATAAATTCTGTTCCTCCGATAATCTGTGTCTGGTTTGGATGTTCATTTCAGCAATGTGAAACTGTCTATAACACCAATTATAATGAGTTTTCACTATAATAATAGCAAAATTATTTTGAATTAAGTAAGTTTTTACCATCATACTGTGAGTAGAACCTTAATAATTGATGTAATAACAATTATATAATAATAAAAAGTATAACTCATGTATATCTATGAGTATATATAATTTATATATTCATGATTATTGATATCAATTTAGTTATATGTGCTTATTTAATAAAATGCAATTCATACTGCTTCATAACTGAAGTCTACACATATATAATCAAGTGGGGTCAGATTCATTGTATATTTGATAGTATGTGAAAAATTTTTTAAATTTTTAAAAATTAGAGTAAGCAATTTCAATTTACATGAAATATCCTTGAAGGTATACTGTGTCAGTTATTTTCTTATTACTGAAACAGTAATCAGTTATTTTCTCATTTCTAGAAGTAGTTTAATTAAGGAAGCAAAGGATTTATTTTTAACTTGCAGCTTCAGGACAAAGTCCATCGTGGCAGGGTAAGACTGAGAGAAGTAAGAAAACAAGTGTTACATTGTTACTTCAGGAAGAAGTAAGGAGAGACAGCAAGAAAAACAAACTGGCTGGACTATAAAACTCCAAGGCCTGGCTTCTGTGACATACTCCAAGGCTCAACTCCTAAAGGTTCCATGACCTTTACAACACCACCAGCTGGGGATTAAAGATTCAAATGAATGAGTCTAGGGGGAACATTTTATGTCAAGCAACCATAAACTCTAAACCAATGTATAAAGAAGCAAGATCTTGGCAGAAAGTCCTATAAATAAGAAAGACATTTCCCTGATTCTGAATTTTTTGTTTCCATTTTATGTACAAAACAGAACCAAAGTCCAATGTACTTCAGACATATAACACCAGCACTTGGGAAGCCAATATGGGAAAGTGGAAACTTCCAGTCAATTTAGGGCTACTTAATGAGATATTTTCCAAAAATAAAATTGAAGGAATCATTTCTTTAATCTAGTTAGAATTATAGAATAACAGTCTTTTAAAAGTATTTTTATTTATTTATATGCAAGCATAGAAAAATAGAGAGAAGAGAAACAGATTGGAAACAAACTTCAGATTCATGCACTACTTTGTACATGTGGCTTTTCATGGGTCCTAGGGAATTGAACCTGGGTTGTTAGACTTTGCAGGTCAGCATCTTAACTGCTGAGCCATTTCTCCAACCCTTCAATCATTTTAGTTTGTTTTCTAATATCATTTGGATTTTATTAATCCTATTTTTTAAAAAGTTTTTATTACTAATGATTGAACCTAGACCCTCATTCATACTAGGCAAGTATCCTAACATTGAGCTACAGCTATGGTCAGTCTCTAACTTTTTCTTTTGAAACAGTAGCTCACTAAGTTACTTGGCTGAACCTTAGCCCAGACAGACCTGCATTTCTTCTGACTCAGCTTTCTAAGTATCTGTGATTATGGGCCTATTGCATTAAGCCTAGTATCTTAGTGGGAAGAGATTCAGTGACTGATATAGTAACTTCCCAGTTCATTGGTATTACAATGAATGTAAAAATAAAAGTATAGCACAGTTATAGGATTTTATTTAAATGACACTTGCTAACAGAATAATTTGATCTATTCTAGATAACTTTTTAAATGAACATACTGTAAATCATTTGCATAGCTGTCATATGTAAACAAACATACATATGTTTTAGGAACCACTTTAGTAGTGATTACTACTGTAAGTGGAGATATTCAAAACTAAAAATTTGTGATAAAAATTAATAATTTAAGCTTCTGTGTGATGACTGAATATCATATAAAGCATCAGACCATTTGTATAGCAGAGCTTTTCCTATTTTCACTTAATAGCAATTAGTAGAAAATCTTTTATACCCTACCTCAAATATTAAGCATCTCAAAGATAATTTATTTTATATTTGTTTTATTATATATACATATATATTAGCACAATCATTGTACATATTTATAGATATATTTATATCTTGGTATTCATATACAATGTACTGTAATCAGATCATATTATTAGCATACCTATAACCTCAGATATGTAATATTTCTTTATATAGAAACATTCAAAATAGAGGTAAAAAAATTTTATATAGAGTCTACAGAAGGGTTTATGAGAACTGAAATCACATGGGACTCACTTGAGACAGATCAAGAAATGGCATGAAATACTTGCATGTCTGCTCTATTGGAACTTAATCATAGTACTTGGACATAAACGAAAATGAAAGCACTCAAGAGAAACAAAATCTTTTCATCCAGCTCAACAGATAAAGAAATTGGATTGGAGACTTCTTTCCATGTTTCTCCAAGTCATTTAACATAGTAAAATTTAAGATTAAAGATTAAAACCAAAGGGTAAACATGGAGTTTCCTTGCATGTGTGTTAAAACTCACTTCTTTTTAATTTTGAAACCAGTTTTGTTGACACTGCCTTTGAGATGCCATTTGTTCTCACTCTGCTCTCTAGCACTATATGTCCTTCTTGAGGCTTTTTGATGAAGAATTATAATCTGGTGATTTTTCTGATTACTTCAAAAGTTGAAAATAAGCATGAATTGTATTTTACTAGCAAGATGTTCAGTCCTTGAGGTATTATTGTTGCTGCTGTTGTTTATAAATATACAGAACTACTGGGAATTCCACTGAATAGTTCCTACCAAGCCATTATTATTATTTTTTTTTATAAGGGATTGTACTGTTAAGGATATTTTCAACTTTGTCATTGGGGTCATCCAAAATAACTTTCATAAAGATGTTTTTTACCCCTGATAATTCATTTTCTTTTCCATTTCTCATTTTATACCATACTTTTACCTTCTGAAGTTTCAAATAATAATGACTTTTCATCTGAAACAGAGAACAACAAAAATCCCTAATGTTTGTGACATTAATTCTAAATTACCATATGCTGTTATCTTCATAATGGAAGTTATGCCTCAATGTTAAAAAGTTACAGTTGACAATTTTCTCAAGAACTTCTGGCCATCCATGCATATGGAGAAAATGGGCTACTGGTAGTAAAAAGTAGCAAGCCATGTTACAAAATGCAGGTGCTAGACAATGAAAGTAAGATTGAAAATATGGACAAAGTAATGACTGCTTCTCCTATAATACATTTCTGAAATTTGAAGAAATATGCCATCAGTAGACCTACCAGTGAGTGTCTTGAGGCACATAGCCTACAATAGTTTCCCTATCTGGATTTGTGAAAAGATTTACCACTTACCTTTTGCAGAACTGTAAGTATATAATGAATAATAAGTTAGAGCTTCCAGGCACAAGGGAAGCAGTAATATTTAAAAGTCTGATGTTTTAAGTTATAATAGCAACTATTTTCTTTCATTTTTTAAATGACCATTAAATTATTAAAAGTCAGGTGTGGTGCCAAATGCCTGTTATCTAGCATTCAGGAGTATGATTCTGTGAATTTTATGACATCATCGGTTACAGTAAGTTTCCAGGCAAACCAGGAGTAAATGATAGACCCTACTTTCAAAAAGAACAAAAGAAATCCAGAAATAATAAATTTTATATTGTAATTATCTGTTATATATTATTTGAATTATATGTCATTACACATGATGTTTTTACTCATATCATATTTATTGCACTGTTGTGGACCAAACTCAAGGCTTTGTACATATTAGCTAAATACTCTACCACTGAGCTATATTATCAGACTGAATTTTATATTTGCAGTTAAAATTTTAATGCTAATCATATAGTTATAATAAAGTTATAGGTCAAGAAATCTCAGAATAATCACGTTGATAACTAAAATATATGTGTGGAATTTCTTTTCCAATGTGTATTGAATAATATGAGGAAAAAATCAGCATATGAGTACATAAAAATAAGCTCAAAGTTTAATTTGCTGTTTTAAAATTGTAATTTTATAGAATATCATAATGTTTCTCAGAGGTTTGGGAGCATATACTATTTAAGGACAGAAAAAAACTTTGTGAAAATGTCTGAGAAATTAATATCAGTTTTCTTAGTGGTAGGCATACTCTTCTGTTTATAAGGAAGGGATATTAGATGGAGGAAGCATTATTATGCCACATCAACACCAATGTCAATGTGACTGAAATAGCTCTTTTCATTCAGACTTGCAATGGCGTGAGAGGACCAGAAAATATATTATTTAGTAAAAGTACATTAAAACTACATCTATTAGGTGAGTGAAACATGTTAAGACAATCTTTAACTTAAGCCACAAAATAGTTAGGGAGAAAAAAATAATTAGTGGATTATTAAAAGAGTCTTCTGTGAAGGCTGTGCTCATGAGACCCTGACAGACCATGGAGTAGAGCAAGATGAAGCCTAGGTTATAATGGAGACCTCAGGATGTTGGAGATGACAGGACCATTCATGTCCACCAAGGAAATCAATAGGTTCAGAGTGAGCCAGGCTATCAGAGAGACTTTGTGTACTACAGTGAACAGAACTGTAGGACCAGAGATACTCAAACCTGGTGGAACCCTGTTGATTTCCTCACAAGCCCCAAATATCAAACATGCAGCTGCAAGGTATGGTGTTTACCCTGCTGGGTTTCAGTCTTGCTTTGGTCCAATCTTTTCTTTTCTTTTTAAATTTTATTTATTTATTTGAGAGAGCGAGAGGAGGAAAGAGGCAGACAGACAGAGAGAGAGGGAGAGAGAAAATGGGCCTCCAGCCACTGCAAATGAACTCCAGACCCATGCATCCCCTTGTGCATCTGGCTTACGTGGGTCCTGGGGAATCAAATGCAGGTCCTTTGGCTTTTCAGGCAAAGGCCTTAACCACTAAACCATCCCTACAGCCAAAGTCCAATCTTTTCTTGCTATGACCTCATTCCTCCAATTTCGAATGAAAATGTTTACTACTTGCAATTATATTTGGGAATTATATTACTTCCTTATTAAATTTATATAGGCTCTGAGGTAAATTGTTTTGAGTCACAGAAGACATGCCAGACTTTTGAACAAAGTTGGGACTGTCAGAGACAGTTCTCATAGAACTTTTGGAGTTGTAATGAATGTATTTTGCAGCATGAAATGGCCATGGAGACTTTGAGGGTAAAGGGCAGAACATTGTGATTTTAATGTAAATTGTACCCCCCAAAGCTCAAATATTTGAATACTTGCTTCCAGCTGATAGCATTGTTTGGGAAGGTTGGAGAGCCTTCGTTAGCTGGAGCCACTGGAGAAAGTCATTGCAGGAGGGGAGGTGGCAGGGCTTTTTCTAAATAGCCTGTCCTCATTTACTGTTGGGCCTCTGCTCTGACTAGGATACAGGCTATGGCATGAGAATTTTCACAAATCAGGTACTAAATAGAACTGTCAACACTCTTTTCTATTGAAGATCTGCCCAGTTTTAGTTATGAATATTCACAAGCACCTGATAGCTATTAATTACTGCTATACTTTTCTACCTAAACTTTGTGGAAAGGGAGTAAGTTCTTTATTTGATAGGTGATGAAGAATCACTAAGAGGGCCTAGAGGGATGTCTCAGCAGTTAAATGCACTTGCTTGCAAAGTCTGAGAGCCTGGGTTTGATTTCCTAGTGCACATATAATGCCAGATGCACTGCACTAAATGGCATGTGCATCTGGAGTTCATTTGCAGTGGAAAGAGGCCCTGGTGCTTGCTCTCTCTCTCTCTGCCTTTTGCTTTTTGTCTGTGTATCTCTCAAATAAATAATTTAAAATATTTTTTAAAACAATCACTGGGGCTGGAGAGATTTTTCACGGTTAAGATGCTTGCCTACAAAGCCTAGGGACCCAGGTTCAATTCCCCAGTACCCACGTAAAGTCTGATGTACAAGGTGGCACATATGTTTGGAATTCATTTGTAGTGGCTAGGGACCCTAGTGCACCCATTTTCTCTCTCTATCTGCCTCTTTCTCTCTCTCCTTCACTCTCTCTTAAAAATAATAATAAGTAAAGTATCGAAAAGTCTGTTATAAACAGAATCGCTAGGAAAACAATGACAAGTCTGTATCAGGTTACTATGGCTGCCTTCTGTAATATAGGCACTCTCATATGCAATGGAAATACACTTTGCAAATATTGTAGGAATGTGAAAAATGATATGGCAGTCCTAGATTTTGGTTTACTTTTATTTTAAAAAATATTTTATGTTTATTTATTTTTAGAGAGAGGGAGAGAGAATGGGTGCTCCAAGGCCTCTAGCTACTGCAAACAAACTCCAGACATGTTTGCCACCTTGTGCATCTGGCTTACGCAGGAACTCAGGAATTGAGCCTGGATCCTTAGGCTTCATAGGCAAGAGCCTTAACCACTAAACAAACCATCACTCCAGCTCCTAGATTTTAATTTTTTTTACAAATACATTCAAAGTTTTACTTCATTTGAATTAATATTATGTTAAAGCTCCTTTTTAATTTTTAGAAGTGGTCATTGAAAAGCAGATTTATAATGGCTATTACTAATTTAAAGTTAATAAGGGCTTTAAAACAAGTTGCTGAAATTGAATTTTTGTAATTCAGTTTGATGTTTCCCTATGACTGGAAAACCATATGCAATATGGCTTATTTTTGGAGACAATATAGAATTAGCTTGACAAATAAATAATTTCATGAGGTGTCTTTGACTCTTGGGAAGGATGAAATTATTTTGCAAGATGAGTCTATTAAAACAGTACTGTAGTGATTAGAAATCTAGACTTGGAGATATATATTGAAGTTCTAAAATAATTATTGTAAAAGAAAATATACTGAAAAAGATTGGGAATTTCAAATCATAAGTACCTGATTTCTTATTTGTGTTTCTATTACTTTACACCAAGAAAGGATTGGTTAAAAATAGCCTTGTTGGAGAATTCAGCCATATGATTTTTGTTTGCTAACTCTGACAAAGTGACCACACCATATGAATCAACAGGCAAGTGTCTATAAACATGAAAAGAACATCCAATAATCCTCCCTCTTACTATCCAAAACTCTGCATTGAAGTGTTTTCTCTCCATTTTTTCTCATTTCTTCTATCTCCTTTATTCTTAGCTTTTACTTATAAGACCAATATGTGAAAACATTTCTATTTTTATATATAGTGGGAAGTATTCTACTGTGTGTGATTATTTCTTTCTCAAATTCATAAAGATGAAGTTTAAAATAAATTAGACCACTTGATATTTATAGCAACTTTAACACAGCTGTAAGTAAATAAGAAGGAAAAGAGCAAGGAAAAGTGTTGACTATTGGAAATTTCTTGAGATTTGTTTTCATTTGTGATGGTCTTTTTCTTGTACCAAAGTTGGACTTGAACTTGAAAATGTCCTAAAATCAGTCTTCCAAAATGGATTGGGAGTTACTGTCACTGAAATCTCATTCTAGGATCCTTTTGGCTTTCTGGTCCTTATGATCTCTGTTGATGAGACAAATAGAATGTAGTGTAAAAGACTGGCAGAGTTTATGGCAGACTAAAGGATAGTTCATTCTCAAGGGGGGTGACATAGATCAAGGGACCATTAACTTACAGCCTTCTTTAAGAGTGGACAATGATTGTAGTTTGCATGTATGTCCCCCATTGACTCAGCTAAAACTTGGAATTTGGATCTCCAGCTGCCTCGCTGTAGGAGGTGTCACTGGGGAAGGATTCTTGAGTCTAGCCCTCAGGTGTCACAGTGGTGGGGTGAATCAGAATTCCAGCCAAAAGGTATGCAAAGAAGTTTGAGCTCTGTCTGGGTCCCTGATCTTTGCTGTCTGTTTGTGCTTGCTGTTTTTTGTTTTTAAGGGTGGTTTGCTTCTTTCTCTCTGTTTTAATGTATGGAATCAGCTTCTTCCACTACTGATAGAATGTCTCCTGGATCTGTAAGCTTGAAATAAGTTCCTTTTTCCAATGAACTCTGCCTGATTTGGACCATCTCAGCAGTGTGGAACTGACTACAACAATGGTCAAAGAGACCATAATGCACACTCTCAAGGGGTAAAAATGCACAATTCCCAAAGCGATCATTGTACCAATCTACATTCAGAAAGACTTTATAATATTTCTTACATTTATTTGTTTGTTTAGAGACAGGATCTCATGCATTGCAGATTGGCCTCCAACTTGCCATATACAACAGCCTAACCCTGAACTACTAATCCTTATGCATCCATCTCCAAAGTGCTGGTATTACTTGGTCAAGGTACTATTTATACTATTGTTAAACTCTCTGAAATACAGAGTTTATGGAGTCTTTTTATCCTGTTCAAGTGATTGACAGGACTACTTGGTTTGACTCTTTCAAGAGGGGCAAAGTTATACACTTTTATTTTATCAGAAAACCTTCTGCATACAGTACATTTATAAGGTTTGGGGCTACTGGAATATGGAAAAGATTGTTTTAGATTATTTACCTTCCAAGGGATATGAGTCAGACCTCCATTCCAATAATTAGAGTTGACAGTTCGAGACTTTGGTTTAACAAGTTGTTGATTATGAGGGAGAAGTCCAGCCTTAATTTCCACTAAGCTTGTGAATATCTAACCAACTACTGAATGATAGTGAAGACTAAACCCAGGATTTCTTGGATGATAAGCAAGTGTTGTACTAGTGAAGTTGCTATATCCTCAGCCCGAGAAAGATTTTGAATATGCAAAGGAATGTTATACTTTTATCCACATGCCCTGTAAGGGAAGTCTCAGATTGAGCTTTCTTAGGGTCGTGAGAGGTGTGTTAGCAACAGTGTACCAGCCCCTCCTTTCCCTATAATAAAGTAGCTAAAGGCTAGGATATTGGCTTCCTGCATGATATAGTGTTTGCTACTAGCTGGGTTATTGTTTCTTTCATTTTTTAGAGCTGTGTTGGCTGGTCTCTTGTGCTGCTATGACAACATACCTGAAAATGGATCATTTACAAAGAACAAAAGTTAATTTTCCCACAATTCTAAAGGATAGAAATATAAGGTGAATGTATAATTAAGTTTGACTTTGTGATAAAGTCTGCTTTTGGCTTCAAAGATGGTGTCTTGCTATATATACCCCTTATGGACAGACGTTTACATGCTCACATGTAGAAGGGGGAGAAGGACTAAACAGGTGTGAAACTCTTTTTTATCAAGTATTTTTAATTGCATTAATCTACACATGCTGGGAAAGCTCTCATGACCTAATTTTCAGAATGGCAATGATGTACCAAAATTATTACATTACAATTTACGACTTGCAATTTTCAATATTTTATTTTTATTTATTTGACAGATAAAGAGAGAATGGGTACACAAGGGCCTCCAGCCACTGCAAACGAACTCCAGACACGTGTGCCCCCTTGTGCATCTAACCTAGGTCCTGGAGAATCGAACCTGGGTCCTTTGGTTTTGAAGACAAACACCTTAACCACTAAGCCAGCTCTCCAGCCCAAAATATGTAATTTTGATTTGCAAGATGGATTTTGAAAGATATATTCAGGCCATATCCCTTTTGGCTGCGTTCTTAGCTCCTGTTTCCTTTCTTCCTTTGTGTGAATTAAGATAGGGAAAGATGATTTGGGCAGTGCCATGAAATGCCAGGGATGTTTCTGTCCTATGTGCTCTACTCTCTCTGACCCTCCATTGGATGAGTCGTGGGCTGAGATGATAGCTCTGTGCTTTCAGCTGTGGCCACTTGGGTAAGAGGAGATGGAGATCCATCCAGTGAAATTATTGTTCTTAACCTGATTAAATGTAGCTCATTTCAGCCTTGTGTTTCTCACACTCTAAATTCAACTTTGGAGTTTGCATACAAGCAATTTGCCTATGCATAACTATTAGAATAATAACTTTTCAGGGATATGAGTACTTCTGCTTTCTAGTCTTTCATGTTATGGATGCCTCCCCCATCAGGTTTTAATGTTACATCCTATTACATTAAAATAATCCAGGAAAATATACCCTCAGCTGGTCATCAACAGAAACTGACCAATAAGACTTATAAACATATGCTCACATATAATTTATATTTTAAAAGTCACATATTTTATGCAATAACTCAGAATTAATGAGTACCTGTCAAAATTAATCACTAGCTATTTGCAGAGTTATAATATTTGGCAAAAATTGCTTAGCCTTTCTAGACAAAGTAAATTGAAGGTGATTTCACATTCTTATTAACAAAATGAACATTTACAGTTCTACTATGTTTGTGCTGGCATTGCTAATAACCACAGATAAAACTGCACTTAAAGTAAATAATATGTTAGACACTTTTTTTTTTTTTTGGTTTTTTCGATTTTTTCGAGGTAGTGTCTCACTCTAGTCCAGGCTGACCTGGAATTCACTCTGTAGTCTCAGGGTGGCCTTGAACTCACAGCGATCCTCCTACCTCTGCCTCCCGAGTGCTGGGATTAAAGGCGTGCGCCACCACGCCCGGCTAGACACTTCTTAATAGTCTCATAGTTGGTATGTTGTTTACTCATGTATCACGATAACAACAAAACAAAGGACCCAATTCATTAACAATATTATCCAAATTCAAATGCGCAACTACTTCTAGAAATCTGTGCAAATACTATGAAAGATACTGCTTATCACTTGTTATTTTTCAAGATCTCAAGAAAGATCACATGCTCAATTAATTGTTTTGTAGAATTATTTAACAAGCTATGGATATTTTATCATTCGCAATAATGCTTCATAATCAATAGTGTTGCAAAATTGAGCTTCTGATTTAAGAGAGACTTTACAATGCTAAAAAATAAAAACATAAGCATATTATACTTTAATAGTACTATTTAGTGCAGAAAGGACACAGCTGGTGTCCAACTATACAGTGATGGCCAATTTGGATTCAATTTAATCTGGAATCACATAGGAAACAAATTTCTATGCAATATGTGAGCAAATTTCTAGACTGGGTATAGTGGTTTGAATGTACAGCCCTGTAGACTCAGCTGTTTTCGATTTACATTTACCTTGCAAGTTGAGGCAAGTTAGTGTGACTGGGGGTGGATCTTGAGTTCAAACCTGCTAGGTATGTAAAGAGCCAGTTTGAGTTCTAGCTGTTCTCATTGCTGTATGTTTTATGGTACTGGCTCTTGGTTGTGTTTCTCTGCTTGGATCTGTGGAAGTAAGCCAGCATCTTCCATCATTGATGTTGTTCCTCAGGAATTTGTAAGCCAGAGATAAACAATCCCCTCCCATAAGTGCTTTCTGCTGAGTGTCCAGCAAGATGAAAGTAACTGAAATAGTCAGTTAATTGAAATGAGAAGACCCACCTTAACTTTGGGTGACACCATGAATTGGTGTCCCTAGTGAACCAAAAGGGTACAGCAAGGGGCTGGAGAGATGGCTTAGCAGTTATGGTCCTTGCCTATGAAGTCTAAGGACCCAAAATTGATTCCCAAGTACCCACTAAAGCCAGATATACAAGGGGGCACATCCACCTGGAGTTCACTTGCAGTGACTAAAAGCACTGGCATACCCATTCTCTTTCTAAGTAAATAAAATATTTAAAAAATAGAAAAGGGTACAGTGAGCTGAGCACTAGTATCCACCTCTCTCTTCTTCTTGACAGCTTACATAACAGATCCACCCACCTCCTGCCACTATGCTTTCCTTATCATGATGTAATATAGCCCCTGTACTATAAACTAAAATGTTCCCTCCCTGCATAAGTTTTAGAATTTTTTTTTTAATTTTGAGGCAGAATCTCACACTATATCCCAGATTATCCTGAACTCACTATGTAGACCAGGATGGCCTTGAACTGATGGCACTTTGATTGCTTCAGCTTCCAGAATACTTGGATTATAGTCATGAGCCACCATGTTCTGCTTGAAATGTTTCATTTTAAAATAACATTTTTTATTATTTTATTTTTATTAGCAAACAGATACTTTAATCATGACATTTTTTCCAAACAAACTTTGTTTCTGCTTCTCTTCTTCTCTTCTCCCCCATTTCGGTTTGTGTTCAACCTCTACCAGAGACTCCATTCAACGTTCATACTAAATGTGACCTTTTGTGTCCCTCTCTTTCTCAGCATCTCTTCTTCTACTCTTGTGTCTCCTATGTACTAAAACAACCTTTTTTTTCTTCTTTTAAAATTAATACATGTACAAACACACACACACACACAGAGAGAGAGAGAGAGAGAGAGAAGGAGAGAGAGAGAAGGAGAGAGAGAGAAGGAGAAAGAGAGAGAAAGAATGGGCAGGCCTGGGCCTCTATCCATTGCAAGCACACTCCAAATGTATGTACCTCTTTGTGCATCTTGATTTACATGGGTACTTGGGAACCCAACCCAGGTTGCTAGGCTTTGCCAGCAAGTGTCTTAACCACTGTCCATCTCTCCAGTCCTAAAATAACCAATTTTAAAATGTGAACTTTTTTCTTATCTATATATCTTTGAATCTCTAATAACAATGTTATAAAATTATTTTATGAAGTTAGGTACATAGACATGCACTCAAGATAAGCTAATGTCCTAGTTATTTTAGAAATAGGGATAGTGAAGAAAATTAAATTTTGTAAGGAAAAATTAAAACATGATCATGTACTCTATTATATTTAAAAATCTTAAGACATATGTTCTTGTGGTGCTCTATGCATTGAGGGGTAATTTTTTTAATATTTTATTTTTATTTATTTATTTGAAAGTATGAGAGAGAGGTGGGCACACCAGTTAAATATAAGGAATGGTTGTAGATTATTCTTAAAATTATGTGGCGGTCGGTCATGATCTTTATTCCTTAAATTTAGTTATAAATATATTATACATGTATATACTCTACAGAACATTTTTATATATCGCAGTTTCATATACTTATCTCAATTTTATTAAAAGACAAAATAGATTCATAAAATTAACATAAAGTACACTGAGGAAGAAAAGAAATGTAGAGAACAAAGAGATCAAGGGAAAAAGGTAGGAAAGTAGAGAGAATTTTAGGAAATTTTAAGGATGTGTTATGTAAGAAACGGCAACTGAAGAAATACAATACAAAGTAGCTCAATAAATATTTATAACAAAAGAGAATTAAAAAGAATATTAACTCTGTGATGAGATCAAAATGAGATTATAAAATGATAGAAGGAAAAGAAAATTTGGATTTCATTACTATAAAAAATTAAGAGCTGACAGCATTATAAACAAGTTATACAAATTAGAATCAACCAGTGATTGAGGAGAAATTTATTATAAAACTAAATGAGTAATGTGGAGAAATGCTTCAGAAAAGGACATAGAAGAAATAGACAAGGCTTTGACAACTAGACAAATGGTTTTGGAAAACTATAGGCATAGCTAATTTGGTAAAGATAGAACAGCAAAAAAATATGTTGAGATTTATAGAGGACTGAAAGTATTCATATCAGACACAATCTGTGTATTTTTCCATTCTGTCCTGCCTCTCTAGCCTCCTGAGCCTGAGCTATTGTCCCATTACGTACAACTTTGCTCCTACAACTACCTCTGGGTTGACATTTAAGTTTCAGAATAGGCACAGTCATGCCTGCCATGGCACAGCTTTGGTGTCCATGCCTAAATTGATCAGTCTCATTGACTTTGGTTCATTTCACCCTTTTGGAGACAGACTAAGCATCAATGCATATAATGTAGGACCCTGATTATCAGTATTTGTTAAAGTGAGCAGGATGGGTTCCGGTCAAGATGGCGGCATAGGAACCACGCCAAAGCTGCCTAGGGGAGAAAAAGCCAAAGAAAACCCAGCAAAATACACACCTTTACTAGAAAGGGAGGTGTATAAGAGATTAAAATGGTAGCAGAGAAGAAGGAGAGATCCAGAGCATCCAGAGCCCACACGGGCAGGCCGAAGAAGCTCTGGCAGTGGCAGCTCGGGCTCCGGCAGCAGACGCGGCGGTGGAAGCCATGACTCCGACTCCAACAGCAGCATCAGCAGCTCCGACACCAGCTATAGCGGCTTCAGCGGTGGCGGATCCAGCAGCAGCAGCTCCAGCGGCAGCAGTGGTGGATCCAGCAGCAGCAGATCCAGCAGTGGCAGTTCCAGAGGCAGCAGTGGAAGATCCAGCAGCGGCAGCTCCAGAGGCAGCAGTGATGGATCCAGCAGCAGGGGTGCCGATCTGCAGGGCCACAGTTGTCAGGTTCGGTTTGCCCCCCAGGTAAAGCCAGTGCCCAGTTCCAGAAAACAGAACAGCAGCCCAACGACCCAGCCAGCAACTTGACTGAGACCAAAAGCATCCAAAAAGGTAACTGGGATTGAACCAGGGAAGGGTCTCACTATGTCACAAGCTGACTTGGATCCCTCAACAGACCAGAAATCTTAACCTCTTTGTTGATAGAGGATCTGGTTCTTATAATACCTACTCTTGGATAAATACTCGGTGCTGTTTTTGACTTAATGTGTAGAGTGTTTAGTTAAATTTTAGAATCTACCTGTATTTTTTCCACTCAGCCTACTTGAATACTCCCATAGCAGGCAAACTCAACCCCTAGTAACACTTGTCTAGATACTCTGAGAGTGTTAAGAGCCACACCTAACAATCTCCTACATTGAAGATATACAACATCAGATCAACTGATACAGCTAAGAATACCCAGCTAACTGGAAAATCTAAGCATTAACTCAATCCAAGATGCAAAAATATATACATTATAACACAAGAAACACCAAAAACCAAGGCAACAAAAATCCACCAAAAAGCATCAATGCATCAGAAATGACAACCAGTGAGAACAAGTTAGAGGAAATGCCTGAAAAAGATTTCAAAAGAATGATTGTAAACATGCTCAAAGAAGTCAAAGAAGAAATCAAAGGAATCAAAGAGGAAACCAAAGGAAGCAAAGAGGAAATCAAAGGAATCAAAGAAGACACAGGACACCAATTTAATGAAATAAAGAAGTCAATACAAGACATAAATAAGGAAATAGAAATAATAAAGAAAAAACACTCAGAATTACTAGCAATGAAGAACACAGTTAATGAAATAAAAAACTCTGTAGAAAATCTCACCAGTAGAATGGATGAAGGAGAGGACAGAATATCTAAGCTAGAAGACCAGGTGGCAGATCTAATACAGTCCAACAAAGATAAAGACAAACTAATAGAAAAGTATGAATGGGAATTTCAAGATATTCGGGACACTATGAAAAGATCAAACATAAGTATTCAGGGCATAATAGAAGGAGAAGAATTTCACTCCAAAGGCATAGTAGGCATCTTCAACCAAATCATAGAAGAAAACTTCCCCCAAATTGGGAAAGAGGTGCCAATGCAGATAAAGGAAGCCTTTAGAACACCAGCCAGACAAAACCTGGAAAGAACCTCTCTTCGCCATATTATAATCAAACTACCAAACACACAATCCAAAGAAAAAATACTGAAAGCAGTTAGAGAGAAAAAATCAAGTTACCTATATGAGATTAATCACTTAAATAGACCTATAACAAGCATGGAGATCCTAACAGTTATCAAAAATCTCCCAACTAAAAAAAGCCCAGGCCAGATGGATTCACTGCTGAATTTTACCAGACCTTCAAGGAAGAGCTAACACCTTTGCTTCTTAAGCTCTTCCATGAAATAGAAAAAGAAGGAATTCTACCAAACTCCTTCTATGAAGCCGGCATCACCCTGATACCAAAACCAGGCAAAGATAGAACAAAAAAAGAAAATTACAGACCAATCTCCCTCATGAACATAGATGCAAAAATTCTCAACAAAATATTGGCAAACAGAATACAAGAGTATACCAGAAAGATCATTCACCCGGACCAAGTAGGCTTTATCCCAGAGATGCAGGGATGGTTCAACATACGCAAATCTATAAATGTTATACATTATATAAATGGGTTGAAGGACAAAAATCACATGATCATCTCATTCGACACAGAGAAAGCATTTGACAAAATCCAACATCCCTGCATGATAAAAGTCCTACAGAGACTGGGAATAGAAGGAACATATCTCAAGGCTATTTATGACAAGCCTACAGCCAACATATAACTAAATGGGGAAAAACTGGAAGCTTTTCCACTAAAATCAGGAACAAGACAAGGGTGTCCACTGTCCCCAGTTTTATTTAATAGAGTTCTCGAAATCTTAGCTATAGCAATAAGGAAAGAGACATGCATAAAAGGGATAAAAATTGGAAAGGAAGAGGTCAAGTTATCATTATTTGCAGATGACATGATTCAATATATAAAGGACCCTAAAGACTCTACTAGCAAACTGTTAGAGCTGATAAAAACCTACAGCCATGCAGCAGGATACAAAATAAATACACAGAAATCAGTAGCCTTCATATATGCTAACAACAAGCACACAGAGGATGAAATCAGAGAATCACTCCCATTCACAATTCAATCAAAAAATATAAAGTACCTTGGAATAAACCTGACAAAGGAAGTAAAGAATCTCTACAATGAGAACTTTACAACACTCAAGCGAGAAATTGCAGAAGACACTAGGAAGTGGAAAACATCCCTTGTTCCTGGATTGGAAGAATCAATATTGTGAAAATGGCAGTCTTACCAAAAGCAATCTTCACATTTAATGCAATCCCCATCCCCATCACAATTCCAAAGGCATTCTTCATGGAAATAGAAAAAACAATCCAAAAATTGATTTGGAATCACAAAAAACCTCGAATATGTAAAATAATACTGAGCAACAAAAATAAGGCTGGTGGTATCACCATACCTGATTTTTACCTATACTACAGAGCCATAGTAACAAAAACAGCATGGTATTGGCACAAAAGCATAACTGTAGATCAATGGAACAGAATAGAGGACCCATATGTAAGTCCAGTTAGCTATAGCCACCTGATATTCGATAAAAATGCCAAAAATACTCATTGGAGAACAGATAGCCTCTTCCGCAATTGGTGTTGGGAAAACTGGATATATATCTGTAGAAGGATGAAAATAGATTCTTCTCTCTCTTCATGCACAAGAATTAAGTCCAAATGGATTAAAGACCTTAACATCAGACCTGAAACTCTGAAACTGCCAGAGGAAAAAGTAGGGGAAACCCTTCAACATATTGGTCTTGGCAAAGACTTTCTGAATACAACCCCAATTGCTTAGGCAATAAAAACACAGATTAACCACTAGGACCTCATGAAATTACAAAGATTTTGCACTGCAAAGGACACGGTGAGTAAAGCAAAGAGGCAACCTACAGAATGGGAAAAAAATCTTTGCCAGCTATGTATCTGATAGAGGATTAATATCTAGGATATACAAAGAACTCAAGAAGTTTAATAATAAGGAATCAAACAATCCAATCAAAAAATGGGCTATGGAACTAAATAGAGAATTCTCAAAGGAAGAAATATGAATGGCATATAAGCATATAAAAAATGTTCTACATTACTAGTCATCAGGGAAATGCAGATTAAAACTACATTGAGATTCCGTCAAAATCCTGTCAGATTGGCTACCATCATGAAAACAAATGATCATAAATGTTGGCAGGGATGTGGAAAAAGAGGAACCCTTCTACACTGTTGGTGGGAATGCAATCTGGTCCAGCCATTGTGGAAATCAGTGTGGAGGTTCCAAAAACAGCTAATGATTGATCTACCATATGACCCAGCTATAGCACTCCTAGGCATATATCCTAAGGACTCATCTCATTTGCTTAGAAGTACGTGCTCAACCATGTTTATTGCTGCTCAATTTATAATAGCTGGGAAATGGAACCAGCCTAGATGTCCCTCAACTGATGAGGGGATAATTAAGATATGGCCCATTTATACAATGGAGTTCTACTCAGTGGTGAAGAAAATGAAGTTATGAAATTTGCAGAAATGTGGATGGATGTGGAAAGGATTATACTAAGTGAGGTAACCCAGGCTCAGAAAGCCAAGCGCCACATGTTCTCCCTCATATGTGGATCTTAGCTACAGATGATTGGGCTTCTGTGCGAGAAGGAAAAAAGTCAGTAGCCGAGGCCAGTAAGTTAAAAAGGAGATATAAAGGGAATAGAAATGAAGGGAGGAGGGTATTTTTTAGGTTGGTATTGTATATATGTACGTAGAAAGATTGACACGGGGAGGGGATATGATGGAGAATGGAATTTCAAAGGGAAAAGTGGGGGGGGGGGACGGTACTACCATGGGATATTTTTTATAATCATGAAAAATGTTAATAAAAATTGAGAAAAAAACAAACAAAAAAATGAGCAGGATGGAACCAGTCAGAAGGGCAGTGAGCTGAATGCCTTTATCTTTCACCCTCTGATGTCAATAACCAGGCAAAGATAGCTTCCATCAGTCTTGAGGTCATGCATCCTGTGTGTTCAAGAAATTACCTGTTATTTTGTAATGTTAAGTTATGGCTAGTTTAGTGGTACTTATTTTAGACAGGATCTCATATATGCCAAACTAGTTTTGAAGTTGCTCCGTAGCCATGGATGGCCTTTGACTCCTAACCCTTCTGCCACTACTTCCTGAGAGCTAGAATTACAGTTGTGTACCACAATACCTTTTTATTGCAGGGAGTTGAACCAGGGCTTTGTGAATGCTAGGCAAATATTCTACCAACTGAGTCAGTCCTGCTTTGTCTTTTTTGATCTCTTCTGTTACACTTAATCTTCCTTCACTCTCACTTCCATTGGATTTTTAAAGTAGACTTCATTTTTCAGTTTTTAGATTCACAATGAAATTGAGTGAAGGGTGCAGAGATTTCCAGTACATCCTGTATGCCACTACAGATATATAATCTCTCCATTATTAACAGTCCATCCCATAGTTGTATGTTTGTTGTAATTAATACAAATATATTCATACATTATTATTGCTTAACATCATAGATACATAAGGTTCATTATTGGCACAGTATATAATAAATTTAAAAAAATGTCTACAGAAAACTCTACAGTTAGATACTTATTACAAATTTATTCATAATTGCTAAAACTTAGAAGGAACCAAGGTTATTTTCAGTACATGAATGAATAAATAAATTGTGGTATATAAATACCAGGAAGTACTATTTGAGAAAATTGTTAATAATCTATCAAGGAATGAAAATGTATGTGTGATAGTTTGAAAGTAAAATATCACCCATAATCTCATGTGCTCACAATTAAACCTTATACTTAATTCACAATTGATGGAGGTGGGGCCTTGCTGAAGGAGGTATGTTGCAGTAACAATGGATCTTGAATTTCATTAGCCCAGCAGCTTTGGACTAATGTCTCTCTCTTTCCTGATGACATGTGGAGATATGATACCCTGCTCTCTGTTTCTGCTATGTTTTCTGAACCATGATGAATCTTCTCTTGGAACTACAAGTGGAAATAAGCACTTTCCCCCCATAAACTGCACCTGGTTGAGTGTTGTGTCACAGAAATGTGAAGGTAAATGCTAAAATATGGAACAACTATAAAAAGGCAACTACTGGAGCTGGAGAGATGGCTTAGTGGTTAATCGCTTGCCTGTGAAACCTAAGGTCCTGGGTTCGAGGCTTGATTCCCCAGGACCCACGTTATCCATGTGCACAAGGGGGCAAACACATCTTGAGTTCATTTGCAGTGGCTGGAGGCCCTGGCACACCCATTCTCTCTCTATATATATCTGCCTCTTTCTCTGTCGCTCTCAAATCAAAAAAAGGCAATAACTAAAATTATTAGCCAATTGGTACAAGCTATACATGGCATAATTCCAATATAAGATGTTTGGGAAAAACATAAATGCACATACTAAAAGATCAGTGGTGACCAAGGGTTTGAACAAGCATAATTATAAGGTTATTGGTAAGAGTGTGTTTAGCTTTGTAAGGAGCTACAAAGCTATCGTCCATCGTAGCTGTAGTATTTTCCATTCCCATGACTAATGGGTATGATATCATATTGCTCCTCATTCTTCCTAGCATATGATGTTTTCAGTGGTTTATGGATTTTAACCATTGTGAATGTGTTGCTTTATTTTACATCTCATTGTTTCGTTTTGCACTTTGAGTGATGAATGATGTTAACCACATTTTCACATATTGTGTTTTCTTCTTATATCTTCTTTTTCAGGTAGCATTTTGCTCATTTTCATATATATATATATATATATATATATATATATATATATATATCACAATGTAATGTAATATTTTGATTTAATCTTTCCAAGTGTCCATTTTTTCCTTTACATTTTTCAGTTTCTTGTTGAATTTCTGTTGAACGAATTATATTTATTTGAATCTTGGTAAGTTTAGGCATGTTCATATAATAATCTATGAGATCTTCAATATAAGAAATTTTTTGTGAGTGCATTTTTAGTTTGTGTTTTTCCTAGTTACTGATAATGTGACTTCAATTTTTCCTCTTTCTACCTGGCTATATCTGACTCAGTGCTAGATGTTTTACTTAAAAAGAAAGAGAATTTACAAAAATAATTTAAAGATACAAACTGCATTTCACACATGACAATAACTTGTTCTGTATGATTCAAAACAACCTATGAATCTGAGCGAACCATAACCCAAATTTGAGTTTTGATGTACCTTGGAAAGAGTGATGTGCAAAACCATGGAGACCTAAGTAATCTTCACTTAAATCCCTCTGACAAGTTACTCTGGTTGTTATTTAATTTGGACTGTTTATCAAGTCTCCAATTATGTATTAATTCTTTTTTGTAAATCCTTCATTTAGTAGCTCTAAGTTGCTTTTAAGAGGGCTTTCATACGTACAATTAATAGGTGAATATCATCTAACATATTTCCAGAAATAGAATAAACCTATTTAGGGCTGGAGAGATGGTTTAGCTGTTAAGGTGCTTGCCAGCAAAGCCTAAGAACCTAGGACCCATATAAGCTAGATGCACAAGGTGGCATATGCATCTGGAGTTTGTTTGCAATAGCTGAAGGCCCCGGTGTACCTATTCTCTCTCTGTCTGTCTGTCTGTCTCTCTCTCTCTTTCTCAAAAAGAGAAAACAAGGGGAAAAAGGATGAACCTATTTATTTCTCCTTGGACATCTAAGGCTCTATGAGAATCAGTATTTTTTTCAGTCATGTTTCTGAGATACTGGTTTTTAATATCTTATTTATTTATTGAAGAGAAAGAGAGAGAGAGAGAGAGAGAGAGAGAGAGAGAGAGAGAGAGCACACCAACATCTCCAGCCAGTACAAACAAACTCCAGATGCATGTGCCATCTTGTGCATCTGCCTTATATGCGTACTGGGGAATCAAACCTGGGTTCTTAGGCTTCAGAGGCAAGTGCCTTAACTGCTAAGCCATGATGTACTGTTTTAAGACTAGGTAATATTATATTTGTGAAAACTGATGTTTTCCTATTTGCCTGAGATTTTTACTTTCCATTCACTTAGGAATAAACAAATAATTACATTATTGAAATCTGTTTTTATTACTTATTCTTATCTCCTATGCATTTAGTCTGAGTGGAATTGCTGAAATACAGTATAAACAGATTGAAAATTTAATTAGTAGCAGATTTCTCCTGGTCTTTCTATGTGTGTAAAGATGGCAGGAGGATGATCTCCCTAGATCATCTCCCTACAAGCTTTATTTCTTATAATAACTTGTTTTGGAATGTTTCTCCTTTTCTTATTTATAAAGAGTCTTTTTAGTTAGATACTAAAACCTTGTCAAAATAAGGTAAAGACTTTTCTTCATTTACACTGCTTTCCATTTTACCAGTATTATTTATTTATTCAATGAATATATCATGCTTAATTGGTATGTTAATTAGCATGAAAAGAATAAAGTTGTAAGATTTGTGAGTGTTTTGTACAAGCATCACACAGCACCATACCTGGCATTTCTGTGGGTTTTGGGGATCTGAACTCAGTAACTAATGCTTGCACAGCAAGTACTTTACCAAAAGAGAGCTATTTTCCCAGACACCTTAAGTTGTAATTTTAAGCCTAATAAGTAATGTGTTTCTGATGCATATGAAAATATGTTAAATGACATTTTTTTTAATCTTACATTTTATGTGATCTACTTGATACATTAAAGTGTGAGATTTCAATAACAAATTATGGGTATGGGCATTTCATATTCTTGCTTTCTGTTCACAAGCACTCAATAGTTTGGGTGAGCACTATTTCCATGATAAACACTACCTTTCATTAGGAAAACAGAATCAGCCTCTTTAGTTTACTGCCTGCTTTCTATTAGCACCACACTTAAACAAACTTTTAACCAATTGAGCTAACCAGCTTCTGCATGTTTTATTAGAAACTCACTGTTGATATGTCAATGTAACACTGTAATCCTTAAAAACAAAAAAAATGTCAAAATTCTGTTTATATTGATTTACAATTTTACATTGACACATATTATAGTTATTAAATTTCTTTCTTTATTTATGTGTATGTATGGGCTTTCCAGTTGTTGTTTTTTTTTTTTGCCACTGTTAATTACCAACAGACAGACACGTGTGCTACTTTCTTTACTTCTTCTTTTTTTTTTTGCTGAATTTACATGAGTTTTGGAGAATTTGAACTCCAGGCCACCAAGTTTTGTAAGCAAGTGCCCTTAACCACTGGGAAATCTGCCCAGACCAAATTATAATTACTTTTATATTTCTTAAATTTTAAAATTCACTAAAGTGTACTTTATAAAATGCACATACTTTAAATGGATTCATTATATAACCACCAAGATTACAACAAAAAATCTTCCATCCTTTTCAAATTCATCCATTATGGAAAAAATAAATTCTTATTTTCACTATTAATTAGTTATGACTTTACTAGAATTTCATAAAAATGCAACCATATAATATCTACATTTCTATGTGTGGTAACTTAGATTGTTTAGATACTAAATTTCAGCCATAATATAGTCCTTATTTTCCTTTGCCTCCTCTCTGCCTTTGCCCTTCACTTTGGTGTGATTTTCATTCATTTTTGTGGGGGTACAAATGTTAGCAGCTAAGTGACGCAGGAACTGGTGTAGGACAAGCTCTTGTATTAACTCACCTTCAGTGTGCTTTCCTTTGAGTTCAGTATTTTTTTTTTTTATGGAGATGTATAGATTCTGTGGACATTCCTTGTTATTTATTCATGGCCTGCACCAGTGGCTGACTTTTGCAAGGTTGTGTAAGGTTTTCATTTACTAAGAAGCGAACTGATTGCATTGGTTTTTCAAAAGGTGCTCATTACCCTCCTTTGTTTTAAACTTACCGGTGCAATATAGAACCCAGAAGAAAGTAGAATTATAATGCTTAGTAAAAATAACATTTATATAAACTGACATCCTCTCAGGAATGCTATAAAAATACCAAATACGGGATGACAGAGAAAGGCATGTAAATGACATAACCCCCGATTAAAAATAAAATCCATAAGGATTAGATTACCTAAAGGATGCTCATGAGCAGCCTTAAACACAGGCATAGTGTGGCCCAAATTGAACTTTAATGAAATATTACCCAATGTGAAGGGAGGAAGTTATGAACAGCCAGTGACAATCAGTTAGCATGCAGTACATATATGAATAGAGAACACACCAACAGGAAAAGACTTAGGAAATATGTTAATGAGAGGCAAATCATGGTCACAGATGATAATTAAAACATATGGTGCTTTATTTCAGAGGTACTTAAACATCTCATATCTCTCACTTCTAATATATGCTGAGATGTACAGGTGAAATTTTGGGGGATTACATTATATTTCTATCTAATCTGCCAACCAATCATAATATTTCATGTATGTTTTATTGACTTGAGAAAAATTTCAAAATAACCATAAACTACTATGTGTTCTATCATGTGAATCTATTAGGTATATGCATACTTTGATGTAATATTATCATTGACATGCAAATCAATTTAAGTGGAGAGCTATGGTACAGAATGTTTAAAAAGGATAAAATTATATAACAGTACAAAATTAAAAAGTCTTAATACCCAGTAAAGTTAACTTTGAAGTTTTTCAGTAAACAATGCTTAGGAAGAAATACTACTTAATCACTAAAATATTTGCTAGATATGCAAACATTTTATATTAGTTCAAATAGTATCTAATATTGTCTAAATTACTATTTTAAACTCATACAAATTTTATTATGTATTTACTGACATGTTCTCTGAATCGAATTGCATTACTTATTTTAACTTTGTATACACTTTTCAGCAAACATTTCTTCTAGAAAGTATTGGCTAATACACACATACACACACTGGTTCTGTGAAGATGATGCATGGGTTATCATATGGAAGATGAACTATTAATATCAAGAAGTGCTGCCAATATTAGGATTCAAATAATACATTGTGGAACATATATAAAGAGGTATGATATAGAAAATACTATTCGTGGTAAGGACAGAAAAATGGTGATCAAGCTATTTCAATGATAAGTCATAAAATGGGTAAGCACCCATTTAATTCTAATTTGAAATAATACATTGAATTTTTGTTAACTGTGAAATGAAATAAACATAATTTTATCCGTTTTCATTTTACATTTTCTGAGAGAATGTTATACTGTTCTGAATATCTTAGAATATATAAGTAAAGTTTTTAAAGACATGATTATTTTCCTGTTTTTTTTTTCTCAAGGATAATCTTTTCATGGTTTTGCAATGTTATCTCAATTTTTGCTTTTTTAAGATATATATTCATTAAAAGAAAATAATGGCTAAGTTAAAAAAAGTAGTGTGAGTGTGTGTGTGTGTGTGTGTGTGCACATATGTGTGTATGTGCATGGGTGAATGGGCATGCTGGGTCTTCTTGCCAATGCAAATGCACTCCAGACATATGTATGACATTTGCATCTGGTTTTATTTAGGAACTGGAGAATCAAACCCAAGCTGGTAAGCTTTTCAAGCCAACTCCATGAACAACTAAGCTATCTCCTTAGACCATGGATAGGAATTTCAAGAATCCGTATTTAAGTAAATGACTAATGTTGTCATGTAGGATGACAATTTAAAATACATTACCACATTTGTGTCTGTCATGCATCACCAAAACATTGCAAAGATTTAAATGATGTTTATAAAGAGGTAGAATAATTTTAGATAAATTCAGTATTACCTCAAATTACAATAAATCAAGGTTATTTTTCACAGTACAAAGTCTCATAAAATGTATTTTAATATATTTATAAATGTATTCTCTAACAAATTTCCACTATTTTGTTCGTTTGGTTAGTGTTTCTTTTATTATTTTTTGAGGTAGGGTTTCACTCTAGTCCAGGCTGACCTGGAATTCACTATGCAGTCTCAGGCTGACCTTGAACTCATGGTGATTTTTCTACCTCTGCCTCCCGAGTGCTGGGATTAAAGGCATGTGCCACCACACCTGGCATGGTTAGTGGTTTTGTTTTGAGACAGACTGGTCTTAAATTCACAGTGCTCCTACCTCTGCATTCAAAGTATTGGCAATATAGGCATATACCACTGCCTTGTTCCACAAGGTTTTACCTTAATAATATAATACCACAATCAGAGTGATAAATTATGGAAGCTGGAAGCACAAAAGTCAATTCATAGCTTTAATTTTTTTGAGAAAGAACAAAAAAGCTGGAGTATCATTATCAACAGAATGAAAACATATGGGATGAAAGAAAATATTTGTAAACCGTATATATGATTCATGGTTAATGGCTGACATAAAATTGTGTGTGTGTGTGTGTGTGTGTGTGTGTGTATACACGCTGAACACAATAAAAGAAAGTATAAATATTTAAAATTTTGACAAAGAAATCTTTTAGACATATTTTTGAAAAGTTATATGAAATGGCGCTGAGAACATGAAAAGATAATCATCAAGGAACTGACATTCATAACCACAAGGATATCTATCGTCTCCCACTTACTAGAATTGTTACTTTCAAAATATGAGAGATAGGTGTTGCAGAGATCATGGAGTAAACAGAAATACTTTCTAGTGTTGATTGGAATGTGAAATGTTACAGCAATAGTAGAACATAAGTACCAAAGTTTCAAAATTAATAATAGAAGAACCAAATGATCCAACCATCCCCCTTGTGGGTAAACATCCAGAATAACTCAAAACAGTATGTTAAAGAGATATTTGTATTTAAATACAAAATTATGGTAAGATAAAATAGCTTTAAATACCAGCTATTACCACATGGTCATAGCTGGGAACTATAATTATCTCAAGTATGATCTGTTTATTACATAAATACATTTATGTGCATCTATTCTGCATATTAAGCGTATAACTGTTAGCATTTTATTTGAACCTAGTCACTATACATAGTGATGCATTTCAAAAGGTATTTTCATATACAATATTCCATGTATTTTCACCAGTTTAATTTTCATCCCTGCATTCTGATCCTTTCTGAGCCCACATATCCCATCACTAGACACTTCATTTTCCATGACAGCCTTGCCTCTTCTTTCATGTCATATATACGTGATTATTTATAGTGATTTTATAGAAAATCTAGGACCCACAGAGTTTGGCTTATATTGGTTAACTTGATTGTTTCCATTTATGTACATTTTTCAGTAAATTACATGATTGTATTCTTCTTACTGATTAAAGTAAAACTCCATTATGTATATATACTACATTTTCTTTATTCATTCTTCAGTTACCTACCACATGTGTGATTTAATATCTTGACTAATTGTGAATAGTAACTGTAAGAAACAAGGTGTACAAATATGTCCATGACATGTTAACTTAGAGTCTATTAGGTATATGGTTTGAAGCAGTATAGTGAATTCATATAGCAGTTCTATTTTTAGATTTTTAAGTAATCTTCATACTAATTTCAATATAAGCTGGACTAATTTATATTCATAATGTCAGATAAAAGGCTTTCCTTTTCCTCATATGCTTGTCAACATTTGTGTTTATTTGTTTTTTTAATGATGGCCATTTTGATTTGCCTGAGATGGAATCTAAATGTAACGTTTATTTACATTTCCCTGATGACTAAGCATAGCAACATTGTTTTATCTATTGAGAATTGTTTGCTTATTTCATTTAACCCATGAATTGCTGAGGTTGTTATAGTTTTTTGCATACTTTATATATTCTAAATGCTACTCCACTATCAGATATAGACCTCCACAAATTTTCTCTGATTCCATAGGCTGTTGTTCAGTCAATCAATTCTCTCCTCTACAGAAACTTTTAATTTCATCCTATCTCATTCATCAATTCTTAGTTTATTTCCAGAGCTATTGGAATTCTATTCAGAAAGTGCTTGTTAATCATATGTATTCAAATGTTTTCCTGTAGCAGTTTCAGAGTTTCAGATGCTATATTAGGGTCATGATAAACTAATTTTTGTACAGTGGAAGAGACAGGAATATGGTTTCATTTTTCATGTACGTATTCCTGGGTCTTCTATTCTATGCCATTTATCTATGTGTCTGTTTTTTGTGACTTGTTGCTCTCGACTACAACTTGAAATCTAATATTGTGATTACTTCAGCATTGTTACTTTTGTACAATAATATCTTGCATATTTAGGGTCTTTCATGTTTCCATGCGAATTTTAGTACTAGTTTTATTAGCATAAAGAATGACACTGGAAACCAAGGTGTAGGGGTCCAAACCTTTAATCCCAGCACTAAGGAAGCAGAGGTGGGAGGACTGCCATGAGTTTGTGGCCAGGCTGGTACTATAGACTGAGCTCCATGTCTGCCTGAGATAAAGTGACACTCTACCTTTAAAAAAGAGAGAGGGCTGGAGAGATTGCTTAGTGGTAAAGGCACTTGCAAGTGAAGTGTAAGGACCCATGTTTGATTCTCCTGTACCCATGTAACCCAGATGCACATGGTGACACATGCATCTTGAGTTTGTTTGCAGTGGTTAGAGGCCCTAGTGTGCCCATACACTGTTTTCTCTCTCTTTCTCTCTCTCTCTCTTTCTCTCTCTTTGTCTGTGTCTATTAAATAAATAAAAATGAATATTTAAAAAAAGAGAGCTTTAGGGTAATATAGACATTTTTACAATAGTAATTCTGCCAATTTATAAGTATGATGCATCTATTTTATAATGTCTTCGTTAATTTCTTTCTTCAGAACTGCAAAATTATCACTGTAGAGGTTTTTGAATTTTTGAAAGTATTGTGGATAAGACTATTTTACTGATATATATATATATATATACACACTTGTGTGTACAAAGGTGCATGGATGTGTGTGTAGTGTGTATGTGTGTATGCATATGTAAGTTAGAAATCAATGTTGGGTGCTTTCATCAGTCATTCTCTCCTTATTTTTTGGCACAGGGTCTCACACTGAATGCACACATTACCAATTCAGTTTGACTAACTAACCAGTAAGTAGTAGAAAGCCTCATGTCTCTGCTTCTGCAGTGGTGAGATTTAGACATATGCTATAATGTTCATTTTTTATGTAGGTGCCGTAGATCTAAATTAAGGCACTCATGCTTGATGGCAAACACTTTACCCATCAAGCCATTTCCCGAGCATATATACTTTTTTTTTTTTTTCATGGTAGGGTCTCATTCTAGCTCAGACTCACTTGGAATTCACTGTTTCAGGCTGGCCTTGAACTCACGGCAATCCTCCTACCTCTGCCTCCTGAGTGCTGTGATTAAAGGTGTGTACTACTATATCCAGCTATTTTTTAATTCTTTATTCTTCCCTTACTTTACTTACTGTTTACCACTGCTATTTGGGCAGTTTTCCAATATAAGCCATAGGCATGATATAAATAAAGATGCTGACCCTACAATATCCAGCTTTCTATTTTTAATGTGAGTTCTGAGAATCGAAACTCAGGTTGTGAAGCATGCACTTTATACACTGAGACATCTCCACATACTGCATTTTGAAATCTTTACAAAATCAATTACATCAATTATTCTGAAATAAAGTTATCAATTTTTAAAAATTAGTAAAATAAAGAATTATTAGAACACTTTTAAGAATATAACCTATAAAATTGTTATCTAAAAGTATGTTATATCTAATTTTTTATGTTATTTCGTTCGTCATATTTTTATTTGCATTATTAAAGTGCAATTATAAATAAATAGTACATATTTTATGTACATTATTTGATGAATATGTACACATTCACATAGTAATGAAACCATAAATACAAGTAGGTAAATGTTTCCTCATCACTGTTTAGTGTCTACAAAACATAATAGCATGATATTTATGCTTTTAAAAATGTTAAGTTCACTTCTGGCCAAGATGGCTATTGCCTAACTGCATCACACAGCCCTAGGGAAAAAAGGCAAGGCATTAAGGGTTCACTGGGTCTTTTAGGGGAGAGTAATCTCCAACAGATTGCCAGTGGGAGGGCACAGAAGGGACAAAAAAAGGAATCCCTGATTCCCTCACTCTCGGGTAGCCCACCAGTCCCCCCAGAGCCCCCAAGCAGTCCCAGCTTCAGGATACCCCTGCACTTACTGTAGGAGAGGGGACCCAGGCCATCATACTACCACTTGCCTCACTGCACATGGGCGATTGCCCTGATACCCCCACCCACTCATGACCTTGGGCAGGCTCTACCCACTGGCCCTCTGGAGCTCAGGTTCCATTTGCCCCCCACACCAGTGCCACTGGTGCAAGCTTGGCATGCTCTGCTCA
This sequence comes from Dipus sagitta, assembly GCA_036346955.1. Classification (NCBI taxonomy): domain Eukaryota; kingdom Metazoa; phylum Chordata; class Mammalia; order Rodentia; family Dipodidae; genus Dipus; species Dipus sagitta. The sequence goes on from CM070776.1 coordinate 76,970,426, forward strand.
CTTGCCCACTTACTGCTCCAGCCCACCCATTCACACAGGAGCCCAGGCCCATTCCACCTTTCCACATGAGCTCAGGATCACTCTGCCTGTTGGCCTGCACCAGCTTAGGTGCACGCCCTCACCCCGTCTGCCATGCAGAATGACCACCATTGTCCTGTTGTGGGTGAGCTCAGTCTGCTTCCAGGTCCCAGTATTCAGCCATGCCCGAGTTTAGGCTGCTTTGCTTCTTGGTGCTTCAGCATCCCTCCAGGCATGAGCACAGTCAGCTTTGGCACATCACCACATGAGAGCTCAGGCCACTTTGGTGCCCCTGATAGGCAGGAGCTCAGGAGGCTTTGGCAAATGAAAACCAAAGTTCAGACTGCTTGGCATTTGCCCAAGGCTGCTTCAGCTTTCCACTATGCTTGAGCTCAGGCTGATCCACCCACCGATGTGTTAGTTCAAGACAACTCAGCCCATTTGCTTGCCTGCCCACTAGTCCAGGCCCCAAGAGGCACCACATCTCCCGCCCATCAAGACCACACTCCTCTCCCTGACCATACACTGTGATGGGCATACCACAGCACAAAATAAATAACCTAAAAAAATCAAATGCCAGAAAGTCCAGTTAGATCAACCAGTCCTACAATGAGCAGCTCTAATAAAAAAATAGAAGAGTCATTAGGATCAGAACACCAAAATGAAGCTACAAGCAATGCAACCCTGACCAAGCTACTGGTAGAACTTGCAGAAAAGCAACAAAGGACCAGTAATCATGTGGATGCTGCCATCACTAGACTAGACCTACTAGATAAGGAAGTGGAAGGAATTCAAATACAGTTAAGAGATATGAAGGAGAATGAAAAAAGGAGGACCTCAAAAATCAGCTGGCAAGGCTAAATGAAGACATAAAGAATGCAAGGATGAATTCCAAGAAGCATCAAGAAAATCAGAAAATGATGTGAAAAGGGAACTTGACAGAGGGATGGAAACTATACATAGAAAACTAGTAGAAAATGCAAACCTAATTGAACAAGTTAAAAACTCTCTAGAAGCACTCAAGAATAGAGTCAGCCATGTGGAGGATAGAAACTCTGACCTGGAAGACAAGATGGAAGAAACAGTTCAAGAGTTCCAAAATTTCATTAAGTTCAAAAGTTTCTGTGAACAGAACATGAGGGAATTGTGGGGTACACTTAAATGTCCTAATATCAGGATCATTGGAATACCAGAAGGAGAAGAAATTCAGACCAAAGGCATGGAGAACTTATTTAACAAAATAATTGAAGAAAACTTCCTCGGCTTCTTAAAAGAAAGGCCCATCAAAATACAAGAAGCCAAGAGGACTCCAAACAGACTGGACCAAAGGAGAAACTCTCCAAGACATATTGTCATTAACACTCTAAACATTTACACCAAAGAGAAAATCCTAAAAGCAGCTAGGGAAAAACAGCATATCACTTTTAAAGGTAACCCCATCAGAATTACTCCAAACTTCTCAATGGAAACCCTGAAAGCTAGAAGGGCCTGGAATGAAACACTGCAAAGTCTAGGAACCTATGGCTTCCAACCCAAACTACTCTACCTAGCAAAAGTCTTGCTCATAATAGATGGTGAAAGAAAACTTTCCATGACAAAACTCAGCTTTACAATTTTATGAACACAAAACCAAACCTACAGAGAGTATTTAAGGAAATTCTCCACAGAGAAGAATCAAGTAATCAAACTCAAATGCCCAAAAGAAGCAGATCACAATAACCAAACTCAGAGAAGGCACCAAACACTTCAAAGTCCATGAAAATACCAAACCACATTTACCAACACAATATGGAAGGGATCAAATCAAACCTCACAGTCATTACCCTAAATATTAATGGCCTTATTTCACCCATCAAGAGACAGAAGCTAACAGGATAGATCAGAAAATTAGACCTCTCAATCTGTTTTCTTCAGGAAAACTACTCACCACTAAAGACAGACATCTCCTCAGGGTGAAAGGGTGGAAAACAATATTCCAAGCAAACAGGAATAAGAAACAAGCACGCGTAGATATATTAATATCAGATAAAATAGACTTCAAACAAAAATCATCAAAAAAGACAAAGAAGGCCACTTTCTACTTATCAGGGGAACAGTCCATCAAGAGGATATTACAATCATAAATTTGTAAGCACCAAACACAGGGGCACCACAGTTCATAAAGCAAAACCTACTTGACAATAAAACAATAATAACCACCAACACCATCATAGTTGGGGACTTCAATACACCATTATCAGTAATAGATCCTCCAAACAGGAACTCAACATGGAAGTAAGAGAGCTCAACAAAACATTAGATCACTTAGACCTAACGGACATCTACAGAACTTTCCATGCCAAATCTATGGACTACACATTCTTCTCAGCAGCACATGGAACTTTCTCTAAAATAGATCATATACTGGGTCACACAGCCTGCCTCCATATATTTAGGAAGATTTACATAAGTCCCTGCATGATATCAGGTCACAATGCTATATTGCTAGAAAATAACAACAAAGAACCACCAAGAATCCCATCAGCGCATGGAAACTTAACAGCACACTTTTAAACAATAAATGGATAGTGGATGAAATAAAAAATGAAATTACTAAATTTCTAGAGATGAAAGACGATGAGAACACATGTGCCCTTTATATTGTCCAAGCCTCAGGATGCCATAGAGGTATGCCAGCAATTCTGGGTGATCCAGGTTAGAAACTACAAATGAGTGAGACCATGTGACAGTTTTCTTTCTGTTATTATGAGTTCTCTCAGTATGATCTGTTACAAGTTTGACCTTTTTTTTTCTACAAATTTCATTGTATCATTATTTTCTTACTGCTGAGTAGAATTGCATCATGTAGATATGCCACAACTTGGATACACATTCATCCAGTGATGGGCACCTGGGTTGATCCAGTTCTTAGCTATTGTGCATTGAGCATCCATAAACATGGTTGAGCAAATATCTATGAAATGAGATGTGGAGATTTTAGGGTAAATGTCCAGTAAGTGAATGACAGAGTCTATTGGTAACTCTATATTCATGTTTTTCAGGAGTCTCCTCATTGAATTGTTGTAGCAGCTTACATTCCCACCAACAGTGAGTGAGTGTTTCTATTTCTCCATGGCCTCACCAAAATTTGGTTTTATTTGATGTTTTTTTTAATGTTTGCTATACTTTCTGGGGTAAGGTGGAATTTCATAGTTGTTTTAATATGTGTTTCTCTAATAGTTAGGGATGTTGAACTTTTTCTTAAGTGTGCATTATCCATTTGTAATTCTTCCTCTGAGAACTCCCCATTCAGTTCTCTGATCCACTTTTGAAGTGGGTTGTTTGACCTTTTATTGTTTAGTTTTTTTTTTTTTTTTTTGAGTTCTTTGTAGATTCTAGATTTTCGGTGTCTATCAGTGGTATAGCTGGCAAAAATTATCACCCATTCAGTGGGTAATTTATTGGTTCTGCTTATGATATGTTTGTGCAAAAGCTTTTTAGCTTCATGATATCCCATTGGTTGAGTGCTTGTTTAATTTCCTAGGCTACTGGAGTTTTGTTCAGGAAGTTTTTTCCCAGACCTATATCTTGGAGAGTGTCTACTATTTTTTTTCTTCCAGTAGTTGAAGAGATTCAGGTCTTATATTGAGGTCTTTAATCCATTTGGACTTGATTTTTGTGTATGGAAAAATGTGTGGGTCTACCAAAACAGTAATACACATTAACACCATCATAGTCAGAGACTTCAATACTCCAATTTTATCATTAGAGAGATAATCTAAGCAGAAAATCATCAGGGAAATAACAGAGCTCAACAATATTATAGATCAACTAGACCTAATGTATATCTACAGAACTTTCCACCCCAACTCCACAGAATACACATTCTGCTCAGCAGCCCATGGAACCCTCTCCAAAATTTACCATATATTAGGTTATAATGCATTCCTTCATAAAGTCAGGAAAATTTAAGAAACTTCCTGTATCATGTCAGATCACAATTCTTTAAAGCTAGAAATTAGCAACAAGAGACACATCAATTAATCCACCAGTTCCTGGAGACTAAACAAAACACTTTTGAACAATAAAGGGATTGTGGAAGAAACAAAAAAATGGAAATATAAAATTCCTAGAATTGAATGATAATGAAAACACAACCTACCAAAACTTATGGGACTCAATGAAGGCAGTCCTAAGGGTAAAATTCATAGTGCTAAATGTCTTCATTACAAAGATAGAGAGATTCCAAATTAATAAACTAACACTCCACCTAAAGGCACAGGAAAAACAAGAAGAATCCAATGCAAAGAGCTCCAGATGGAAAGAAGTATTCAAGATTAGAGCACAAATTAATGAATTGGAAACTAAGAAAATAGTTTAAAAAATCAATGAAACAAAGAGCTTGTTCTTTGAAAAAAAAAAAAACAAGATTGATAGACCCATGGCCAATTTAATTAATCAAAAAAAATGGGAAGTCTTAAATTACCAAAATAGGAAAGGAAAATGGAGAGATAACAACAGACACCAATGAAATTGGAAGAATCATGAGGGCATACTTCCAAAAGCTCTACTCCACAAAATTTAATAACTTGGAAGAAATGAATGAATTTCAAGACACATACCACCTACCAAAACTAAGCTCAGAGCAGATTAATGTCCTAAACAAGCCTATCATATCCTTGGAGATTGAAAAGGTAATCAAAACCCTCCTCAGAAAGAAAATTTCAGGACTGGATGGCTTCCCAGCTGAATTCTATCAAACCTGTCTACTTTTTATGTTTTGCTTTTTTCAAGGTAGGCTATCTCTTGAGCCTACACTGACCTGGAACTCACATTGTATCTAAGGCTGGCCCTAAACCCATGACAATCCTCCTACCTCCACCACACCCCACTCTTTATTTTTACTTACAAATGCTAGTGATTGAACCAACAGCCAGTCTATGCACGTATTCTTTCCTGAAGTTATAACCTTCCCCCCCCCCACTTTTTTTTGGCTTTTCAAGGTAGGATCTCACTGTAGCTCAGGCTGACCTGGAATTCACTATGTAGTCTCAGGGTGGCCTCAAACTCACGGCAATCCTCCTACCCCTGCCTCATGAATGCTGGGATTAAAGGTGTGTGCCACCACACCCGGCATCCCAAATGATTGTATGATATATATATATATATATATATATATATATATATATATATATATATATATATAAATTTTTCTTTTATTTTATGATAGGATCTCACAAAGTTCCTCAAGTGGATTTTGAACTTGGCCTACTCCTTCCACAGCCTGCCCAGAAGGAGGATAACAGGCCTCTGCCACCAGGTCTGACTCACCACTCACTATTTTTTGAGAAACACTTTTATGTGCTCATTGATGTGGGCCAACAGCCATGTTAAAATATATTGACTGTAAATAACAGGATTTTTAGTGTTTTTTTTTATTATTTACATATCTATATTCATATATTATTTCAGATAGTGTCTTGGTATGTAGGCCAATCTAGACTTTCTGCTTCAGCCTCCTGAATGCTGGGAGTACAGTTGTCGAGCACAGCATTTGCATGTATCTGTCTTTATGTGACTGACATATCCCTTGCTATTTCATATTCAATTGGAAGCAGTGTAAGGAAGAGAAGGGTTTATTTCAGGTTTACAGGCTTGAGCAAAAATGTTCATCATGGCAGGGAAAGCACATGAATCTATGGAGACATTTTATATTCAAACCACCACAGTTCTCTAATTTGTTTCAAAATCATGTGTAGCTACCACAACATAAGCTTTGAATTGCTTGTGCTAATGTTTTCCACATATTTTACAGCCTGATGTTATTTTAAATGGACTTATTTCTCACATATTCTGTTATTTTTCTGCTATCTCTGTCAAAAAGTCCTTGTATGTAATTATTTAGCTATAAATGTAAAGTAAAATTCTATCTATCTTTATAGATAGATTGATCTTATATATGTTTCTAGGCAATTTATGATATTTTCCTTTTGCTGAGCAATTAAAAACATTGAAAATTCTTGGTACAATTTTTGATGATAGCGTGATGTAATTTGAGAAGGACATGTGTAAAATAATATTTGTTCCCTTGTTTTCATTTTTTCTGTATTTACTTTCCTAATTAACTTGTCAAGACTTGGTTAAGCTATTTTCTGGTAAGATAATTTCATTTATTATAATTTACATATTTTTTCTTTCCTGTATCAAATTAGTAGATAAAATGAATAGGCTCAATTTAAAAGCTATATTTATGTATATCCCATGAATACACGTATGAAAATAATGTGTAAATATAGAATTTTCAAGCAATAAGATTTTGTCTCAAATATGAATTTGAATACTGATAATTAGTAAAGGGATTAAATCTTGCGGTAAATGTTGGCAACCTAATTTTTGCAACCCTCAGAAGTTAACTCTATTGAAAATAATCCACACATGATTCAATCCAACAATATTAAAAAAAAATCCTAAATTGTTTTGGATCAACAAAGCCCATTTTATCCTTTCTAAATTGCCTGTTTCCTTGGAGAACAAGTTATTCATTTTACTTTCCCCATAGTGTTGATGTTAAATAGTATTTAATTGCTTATGAGTAGAAAAATCCAATAAGACAATAATAAAATGCAATTAGGTCCTCTGCTCTGATGGCTCTGTTGAAGAATAGCTAAGGAGTATGCTTATCCCTGAAGCTGGATGTTTCTTCTTAGATTCCAAGTGGCTTCAGTGATGTTTATCTTTGTGAACTTTAACATATTTCATGGAACAGAAATGCAGTGGCATTAACATCTCTTTTCTGAAAAATATGTTAAGGCTTATACTGATAAATCAATTAATTATTTAGTAGATTTGCAGAATTAATGATCTCAATTTGAAGGTAATAAGGTAAATGTTAATGAATGACTAAGTTTGTGATTTGATGTGTTTACATGATTAAATCCACATTTACCAGAAAATTAATGTTACATTACATTTGAAGATTTAAAGTTCAGGATACATTCCCATGACTGTTTCATAATATACATTTGAAAAGCTGATAGGATTCACTAAAGGTTCATTCACACAGAAGGAAATTCAGTGCTCTACACAATAAAGGTTAGTTCATATTTATTTGACCTAACTTTGGAAAATGGTTCATATTTCTCTTTCCATCTAGACTCAGTCATCATTATGTAGAATAAAATTATATTTAAATTACAGTCTGACATGAATTACAGTTATTGTATGATAGTTAAAAATAAAGTACATAGCACTCCAATTCAAGTTCATGTTTTCTCTTACATTTTTCTACACACTGACTTTACTTTTTAAATCTGTTTTTTTATTTTTTTTTTTTAATTTTCTTTCTTTATTTTTTTCTTTATTAGTTAGTTTTGTATTCAGCAAATACAGTCAGTTTGGTACCATTATTAGGCTCATCCGTGACCTACCCCCTCCCCTTGGCACCTCCTTGTTGAGGAATATGGGTCATGCATAGTGGAGTTAGCCCACAGTTATGGGTAAGCTAAAAGTCTCTGCATATCATGACCCAACATGTGGCTCTGACATTCTTTCTGCCTCCTCTTCCGCAAAATTTCCCTGAGCCATGTTGGGTTCATTTTTGGTCTGCTTCAATGATGAGGTGTTGGGGGCCTCTGAGACTCTGGCTCTCTGATTTGGTAGGAGGTGATTTTTCTCTGTGTTGATCTCCTTCCCCCTTGTGCTGGTATCAGGTTCATCAAGAAAACAGCACCCTTGCTTGTTTCGCCAATTTTTATTTTTTAATTTTTAATATATATTTTTAAAATTTTTATTTATTTATTTGACAGCGACAGGCAGAGAAAGAGGCAGAGAGAGAGAGAGAGAGAGAGAGAGAGAGAGAGAATGGGCACGCCAGGGTTTCCAGCCACTGCAAATGAATTCCAGACGCATGCGCCCCCTTGTGCATCTGGCTAACGTGGGTCCTGGTGAATCAAGCCTTGAACCGGGGTCCTTAGGTTTCACAGGCAAGCGCTTAACCACTAAGCCATCTCTCCAGCCCATGTTTCGCCAATTTTTCTTAGTTTCAGCTGGGGCCCTTTTGTGGTATGATGGGGTGGCTCTCTCCTTAGGATCTACATTTATCTGAAAAAGAGAAGCAGATTCTCCAACGGAGAGTAAGTTAGCATCAGGACAAATGAGACAACCATTTTTTTTTTTTTTTTTGTAAGGTGTAGGCCATCTTGTAGCCCACAATTGACGGTAGCTTGATATTGGAGAGTGGGTTTATGTCTGGATATGGTTCTGACTTGTTTCCCAGCTCCAGCTATGGGTCTCATACCAGTGAGGGGATCAGTTAGCCAATTTAAGAGCAGTTGGTTCCCCACCATGGCTGTGTGCCACCACTGCACTTGTGTGGCCATCACAACAAGTTATTTGCTGCTAAGTAGGTTAGACCATGCGTTGCTTTGACAGATATTGGTCATTTTCCCCCAGTTGCCCATGTAGCACCTTCTGGCACTAGACGCGCTGACTGTCTGGGGACTGACTCTCTTCCAACTTCCAGCCATGCCATTCTAATTTGCATGTCAATCACATAAGGTGTCTTCAGCAGTAGGGTCTTACCACTAGCCTTTGGTGGGTCATCAAGTACTCTGACAGAAATCTGTCTGTGTTTTAGGACACCTTTTAGGTATCTCTGATCAAACCTCATTGCGGATGATAGCCCCATGCTGGTTCTGGGAGTTACAGGTCAGTGCCCACTAAGAAAATGAGGAAAAAGATAACTAATGTACAAGAGTTAGAGATAAGAGAGAGAGAGAGAGAGAGAGAGAGAGAGAGAGAGAGAGAGAGGGAGAGGGGAAGTGGGGGAGGGAAGATGTAGAAGATTAAGGTTAGTCTTGATCTTACCCTCTCCAGTGTCTTGTGGTTCAAGTGTTGCCCTGTAAGGGCCTGCTGAAGGATCAGCCATTTGGTCTGTCTTTTAGTAAGTAGAAAATTATGGTACCATTGCCGTTTGCGTCTAGATTTGTGTTTTCCACCTTTTCAATGTGCACCCCTCCATCCCCATCCATTCTAGTGTCTAGTCTACGAGATGCTTCTGGGTATGTAAGGTATCTTGGGTAGATTCAGGTTAGGTACTGTAGATGAGTGAGACTATGTGGCAATTTTTTTTCTGTGATTGGTTAAGTTCACTGAGAATGATCTGTTCCAGGTTCAACCACTTTTCCTCAAATTTCATTGTGTAATTTTTTTCTTACAGCTGTATAAAATTCCATTGTGTAGATATACCAAATTTTAGTTATCCATTCTTCTAGTGATGGACATCTGGGTTGATTCCAGCTCTTAGCTATTATGAATTGAGCCGCTACAAACATGGCTGAGCAAATCTCTCTAGGCTGTCATTTGAAGGTTTTAGGGTAGATGCCCAGTAAGGGAATAACTGGGTCTGTTGGTATCTCTATACTCAGCTTTTTCAGAAGTCTCCATATTGCTTTCCAAAGTGGTTGTACCATCTTTCCTTCCCACCTACAGTGCCGGAGTGTTCCTACTTCTCCACATCCTTGCCAGCATTTATTTTCATTTGATTTTTTGATGTTTGCTATCCTTGTTGGGGTAAGGTGGAATCTCATAGCTGTTTTAGTTTGACTTTCTCTGATGATTAGGAATGATGAACATTTTCTTAAGTGTACGTTTGCCATTTGTATTTCTTCCTCTGTGAACTGCCTCTTCAGCTCTTTGCCCCATTTTGTGAGTGGGGTGTTTGACTTCTTACTGTTTAGATTTTTGAGTTCTTTGTAGATTCTAGAGATTAGGCCTCTATAAGTTGGATACCCCGCAAATATTTTCTCCCATTCTGTGGGTGATCTATTGACTTTGCTTATTGTATGCTTGTCTATAAAGAAACTCTTCAGCTTCATGTGAGCACACTGGTTGAGTGACAGTTTAAGTTCATGAGCTACTTGTGTTTTGTTCAGGAAGAATTTTTCCATTCCTATATCATGGAAAGTGCTTCCAAAATTTTCTTCCATTAATATTTGAGTTTCTTGTCTTATATTGAGATCTTTGATCCATTTGGACTTGAGTGTAGTGCATGGTGAAATGTGTGGATCAAGTTTCAGTTTCCTGCATATGGTTATCCAGTTTGTCCAGCACCATTTGTTGAAGATGCTCTCTTTCTTCCCAGCCTATATTGTTTGGGCCTTTATCGAATATCAAGTAGCTATAGCTGCTTGTCCCAAAGTCTGGGTCCTCAAGTCTATTCCATTGGTCTATACTCCTGTCTTTATGCCAGTACCATGCTGTTTTTATTATTATGGCCTTTGTAATATAGCTTTAGAACAGGTATGGTGATGCCTCCAACGGTATTTCTTTTGCTGAGGATATGTTTGGAAATGCGAGGCCTTCTGCCTTTCCATATGAAATTGCAGATCATTTTTTCTAACTCTTTGAAAAACACTGTAGGGATATAAATTGGAATTGCATTAAATCTGTATACTGCCTTTGGTAGGATTGTCATCTTCACAATGTTAATTCTGCCTATCCAGGAACATGGGAGGTCTTTCCATTTTCTGAAGTCTGCCTCAATTTCTTTTTTGAGTGTTTTTATGTTTTCATTGTATAGATCTTTCACTTCCTTGGTTATCGTTATTCCAAGGTATGTTTTTTTTTTTTTTTTTTTTGCTATTGAAAATGGGACTATGTCCCTTATTTCTTTCTCTATATCTTTGTCATTTGCATAAAGGAAGGCTACTGATTTTTGTGCATTGATTTTGTATCCTGCTACTTTGCTATAGGAGTTAATCACCTTCAGGAGTTTTGGGATGTAGTCTCTCAGGTCTCTTACATATATAATCATGTCGTCAGTGAATAGAGCTAACTTAACTTCTTTCTTTCCAAATTGTATCATTTTATTTCTTTCTCCTCTGTTATTGCTTGAGCTAGGACTTCCAGTACTATATTGAACAGCAGAGGTGAGAGTAGACAATCCTGTCTTGTTCCTAATCTTAATGGGAATTCGTCCAATCTCTCTCCATTAAGTATTATTTGGGCCTTCGGAGCTTCGTATATTGCCTTTATTAGGCTAAGATGTGAATCAACCATGCCAATTCTCTCCAATGTTTTGAACATGAAGTGATGTTGAATCTTCTCAAAAGCCTTTTCTGCATCTATCAAAATGATCATGTGGTTTTATGTTTAACCTTGTTTATGTGGTGTACAACATTGACATATTTCTGTATGTTGAACCACCCCTGTATTCCTGGAATGAATCCCACTTGGTCAAGGTGGATAATGGTTTTGATGTGTTGTTGGATTCAGTTTGCAAGGATTTTGTTTAGGATCTTTGCATCTAAATTCATTAGGGAAATAGGCCAGTAGTTTTCTTTTCTTGTGGCATCTCTGCCTGGATTTGGAGTTAGGGTGATGCTAGCTTCATAAAAGGAGTTTGGTAGCTTTCCCTGTTCTCCAATTGTGTGGCACAGTTTCAGGAAGATCGGTTTGAGTTCTTCCATAAAGGTGTGATAGAATTCAGCTGAGAAGCCATCTGGTCCTGGATTCTTCTTTTTGGGGAGGTTTTTTATTACTTTTTCAATCTCCATGAGTGTGATGGGTTGATTGAGGTGATTAATCTGCTCTGTGTTTAGCTTTGGTAGATAGTATGTGTCCAAGAATTTATCCATCTCTTCCGCATTATCCAGTTTTGTGGAGTAGAGGGTTTTGAAATAAGTCCTGATGATTCTCCCAATTTCACTTATGTCTGTTGTGATCTCTCCTTTTTCATTTTGAATTTTGTTAATTTGAAGCTTCTCCTTTTTTTGCTTGATCAGAATGGCCAGGGGTTTGTCAATCTTGTTTATTTTTTCAAAGAACCATGTCTTTGTTTTGTCAATTATCTTAATTGTTTCCTTCCTTTCCTGTTCGTTGATTTCTGCTCTGATTTTAACTATTTCTTTCCTTCTGGAGCTCTTTGGGTTGGATTTTTCTTGTTTTTCTAGTGCCTTTAGGTGGATGGTTAGGTCATTGATTTGGGACCTTTCTCTCTTTTTTATGAAGGCATTGAGTGCTATGAATTTTCCCCTGAGGACCACCCACATTGTGTCCCATAAGTTTTAGTACGATGTGTTCTCATTGTCGATCAGTTCCAGAAATTTTGCAATTTCATTCTTTATTTCATCCACTATCCATTTATTGTTTAAAATTGTGCTGTTCAGTTTCAAAGTGCTGTTGGGATTCTTGATGGGTCTTTTGTTGTTGATTTCTAGCAATATAGCATTGTGATCTGATATCATGCATGAATTATGTCAATCTTCCTAAATATGTGAAGGCAGTCTTTGTGACCCAGTATATGGTCTATATTAGAGAATGTTCCATGGACTGCTGAGAAGAATGTGTAATCTGTGGATTTGGGACAGAAGGTTCTGTAGATGTCCGTTAGGTCTAAGTGATCTATGGTTTGGTTGAGCTCTCTTACTTCCCTGTTGAGTTTCTGTTTGGATGATCTGTCTATTACTGATAATGGTGTATTGAAGTCCCCATCTATGATGGTGTTTGTGGTTATCTCTGTTTTAATTTTAAGTGGGTTTTGTTTTATGAACTGTGGTGCCCCTGTGTTTGGTGCATACAGATTTATGATTGTAATATCCTCTTGATGGATTGTTCCCTTGATAAGTAGGAAGTGGCCTTCTTTGTCTTTTTTGATTATTTTTGGTTTGAAGTCTATTTTATCCAATATCAATATAGTTACACCTGCTTCTTTCTTATTCCCATTTGCTTGGAATTCTGTTTTCCACCTTTTCACCCTGAGGAGATGTCTGTCTTTAGTGGTGAGGTGGGTTTCTTGAAGGCAACAGATTGAGGGGTCTAATTTTTTTATCCATCCTGTTAGCTTGTGTCTCTTGATGGGTGAATTAAGGCCATTAATATTTAGGGTAATGACTGTGAGATTTGATTTGATCCTTGCCATATTGTGATGGTAAATGTGGGTTGGTGTTTTCATGGATGTTGAAGTTTTTTGTGCCTACTCTGAGTTTAGTTGTTGTGATCTGCTTCTTATAGGCAATTGTTTTTGATTATTTTTTTTTCTTCTCTGTGGAGAATTTCCTGATGTACTCTCTGTAGGTTTGGTTTTGTGTTCATATAATTTCAAAGCTGAGTTTCGTCATGGAATGTTTTTCTTTCACCATCTATTATGAGGGATACTTTTGCTGGGTAGAGTAGTTTGGGTTGGAAGCCATCGGTTCTTAGACTTTGAAGTGTTTCATTCCAGGCCCTTCTAGCATTCAGGGTTTCCATTGAGAAGTCTGAAGTAATTCTGAGGGGTTACCTTTGAAGGTGGTGTGCTGTTTTTCCCTAGCTGCTTCTGGGATTTTCTCTTTGGTGTCAATGTTTAGAGTCTTAATGATAATATGTCTTTGAGAGTTTCTCCTTTGGTCGAGTCTGTTTGGAGTTCTATTGGCATCTTCTATCTTGATGGGCCTTTCTTTTAAGAGACTGGGGAAGTTTTCTTCAATTGTTTTGTTAAATAAGTTCTCCATGTCTTTGGTCTTAATTTCTTCTCCTTCTGGTATTCCAATGATCCTGATATTAGGACGTTTAAGTGTATCCCACCATTCCCTCATGTTCTCTTCACAGGAGCTTTTGAAGTTACTGAAATTTTTGAACTCTCTAACTGTTTCTTCAGTCTTGTCTTCCAGATCAGTGTTTCTATCCTCCACTTTGCTGACTCTATTCGTGAGAGCTTCTAGAGAGTTCTGGATTTGTTCAATTAAGTTTGTGTTGTCTACTACTTTTCTATGTATAATTTCCATCCCTCTGTCAAGCTCCATTTTCACATCATTTTCTGATTTTCTTGATGATTCTTGGAGTTCATCCTTGCATTTCTTTATGTCTTCATTTAGCATGGCCAGCTGATTTTTAAGGTCTTCTTTTTTCCACTCTCCCTCAAACCTCTTAACTCTCTTTGAACTCCTTCCATTTTCTTATCTCCTAGTTCTTGTTTAGTGATGGCAGCATCCACACGATTATCGGTCCTTTGTTGCTTTCGTGCATGTTCTACCAGTAGGTTGGTCAGGGTTGCATTACTCATAGCTTCAATTTGGTGTTCTGGTCCTATTGGTTGTTCTATGTTTTGGTTAGATGTATTCATTATGGGACTGGATGATCTAATTGGATTTTCTTGCATTTGATTTTTCAGGTTATTTCTTTTGCGCTGTGTTCTGCCCATGACAGTGTATGGGCAGGTACATGGGCATATCAGCCCAGTCTCAAGAGCAATGGGAATCTTAGGCAGGCTGGGGCAGTTGCCAAGCAGCCTGGGCTTTGGCTCTCACTTGTCAAAGCCGCCTATCTACTGCCTGGCAGGGGCGCCAAAGTTGCCTGAGTTCTCAAGCAGTAATGTGCCAAAGCTGCCTGCATTTGAGCTAGGAGTGGCACTGAGGAACCAAGCACTGAAGCAGCCCAAACTCTGGCTGGGAACACTGGGACCCAGAAGCATTCTGTGCTCCCCCACCACAGGACAATGGTGGATGGCCAGTGTGGCAGACAGGTGGGGATGGCACCTGAACTGGCTCAAGCGAGAGACACAGTCTGAGCTTGCGTAGCAGCTGTTGTGGGACTGGGCTCATTCAGTAAGTGGGCGAGTGGAGAGAGTGTGGAGCAGTGTAAGCTTCTGCACGCAGGGAACAATCGGCGCGCGGTGACAGCAGTGGCGGCCGGCGCAGCAGCGGTGGCAGTGTCAGTGCTGTGAATACAGCGGTTATTTGGGTGGGGGAAGGGGTGGGTACCTGCCCAGGAGGGGATCTGCGATTCCCTGTTCCCCCACCTCTGTGCCCCCCCCAGATGTCTCTCCCCTAAAAGCCACTATGTACCCTTAATATCTTGCCTTTCTTTCCCCGGGATTTGCAGCGCAGCTAGGCGGTCGCCATCTTGGCCGGAAGTCCTGACTTTATTTTTTATCTATCAAACTTGCCATGAGTTATTTAGAAGATATTATATTTTTCTCAGTGAGGAATAGCCTGAGATAGTTTTCATTTTTCAATTATTGGACTGAATTTTGGACAATTTGTCCTCATCCTTGGGATTTTTTTCCATAGTATCAACTAATATCAATGTCTGTATACTAACATAATTTCTAAAAACTTACATTAAAAGAGTCTAAATTATGTATCTCGAGTAATGTTATATACTTCATTGCATTTTCCTATTTATATCACCTTTAGAAACGTTTATAAAAAGGGGGTTTGGAGAAATGGCTCATGGTTAAAATGACTTGCTGGAAAAGCCTGATGGCAATTGTTCAAGACACCAGTATCCATGTAAAGCCAGATGCACAAAGTGGCACATGTGTCTAGAGTTTATTTGCAGTGGCAGTAGGCTTTGGCACATCCATACTCACTTGCTGTGTCTAGCTTTCTGTCTGTCTCATAAGTAAATAAATATTACAAAAAATAAAATAGCCAGGTGTGATGGCTCATGCCTTTAATCCTAGCATTTGGGAGGCAGAGGTAGGAGGATCACAATGATTTCAAGGCAAATCTGAGAGAACATAGTGAATTCCAGGTAGGCCTGAGCTAGAGTGAGACCCTACCTTGAAAAACCAAAAATAAGTAAGTAAATAAGTAAGTAAGTAAGTAAGTAAATAAATAAATAAATAAATAAAACATTCATATAGGTCAAGCTTCTTGTTGAATTCCCTGCTTTATAACTGCTTATTTTTAAGTGCACTGAAACAAGCACAAGTATGTATGTGGAATTAGCAATTTGGCTTTAATTTGGCCACATTAAAAATTATACAGCATGATTTGTATCAGAAATTACAAATAATTTTACTAATTACTAAACTGTTTAACCTTCATTTGCTTATTAACAGTATATAATACTTACTTATTGTAGCAGACAGTTTCAGGTTCACTGAGATCAACTTCCAGACCAGACACAGTTATGGAGGAAGGGATATTTATTAAAGCCTATAGATCTAGGGGAAGTTCCATAAATGACATAAGAAGCTGGCCTGCCTTCACAGGACCAGGTGGGGGAGAGAGAGAAGTACAAGCCTAAAGCCAAAAGCCACACAGCATAGTTCAGGAACTCCTGCTAGGCACACTTTGCATATCTTTAGACTGAAATCTGAAACCCACCACCACACCTTAAGATCCACCCAGTGACATTGCCTCCAGCCAGGTGTCTGCAGATGTAAACTGCAAACAAATAAACAACTTAAATATATTGGGGGCCATCTATTCAAATGACCACACTTATTTACATAAATCAACAGAAAGTCAGAAAATAAATTAAAGTAATATGTAAAAGCTGAAATTAGAGTAGATCTTTACTATAAAATACTTCTGCATAAGCTCATAAACATATTCACATATTTGCATTAATACATCCAATATGTTTTCTAAATGTTCTGTACTTTCATATTTGAAATAAAGGTTAAATATCTTTCCCATATACAGATAATAAGTCCCTTAATTCAGATATTGTATGTATGTATGTGTGTGTGTGTGTGTGTGTGTGTGTGTGTAAATTAGATGGTAACCTTAAGTATTTTTCTTCAGAAATGTCATTAACCCTTTTTCTTTTCCTTGAGACAGTGCCTTTAACCTGCCTGGAATGAGCCTTCTTTGGATAGACTGTCAGAATAGCAGACTCTAGTGATTCACCTGTCTGCCTCCCTGGCACTGAGTGTGCCACCACAGTGAGCTTTTCTAAAATTAATAACCAAAAGGGGGGCTGGAGAAATGGCTTAGTGGTTAAGGAGCTTGCCTACAAAGTCAAAGGACAGAGGTTCAATTCCCCAGGACCCACGTAAGCCAGATGCACAAGGGCGTGCATATATCTGGAGTTTGTTTGCAGTGGCTGGAGGCCATGGTGCACCCATTCTCTCTCTCTCTCTCTCTCTCTCTCTCTCTCTGTCTTCCCTTATTTTTCTCTCTCTCAAATAAATAAAGAAAAATAAGATATTTTTAAAAATTAAATTTAAAAAGTTCTAGAATAGGGACAGACAGAGAAAGGGAAAGGGCTCACCAGAGCCTTCTGAAAATGCAACCAAACTCCACATGTGTGTGCAACTCTATGCTTCTGGGGCCTTTACTTGGGTTCTGGGTAATGGAACCAAAGCCATCTAGCCCTAAAAGTAAGTGCCTTTAACTGCTGAGCGATCTTTCTAGCCCCTTAAGCTTTTTAAAAATGTGTATTCTGGGGATAAAATTCAGGTCCACCAAATTGCAAGGCAAGCACTTATGAACTGAGTTATCTCCTCAGCCCATGATTCAGATAATTTGAACTGGATAGACCTAATTAGAGACATAGATGAATTATGTAATTCATATCAATTTTTTCATTAAAATTATAATGCATTTCTAAATACATGTAAACACCCTTATACACATTTTAATAAATTTTCATTAGCCTTTAGAAAAAAAATCTGGTAGTGACTATTTTCTATATTTCATACAAGACAGTTTAGAGAAAGTTGATAACTTGTTCAAGGTCATTTTGTGACAGACTGAAGATTAGAATTTCTATTTTATATATTGCCTTGTTAAGTGTTCAATATATTTGAATCCTTAGAATGTATCCAGCAATAAGATTCAAAGTTAGAACAAAGCAATGACCCCTGCTTTTATTCAGTATGTATTGGTAGAAAAATTAAATGTGCAAAAAATAGTAACATAATTTGAGCAAGTACATGTTATAAACAAAGATAAGGTTATATGACAGACTATCTTTGAAGCATAATTAATGCATTAGTGAGGGTAATCTAAAATAAAATACTTCTGAATAGTTGGTATTTATGTTTAGACTAGAATGATAAGGAAGTGACAACATTTCAAAGTTTAAAGGGAAGAATTTTTCAATCCAGCTATATTATTTTTTAAATGTAAAATCCTATAGCATGCTTGAAGGACTCATTGTGTTCAGACTTTAGGAAATCACAGCAGTAGGTTACAGAGAAGATATAGGTAGGGATAGGAGTGTGTACTGATATGCATGGGAGAGACATTTGATTTTATTCTGAGAAAAATGACAATCCACCATAGAGTGCACAGTGACAGTGGTATGGGTGAAGAAAAAAATATTTGGATAAGCAGACTTGAGGGTTAAAACTGTTTTGTTCTGAGTTCTATTAACTTCTGTTTTAGCACTGTTGAATTTGAGACATCTATTTGACATTTGAGTTTAAATTTTGAGTGAGTGGTTAAACATAAAATGTGTAATGCAGCAAAAAATCTGTGGACCAGTGGCATTTAAAGCTATGAAACGGGATCATCCCAAGAAAGGGACAAACAATAGAGAAAACTCAAGGGATCAGAGTCTTGAATCATTTCTAGGGCTTTTGCTAGCCTGTGGAAGCCTAGTTTTGTAGACAGGACACAGAATCTTCCATTCCAAGCAGGTGATTTCTTGGTAAAGAGACATTAAATAAAGAAAAGTATTCATTTAAGAATAAACAGTATCAAGGACATAGATTGTTTCTTTTTTTTTTTTTTAGTAAAATTCCTTTTGTCAAAGTGGGAGTAAAATGCTATAGGGCTAGGGAGATGATTCAGCTGGTAAGTGTATATTTTGCAAGAATGAAGAAATGAGTTTGACCACCAGAAAACATGTAAAAAATAATCCAGGAGTGGTGGCAGACACCTCTCATCCCAGGGCTGGAAAAGTGGAGACAGGCGGATCCCTTGGTGCTTGCTGGGGTGCCAATCTAATCTATTTAAGTTATTTACAGAGCAATGAGACAACTTGTCTCAAAAAAGTTTGCTACCATTTAAAGAATGACATGACACTTTTAACTGTTTTCTGGACTAAACATAGTCACACACACATGCTCACACACACAGGCTCACACACACATGCTCACACACATATGAACACAGATACACATACCAGAAACAAGATCCTCTTTTTAATTAAAATAGATCAAATCTGTTCTTCCCTTGTAGAAGAGAAATAATAGATACAGCAGAACTTTCAAATTTTATGTAGTTCCAGGCTGGAGAGATTGCTCACTCAGTGGTTAAGGCACTGGCCTATAAAGCCTAAAACCAGAGTTCGAATCCCCATTTCCCATGTAACGCCAAATGCATAAAGTTGTGAATGCACCTTTCATCCCAGCACTTGGGACGCTGAGGTAGGAGGATCACTGTGAGATCGCCAGACTGAGGCATAGAGAATTTCAGATCATCCTGGGATAGAACAAAATTTTCCCTAGAAAAACAACGAAACAAACAAAAGACAAGGCTTGGGCTGGAGGGATGGCTTAGAGGTTAAGGTTAGATTCCCCAGGACCCACGTAAGCCAGATGCACAAGGTGGCACATGAATCTGGAGTTCATTTGCAGTGGCTGGAGGCCCTGGCAACATGTCCATTCTGTCTCTCTCACATAAATATAAAAAAAAAAACTTAAAAAAAAGGCAAGGCAGGAATCTACAATTATTTATGTTCTTTTTGTCATACTTTTGAATCTTTAAGAAAGTACTTTCTTCAACACAAAAGAAATCCATTTCCACTGAAATATAATTGTAAAGCAATAGATAACATTATGATATCTTTTATACTAAACATTAAAGATAATATTCACACTTCACTTTAATTTCATACATTATTAATAAGTTAAAACAAGCAACAGAATACAGTTCAAATGACTTGTAAAAATAAAATCAACTGTTCTCTTGAGATTTGGTTTAATCAGTTTGTAATTTACCTTTAGTATTTTAGTATTATGCTGTCATTTATATGACTAATAACTACTTATTTGCTTCTTTCATTAACATTTTAAATATTTAATTAAATTTATTTTTTTATTTATGAGAAAGAAAGAGAGAGAATGGGCATGCCAGGGGCCTCCAGCCACTGCTAACAAACTCCACACACATGTGCCACTTGTGCATCAGGCTTTACGTGGATACTGGGGAATAAAACCTGGGTTCTTAGGCTTCACAGGCAAATGCCTTAACTGGTAAGCCATCTTTCCAGCCCTCATTAACATTTTATATTTCACTATGTCATGTCTATATATTTTCATTTATTTCTGAAAACAGTATATCATACCTACCCTTTCAATGTTTAGACAAAATTCTTTTACAAATAAGCTTTCTGATGCAACAATGAAAATATCTACAAAATGCAGATTTAAACAAATAAGAGTTCTTATTCTTATTGCAACAAGAGGCCTAAAGGTACTGTGTATGGTTCGATAAAATGCCTCGTCATTTCAAACTAAGGACAGTGATGTTTTCTGTAATCTTCCTCTGTCATGCTTAGCATGTGTACTCCACTGAGATGATGGCAAGTTGGCTATATAATCTCAACATATCATTTCTACTTCCTATATAGGAGGAAGCATAGAGGAGAGTTAAAAGTACAACCAGAAGTAAGCACTTTTCATGCTTTGTGAATCCATATTCCATACTAATTATTTTTATGTTTTATGAATCAGCTTGGATCCTATAAATGAACTTTGGGGCAAGTGTCTTTTGAAAGCTAAATATTTAGTTTTTGTTCTATGTAGTTAAAGAAAATTGGTGTTCTGCAAGCATTTAGGCTGGTGAGTTTAATTGCTTTCATAAATTATCATGGGCTCTTCCTACTTGAAATTTGGAATTGACTTTCTCATAATTCTCATAGTTATAGTGTGGTAGTTGTATAATAAAATTGGGTATCCTATAATAAGTACTTACCAAATGATATGCAGTGTCTGAGTTATTTTTAATTTACTTAGAGCTATTTCAATGATAAGAAAATGAAGGGCCAAAATGATTAAACAACTTTTAAAAACGCCTACTAACTACTAAGAAATAAAGCTAGGCTACATGGTCAAGTGCATCTAATTCCAAGAACAATAATTACAAGACACATGCTACAGTCTATCTCCTTACTGAGTCAATTTTTAGTTGACATAAAATCACAGTGATTTTTGAATAAATCTATTTTGTATGTTTGTAGATAAATAAACTGGAATATTCAAAGTTGCAAACATATTAGGGTAAAACATACTATAGGGAAACAGAAAATGCTCCAAAAATACTCTTAGATACCACTGAATACAGGAACTGAATTGAAATATTTAATTGAAAATCCAAATACCAATTAGCCATCAGTGTCATATTTAACCATTTAGGAAAGGAAAGTTTTTCAGCTTGTCATTTTGAGAATCTTATTTCTGCAAGTTGAAAAAATTCATAAAAACAGACATTGTTTTCTTGCAAATGTGTAAAATGTAGACTTTAGTTGGCAAATTAATAGTGGAAGCTCATTTTATGAAAAATCATCTTTAACCAATACAGATAAATTTCTCTTCAAGCAATGAACAGTTACTGGATTTTGTAACATTATAATATTTATTCTCATTATTTATATTTTGTCATTTAAGCATTATTTACCCAAAGAATTCTAAAAGCTTAATTTCTACCTTGTGAATAGAATTCTCAGAGAAAGTCAAGCCAAGTTAGATAACAAAATGTTACTATGTAAAAATGCTTTCCAAATAAAGATTATGTGGTATCAGTGTTAATGCAAGAGCATTAAGAGTTAATGCTTGAGCACTGGAAATAATCACTATAAATGCTGAGAAAGATATAAGTGGACAATAATTGGTAAAATTGAAATTATACTTTCCTAGTTATTAGGTAAGTTTAGATAATATTTAGCAAAAAGATTATTAGCAAATAACAGATATATAAAAACAAACCAAAAATAATTTTTCTTGGATCTTCTTTTATGCACAAGACATTTTATAAAATAGGATATTGAACCCAGAGACACGTGCCACTCATAAAATGTTTTAGTAGGAAGTTTATAATATTTGGCATATATGAATGAATAGCCTTAAGTAACTCCTTATAATTTTGCTAATATCAATCCCCACTGTTAAAATCAAACTTAAAAACAAAAATAAAAGCACAATAAGACAACTTGAGTTCACTTTAAGACACATTTTTTTTCACTAGTGTAGGTGATGTCTCTTTGGTTTTATCTTTTTTTCTTCATTCACTCAGTCATCCTTTTATTCATTTCATTGTTTTCTATGTTCATTCCTCCTCCCATAGTGATCATCCTAATGTGTCAATTTTGGAACATTTCTTTGTATGTGAGCTTACAAAATGAACATTGGTTTTTATTAATATAGTTTTAATGTATGATATATGCCTTATGTTACAGATTTCACTCTGTTTTTTCATTTTTCCAATTTCATGTTAAGTTGCTAAGTATAACTCAAAAGATAAGAAAGATATTCAACTGGATGGAGAGGGAGCGTGGATAAAAGTGGAGGTGGGGGACACAAAACTGGACCCAAACAGCAATGGTACCATAAAATTGTACATCCTAAAAGACAGACTAAATGGTTGAACCTTCACTAGACCCTTAGTGGGAACACCTGAATCACACAGCCCTGGAGAGGGTACGATGAAGATTTACCTTAGTCTTCTCCTGTTTCTATCTCTCTCTCTCTCCCTCCCTCCTCTCTCCTTCCTTTATTTCTTTTATATTACTTATCTCTTTTTCCTTCTCTTCTTAGGCATTGAACTGTAACTCCCAGTAGCAGCATGTGGCTATCATCCATCCAAAGAAGACAGATTTCCGTATGTCAGAGTACTGGATGACCCACCAAAGGCTAGTGGTAAGACCCTACTGCTGAAGACACCATATGCTATTGATACAGAACATGGAGTGGCATGGATGGAAGCTGGAAGAGAGTCAGTCCCCAAAGAGTTAGCTTGTGTGGTACCAGAAGGTGCTACATGGGTGCCTGGGGAAAAATGACCAATATCTGTCCAAGCAACTCATGGTCTAAACTACTCAGCAGCAAATAACCTGGTGTGACATTCACACAAGTGTGATAGTGGCACACAGCCATGGTGGGAAACCAACTGCTCTTGATTTGGCTAACTAATCTGGTCAGTGGAAAAGGATCCCAAAGCTGGAGCTTGGAATCAAGTCAGAAACATATCCAAAATGAGCCCACTCTCCATTACCAGGCTCCCACCAATCGCAGGCTACAGGAGGGCCTACACCTATTCAATTCTCTCTAAAAACCAAAGGTTATCCCATTTATCTGGCACTAAGTTCACTCACCATTGATGAATTTGCTTCTTTTTTTCAGATGGACACAGATTCTAAGGAGAGACCCAGCCCATCACACCTCAAGAGGGCCCCAGCTGAAACTAAGAAATATTGGGGAAATGAGTAAGAGTTCTGCTTTCTTGGTGAACCTGATACCAGCACAAGATTGAAGGACATACACATACAGAACACTCAGCTCCTGTCAAACCAGATATCCAGAGACACAGACACTCCTAGGACCTCATCACTGAGGCAGACCTAAAATGAACCCAACATGGCTCAGGGAAATTTGTGGAAGAGGGGGTGGAAATAATGCCAGAGCCACATATTGGGTCATGGTCCACAGAGACATTGCCTCCTACCCCTCACCAATGGCTAACTCTACAATGCATGACCCATATTCCCCAATGAGGAGGGTCCCTGTCAGGAGGGGAGGACAGGGAGGAGGTTAATGATGGTACCGACTTAACTGTATACACTGAATATAAAACTAATAAAAAAGAAAAAGAAATCATTTTTCCCTCAGTAATCATTATAGTTTTGAATGTCTGACTTCAGAAAAATTAAGAAGTGCTTATTTAGAAAGTATGCAACTGTATAATAAAATTGTAGTGAACCTTAACATTCCTCAAAATGTTAAGGCCTAAACAAATAGAAATTAGTCATTATTCCTGTACAAAAAGTCTACACCATAAAATAATTTTAGAAAATCAGTAGTACTAAACAGTAATATTGCTTAAGACAACTTTTAGTCAGTAAAATGTGCATTTGAATCTCTAGGTGTAATTATAAAATTTAATGCTAACAAATACAATAAATTGACAATGCTTCCCAAATTATTTGTAAATGTTGTAACTTTTTATATTTATCTTCTTTATGTCTAAATTCTACAATTGCTTCATAACGGATAACAAAGGAACATTAAAGTCAATAAAGAGGGAAGTGGGTATAGATTATTGGTATATCCCTTGTCTAGCATGAATAAAGCAATGGGTTCAGATCCTTGGCACTGCAAATAAACAAACAAAAATGGATTTTACAACCCATAATGTTGCCTTATAACAGTATCCATTTATATAAATTAGGCTTGATGAAGTTTTGTTGTTGTTGTTTTGATTTTTTGAGGTAGGGTCTCACTCTAGCCCAGGCTGACCTGGAATTCACTATGTAGTCTCAAGGTGGCCTTGAATAAATGGTGATCCTCCTATCACTGCCTCCCAAGTGTTCCGGTTAGTGGTGTGCCCCACCATGCCTGGCTTGATGAAAGTTTAAGAGAAGTTCCAAATGACTCAATTTTACTGGACCTTAATAATGGAAAGACAGCATTCCTCTATGTCAGTCTTTAGGCTGCCCTAGTATGCTTTCCAAAGCCCATTCCAACTTCTTGCCTAGATCACAGCCATGTCCCCCATATCCTTTATGAGTTTTTGATCCTGGGTTTCTATATTCACCCATCTTTTGCCTTTCTTTTCATATCGAGCTCTGATGTTAAAACTCGTGTAATAGGATCTTCTGTTCTGAAGCTAATGATCCCAAACCCCAGAATATTAGTTTTTTCATGTTCTTCTAAGCCCATTTGTTCCACAGATTTTATTTTATTTATTTGAGAGCAACAGACAGAGAGAGAAAGAGGGAGAGAGAGAGAGATAGAGAGAGAGAGACAGAGAATGGGCGTGCCAGGGTCTCCAGCCCCTGCAAACAAACTCCAGATGCGTGCACCTCCTTGTGCATCTGGCTAACATGGGTCCTGGGGAATCGAGCCTCGAGCCTGGGTCCTTAGGCTTCACAGGCAATCGCTTAACTGCTAAGCCACCTCTCCAGCCCCTGTTCCATAGATTTTAGCCAAGTTTCATTGTGAGCTTATAAGTTACCAGAGATGTAATTTGATTTATGTACATTGAATCCACACAAAAAAAGTTACAAGAGACATCATTAAGGCAACTGGATGTTAAAAAGGGTACTTTACTTTAGCCACTAGTAAATCAGAAATGAAACTCGAACTCAATCTGACATCACAGCCCATGCATTTCAACTAAAGTGATAGCCCTGGTAGGGGACTTATAGTGGCCCTCAGCATTTATGTTGCATTTCACCACTTTCCATGTTCAGTGAAGCTCTGGGTTCCAATAAAAGAGACTGAATAACATCCGTGGTTTCATCACCCTATCACCTCCATGTTGGCTGGGCATGACACCTGACTTGATTGATTAAATGTGAGGGAAATGGATAACATGTTGCTTCTGGGCAAAGACACTCAGAGTCCATGACTGCAGTCTGTTCTACTGGCCACAGCAGCCTACATTACCACATGATGGCTTTTCTGTGTATCTGCAGCACAGAGTCAAGAAGAAAGTGATAGCGAAATGAGCTACAGCTGACCCAGAGGAGACGTCTGCCAGAAATAAACCTTTCAGGATGGAGAGATGGCTCAGCTGTTAAGACGCTGACATGCAAAGCCTAAGGACCCTGGTTCAATACCCTAGTACCCATGTAAAGCCACAGGGGGGCACATGAATCTGGAGTTCCTTTTCAGTGGCAAAAGGCCCTAGCATACCAATACTCACTTTGGCTCTTGCTCTCTCTTTCTCTCTCTACTTGCAAACAATATATTTTTTGTCTAAAAGAGAAATAAATGTTTGTTGACGTAAAAAATATATTCAGCGGCTAATTCAACCCACTTTTTCTGAAGTAGTCAATGCCAACATGTAAGAAAGGAAACCCCAGACAGTAGAAATAAGGGTTTGAGAGAATGAAAGGCTCAATCTCCACTTATAAGTGCATGAAATTAGCAATGTGAATATGGGAGATAGAGATGATATATGGAACCTCTGACAATTACTAAAAGACAGGAAAAGCAGGTTAAATCTAGGACTTTGAAGTAATGAAGAATATGCTTTCTTTTTGTTTGTCTGTTTGTTTTAACTAGGTGGCTAGTCTCTATTTGAAAATCAGCTCCTGAATCAATATTCTCTGAAAAAATATAGGCACCTGATCCCAAGATTCCAGAGAGATTATGTAATCCTGCATTACTATTTATGAACTTGCCGTTACCTGATCCATAAAATTGGATGTGTACAGTAGCTTTCCACTTTGAAATGAACTGGTATATATAGGACAATGCCTTGTCAGGCCTAGAATGCACAAGTAATAAGCTAAGTCTGGCAAAGAAGACTTCCCTAATGCCTTTCTTTCTTTTACTTTAAACATCTGTGGTTTCAAGAAGATATTCCTATGACAAGTTCCTGAAGGAAATAAAAAGGTTAGCAGGTGTGCATTTGGACATGTATTTATCATGTTATTGATGAAAAGTGGGTGGCCACTACCTTAGAGTCCTAATCATGGGTGCTCCAGACACCTGAAGTGAAGGGGAATTTCACTGGTGATCAGAACATCAAGTCATTTACCCAGAAGTCAACAGTGCATAGAAACAATCTACATGCTGGTCTATGAGGAGTCATGAGTAGAAAGTTATGTTAGCTGACTGGATTTGGAAAAAAATGAAGTTTAAGTTTAAAAGTTGCAACAAAAAAATGGGGGAAAGGCATGTGAGTGAATTTCTCACAATAGGCATGGATTACAAGGATACAACTCTAATTTGTGTTCCATTAGATGACACTTACTGTAGAAGACACCCCAAGATAGACATATTCTGTGGACATTAGTATTTTCAAACTATAGGGATTCCTCACTGACCGAGTGACCATGATGGAAATTATGGTAGCTGTAAGTTTGCATCCACATGAGCTTCTTCTCACTCAGGCTGACTTGGCTTTTATACGTGCTAAATGGCTTCCCTTCTAGTATGTTCTACCTGGAATTAAGTGTCCCTCATGAACACATGTGTTTTGAATGTTTAGTTCTCAGATGGTTCAACTTGGGAGATAGAGCCTTGCTGGAGGACGAGTGTTGTTGTAGTGGGATTATGGTTGATATAGCCAGTTTCCCATGTCAGTGTTCAGCTCACTCTCATGCTGCACTGTTCCACCTGCTGCAGCAGAGGTGATGTCCAACCTCTGCTCATGCTATTCTTTCTACTGCCATCATGGAGCTTCCCCTTGAGTCTGTAAGTGAAAATAGACCCTTTCCTCCCACAAGCTGCTTTTTGGTCAGGTGCTTTATACCAGCAATAAGAAGGTAACAGCAACATAGTGCTAGAGGCAAAATGTGAATCTTCATTTTGAGACATCATCTTTCAGGAAAATGCCAGCTACTTGGTGGTAGAATGAGTATATTGGATGTTTCTCATGATCTTTGGAGAAAACGTCCATAATCTGAATGTGGATTTGCTGGCTGTTATCAACATTTGACTTATATGCCTCAATGCCTTACCTATTACTGTAATATCTCACACATCATCTATAAACAAAGGACTCACTTTGCAGAGAAAGTAAAACGTCATTGTGACAAATAAGTCAGGCAAGCTTAGAAAAATATCTTAGCAACCCAGAACGTCATGTGGCTTCTGACTGTGTGGTGGTTAAGTATTGTTGTCAATTTGATCTGCTTAGGAATCCACAGATATTCCTCTTGAGTGGACCTCTGAGGTTGCTTCCAGGAAGGATGAACTGAAGGAGGATGTCCTTCCCCCAGAGTAGGTAGACCTTGTTAGATGGGGGCGTTTTATCTAACAAAGCTCAGGAAAAATACCATCTCTTCCTCCCACCTGGCTGCTGGTGATACTGGCTGCCTTTCAGCACAGACTGAAGACAAGCAGCTCTCTAGGAAGCCTCCAGGCCTTCAGTGCTGGATTGAGACTGCTGAGGCATCTAGCCTTGTGGACTGAGCAGCTACCAGGTTCCTCTCAGGCCTGCAAACAGCTATTGTTGGAGTGCAGTAAGCTAATCTAATAAATTCCCTTTTAATATAATTCATTCTTTATGTTCTGTTTCTCTATGGGACCCTGACAATACAGGTAGTAAACACACTTTTATTTTCTTAGCAATACACCTAGCAACTTGTTGGACACCTAGGACCCCCACCTGTGAGTTGCATATACATACCACTTCACATAATGATATAAGTCTCTCTGCCCCTAGAAACTATTGGTAATACCATATTTTTGATCAGTTTCTATTCAAATATATTAAAAAATATATTAAGAACAGAGGAGGAAAAGGCATCTGGCTTTGACTGGTTTTTAATGTATCTGTGGTAAGGCAAAATGTGTTCTCTAAGTGAACATTTGGGAATAATCTCCTATTTACCACCTTTGCCTATACATAATATACAACTACAGTAAGGAAAGGTTATACAATTCAAGCTTGTCAGTCAAACTACAGAAGTATCCAAACTATGCCTACACTAATCAAAGTTACTCTCTTCTAATGAAAGAACCCCCAAACCATAACCCTCAGCTGTTGGGCAGTGTAGCAATAAAGGTCACTGCTCTCACACAGCATATCCCCTCCCTCTTTTTTGTACATTCTCTTTACATTCTAATAATGGTTATTGCTGTTTCAATTCCTGTGCATATCTTTTACAAGTCTCTGAATAATCACCAAGAACTTGGAAACACACAGCCAGTGACAACCAGTAACACAAGCACATATAGTTCAATGGCGATGTGTCCTACAATCCAACTACCTAAGAACAATTGTGGTGTAAATTCCTAGAACACTTTTCTAAAGTTTCAGCTACAATGCCTGCTGTGAGAAAATTCCTTGGAATACTACGCTGGCATACATAGTGAGTTTCATCTTTAATAGCAGGCCATGTATAATGCCCTCTTTCCCATATTCCAAGTGCATAATCCTGGGAATCAGCAGATGACAATAAGAGAGAAACTTGAATTATTAATCTTATGTGTTTTTTTTTATTTCTGATACCTTAGAGTTGATGTATTTAAAGGCCTTATCACATAAAAGTAACAAAATTACATCAGGGATACTGTTATGATGGAAGCTGAAACTGATTCTTGGTTATACTCACAATGCTGAACCCACAGGTACAGAAGAGGTCAATTTATGGGTTAGAGTAATTAATTCTGGTTATCAAGTTGGAGGGAGGAATTCAGTTGTTGCCACAAATCAAAAGGTATCCCAAGGTAGTTAGGGGCAGTTCATCATATGTCTCTGTATAACCTTAGCTAGCAGAAAACTGGCCATCAAAAGCAATCAGGAACCATGTGTGATGGCACATGCCTGCAGTCCCAGCATTGAGGAGGCAGAGGCAGGAGGATTAGGAGCTCATGGTCATCTTTAGATACACAGAGAGCTTGAGGCTAGCCTGAATTACTCTCAACAAAACAACACAACAGAAACAACAAAAAAGTATGATGGACTATGAAGCCTGATTAGAGTAGGTAAATAAAAGTTGATTGTTCCATCAGGTATAGATGATCTAGTAAGATGTTTGCAGAAGGTAGACTGAATATAGAATGATTTGCAGAAAAACAGAGTGATACTCAGTTTAGACTTTGTGATCAGGTAAAGCTGAAATGATAACAGGTATATGAAATGTTAATTATCTATATATCCTCTACTAAAGAACTACAGTATTTCACACTTTCATTGGGAGTTAGACTAAATGGGACCTTTGGTGACCCTTGTTTTTCCGATATATTTTCTCATCCAAAGGATGAACAGAAGCTGAAAGCAAACAGGGTATATTGTATTAAGTATTTTAGTTTACTTCTCTTAGATTGTTTGTATACTGAAATACTTAAAGGCTGCAGTGAGCCCACAGCCTTTCTCCCAGGCTTTTGGTTACCAACAAGCCAAGAGGACCTATAGAGTTAAACATGATTATTTATTATTCTTTTGGCTCAATTCTTTCCTGCTATGGGTTGGCAGTTGCTGCATTCCTCTGTACAAGCCTAAAGATTTTTAAAAGCTGGGTGTGGTGCCGCATGCCTTTAATCCCAGCACTTGGGAGACAGAGGTAGGAGGATCTCCATGAGTTCGAGGCTACCCCGAGACTCCATAGTGAATTCCAGGTCAGCCTGTATCACAGTGAGACCCTACCTCAAAAAACTAAAAAAAAAAAAAAAAAAGTATTAAGTGTTAATAGTGATAAGAATGTTCTGTTGTTGACAACCCTAGGCCATGAGGCACTTTATTATGCCTTATTACTTTCTAATAATCTCCTCATACCTGAAAATATTTCTTTCATCAGATCCCTTTTGATAAACTCAAATGCTTAATTTATTTCATGACAAAATAAAAACTGTGTTCTAAGATAATACATAAAATCACATTACTTGAACTTTTAAGAAAACCTAATGATCTAGCCAACCTTATAGTTAAATTCTTAGTAGAACAAACAAAATAAATTTCCTTGTTTAGGAAGAACATCTGTAGTTTCTAATATTCAGCAGAGAAGGATCTAATTCTGTAGTTCTTATACAAACACATCTTGTGTATGTTTTTCATAGAACTACTCCCTCAGAAAATACTCAGTATATGGCAGCTTTCCCCACTGAAGAGGGTGTTTGTCCAGAGGCAGAAAATCCACAGCTGCTGCTTTATAAAGTGACTAACATCTGGTCATACTTCAGCTGCTAGTTAAATTGGGACAGGACATTTACTAAATACCTCCTGAATATTCAATTTACCCATTTCTGCCTCTATTGCTCTATTGTATTTAAATTTCTTTTATTTCCTAATTGGCAGATACTTAACCATATAAACAAAACAGTCAACAGAAAGGGAGTAAGCACCTGACATCAAAAGCAGAGAAAGGATCATGGATCCTATTGTTTTTATTGTTAGTGACAGAATCTTATAAAAATTGTCTCACTAGCTTCTACTTTTCAATGCCTTGTAGCATATGTGTTTGACACAATAACTTCAGGCTTTGGCAAGATAATGCCAGTCTAACATTTAAAGTAGGATTTAGTTAGGATTGTTTGGATAACTGTAATAATCCTATCACTCATTATGGTCTAAAGTGTTACTTAATTTTCTTTTTGCTTTCACTTTAAGTTTCTTGCACATAACTTAGAGACTATGTCTCAAGGAATTGTGAGGCTTAATTAATCATTGTCTGAAATATGGCTTGAATTGGAAGTTCCCCTAGGAAAACTGTGACTCACTGATTCT
The DNA here is from genome assembly GCA_036346955.1 of Dipus sagitta. Classification (NCBI taxonomy): domain Eukaryota; kingdom Metazoa; phylum Chordata; class Mammalia; order Rodentia; family Dipodidae; genus Dipus; species Dipus sagitta. The sequence continues at coordinate 77,001,481 of CM070776.1, forward strand.
CAAAACACCAAGATGACAGAAAAGTTGATGTTGTTTTAAATAATGTTCCTGGTGATTTCATGAAAATTATCAATCAGACACTGGGCCCCTAAGTATATGAGTAGTCAGAATTTTATTGAAGACTGATGTGTGTGTCATCATATTCATTACATAAATACAAGAGGATATACTTTAGGAAGTTAGTTTCTGCCCTTATTGTAATACCTAAATCCCTCGGTAAGATAGGACTCTTATCTCATTGACAGATTGATGAATCATTTACAATAGAATGATATTCACCACTGGCCTCATAAAAAATAGAATGCAACCATGCAAACTGTATTCAATAAACACAGACTCCAGCGTATCAACAAGTTGCATTTCAAGTATTTGTTTGTTCCTAATTTTGGAAAGCATTTTGTCACAGAAACACATGTTGTACATGATAATAAACCCCTAGGCCAAGCCACATATCGCATGCAATCAAAAGAAAAGATGCTAAATTTCCATGAAAAATATTGAAAAAGACTAGTTTCATAGGTGCATCTTAAGTAAAATAGTTGTTTTTTGTAAAAGACTTAGCAATTGAATTACTAAGTATAAAATTATTCTATATAAAAGTAATTTCATAGCCTACAGAAAGAATGGGAACTTTGAGCAGGGCTCTGGTCTATAGTGTATTATTCATGACTCATTGCCCCAAAAGGAATCAGGAAGTTAAGGTATTACGAAGGCTGTGAAAAGACTGAAACAAGGAAGAACTAAAGGAAAATGGGAGGGGAAGTACAAATGACATTTCAGTTTGTAACTAAGCTGCCAAGGTAGATGGTACATAAATATAAAGGTCTGTATATGATTCCTAAGCTAAATAGGCTGTCAGTCTCAATAGCAATTTCCCTGGAACAGTTCCTATTCTCTAGTTAAGACTCTTTGCCGTGCAAGAAACAATCAAAGCTGGCTGGCCTAGTATATCCAAATAAATGTAATATCTCTGAAGTATAGGGAAGTGGACAGGCTAGTATTTTGTGTGAAAGGAATTTGCTCCCTGCATGTATGTCTAGTCAGCTATTTCTTGGAATACTGGCCATATAAGCACAAAGGAAGAAAGCAAGCTGATGATGTCGCTGTTTATGTAGCACATTGCAGTAAAAAGGGAAAACCTGTAGAACAAACAAGTATTCTTGGTTCAGCTGCTACCTCTGGACCTCTACAGATTTCTCTCTTTATCTCTCTCTCTCTTTCTTTGTCTCTGACTCCATCTCTCTCTCTCCTTGTAAGTTTCAATCACCATCGCTGGGTATTTTTCTGGGTATTATATCAGGTATCTTGGCAACTGACTACCTGTTCTAGCACAGCTATGCTATCAATGTTACAGAAGCCCATGAAAATGTGAAAATAACTATCTGTATTTTATTTTACAGAACTGTGTAATGATCTTGCTGGCCTATAGATACCAAGGAAGGAAAAGGTTACCACAGAGAGTTGAAGAATAAAAAAGAAAAATAAATGTTGTATAAAATATTAACAAAGAATAAGTTCCATAAAAACACATACAAAGCCGTTTGAAGGGAAAGTAGTCGAAGTAGAGAATGGATAAACACATATGTGAAAAAATATAAAGATTTCAGATATATACTACTGAGAACAAAGTATCATACTAATGTATATGATTAACTCAACTCATTAAATATGTGGCTAAAATAACTCTGTATCTTCAGAATACCAAAAGTTTTGAAAATTATATATATATATATATATATATATATATATATTCCATTCATCTGATAATGACTAGCTAAATTGATTCCATTTCTTGGCTACTGTGAACAGTGCTGCAATAAGCATACATATGTTATGCTAACTTTAATCTCTTAGGGCATATTCTCAGGAATGATTAGCTGGATCATAGAAAATCTATTTTATTTATTTGTTTTTGGTGTTTGTACGCAAATGCATGCAGATGTATGCCCCATGCACACATATGTGGAGTCCAGAGGAAGATGTCAGCTATCCTCCATCACCCTTCTGCCTTATTTCCCTGAGACAAAATCTGTCATTGAAACTTGAGTCCCTCCCCCCCAATATTTTTTTTTTTTTGTTTTGGTTAGACTGGCTGATCAATAAGACCCAGCAATCTTTTTGTCTCTACCCACCTCAGATTTATGGTTATAAACATCCATGACCATGCCCAAGTTTTTTTTTTCCATAAAACTTTTTATTGTATTTATTTGTTTGCAAGTAGTGAGAAGAGAGATGGAGAGAATGGGTGCACCAGGGCCTCCAGCTACTGTATAAAAAAAAAAACAACAACTCCAGAGGCATTCTCTGGCTTTACATGGGTAATGGGTAATGAAACCCAGGTGATTAGGTTTAACAGGAAACTACCTTAACTGCTGAGCCATCTCTCCAGACCCCATGCCAAACTTTTTATGTGAGTGGTGGGTGCTTATGCTTATACAGCAAATATTTTTCCACTCTGAGTCATTTTCCTAGGAGCAAGAAGTTCTTATTTTAGTTTTGCATTGTTTCTGTGGCTCTTTCCTATATTTTATAATAACAACTTCATGTTTCTTAGGTACTATATAATATATATTTTCAATATCCGTTTGGATTATCAAGTGACAAATATAGTTTGATAAAAGCGCAAGACTCAACATCTTTTCTGACATGGTTTTTGATCTCTGTTCTGCTACAAGTACTTTCCTATAACTTTTGCAACAATAGTCAAATAATTTCTCAGTTTCAGATGAAAACTGGACTAAATTTAAAGATAAGGAATTGGGCTATGAAGATGTTTCATCACTTTAAAGGTGCTTGTATGCAAGGCCTGTCTGCCTAGGGTTTGATTCCCCAGCACACATATGAAGCCAGGTGTTATGAACACAGTGGCACATGTGTCTGGAGTTCATCTGCAGTGGCCAATGGCCTTGGTGAGTCCATACACACATACATGCATTCTCTTTCTCTCTCTCTCACACACACATAAATAAATAAAAATAGATATTGAGTAAAGTGTCTAAATAAAGTATAGGAATAAATACACACACAAATGTGTGGAGTTTGTGTGTTTATGTGTGCGTGAACTGCATGCATTTATGTGTGTTCATGTGTGGGTGCATGTGCACAGGTATGTATATGCCTGTGGAGGCCAGAAGTTAACTTCAAGTGACTTCCTCAATTTCTTTCTAATTTATTTAGCAACACATGGCCTCTCATTAAACCCAGAGCTCAGTGCTTCAGCTAGTTGTCACAGGGACCTACATATTTCTGTCCCCCAGATGCTAGATTAGGGCTGTATGCAACCATGGATTTGTGTGGGTGCTGAGGATCCAAACTCAGGCCCTCTCACATTTATGAGGGCAAGTGTTTTTCTGAGTTATCATGCCACCCTTCACACTGAATTTCTTAAATATTTTATTTTTATTTATTTATTTGGGAGAGACAGAGGAAGAGGCAGAGAGAGGTAAAGAGATAGAGAGAAAGAGAGAGACAGAGAGAGAGAGATAGACAATGGGCACTCCAGGGCACTCAGCCGCTGCAAACAACCACATCATCACCAGCATTTATTTTCATTTGATTTTTTGATGTTTGCTATCCTTACAGGTGTAAGGTGGAATCTCATAGTTGTTTTAATTTGCATTACCCGGATGATTATGGATGACGAACATTTTCTTAAATGTGTGTTTGCCATTTGTATTTCTTCCTCTGTGAACTGCCTGTCCAGCTCTTTACCCCATTTGGTGAGTGGAAAGTTTGACTTTTTATTGTTTAGGCTTTTGAGTTCTTTGTAGATTCTAGAACTTAGGCTTCTGTCAGATGGATATTCAGCAAATATTTTCTCCCATTCTGTGGATAATCTATTGGCTTTGCTTATGGTATGCTTATGAAGAAACTCTTCAACTTCATGTGATCCCATTGGTTGAATGACTGTTTAAGATCCTTTGCTACTGGGGTTTTGTTCAGGAAGTCTATTTCCATTCCTGTATCATGGAAAGTTCCTCATATATTTTCTTCCAGTAGTAGCTGAGATTCTGGTCCTATATTGAGGTCTTTGATCCATTTGGACTGGAGTGTAGTGTATGGCGAGATGTGTGGATCAAGTTTCAATTTCCTGTATATGGTTATCCAATTTGTCCAGCAACATTTGTTGAAGATGCTGTCTTTTCTCCAGCCTGTATTGTTAGGGCCTTTGTCAAATATCAAGTAGTTGTAGTTGGTTGACCCAAAGTCCAGGTCCTCAATTCTATTCCATTGGTCTGTACTCCTGTTTTTATGCCAGTATCATGCTGTTTTTACTACTATGGCTTTGTAAGATAGCTTTAGATCAGGCATGGTAATGCCTCTGGAGGTATTTTTTTTGTTGAGGATATGCTTGGATATCCAAGGCCTTCTGCCTTTCCGTGTGAACTTTGAGATCATTTTTTCTATCTCTGTAAGGAACAATGTTGGGATTTTAACTGGAATTGCAATAAACCTGTATATTGCCTTTGGAAGGATTGCCATTTTCACAACCGTAATTCTGCCTATCCAGGAGCATGGGGGGGGTCTTTCTATTTTCTCAAGTCTTCCCCAATTTCTTTTTAGAGTGTTTTTAAGTTTTCACTGTATAGATCTTTTTCTTCCTTGGTAAACATTATTCCAAGGTATTTTATTTTGTTGTTGTTGTTGTTGTTGCTATTGAAAATGGGACCATGTCACTTATTTCCTTCTCTGTATCTTTTTCATTTGCATATAGATAGGCTACTGATTTTGTGCATTAATTTTTTGTCCTACTACTTTGCTATAGGAGTTAATCATCTTCAACATGTTTGGGATGGAGTCTCTCTGGTCTCTTACATATAGAATCATGTTGTCAGTGAATAGAGCTAACTTAACTTCTTTCTTTCCAAATTGTATCATTTTATTTCTTTCTCCTCTCTTATTGCTTGAGCTAGGACTTCTAGTACTATATTGAAGTTCAGAGGTGAGAGTGGACATCCCTGTTTTGTTCCTGATATTAATGGGAATTCCTCCAGTCTCTCTCCATTAAGTCTTATTTGGGCTTTAGTAGCTTTGTATATTGCCTTTATTACGTTAAGATATGAACCAACCGTGCCAATTCTTTCCAATATTTTGATCATGAAGTGATGTTGTGTTTTGTCAAAGGCCTTATATGCATCTATCCAAATAATCATGTGGTTTTTGCGTTTATCCTTGTTTATGTGGTGTATTACATTGACAGATTTCCATATGTTGAACCACCCCTGAGTTCCTGGGATGGATCCCACTTGGTCAAGTTGGATAATGCTTTTGATGTGTTATTGGATTCGGTTTGCGAGGATTTTGTTCAGGATCTTTGCCTCTAAGTTCCTCAAGGAAATAGGCCAGTAGTTTTCTTTTCTTGTGGCATCTCTGCCTGGTTTTGGAATTAGGGTGATGCTAGTTTCATAGAAGGAGTTTGGGAGCTTTCCCTGTTCTCCAGTTGTGTAGCACAGTTTGAGAAAGTTTGGTTTGAGTTCTTCTATGAAGATTTGATAGAATTCAGCTGAGGAGCCATCTGGTTCCTGACTCTTCTTTTGGGGAGGTTTTTTAAAATCACTTTTTCAATCTTGATAAGTGTGATAGGTTTGTTCAGGAGATTAATCTGCTCTGAGTTTAGCTTTGGTAGTTGATATGTGTTCAGGAATTTATCCATTTCCTCCATATTATCCAGTTTTGTGGAGTAGAGGTTTTTGAAATAAGCCATGATGAAATAAGTCCCAATTTCACTTATGTCTGTTGTGGTCTCTTGGTCATCATGTTCTCCATTGATATTAAATATAAATACAATACACAAAGCTTAATAATTTTATAATCTAGTGAAGGTAAGTAACTATGTAGAAATTTTATATATGTGGTTATGGAGGTAAATAATAAAGTGGACTAAATTTAACATATTAGTTTTAATCTGTTACAAAAAGAATCAAAATAAAACATACACATCTCTGAACATTTATCATATTGTTTACAAATCCCATGTCTCATATATACACTTAACAAAATTGCAGAAAATTGTCTTATTGGATTATTAAGAAAGAGTTCAGGAAAAACTCACTTGCATCATGATGTAAGATTTTCATACAGGGTAGAGAAAATATATAATGACATATATTTCATTGTTTCAGATTCTGTTCAATAGAACAGTGAAATGACTGCAATAATAGCTAACATATGAACATAGCAAATGACTAAATGTACTCTGGGATCACTCATATACTGATTAATACCAATAACACCCATCTCTGACTTTGTAGTATCAGAATTGTCAAAAAATTAGATAGGATACATAGAACATCATATTTTTACTCTTTTGGGGACTTTACTTTTATATCTCATAAGACATTTTATATTTGTCTAGATTGGCTTTTCATATTATCTACATTCTCCTGGATAGTAGGCTGAACCCACTGCATCTATTCTAATGAATAAGATGGAAAGGATGAGCTATCATATCTGAGATTGGGTTATAAAAATGTTTTTGTTTCCAGTTTGGGTGCAGGGTCTTGATCATTTCCTCTGAAGGAAGTATACAGCCATGCAACAGTGTGTGTGTGTGTGGGGGGGGGACAGTACTTGGGCAGCTAGCAAGGAAATAAGGGAGAACTTGGAATAAGTTCTCATGCCTCACTTCCAGTTAGTATGCATTTGAGAACTCAGGCTGCTGCCAGAGAGACTTATGGGAAACCACATAATAGTAATTTTTTTTTTTTTTTGCTTTAAATCCCAAAGATTTGAGGTAAATTTTTGTAAGTCAATGGATAGCTAATATGGTAGGTATATATTAACGTTAAGAAGTACTGGTTTTTATTAACATGTAAGAAAACCCCAATTACTGTTAAGTACATGAAGTGGGATCCCATATATATTAAAAGCACAAAATAAAAGTATATGCAAGATAGAGAAAATAAATTTTATTGATATGAATTATCTTGCCTATTCTCTTTGCTTTTCTATCCCATGCACTAAAATGAGTCTTTGCTTCTCCTCACTCTCTTTTAGCCACTGAATCAGGAGGACATACACAGAGAAACTCCTGAAAGCATGGTGGATGTAGTTAGAGACCACACATGGAAAGGCTAGAGATTAAGGAGAAGAGGGTACAGCATCAGGTATTAACAGAGGCTTGAGAAATAGGTTTGTGATTGTTTATGTGATACCTTCCAAGCAGCTTGAGAAGCATGCTGACTGAATAGTGGTGAGTGACCTTTAAGGGTTCTCAAGAGATGAACAGAAAGATGAAAGTCCTTTTCTTTCTTTCTTTCTTTTTTTTTTTTTTTTCGAAGTGGGGTCTTACTGTAGCTGGGACTGACTGGAATTTACTATGTAATCTCTGGCTGACTTAGAACTGGAGGTGAACACCTTTTTAATTCTAGCACTCAGGAGCAGAGGTAGGAGGATTGCTATGAGTTAAAAGCCACCCTGAATTAGAGGAAAACCTCAAAAAACCATGGTTCACATGGGTCTTCACAATCTCTTGCACACAGTTTTCCTTAAACCTCCTCCATATCCTCCTTCATGAGCAGTACTTCAGTAGTAATTTATTGTCTGAAGTATCTACATCGCACAACACCACCTTCAATTTCTTAGTCTTTGTTCATGATACTCTCTTTCACTAGAAGTATCTCTGGCCTTTCTTCTATAACATAAACTTATCCTTCATAATTAGTTCAATTTTAGCTTCCTATAGCTTCACACATTGATTGTGTTTTAATTAAATGTTCATCTTGTGTATCCCAAACTTCCTTCACATCCAATATTTTTGTTCTTACAACAGTGAGCAATGGTGTCTCTTTGAATTATTTATCTGTATATCCTAATAAGTTACATTTTATTATAGGGATATATCTTACATGTATATTTTCTTTTGTATCTAGCAAATTGCAATAGAAATAATAAGCATTCAAATTAATAATTGTAAACTAAATATATTCATTAAAGAATTTAAAGCAAATAAAAAAGCCAATGATTAGTCACAGAGCATTTAAAAGATGTCAATATTTTTTTTCTTTATTAGTTAGTTTTGTATTCAGCAAATACAGTCAGTTTGGTACTATTATTAGGCTAATCCGTGACCTACCCCCTCCCCTTGGCCCCTCCTTGTTGAGGTATATGGGTCATGCATTGTGGAGTTAGCCCACAGTTATGGGTAAGCTAAATGTCTCTGCATATCATGACCCAACATGTGGCTCTGACATTCTTTCCGCCCCCTCTTCCGCAAAATTTCCCTGAGCCATGTTGGGTTCATTTTTGCATAATTAAGGGTGTAATTCTTCTGAATTACATTTTAAATTAATACTATATATAATATATTCAGACCATATTTATTTAAAAATAAAATCCTATTCATTTGAAAACATTGATTAGCTTTTCTGATAGTTATAGATATTGTAAAATGCAATTTCTAACTGAAGTTTAAAGCATATGGAGGGATATTTTGTACATTTAAAATAAAATATGTACCTAGTAATCCATTTTGTTCTTCAGCGGGGCTGGAAAGCAGCATATCTGGAGGAGCAGAGCTTCTAAAGCCTTTTGGGGCCTACATGATTTCATTACAAGTCTCAGGTGTTAGATGTGGAGCTGTGAGCTTTGATGATTTCCCAGGCCGGTTTTTAATCTTGAGTTGACCCAATATTTTATTCCTATTCCCATATTCCTCTCTTTTAGAATGGAAATGTTTACTTTGTGCCATTATATGATGGCGAGGTGTAACCTTCGTTTTGATTTGCAGGCCTCATGGTTATGGATTATCTTGAGTTTTAGATGAGACTTTAGATTTTGGACATTGGAACACTGTTATGATTGGTAAAGATGTTGGGGATTTGAAAGTTGGACTGAATGTATTTTGCTTAATGAGATGGCTTTGAGTATGGTGGCCAGGAGCAGAATGTGGTGATTTGACTGTGAAATGTTCCCCATAGCATATGCTTGAATAATTCACCTCCTGCTGTTGGTGTTGTTTGAGAATGTTGGGAATCTTTAGAAGGTATTCATCATGGTGGAGGACATGTATCATTGAGGGTGGGAATTGTGTTATATCCCAGCTCTCCGGGCCTCACTCAGTTTATTCTTGCTGTTTTTCTCCCTTCTCATGTGAAGATGTGATATCTGTTGTTTGTTTCTGCTATACTTTTACTACAACAATTGTACTTCCCCTTGTAATTTTAAGCCCAAAATAAACCCTTCCCATGTATAAGTTCTGGTTGAGTATTTTGTCCCAGAAATGAGAAAGTAATGGCTATAAACAAAACTATTTGAAATGATTCAGAGTGTTATGATGTATTCTGATGAATCTGGTACACTTCTGTGGCTTTTTCTTGACTTACTGGTACACATTTCACGTTACTAGTTATCATGTGTTATTTGTAAATAGAAATGATTGTTATTATCTATCTTGCAGTCGGGTTCACATTGCTGGCATAAAGCACCCAACCAAGAGCAGCATGTTAGAATGAAAAAAGAGGTTTATTTTGCCTTACAGGATCAAGGGCAAAGCTCCATGATGGCAAGGAAAATAGTGACATGAGCAAAGGGTGGACATCACACCCTGGCCAACATAAGGTGGACCATAGAAACAGGAGAGTGTGCCAAACACTGGCATGGGGAAACTGGCTATAATACCCATAAGCCCACCCCCAACAATATACTGCCTCCAGGAGTCGTTAATTCCCAAATCTCAACCAGCTGGGAACCTAGCATTCAGAGCACCTAAGTTTATGGGGGACACCTGAATCAAACCACCACAATCTGTATATTTATTTTTCTTCAAGTATGTATGGCATGAGGTAAATATGTTTTTACTAAGTGTTCATATAAAGAGGAATGTGTTGAACCATAACATTTTGCTCAATAGAAATACTTAATAGAGTGCTGTGTAATTTGAAGGCAGCCAGAGTGCCTAATTAAATTTGATTAAGCTATAAGATTTATAGAAATTCCTCTTATTGGAACAACTGAATCTCCAAAAGCATTTGTAAGTTATAGAAGCTGACTTTTACTTGATTCCTTTTTTTTATCAACTACTTGATGCAATATTCAATTCTCCACCATTCTCTTTTTCAAGGTAGACTAGCAACTAGGTTTGTATCTACACAACTTTCAATTTTCTGCTAGCAGATTTTCTACATTATAGCTCACCTTTAACAAATCTTGCTTTTAGCTTCTTAGACATATTATTACGCCCATTGCTTATTCTGTTTGCTTTTATTTACTTAACATTTAGACTATATTTTATATGATACTACAAGAAGAGAACTTATGCTATACATCTATTCTCATTCCACATGTTCTTTAACTCAGCAAACACAAAACGTTTGAGTCAAAACATTAAACTGCTTTTATCTGTTTACCAGCTAAATGTTAGGGATCTAGGTAATAGTATTTAATGATAAAATAGAATGTTATGAATTATTATTTCTAAAACTGTTACAATTATCAGTTATAGAAACTGAGATTTTATAGCATGACACAAGAAGCAGAAAAATGTACTGATACTGAGAAAAAATAAAGTTAGGTTTTATATCACAAGCAATCTCTATTAAACAAATATTTCCTTGATTTTGACAAATTCACTTAAAGGAATAGCCATATCTGTTCTTTTATTCAAACAACAGGCACTTGATCCAACCAAGTTCTCTGAATTACCATATAAAGATATATAGCCACTCCAGACTATTATTTTCTTTGGATAAACAGATCCAGTCCTCATTGCTTCCTTGTTTTATTTTGTGACCATCAAACTGAATAATTATCCACAGGCATGATCCATGTTTTTACTATACTTGATTTTGAATAGTTTTAAATATTCAAGGATAAGAATAAATAATTCTTGTGGTTAGTGGAATAGAAACACAAGGGAACAATTAACCCTTGTTGAAAGACACAGTGGTTTATTAAAAAAAGCTAGGTAATGAAAATTTTGCACCATACTAATTTTACATCAGAGAATGATAATAACATCAGATGCTACAGGGTCTGGATGTTATCAGACCTTGCCTACAATAGATGAATGTCCGTTTCTATGATAAAGAAGTCAAAGATACTTCCACAAATTTCTTAGCTTCCTTTCAAGTGACAGATAAGAATATCTCTTATGCAATAGAATATATTGGTGCTAAATTTCTCAGTCCATAGGAATCAGATGGAGACAGTTTGGATTGTATGCATAGGTTTTAGTCAGGGGTTATACAAGTTTGGCATTATCTCTTGAGCTAGTAAAGATCTAAATTCATCCTTCTGGTTACTAATACAATTAACAATACTCAGCTGAAAATTTCAATGTTGTATAGACAAGAATAATCAATATAGAGACCAAGTTTAGTGATCTTGGAGTAAAGAGGAATAACTTTCTGTGTGCAAGAAAGAATTTCTTATTTGAATATGGAAGTACTACTAATTTTTGCCTATTAAATTTGTATTCTGTTTCTTTGCTGATAATGATTTGATGTTCTAAGCATTTTCTATTAGAGTAAGTTAGTCAAGTAGAAGATTATGTGATGTACACATAGGGATAATTTGACTACTTCATTTCCTAATTATATCACTTTCACTTCTTTGTCTTATTTTTCTAGATAAGACTTTGAATACTATTTTGAACAACAGTGAATAGAGTGATGTCTCACTTCCAATGAGAAGAAATATTTTGCATTTCTGCATGCATTATGTTGTTGTCAATATGTGTGCTATGTGCAGCCCTTATTATATTGAGGTATGTTCCTTTGATACCTAATTTCTTCAGTGATTTTGTTATAAAAGGATACTAAACTTTGAGAAAACTATTTCCAGCATCAGTTGAGATAACTACGTTATTTGTTTCCATAAATGTGTTTCTATGTTAAATTATAATTAGTTATTTGCATATGTTGGCCCAAACTGGCATTCCTGGAATGAAACCAACCTGGTCATGGTATGTGGATCTTTTTAATGTATTCTTGAGTCTGATTTGCAAGAATATTATGGAGAAAGATTGTATGTGTGTTCATTAGGAAATTTCTTCTAAAGTTTTCTTCAGTTTTTATATCCTTATCTGGTTTTGGTATCAAGCATTACCTGCTTCATAGAATGAGTGTGGTGGTCTACATTTCAGAACTGTTTGAAGAACGTTGGTGTTTTGTCTTCTTTAAAAATATGGTAGAATTCAGTAAGAAATCCATCTGGTCCTAGGATTTGCTTTGTTAGGACACTTTATTTCTGCTTCAGTTTTGTGGATCACTGTGGACCAATTCCAGCTGTTTATTATTTATTTATTTATGAGTGAGTGAGAAGAGAGAGAGAGAATTCAAGGGTCTTTTGCCACTGCAAATTAACTCCAGGTATATGCCCCACTTTGTGCATCTACCTTTATGTGGTACTGGGGAATTGAACTCTCGATGGCAGGCTTTGTAATCAAGAACCTTTAACCACTTAGTAATCTTCCTATCCCCTATCTTTCTAATTTAACTTTCATAAGTCATATGTATATAGATATGTAACCAATTCTTCCCGATTTTCCAAAAACGTTTGCCATGTATGTTTTCAAAGTACTCTCTAATGATTTTCTATATTTCACTGACATCTGTAGTAACCACCTCTCTGATGTCATTAATTTGGGTCTTCCCTCTCTTTCTTTTGGTTGGTATACCAAGGGCTTAGAAAAATTTTTGTTTAAGTAATCAACTTGTTCTTTGATCAATTCTATATATTGCTCTTCCAGTCTCTATTTCATCCTTTTTTTTCCCCTATTCTTAACTTTTTATTCATTGTTGCTTTTACGTTTGGAACAATTTTGTTTTTTCTAGAATCTTGAGGTGCACTTTCATGTAATTTATTTGACAAGTTTATACTTTTTAATGTAAATATTCATAGCTATAATCTTTTCTCCTAGAAATGTCTTACTTACATCCCTTAGGCACTGGTTATGAAAGTTGTGTTTTCATTATCATTTGAGGCTAGGAAATTTTAAATTTCCTCCCTGATTTTTCCAATGACACCTGGTCATTTAAGAGTGTACTTATCAAATCATGTGTATTGTGTTACCATCTCGAATCCCTTTCTCTAGTTTTTCCCTTTCTCATGGCCCCTTTTCTATTTAACTGACTTAACCACACTCATTCACACATAAATATGCATGTATAAAATAAGACAATTATGATCTAAATGTGAGAGAGAACATGTAGTATTTTTCTTTTCTGAGCCTGAGATACTTCACTTAATATATTTTTCAGCTCTTTATGCACTCTTGCAAATTTTATAATTTCATTTTTATTAATAGCTGAGTAAAATTCCATTTTGTATATGCACCACATTTTATTTATATAGTCATCTGATGGGCAATTAATTTAATTTTACTTCCTTTCTAATGTGAAAAGAGTAGCAAGAAACTTGGGTGATAGTGTCATTATGGTAGGAAATAGATTGTTTTGGATATTTATCTGGATGTCATATTGATGGACTATATGCTGATTTGAGGGTGGAACAGCAGATTCTGGAGGTGGAACACTATAAGCATGCAGGAAGGTGGGGAGATTCAGGAAAGAAATGGGGAGGGGGAACAATCTAAACTAAGTATATATGAAAATGTCATAAGAGAATCTATTACTTCATATAGGGATTGAAATGAAATTAAAAATATTGCAATTTTCATTCTTCATGTATTTGTATAGATTTTGTGGTTTTTATTGTTATTTCTTTCTAGTTTCAATGAACTGTGTTCTGATAGGAAACAAAGGGTTGGTTTGGTTCAGTTGTATTTATAAAGATGTGATTTGTTTGCTACAGCGTTATCTGTTTTGGAGATTTGATAGGCAGCTTTGATGAATGTGTATTCTGTTTCTGATGTATGACATATTCTGAATATATCTGTCAAGTGCCTTTCATCTATGGTGTAGTATAAGCTGAGGTTTCTTTGCTGAGCTTTAGTTTGGATGACCTTCCTAGAAAGAAGCATGGGTTGTTGAAATCAGTCACTATCACTGTGATTTACCTGACCTTTGATATCCACTAGTGTTTATGAAATCAGTTTTATGAAATTGCTGCCACAACCTTAATTGGATATATATTCACCATTAAATCTTCTTGATGGAATTCTTCTTTTATTAATATATAGTAATGTTGTATCTCTTCTTATTAATTTTGGTTTGAGTATACTTCATCAGATATCAGAGTAACTATGCAAGCTTATTTTCACTTAAAAAACTGTTCACTTAAAAGTTTTGATTCTTTCACTCTCAGGTGTTGGTTGTTTTAAGTTTTTTCTCTATTATAGCACCAATTTCATCGGTGCGGTAATGATGTTCATTTTATTTTCTTTATAGATGTTTGAAAAAGTAGATTATTATCCTTGTCATTTATCCCTGGAATTCATATGTTTAATCACAAATCCTGGTGATATTTTCCACTGTGTTTTTTAATATATATTTTCATTGACACCTTCTATATTTATAGACAATAAACCATGGTATTTCCCTCCCCTCCCCCACTTTCCCCTTCTTAACTCTGCTCTCCTTCATATCCTCTAGCTCTCTCCATTAGTCTCTCCTTTAATTTAAAGTTATCGTCTTTTTCTCATATTATGAAGATCTTGAATAGGTATTGCTAGGCACTGCAAGGTCTTGGATATCAAGGCCAAGTCCTGTCTGGACAGGTGTCTGTTAGGAGTGCTACCCCTCCTGTGGCTCTTACATTCTTTCCACCACCTCTTCTGCACTGGACACTGAGCCTTGGAGTGTGTGGGATGTTTCAGTGCTGGACACTCCTCCGTCTCTTCTTGTCAACACATTGTTGCCTCTTGGATCATCCCAGTGGTCATCACCATTTGAAAAATGAAGCTTCCCTAACCAGAAGTGAGAGTGGCATTAATATATGAATATTAACCCTAAGTGTAGTGCTTTCAGGACAATTTGGTTAGAAGAATATATGCATTTATCCAGACGAGAGCAGGCTTGATACACCTAAGGCTCATGGCTTTCCCTGTCATCGACTTTTTTTTTTTTTTTTTTTTTTGGTTTTTCGAGGTAGGGTCTCACTCTAGCCCAGGCTGACCTGGAATTCACTATGGAGTCTCAGGGTGGCCTCGAACTCACGGCGATCCTCCTACCTCTGCCTCCCGAGTGCTGGGATTAAAGGCGTGCGCCACCACGCCCGGCTTTGTCATCGACTTTTGATTAGGTTTTCAGTACCAGGCATGTATTCCTTTCCATAGAGCAGGCCTTCAGTACAATTACAGAGCAGTTGTATTCACACAGAGCAGACATGTCACTATTGCACTCATTCAATCATTTGGCCTGTCTGGCCAAACTTGAGGCTTCCTCTGTCCACTGTATTCACTGCTGATGAGTTCTGTCTCCCAGAAGGCTGCATACAGTGCAGCTTTTTCCAGCTTTCACTTGGCTGAGCTACAGGGAGAAAGTTTTCTGCTCAGTAGTAGCTTGATTTCTCAGTGACACTGCCATTCACGCATGTGAAACCTTTGGCGATAGGGTCTTACCATCTCTTTCTCATGGGAAACCAAGGACCTTGGCAATAGCATATAATGTTATGTAGGCAACAGGAATCTCCCTGGGGAACAACTCGCTGGAGGGTATCTCCTCCCTGGCACTGAAAATTTTCTAGTAACAATCCATGGCTTCTGGGTGTGCCATTATTTGAAAAACTAGATTTTCATGTTTTATTCAGAATATCTTGAAGTTTGATTTACCCTCTCCCCTGCCCTTCATTTATACGATCTCTTCCTCTGACCTCACTTAGGCCTTTTTACTCTCTGTAATCTGTTCTTGTACTTATATATACACAATACCATCCTCTTGAAACCTTCTCTCTCCTCCCTCACTTATAGCCATTTTCTAGCTTATGGGCCTTTGCTACTGATTTTTGGTTCCAGCTCACACAGTAGTCTAAACATTTTTAGCTAGGCTCAACATATGAGAGAGAACATGGGATGGTTGGCTTTCTGAGCCTGGGTTACCTTACTTAGTATAATCCTATCCAGATACAATCATTTTCCTGAAAGTTTCATAACTTCATTTTTCTTTACTGCTGAGTAAATGTACCACATCATTATTATCCATTCATCTGTGGATGGACATCTAGGCTGGTTCCATTTCCTAGCTATTGTGAATAGAGGAGGAATAAACATGTTGTGCAACTATCTCTAAGGTAGTGAGAAGAGTCATTAGGATATATGCCTAGGAGTGCTATAGCTGGATCTTATGGCAAATGTAATTTTAGCTGTCTCAAGAACCTCCACACTGATTTCCACAATGGCTGCCCCAGATAACATTCCCACCAACAGTGTAGAAGGGTTCTTTTTCATCACATCCTTGCCAACAATTATTGTCATTTGTTTTATTGATGGCAGCCATTGTGACAGGAGAGAGATGGAATCTCAAGGTAGTTTTTTTTTTAATATTTTTTTAAATTTATTTATTTATTTGACAGAGAAAGAGGAAGGGGGAGAGAGAGAGAATGGGCATGCCAGGGCCTCCAGCCACTGCAAACGAACTCCAGATGCATGTGCCCCCTTGTGCATCTGGCTAACGTGGGTTTTGGGGAATCGAACCTGGGTCCTTTGGCTTTGGAGGCAAATGCCTTAACCACTAAGCCATCCCTCCAGCCTTCAAGGTAGTTTTAATTTGCATTTCCCTGATGGCTAAGGATGTAGAACACCTTTCTAGATGTTTATATGCCATCTGTGTTTCCTCTGGTGAGAACTCTCTATTTAGTTCCATAGCCCATATTTTAAATATATTTTACTTATGAGAGAGAGAGAGAGAGAGAGAGAGAGAGAGAGAATAGGCATGCCAGATGCCAGGGCCTCTAGCCACGGCAAACAAACTCCTGATGCATGCACCCCCTTGTGCATCTGGATTACATGGGGCCTGGAGAGTTGAACCAGGATCCTTTGGCTTTGCAGGCAATGCCTTAACTGCTAATCCATCTCTCCAGCCCAGCCATAGCCCATTTTTTGACTGTGTTGTTTGATTCCTTATTGTTCTATATTTTTTTTAGTTCTTTGTATATTCTGGGTATTAATCCTGTGTCAGATATGTAGCTGGCCAAGATTTTCTTCCATTCTGTAGGTTGTCTATTTTCTCTATTCATAGTGTCCCTTGCTGTACAAAAGCTTTGTAATTTCATGAGATCCCAGTAGTTGATTAGTGGTTTTATTTTCTGAGCAATTGGGGTTATTCAGAAAGTCAATACATATGCCAATATATTGAAGGGTTTCTACTAACTTTTCCTCTAGCAATTTCAGAGTTTCGGGTCTGATATTATGGTTCCTGATCCACTTGGATTTGGTTCTTTGGCATGGAGAAGGACAGGGATATATTTTCATCTTTCTACATATAGATATCCAGTTTTTGAGTGTTTTAAGGTTCTCATTGTAGAGATCCTTCACTTCTTCGGTTAAGTTTATTCCATGGTACTTTACTTTTTGAGGCAATTGTGAATGGAAGAGATTTCTTGATTTCATCTTCCACATGTTTGTGGAAAGGCTTCAAGTTTTTCTCCATTTGGTATTATATTGGCTGTAGGTTTTTCATAAATAGCTTTTATTATATTGAGATATGTTCCTTCTATTCCTAGTTTGTATAGTACTTTTACCATGAAAGGATGTTGGATTTTGTCAAATGCCTTTTCTGCATCTATAGAGATGATCATGTGATTTTTATCCTTCACAACATTTATATGATGTATTAACATTTATTCACTTGCATATGTTTAACCATTCCTGCATCCTTGGGACAAAGCCAACTTGGTCAGGGTAAATAATCTTTTTGATATATTCTTGTGTTCTGTTTGCAAATACTTTGTTCAGAATTTTTGCAGCTATGTTCATGAGGGGGATTGATCTGTAATTTTCTTTTTTTTATTTTGTCTTTTTCTCACTTTGGTATGAAGATTATGCTGGCTTCATAGAAGGAGTTCAGTAGAATTCCTTCCTTTTTAATTTTATGGAAAAGTTTAAGTTTTATGGAAAAGTTTAAGTTAAGCATTGGTGTTAGTTCTTCCATGAAGGTCTGGTAAAATTCATCAGTGAATCCACCTAGGCCTGGGCTTTTTTTTTTTTTTTAGTTGGGAGACCTTTTATAACTGCTTGGATATCTGTACTTGTTAAAGGTGTATTTAAATGGTTTGTTTCATCTTGATTTTATTTTGGTAGGTCATATGAATCAAGGAAATCATTTCTTTCAGATTTTCAAACTTAGAGGCACATATATTCTTAAAATATGTCCTTATAATTGTCTGATTTCCTTTGGGATCTATTGTAATGTTACCATTTTCATCTTTAATTTTACTAAATTTGTCTCTTCTCTCATTCTTCTGGTCACATTTGCTGAGGGTTTATCAATCATGTTTATTCTGTCAAAGAACCAACTCTTTGTTTCATTAATTCCTTGGATTTTTTTGTTTGTTTTTATTATTTCCTCTTATCTATTGATATTTGGTTTTTCTTGCTCTTCTATTTCCAAGGCCTTAAGGTGGAGCATTAAATTGTTTATTTGTGAACTCTCTACTTTCTTAATATAGGCATTAGAGCTATAAAATTCCTTCTTAGGACTGCCTATATTGTGTCTCAAAGGTTTTGGTGTGTTGTATTACCGTCATCATTTGATTCTATGAATCTATTGATATCATTTTTGATTTCTTCAATGACCTATTGATCATTCAATAGTGTACTGTTTAGTCTCCATGAATTTCTGTATGCTCTGTAGCTTGTCTTGTTTCTGATTTGCAGTTTAGTTCCATTGTGGTTAGATAGAGTACAAGGGATTATTTCAATTATCCTGTATTTGTGGAGATTTGCTTTGGTTCCTAATATATGATGTATTTCAGAGAATGTTCCATGTGCTGCTGAGAAAAATGTATATTCTGCAGCATTTGGATGGAATATTCTGTAGATATCCATTAGGTCCATTTGTTCCATCACATCATTTAATTCAGATATCTCTCTGTTTATTTTTTGCCAGCATGACTTGTCAATTGATGAGAGTGGGGTATTGAAGTCTCACACTACAATTGTATTTGATTTTATCTGTGACCTTAAATCTAATAGTGTCTGTTTAATGAAATTTGGAGCCCCCATATTGTGTTCATATATGTTTAATATTGTAATGTCCTCCTGTTGGAGTGTTCCTTTAAACAGTATAAAATGACCTTCTTTATCTTTTCTCACTAATGTTGGTTTGAATTCTATCCTGTCACATATTAGGACAGCAACCCCTGTTTGTTTCCTAGGCCCATTTTATTGAAATACTGTCTTCAGTCCTTTCACCCTAAGGTGATGTCTACCTTTTATTGAGAGATGAGTTTCCTGGAGGCAACAAATGACAGGACCCTGCCTTTTAATCCAGTCTGCAAGCCTGTGTCTTTTGCTTTAAATACTTTTTCTTTGGTTTTTCTTGTTTAGTATTTTAATTATAACATGGCAAAGAAAGTTTTTTTTTTTTTCCAGGTTTTGTCTCTTTGGTGTTTTAAAAGCTTTTTTTTTTTTGTCTGCATTGGCATTTCTTTCCCAATATGGGGAAATTTTTCTTCTATGATTTTGTTGAAAACACATACTAAGCCTCTAGATTGAAATTCTTCTCCATCTGATAAACCCTGAATTCCTATGTTTGATCTTTTCATAGTGTCCCGGATATCTGGAAATTTCCATTCATACCTTGCTATGAGCTTGCCTTTCTCTTTTTTGGACTGTATTATGTCTGCCACCTGCTATTCTAGTTTAGATATTCTTCTCTCTCCTTCATTCACTCTACTGGAGAGACTTTCCCCAGAGTTTTTTTTTTTTTTCACTGACTATATTCTTCATGGCTAGGATTTCAGCCTTTTTTTTCAGTATTTATGTTTCCTTACTCATGTCTTGTAATGACCTCTTTATTTCATTAAGCTGGTTTCCTGTGCTGTCTTTCAAAAGTTTGTTTTCTTCATTAACTCCTTCCTTCTCTTATTTGATTCAGTTCATTTCTTTTCTGATTTCTTTGAGCACAGATACCATCATTTTCTGGAAATCACGTCAAACAGTCTCATTGGTGATCATTTCTGATGGATTTATGGTTTTTGGTGAGAGTGTATTGTCTTGATTCTTTGCGTTTCTTATATAATATTGCAGCCACTTTTACATCAGAAATTGACTTGAGGCTTTGTTTTCTACTTATCTGCAGTGTACTAGATGTGGCAATCCACCTCTATATACCCTCAGGATATGAGTTCAAGGTGCCAGGTGTAGCTCTTGTCTCCAGATCAAGCCACAGAAGTAATCCTAGTTGTTGACTTTGCTTGCTAAGCAAGTATTCTAGTGGACTGGGTGGAATAATTTACAGGCAAATTCTAAACTTCAACTGAGTAACATACACAATCAATAAAAACTAGCACAACGTATATAATTCTGGAGATTAAAGCAAAGAAATAGTCTTATAAAGCCAAAATCTGTAAGGGTGTGTCTTGTTCTACACCCTTAATCTTTTCAGCTTGGTGGTAGATATTTCTGTTCTGAATTGGGCTCTAGGTCAACCTGGTTCTGGATCAGACCCTGCCCCCAATAATGACAGAAGCAAAAGCAAAGGCCCTATAAATATGAAAGCATCAAAGGAAAAATATTCAGTCCACAAATGCAGGTTATTTGGAAATGGTAAAGCCAACCAAGAATATATATCCCATGACCTCCCCTACAATGGAAGAGAGATTAGCACTTCCAATGCAGGCCTATGTACCTGTTTTTTTTTTTTTTTTTTTTTTGGCCAGTTAGTCTTGTTACCTTATGGGGTGGCTTCCAATCTCACCAATGGTGAGTTCCCATCACACTGCTGTGCTGTGGAGCTTGAGTTCTCATCAGCTGTGCTGGCTGCACAGCCACTGGGGCTGGATGCTGGAGGTTTGTGGTTCTCATGGTAGGGGATGGGAGAGTTCAGACTTCTGGAGTTGCTCACATTTTAAGTAGCTCTTTAGTTTATCTCAGTTGTCTTTCCTTCAGATTTCTTAACTTTGCAAGAAGGCTGATGAAGTGGAAAAATCTGTTTTGTTCTCTGCTGCTGCTGCTGCTGCTGCTGCTGCTGCTGCTGCCACCTGGTGCACCTGGTGTGGCACTGCTGGGTGGGTGCATGCACAGATCCAGGGCCATGAGTGCCTCAGTGGGACTCTGGCTGTTTTCTTCCTTTCTGGTGGACCTTGGTCTCTCTGGATTCTCTGCTGTGTCTAAGAATAACCTATACTCCTTCACTTTTCAGAAGAAGAGTGTATTTTGCTGTTTTTTTTTTTTATTCCCTCCCTAGGCTGGTTTGGTGTGGCCCCTGTGCTGCTATCTTACCCTTCCACTGTGTTTTTAATTGGATTTTTAATTTATTTGAGTTTTTCACTTTCTTTCTTTCTTTCTTTCTTTCTTTCTTTCTTTCTTTCTTTCTTTTAACAAAATCTCACTTTCATTGCTGATATTTTCTTCAAGGTTGTTGGTTTTCTCATCCATTTTGCTGACTTTCTCCTCTTTGATGCTGACTCTCCTCTCAGGTCATAGATGGAATTCATGTGCTTACTTGCATTTTCTTCTAGTCAGTGATGAATTTTACCAGAAAGCTATTGAATTTATCTGGCATTTTTCCCTATTTTAGTTTCAATGAGTTCAGTCATTGAAATGTTTAAATATTTTACAGGTGTGATGTAAGTCTTTTTGTTATGTTTCTTGAGCTACTGTGTTGTGATTCGCATATCAGTTGGTTTGATGTATCATCTGCATTTGTGTGAGTGTAGGAAGGGAGCTCAATACCCAGTATTAGCACTAATAAAGAGAGAACAAAGAAGAAAGAGAAAATAGGTAATATAAAAGAGAAATAGAGAAGAGGGAGAGAGAGAAAGAGAGAGAGAGAGAGACTGAGAGAGAGAGAGAAAGAGAAACAAGAGAAAATTAAGGTTAGTCTCCATCATGCACTCTCCAGGGCTCTAAGATTCAGGTGTTCCCTCTAGGGTCCTGATGAAGGTTGGCCCTTTTCATCTGTCTTTCAGGATATAGGACTTTATCTTACCATTTCCATTTGGGTTTAGATCAGGTATGGTGATGCCACCAGATTTTTTTTTTTTTTTTGAGGATGAGCTTGGATATCTGGCTTTGTGCCATTCCATATGAATTTTGAGATCATTAGTTCTATTTCTGTGAAGAAAAATGTTGGGATTATTATTGGTATTGCATTAAATCTGTATATTGCTTTTGGTAAGATTGACATTTTCACAATGTTAATTCTGCCTGTCCAAGAGCATGGGAGGT
Source organism: Dipus sagitta (assembly GCA_036346955.1). NCBI lineage: Eukaryota > Metazoa > Chordata > Mammalia > Rodentia > Dipodidae > Dipus > Dipus sagitta. Next base: position 77,023,709 of record CM070776.1, read on the forward strand.
CTTTCCATTTTATCAAGTCCTCCTCAATTTATTTCTTGAGTGTTTTTATGTTTTCTCTGTATAGGTCTTTCACCTCCTTGGTTAATGTAATTCCAAGGTATTTTTATTTTATTTTTTTGTTGCTATTGAAAATAGGACAATGTCACTAATTTCTTTCTCTGTATCTTTGTCTTTTGCACATAGAAAGGCAACTCATTTTTGTGCATTGATTTTGTAGAGAACAAACTACTAAAGTAGCACAGGATTAAACAATACAAGATACAGAAATACAGTTAAAATCAATTACAGCCTTCTACTACATATTAGTGCCCATGGAACTGAAAAAGGCATACTACTATAAAATATGGTATGAAGTAAAAAATTATATATGTGTTTACAGACTAAATGAATGATATAGTGTAAAGAGACAAAGAAAGGAGGAAAATAGGTGAGATGAAAGTTAAATAAACAAACAAGTAGGGAGTGGAGAAGATTGTTCTGGAGGGAAGGAGAAAATAGGAAGAAATTAGGAAACAGAAAAACGCAAAGTGTTTCCCCAACAGAGGTAAAAGTGAAAACAAAACAGGTGAATATGAAAATGGGAATAAAAAATAATTTTTAATTCAGATAAGAATATTGTTGAAAGGCTATAAGGTAAAATAAAAACAATACTGAATTTATAGAAGCATTAGAAATACAGAGGACAAAATATCAAAACAAATTTTAAAAAATATTTTCATTTATTTATGTGCAAGCAATGAGAAATAGAAAGATGAGAGACAGAGAAATAGAAAGAATGGGTGTGCCAGGGCTGCAAACTCCAGATTTATGTGCCATAGTTCATCTGGCTTTATATGGGTACTTGAGAATTGAACTTGGGTTGTTAGACTTTACAGACAAATGCCTTAGCTGCTAAGACATCTCTCCAGTCCCAAAACAAGCTTTTATTTAAAAAAAAATCATACTACCCCCAAAGTGGAAAAAGTGAGAAAACAAAATTAGAAGACTGTATGAAGAGGAATTATAAATAGAAGCATAAAAATAGAGTGTGGGGGCTGGAGGGATGGTTTAGTGGTTAAGTTGTTTGCCTAAAAAGCCAAAGAACCCAGGTTTGATTCCCCAGGCCCCACATTAGACACAAGGGGGTGCCTGCTTCTGGAGTTGATCTGCAGTGGCTAGTGGCCCTGGTGCTCTCTCTCTCTCTCTCTCTCTCTCTCTGTCTCTCTCTCTCTGTCTCTCTCTCTCCCTCTTTCTCTGTCAAATAAATAAGTAAATCAAATATTTTTTTAAAAATGCATTGTGGTAAATATGCTATTAAATATGCAGAAAGACATTCAAATGAATCACATAAAAATAAAAAAGAAAAATTTAGCTATGGTGTTGGAGCAGGGTTTTTTTTGTTGTTGTTGTTGTTTTCTGAGTCTATCAGTTCTCTCCATAGAGGTATAGAGGTAGGGAGGGTTATTTAAACATGAGTACTGTTGTTAATTCCTTTGGCTTGTGCTTTCACTAAATCTGCATTAGGCAAATATCTGAAGTCTGCCCAATTTGTTTTAAAACTGATCTTTGCAGTGTTTGAATATTAGGGATTTCTAGTGGCTGCACTCTGGATAGGGCAGATCATCTCACCCTTCCCAAATTTTGCAGATCATATACCATGGAGTAGCTGTTTTTAATGAGGTGTGTCTCATTGTGCATTGGGAATATAGTCATCACTCACAGCATTGAGACAGACATGGACACAGGATCCACCTTTGTATTTTATTTAAAAAATATTCATGTATTTGTAAGAAGAGAAAGAGAGAGAGAAAATGAATGAGTGCCAGAGCCTCTAGCCACCGTAAGTGGACTCCAGATGCATGCCCCACTTTGTGCATTTGTCCTTATATTGGTACTGGGGAAATCAAACCCTGGTTATTAGGCTTTCCAGGAAAACACCTTAACCACTGATACAACTCTACACTTTTGTATTTTTAAGGCCTCATGATGGTAAACATCCTACTGGAGAGACAGCACTCTGAGTATCATGTGCACTGAGTGGCAAACAAGTGTTCCAAGAATTTTATTCACCTACTGTCATCAGGCTCATAGATATTAAACTTTAGGGGATTATTCACCCTGAACAAGTAGGCTTTATTCCAGAGATGCTGTGATAGTTCAACATACACAAACCAATAAATGTAATATATTATATAAATGGAATAAGGACAAAAATCACATGATCATCTCAATAGATGCAGAAAATGCATTTGACAAAATCCAACATCCCTTCGTGGTAAAAGTCCTACGGATACTGGGAATAGGAGGAACATATCTCAACATAATAAAATATATTTATGACAAACCTACAGACAACATAGTAGTAAATGTGGAAAAATCTTGAAGCTTTTCCACTAAATTCAGGAACAAAACAAAGGTGTCCACTCTCCCCACTTTTATTTAATGTTGAACTGGAAGACTTAGCTACAGCAATAAGGCAAGCAACACTCATAAAAAAGATAAAAATCAGAAAGGAAGAGATCAAATTATCATTATTTGCAGATGACATAATTCTGTACATACTGGACCCTAAAGACTCTTCCAGAAAACTGCTAGAGCTGATAAACATTTCTAGCAATGTAGCAGGATACAAAATAACCACACAGATATCAGTAGCTTTCCTATACAGTAAAAACAAACATGCGGGATATGACATCAGGGAATCTCTCCCATTCACTATTGCCTGAAAAAAATAAAGTACCTTGGAATAAACTTAACAAAGGAAATGAAGGATCTCTACAATGAGTACTTTAAAACATCCAACTGAGAAATTGCAGAAGACACTAGGAAATGGAAAGACATCCCATGTTCTTGGATTGGAAGAATCAATATTGTGAAAATGTCAATCTTACCAAAAGCAATCCACACATTTAATGTAATTCCCAATAAAATTCCAATGGCCTTATTCATAGAAATAGAAAAAATCCATCCTAAAATTCATTTGGAAGCACAAAAAAAAACTTCAATAGACAAAAAAAAAAAAAAAAACTGAGCAACAAAAATAAGGCTGGTGGCATCACCGTACCCAATTTTAAGCTATATTACAAAGCCATAGTAACAAAATCAGCATGATACTGGTAAAAATACAGTCATGTAGATCAATGTACCAGAATAGAGGAACCAGATATAGCCATCTTATTTTTGAACAAAAATGGCAAAAAAAATATGCATTGGAGAAAAGATAGCCTCTTCAACAAGTGGTGCTGGGAAAACTGGGTATCTATATGTAGAAGGATGAAAATAGATCCTTATCTTTGCCATGCATAAGAATCAAGTCCAAATGGATCAGGAACCTTAATATCAGACCTGAAACTCTAAAATAGATAGAAGAAAAGGTAGGGAAAACCCTTCATCATATTGGCATAGGTAATGACTTTCTAAATATAACCTCAATTGCTAAGGAAATAAAACCACTAATCAACCACTGAGATCTCATGAAATTACAAAGCTTTTGTACAGCAAAGGACACTGAATAGTGCAAAAAGAAAACCTACAGAATTGGAGAAAATCTTTGACAGTTACACATCTCACAGAAGATTAATATCCATAACATACAAAGAACTCAAGAAACAAAACAATGGGCTATGGAATTAAGTAGAAAGTTCTCAAAGGAAGAAATACAGATGGCATATAAACATCTAAAATTATGTTCTGCATCCTTATCACTCAGTGAAATGCAAATTAAAACTACTTTGAAATTCCATCTCACTCCTGTCAGAATGGCTACCATCAAGAAAACAAATGACAATAAATGTTGGCAAAGATGTAGAAAAATGGGAACCCTTCTAAAGTGTTGGTGGGAATGTAATCTGGTATAGCCATTGGGGATATCAGTATGGATGTTCTTGAGACACCTAAAAATAAACTTACCATATGATCTAGCTGTAGCACTCCTGAGCATATATCCTAATGACTCTTCTCACTACCTTAGAGATAACTGCACAACCATGTTTATTGCTGTTCTATTCACAATAGCTAGGAAATGGAACCAGCCTAGATGTTCCTAGACACATTAATGGATAATAAAGATGTGGTACACTTACACAATGGAGTTCTGTTCAGTGGTAAATAAAAATGAAATTACGAAATTTGCAGGGAAATGGATGGATCTGGAAAAGATTATACTAAGTGATGTAACCCAGGGCAGAAAGTCAAATGTTGCACATAAATTCTCATATGTGGACCCTAACTACAAATGTTTAGACTTGTTTGTGAGCTGGAACAAAAAATGGGTGCAGAGGCCACTAAGCTAGAAAAAGGCTATAAGGGAGGGAGGAGAAGGAAGGCTTTAGTTAATGGTATTGTATATATGTAAGTAGAAGAACAGATTACATGGAGTGGAATGGCTTAAGTGAGGCCGGGGGAAGAGATTGAGTATCAGAAGGGTGGGGGAAGGGTCAGTCAAAATTCAAGATATTCTGAATGAAACATATAGAAGCCTACATTTTTGGATAATGGCACAGACAGAAGCCATAGATTGCTACTAGAAAATGTTTAGGCCCTGGAAAAGGTACGGTGAAGACTGACCTTAATCTTCTACTGCTTCTCTCTCTCTCTCTCTCTCTCTCTTCTCTCTAACTCTTTTATATTACTTATCTGTTTCTTCCTTCTCTTCATGGGCACTGACCTGTAACTCCCAGTGTGAGCAGGTGGCTATCATGCACAATGAGCTTTTGATCAGAGAGACCTACAAGGTTTTCTAAAAGAATGACACATTTCTGTCAGAGTACTTGATGACCCACGAAAGGTTAGTGGTAAGACCCTACTGCTGAAGACACCATATGTGGTTAACACATAACATGGAGTGACATGGCTGGAAGCTGGAAGAGAGTCAGTCAGTCCCGCGACAATGTGTCTAGTGTCAGAAGGTGCTACATGGGAGACTGTGGGAAAATGACCAATATCTGTGCAAAGAGCTCATGGTCTAACATACTTAGCAGCAAATAGCCTGTCGTGGTGCTCACACAAGTGCAATAGTGGCACACAGCCATGGTGGGAAACCAACTGCTCTTGATTTGGCCAACTGATTGGCTCAGGGTACAGAACCAATAGCTGGAACTGGGAAACAAGTCAGACTCATATCCAAAAATGAACCCACTCTCCATTATCAAGCTACCACAAATTATGGGCTACAAGAAGGCCTACATCTATTAAATTTTCTCTAAAAATAATGGTTGTATCTGGTGCCAATTTTACTCTCCGTTGGAGAATGTGCTTCTCTTTTTCAGATAGATGCAGATCCTCAGGAGAGAACCAACCCATCATACTTCAAAAGGGCCCCACTGAAAATAAGGATAATTGGTGAAACAACCAAGAGTGCTGTTTTCCTGGTGAACCTGATACCAGCACAAGGGTGAAGGAGATAGACACAGAGGACAATCAACTCCTACCAATTCAGATATCCAGAGACGCAGAGGCTCCCAAGACCTCCTCACTGAAGCAGATCTAAAATGAACCCAATATGGCTGAGGGAAATTTGCGAAAGAGGGGGCAAAAAGAATGTGAGAGCCACATATTGGGTCATGATACACAGAGACATTTCCTCTTACCCATAACTGATGGCTAACTCCAGAATGCATGACCCATATTCCCCAATAAGTAGGGTCCATGTGGAGGGGGGAGGACAGGAAGAAGGCTAACAATGGTACCAACTTGACTGTATTCACTGTGTACAAAACTAATAAACATTGTCAAAAAAAAACTAATGCAAAAAAGGAATATTGTAGGAAGTAGTGGAAAATAAAAGAATAATGTTAAAAAGCAATCCAGTCTTCAGATATATTTACCACCATTTTGGGAACAATGTGTCACAAGATAAGTAAATTACTGAAAGAATTCTATCATCAGCATAAGGAAAAGATGTCTAACATGTTACTCTTCTATTAATTTTATAAGCAAAATATAGAAACTAATTTCTTTCATGCTAAGTGGATTCTGGCATATATATTCCCTGAAATTATCTTTGTTTATTTATTTTTTAAATATTTCATTTATTTATTTGCACGGAGAGAGAGAGAGAGAAACACACATACACACACACACACAGAAAGGGAATGTCATGGCCTCTTGCCACTGCAAATTCCAGGTTCATGTGCCACTTCGTGCTTCTGACTCTATGTGGGATAGTGGGGAATTGAACCCTGGTTATCAGGCCTTGCAAGTAAGGATATTATCCACTGAGCAATAACTTAAACCTTTATTTTTATTTATTTATTTTTTTTATATTCTGAGGCTGAGGAGATAGTTCAGTTGGCAAATAGCTTGCCTCCCAATCACTGAGTACATGTGTTCTAGCCCCAGTACCGACATAAAATACCAGGCTTGGTGGCATGTACCTGAAATCCCTGTACTAAAGGGGCAGAGACAAAAAATCTTCCTGGGTTTTGCTGGCTAGCCATTTGAACCTAAATAGTGACTTCTAGACAAATGCGATACCTTTGTCTCCAAATAGGTAGACAATATTCCAGAGGATCAATACCTGAACCTGTCTTTTGGTTTCCACATGTATCCACATACCTGTTAAACATGTGTAAACATGAACATGCTCATACAATTATTAATAAATATTTCATTTGTAAGTACTTTATTTGCCATGAATGTTCTATGAAACTCTAAGAATATTGCAAGGTGGAGATGACTCAAAAATGTGTGGCTCAAATATATTGTAACACAAAATATAGCACTGTGATCTCACACTAGAAATGCAAGTAAAATTTTACTGCTTATAGAATTATTTTTTTAAATATATTATGTTTTTTAAAGTTATGTCAACTAAAAACAAAAGTTTTGTAATTGAATATTTTGAGGATCACATAAGTTGGCCACTCAAAGAGACAGATTTAACCATTTTATACTGTAGCTGATTCATTTGTTAAGGCCATCTGTTTTAATAGATTCTGTAGGAAACTGGGAAATGCTTACATACTAAAAATAATGCAGCTGAACTTTCACTGTAGTTACAATAACATTCCTCTTTGCTTTCTACTGTGTACATCTCTCTTGCTGAAGCTCTACTGATGAATTTGGTTAACATGCACAGCCTACAAAAGTAATTAATCCTTTTCTATCTCTAGAGTGTCAGAGGAATAATCCTGGCTGTCAAAATCTGTTTAGAATTTTTTTGTGCTACAATATTTTATGTTCATCCTTAATCCTAAATGACAGCCTGCATAGAAAGTGAGAAAACGGAGGAAACGTTGTGAGAGGGTACAGAAGTATGGTAATTCAATTGTATTCAAAAACTTGCAATTTATATTTCATTGTAACTTGCTTATTTTATATTTCTCTTGTCATATTATATAGCAAAGTTAGACTTAAAACAGACTCTGAAGACAAAGCCTAAATTTCAGTAAGATAACCTATCAATGTTAGGGCATTATTACTAATTACAGTAACACATATGTTTATTTTAAGATAAGAAATATGTTAAATATATTCAGTGAAACTAAGCTCTTTCACAATGTATCCTCATCTTATACTATGCCTATCCGATATTTTCTGTATATACATGGACATTAATGGTCAGCTAATACATTCACTAGAGGCATAGCTTAAGTGTGTGGATAATTCAAGTGTTCTGTCATATTATGTCACCCAAATAAAACATAAAACACCATCATTTTGGCAGTGATACTGACTATTTGGCTGTAAGAGTAATTTTGACACACAACCTTTGAAAGGCACATAAAATTGTGAGCCAACGTTTTCATCAAAATCAAAATCAAGCTGTCATGGTTGGTATATTGTTTTATGGCTTGCTTTTTCCAGGTTTGATATTTCCTGGTTTGATATTGATGCTATTGAAGGTGCAGTTTTCTTAAAAGTAATTGCGTTAACCATAGGGTATTTTCCTTTCATTTCTTGAGAACATTGACACACCCTAACTTTTCTAAAATTTTTCTGACAAAATGCAGAATGTATAAGACTTAAGAAAAGCACAGTCTGTGCTAAGGAAATGGCTCAGTGGAAAAGTACTGGTGCTTAAGTATGAAAATCTAAGTTTGGGTCTGTAATGCCAACATAAAATGGTAGGCTTGGTGTCGTGTACCTGTAATACCAACTTTAGAGAGGCAGGATGGGAGAATTCCTGGGGATTGCTGGCCAGCTAGTGTAGCTGACTCAGTGAACTCCAGGTTGATTGAGAGACCTTGTCTCAAAACCTAAGGTAACAAGCAATTGAGGAAGATACCCAGTGTCTAGCTCTGGCTTCCACATGCACATATAAGTACATACAATGTGTACTCGCACACACATGTGCTCAAACACAAACACATGCAAACACACACATCCATGTAAACACAAGGTAGTAACCTATAATGTTTTAGATTTACGATCTAAGAATAGTGACCTAATACATGGATTTTTTTCCAAATATGAAATTCATGGCAATATGTCACTAAACTAATATAAGTCTCAAAGGTGTTAATTTGCACTGGAATCGATATATGTTCTAGAAGAATGTGAAAACAAATATTTGTTGAGTAAGCATTGTATCCTAAATTCTCTTAAGTGGAAACTTCAAATTTCCTACATAGCCATGTAATTTCTGTTTAGTTCTCATCAGATGGGAAGAATCATTACTTATGACTAGTGTAATAGGATGACATATTGGTAATGCAGTCAGAATTATTACTGAGAAGTGTCTCTTTTGAAATGTACTGTTGTAACTTTGATGATTTTTAATTTAACTACTAAGCATTATTTTGCGGTATTTCTACTAGCAAATTTCTGTTATGTTAATTAATTACTACATACAATGGTTTATAAAATATAAAGGATTTTAGTTATACAAGTTGGATAGTACCTTAGAACGTATCTTTCACTTTTCACTTCAAATAGCATATGGCTATTTTAGCTATTGCTTCAATAAATCTTATACTTATCTTTCTCACTAGCTTTTTTTCTTTATTGCTATTACAAAATAAAATTTCTTCTCTTCAGAATAAATTATGCATTATAAACAAGTTTAAGAAATATTTAAAGTTAGATTGCTTAGCTTTTCCATTTGTATGATCAGAGTAGTTTTCATAAAAAGTAAGATTTTTTTCTTAATATTATAAAGCTTCAAAATATATTATTATTGGTAATTTTAATGTGAATTGATGGAAAACTTGCTTCTAGTGTTTCAACTAATTTTTGCTAAATTTCAGTTGACACAGTGTGAAACTCTTATACTAAATTGCTTGAGGGCTCTTGAAGTTTAAGAAATCTAATTTACACATTTCATTCTGGCAGAGTTATATGTCATTATCACATCCAGTGGGAATTAGGTCGATGACTTATAATTTGTCTGTACAAAATATGTATCATAGTTTTATCTGTAGTTTCAGTGTTTTATATTATGGCATTTCCTAATGAGTGTATGTAATCTAAACATATACAAAAGTCATTAATCAATACCAGACTAGCCATAGCACATCAGTAAAAATACTACAAAATATTTATGTTTTAACTTTTAAAAATCACATTCTTAAATATTTTATTTATTTATTTGCAAGGAGAGAGAGAGAGAGAAACAGACAGAAAGAGACTATGGGCGTGCCAGGGCCTCTATTCACTGCAAACGAACTCCAGATTCATGCGCCACCATGTGCTTCTTGCTTACATAGGTACTGGGAATCAAATCTGAGTTGTTTGGCGTTATATGCAAGTGCCTTCACCACTGAGTCATCTCTCCAGCCCTGTTTTAACTTTTGATGACAGTAGTGAATAGTGAACTAAATAATGACTTTATTTATAATTAATTATTCAAAAACTAATTCATAATGCTCCATTAAAAAAAAAAACTAACCTCTCCAAAAATTAGATATTGAAAAGTAAACCCTTATTGAGGAAATGTCTTATGTCATATTAAAATGACCTACAGTCCAACATGGCCTCTCATTTAAAACAAATGCCGCTTCAATTAATTTAACCTATTCCTTCTCAAGATATTCTTTTACATATTTTTTAGCACTCTTACACTGTAGCCTACCAGTTTCCTCATATCATTCTTGAAATTTTAATCCTAGTTTGTTAAATGTTTTAATGAGAGAATCACTATCATCTATCTATCTATTATCTATCATCTATATATCCATTCTGGGATAGATACATAAAAATCATATGTACATGTCTTTCATACATAGTGGTAACATAAATTCCTTTTGAAAATGTTATCTATATGTCCCATTGTATTCACTGTCATATTTTTTTATATTTGCAGTAATTGCAGTATGAAGAAACAATTTACAGTTTGGGGTTGGGATTCATGAAGTTTGGAATATTTAGGTAACTAGTAGGGGAGCCAGTAAGTATAAAAAATTCTTCTAAAAGGAAACAAAACCAATAGGATGAATGAAGAGATGATTTCATATTCGTAATGGCCCATGACCTAACAAAACAGTGAACATTCTATGGGAATAAAACATGCATGAGTATTATTCCAAGTTTCATTAGACAATCCCTTAAATGAGTAGCACATTTTAGGGATGTAGAAGGGTTACATAAACTCTTTAGGATTCAAGGGTCAACAGAACTCTATTTATTTAGGTTGATATTTCTATTTTCATTGTCATAAGCTGATAAGGCCTAGTAACAAGCTGGTTAACAAATATTGGTTTGTTAATGAATAGTCAAGTTTTTGTTACAAAAATATCAGCCATGTGGAAACCAAATTGGAGGAAAAATAACTAGGTGGAGAAAGACAATTCATGCAGTTTTATAATCATATACAAAAATTATTAAGGCTTAGACAAGTAAAATGTAAATATGGGTAGGAATAATAAGAAAATGTCCATAGGCAGATTTAAGATTTTACTTAGAAAGCTTAATCACTGATGAAATAAAAAGAACAGAAAAAGTAGTTTGGGATATTTATTATAGTAAGTAACTGTAATAATATATGTAGAGTACTTAGTAATTTACTTGGTAAATAGAAGCACTTAAAAAATAATTCTCGGGCTGGAGAGATGGCTTAGCGCTTAAGCACTTGCCTGTGAAGCCTAAGGACCCTGGTTTGAGGCTCAATTCCCCAGGACCCATGTTAGCCAGATGCACAAGGGGGCACACGCATCTGGAGTTCGTGAACACAGGCTGGAAGCTCTGGCGCGCCCATTCTCTCTCTCTCTCTCTGGCTCCTTCTCTCTGTCACTCGCAAATAAATAAATAAATAAATAAATAAATAAAAATCTCATCCACATGCTGTGTTTACAGGATATTGAGAAATTAAGATGAAATTGCACCAAAACCACCTCTCTGATAGCTAGTTTCCCTAGTGCTGGAGTATGCATGGTGCTGGGGAAGAAAAGTTATCAACACTATTAAATAGCAGAGGGTATCCTGCAAGCTATACAACCAAGCAGCCAGGTAAGGTGTGCCCACTGGTGCAATAGTTGCATATAAATTATGGGGTAACCAACTGTACTATGATCAGATTTGAGCCTACTCCCTGGTAGAGATTTCATGCCTGGGACTGAAAACTGAGTGAATAGCCTATGTAGCTTGGGAGTTTCGTAAGCCATAGTGAGAATAATCTACCTATTCTGTGACTAAATGACTAAATTATGTACATCAAATTGTCTTCTAAACATTTATAGTTATGCCCATAGGATAGTGCTGTTTTGACTTTTGGTTAAAGAAGCTTCTTTTTGTGGATGGTGGTAAGAACATGAGGAGACCTAAAACTCATCAAGGAGGTGATAAGAAATTACATTTGAGTGCTCATCACTGAATAAACCTCTTTAGATATCTTCCAGTAGCATCTCTGTTCTCTATATGCTGAGCAATTCCTGCTTTCCTTAATAGGCAGCATTGTTACCAAACAGAGAAAATGTGTAGGCACATCTAAAATAGTATACAGGTTCTTTTTGGGAAAATAAAGCAATATTGCTAATTAAGGTCTACATTATAACAATGAATCTTAAAGAAAGATTGAATAGGAAGATCAGTTAATTATGTGTGGAAGAAAATATTTAGGGCTAGGAAAGTGCAGCACTGTTGATATAGAGAAGACCAGACTGGAGAATATTACAGTTCCAGGAAATAAAATATATATATGTCAGAAAACCTATATCAGAGTCAAGAGGCAGAGAGACTATAGATTACATCTGAGATATCATATCTTAAGACATGGAGTAGAGACTGGCTTTAAATCAACAGTATTTATTAAGTTCCTACTATGTGTGTCAAAAGAAAAGAATAACTAGGTACAGGGCAAAAAAAAAAAAAAAAACAGAGACATGACTATATGATCAAGCAAATAGAAAGTGAGAAATGAAATGATTTCATTTGACTTATCTCACACACTGACTTTGTAGTATCCCCAAATGTAGCTTTGTCACATTTGAGTTGTGGCAAGACATGGTCTTGTTCTTTTTAGTCACAGGTATGCCTGCTGAGAGTCATTTACTGTGCTGGATTTACCATCTTAGGGACAAAGCTGTAGAGCAGTGGATATTTGTTATTTGATGAAATTGATCATGGAACACACAGAATTACAATATATACATCTATAAGTTTTAAGTGCTATGTAAGGGAAAGCTCTTTGGAGGGCAATGTCATACATACTGTCTATCATTTGTGCATTTAGTTTATGGGAAAGATTTTTAAAACTATCCTAGGAGCTACTTAAAACTACAGTGGCTGTATCACTGCCCCATCAAATGTAAAATAGAGACCTATATTCAAAATTTATCCTAAGTATCTTAGAATTCCAATGCTTGCTATATTGTGAACTCTAAAACACAACCCCAATATATTCTGCTTTAGGAAATTACATATTTGAATTCCTAAATGTAGAAATCATGAGAATAAAATTAGGATTTTTGTGCCATTATTTAAGGAATGTTAATTGTAAAAGCACTCAGTAATGAGTGTGTTCACCTCTCTGGGTACGTTTTATTTTTAACATATACAACACTATACAAATTACACACAATTTCACAATTTTTATGTCATATAAACAAAGACCATGTATAATAATAGCTATATTCAATACTAATAAAATGATATCAGAAAATTCCAGATTCAACTTTTATCCGGTAATTTTTTAAAGATGAAAGTTGAGCTGAAATGGTAAATGAAACATAAATGCCAGGTTATGTTACATGTTAGCTGATGTCCTACCGAGTTAGCATTTGCTCGGGAACAGTGGCACTGAAAACATTCCAGGGAATATCTAAGCAGTTTTACAAAGCTAATTTGTTTGTAACTGAAGAAATGTTCACAAAGAAGGACCAGAACTTAAAGTTATGACTAAACTGTTGAATAAGTTATCTGTTCTCCAAGAATTTGTAGATGATTGTCAGCCTTGACAACACAGACATGCCTTCAATAGTATAGAAGCAACATACCTGCTGCTTGACGTCTGGTACTTAAGAAAAAGACTATGATAAATGTTAGCATGCAAACTAGTTTTGTAAGTGCCTGTTTTTCCTGGTTCTGGCATATAAAATCATTGATGTTTTTCCCCTAGAATATGTAGAGGTTAATGAGAAAGCAGTGTGAACAATCATTTACTACACCTTCAAGCTAATTATGAAAAAAAGTTCATGACATTTGTTCACTTGATCCTCACAGAGGATTCTCATCTACATAGATAAATAAAAGGCACAGAAAAGAAAATTAGATGGCTGCCAATGTACATCAGAACTAAATTAGTTTCATCAAAAATTACTATAAAAGTGAACACATAATTTATAGTTAAATATTTAATTCTTGTATCTTGAGATATCAGTGAATTTTTTTCCAATTTGGAATAGAACATAATTTCTTCTGGACCCTAGTTATTAAAAGTGTACTGATATCCATTGATCCTTGTCTTTGCACTTTAAAGCAGAATATTATTGAAAAGCTTTCTGATAATCATCAAATGTGTGTAAAGTTATTTTGGTTCTCTTTCTAACGGAAAGGTAATATTGTACTAGAGTATTTGGTAACAGAAAAAGTATAGTAATAAACCATTTTATAGCTATGGGGTAGTGTAATCCAACACATTATGTTTATAAATTCATCACTTCAGTTCCCTTATACTCCAAAAAGATTAGGAAATAAAAATTGGTAAAGGAAAATGGACTTAGAGTTTGGTAAAATAGGAGAGGAGTAAGGAAATGAAATCTCCTTCCCCTCAGCATTGGCCATCTTTTAATTTATTGAAAGCATTAGACAAAGATAAAAACATACAAATGCAACTGTGATAGGCAATTTGGTTCTTTCCGAATATTAGTCAGGGTTCTCTAGAGGAACAGAACAGAATGAATATGTAAAAAAGAGGGATTTATTAGCTTAGCTCACAAGATTCACTAACAATTTCCCACAAATCAAAAAGTTAAAGAATCTGGCAGCTGCTCAGTCCACAAAGCTAGATGAAGGCTGAAGTGTCTTAGGACCCCATAGCCACTCAGTCCACAATGCCAAATGTAGGACAGAAGCACCACAAGGGAGAAGGCAAAAAGAACTCAGTAGCCTGTAGCATGGGCAGCTGGACAAAACAAGTAAAGCTCTGGCAGTCTCTTGGAGCTTTCTTATGTCCAGTCAGCCCCCAGGTGGAAGAGCTGATTATTCAGGAGGACGGACTTTCTTCAGTTAATCTCGCTTGGAAACACCCTCACAATGTGTCTCTCTCTTCATTCCTAATGTGCTCAAATTGATAACAACACTTAACCATCACATCGGTAGGAGGGCATGTGGGTCATAGAGCTTCCCTAGATAGCTCTTCATTTAAGTCTGAAAAGAGTAAAATGGGATTTTAACAGTCCCCTGTTTTAAAGAGAAAAATATCAGGTTGTGGAACCTTGGGGAGGTGGAGCCTAGCTGGAGGAAGTATGTCACTGGGAGTGAGTCAAGGTTTCATAGCCCTGCCACACTTCCTGTTTGTTGTTTTTCACTGCAATGTGACAAGCCAGGCTGCCAAACCTTTCCCTAAAATCATAATTTGAAATAAACCACTTCCTTTCTTATGTTCCTTTTGATCAGGTGTTTGCTCACAGCAAGGAGAAAGTATTGATAATTCTGTTTTCCATGGCAAGAACAAAACTCAAGCCGATCTCAGCTCCAGATAAGGTTGACTCAACTCCCTCATCCACCTTTTCTATTATTCCTTATGCAATATATATTTTAACAGCTTAAACACATACATAATTTTCCATTCAGTTGTTATAATGTTTGTCACAACAGAAAGATGTACTATTTTTTAAAAATATGACATCACTAATGCTCCATGTATACCAACAGTTAAAGTGAAATTGAGATCACTTGGTAAGGCAGTTATTTGTAAATCTTAAATATCAGCAACATTGAAGAACCTATTATATGGAGTAAGAGTCAGCAACATGCTTTCTTCTTCTTAACTCCAGTGTACAAAATTGTGTTGTTCATGCTCAACTCATAGAAATTTGTCATTATAGCCCATTATTTGTTAAAATATAATTTTAATTGCTCTTAACTCATTTTATAAAATAGTATTTATTAGAGAGGGGGTGGGGAGAAAATGGGCATGACAGGGCCTCTAGCCACTGCAAACAAACTTCAGACATATGTGCTACCTTGTGCATCTGGCTTATGTGGGCACTGGGGAATCAATTCTGGGTACTTTGGCTTCACAGGCAAACACCTAAACTGCAGCTCTTAGCTGTTCTTAATTCTTATTCCTTTTCTCTCATAGGTATTCTCTCACTTATATTCAACATTCTTTCCATCAGCCTAACATGTTATCTCTATATTTCTATATGTAATGATAGACAATAGCTATAGAGTCAGAAATGAGAGTTCCATTGAGAAAATGCTAAATATAGATCTTGTTTGATTTCTCTGTATTATTTTACCACTATTTTCCTTTCATACATTATTTTTATCTTCAATACTATTAAATATTTCTGCGTGTTTCCTTTTGTACTCTTTATTTATTTATTTATTTTGCATTCTGTTGTCCAAACACTTTATGCACGACCTTCTTTCTTGTCTAGATGGAAATTTGAGTTGTCTCTACCTGGTATTAGAAATTTAACTTCTAAAACAAAAAAATAAAATAAAAAAATAAGAAATTTAACTTCTGTCACTGCTCATGGTCACTAATTGACCAAGCCAATATATTGCTCCTTGTATTCCTGGCAGAAGTATGTTTTATTTAATTTTCAATATATATCTCTGTCACAGAATAACTCAGTCATAAACATGCTTGATCTTACTAAATATTTTTATAATGATTTCCAATTCACAATTTTCCCTCTTATAGTTCTAAAGTCATCACTTTATTTTAATCTGTTTTGCATGTTATCTCTATATCTCTGTATGTCTGAATACTAGACTATGGTTGAGGTTTAACATGTTTTTCAATAGTCACTGGTCATTTGTATTTACATGACATTTAGTCAATATTAAAAAGTTACTATTTTGGAACAGACAATGAACTGAGCATCTGGTGTCATTGAATAATGTTTTCATACAGTACTCATTTTTGTATTATTTTGTTTTATATAGGATTTCCTAACTTTTCAAGGTAAATTTACAAGAGTGCTTTCCATGATCAAAACATTAGTGACTTCTTAGACATAAACATTGAAGATAATATATTTTAACTAATATTTATTTGATTTTCATATCTGAATAGAAATGGTGGCTTCATTTTCAAATAGCACTGCAAGTGATTCTAATGCAGGTGGCTCCTTGGGTGAAAAAAAAAGAAACTGAAGGCCTCTTGGGGATGGCATTGTTCTCATTTATACATACTTTCAAAAACATAAGTATGAATGTAATATGTTTACAGGCTATTGACAAAATTTGGGATTTTACTTTAGAGAGAAAGATATCTCTAGAATACCTAACACAGAGGAGCCTATACAAGGAAATGATGTTTCTTTCAATCAACTTCCCTTAAGAATGGGGAAAAAAAAAGGTTACCTCACAGCTAGCATAATAAAAGCTATATTTTTATACCTCTAATGAAATTACATTGTCTTGATTGTCTAAACACATCTTACCATTTGAAATCAAATTGATCATCTGTTAGGTCGCTTGACTTTTTTTTTGGGGGGGGGGTGAAGTATGGTCTCACTCTAGCCCAGGCTAAACTGGAACTCACTCTGTATTCTCAGGATGGCCTGGAACTCATGGTGATCCTCCTATCTCTGCCTCCCCAGTGCTTGGATTAAAGGCATCAGTGCATCTTCTGGAAAAAAATGTTTTAGCCTAATTTTAGGGATAATAGAGATTATCACTCTCTCAAAATTTGACCATAGCACTTGAGATTTTCAAGTGATTTTATGTATTACTGCAGCATCCCTAATCATTGAATCTATCATTTTAGATTCAGACTAAGGCAAACATAACTTTTTATATTTAATGCAGTTTTAAAGACAAATATATATGTTCTTAAGAGAATTTTTATAACCATTTTAATTAATTTATTTTTTATTAATAACTTCCATGATTATAAACAATATCCCATGGTAATTCCCTCCCTTCCCCCACTTTCCCTTTGAAACTTCATTCCCCATAATATCCCCTCCCCCTCTCAATTAATCTCTCTTTTATGTTGATTTCATGATCTTTTACCTCCTATTATGATGGTCCTGTGTAGGTAGTGTCAGGAACTGGGAGGTCATGGATATCCAGGACATTTTGTGTCTAGAGGAGCACGTTGTAAGGTGTCTTACCCTTCCTTTGGCTTTTACATTCTTTCTGCCACCTCTTCTGCAATGGGCCCTGATCCTTGGAAGTTGTGATAGAGATAATGCAGTGCTGAGCACTCCTCTGTCACTTTGTCCCAGCACCATAATGCCTTCTGAGTCATCCCAAAGTCACTGCCACCTAAAAAGAGAAGGTTCTTTACAAAAAGTGAAAGTAACATTAATATATGGGTGAGAATATTAAGAGAAGTGCTTACTGGGCAGTTTGATGACCATAGTACATACATTTAGCTAGACAGTAGCAGATGTTATAACCCTAGGGCTCAAGACTACCCCTGTTGTAGGTTTTCAATATCAGGGATGTATTCCGTCCCATGGAGTGGGCCTCCAGTCAAATTAGAGGGCAGTTGGTTTCCACCATGACAGACATGTCACTATTACACCCGTTGGCTCATTTGGCCTGACTGGCCTAATATAAGGCTTGCAGTGTCCACTATTGAGTATCTTCACTGGTGATTTCTCTCTCTCCCATTGACCTGCATGCAGAATGGCTTCTTTTAGCTTTCTGTCAGCTGGTCTGCATGTAGGAGGTTATCAGCTCAGTTCCAAAAGGATTTGTCAGTGGTCTTGCAACCCAAGTATGTAGAGTCTTCAGCAATAGGGTTTTACTATCTATTCCTTGTGGGAAACCAAGGGCCTCAGCAATGGCATGTAATATTTTGGGAATATCAGGGACCTCCCTGGCCAACAACTCACTAGAGGGTATCCCATCCCTGGCACTGAAAATTATCTAGTAACAATCTATGGCTCCTGAATGTTCCATTGTCCAAAAAAATAGGTTTCCGTTTGATTTATATGTATCCTCTTAGATTTTGATTAGCCCTCCCTCCACCTTTCCTTTACTCAATCTCTTCCCCTGACCTCATTTAGGTCTTTTCACCCCCATTCAACTGTTTTTCTACTTACACATATACAGTACCATTATATTAAGTCCCCCTCCCTTCCTTTATATTCCCTTTATATCTGCTTTCTAGCTTACTGGCATCTGCTACTGAGTTTTCTTCCCACTCACACAGAAGCCCAGTCATCCATAGCTAGGATCCACATATGTAATAGAACATGCGACATTTGGCTTTCTAGGCTTGGGTTACCTCACTCACTATAATCCTTTCCAGATCCATACATTTTCCTTCAAATTTCATGGCTCCATTTTTCTTTACCAAAGAGTAGAACTCCATTGTGTAAATGTGCCATATCTTCATTATCCACTCATCAGCTGAGGGACATCTAGGCTGGTTCTATTTCCCAGCTCTTGTGAATAGAGTGGCAATAAACATGGTTGAGGAAGTGTCTGTAAGGTAGTGAGATGCGTCCTTAGGGTATGTGCCTAGGAGTGCTATAGCTGGGTCATATGATAGATCAATTTTTTGCTGTCTTAGGAACCTCCACACTGATGTGCACAATGGCTGGACCAGATTGCATTCCAACCAACAGTATAGAAGGGTTCCTCTTTTTCCACATCCCTGCCAGCATTTATGATCATTTGTTTTCATGATGGTAGCGCATCTGACAGGAGTGAGATGGAATCTCAATGTAGTTTTAATCTGCATTTCCCTGATGACTAGGGATGTAGAATATTTATTTAGAAGTTTATACGCCATCTGTTTTTCTTCTTTTGAGAGCTCTATTTAGTTCCATAGCCTATTTTAATTGGCTTGTTTTATTTCTTTTTATTTAATTTTTTGAGTTCTTTGTATATTCTAGATATTAATCCTCTATCAGATGTAAAGCTTCCAAAGATTTTTTCCCATTGTTTAGGTTGCCTCTTTGCTTTATTCACAGTGCCCTTTTCCATACAAAATATTTCTAATTTCGTGAGGTCCCAGTGGTTAATTTGTGTTTTTTGCTGCCTGAATAATTGGAGTTACATTCAGAAAGTCTTTGCCAAGACCAGTATGTTGAAGGTTTTCCCCTAGGTTTTCCTCTATCAGTTTCAGAGTTCCAGGTCTGATATTAAGGTCTTTCATCTACTTGGACTTAATTATTATGTATGGAGAGGGAGAAGGATCTATTTTCATGCTTCTACAGATACATATCCAGTTTTCCCAGCACCATTTGCTGAAGAGGCCGTCTTTTCTCCAATGAGTGTTTTTGGCATTTTTGTCAAATATCAGGTGGCCATGGCTACCTGGACTTACATCTGGGTCCTCTATTCTTCTCCATTGATCTACATGTCTGCTTTTGTGCCAGTACCATGCTGTTTTTGTTACTATGGCTATGAAGTATAGGTTAAAATCAGGTATGGTGATAACACCAGCCTTATTTTTGTTGCTCAGTATTGTTTTATATATTTGAGATATTTTGTGCTTCCAAATGAATTTTTGGATTTTTTTTTCTATTTCTGTGAAGACTGGCATTGGAATTTTGGTGGAGATTGCATTAAATGTGTAGATTTCTTTCAGTGATATTTCCGTTTTCCCAATATTGATTCGTCTGATCCAAGAACAAGGGATGTCTTACATTTCCTAGTGTCTTCTGCAATTTCTTGCATGAGTGTTTTAAACTTTTCATTGTAGAGGTCCTTCACTTCCTTGGTTAGGTTTATTCCAAGGTACTTTATTTTATTTTTTGATGCAATTGTGAATGGGAGTGATTCTTTGATTTCATCCTCTGTGTGTTTGTTGTTAGCATATAGGAAGGCTACTGATTACTGTGTGTTTATTTTGTATCCTCCTACATGGCTATAGGTGTTTATCACCTCTAACAGTTTGCTGGTAGAGTCTTTAGGGTTCTTTATGTATAGAATCATGTCATGTGCAATTAATGATAACTTGACCTCTTCCTTTCCAATTTGTATCCCTTTTATGTGTGTCTCTTGCCTTATTGCTATGGCTAAGACTTCCAGTACTATATTAAATAAAAATGGGGACAGTGGACACCCTTGTCTTGTTCCTGATTTTAGTGGAAAAGCTTCCAGCTTTTTTTCCATTTTAGTAATATTTTGGCTGTAGGTTTGTCATAAATAGCCATTATTATTTTGAAATACGTTACTTCTATTCCCAGTCTCTGTAGGACATTTATCATGAAGGGATGCTGGATTTTGTCACATGCTTCCTCTGCATATAATGAGATGATCATGTGATTTTTGTGCTTCCGTCCATTCATATAATATATTATATTTATCAGTCTGTGTATGTTGAACCATCCCTGCATCTCTGGGATAAAGCTTACTTGGTTGGGATGAATGATCTTTCAATTATACACTGGTATTCTGTTTGCCAATATTTTGTTGAGAAGTTTTAGATCTATGTTCATTAGGGCAATTGGTGTGTAATTTTCTTTTTTTTGTTCTATCTTTGCCTAGTTTTGGAATCAGAGTGATGCTGGCTTCGTAGAAGGAGTTTGGTTGTATTCATTCTTTTTCTATTTTTTGGAAAATTTTAATAAGCAGTGGTGTTAGTTCTTCCTGGAAGCTCTGGTAAAAATATCCAGTGAATCCATCTGGGCCTGGCCTTTTTTTAGTTGGGAGATTTTTGATAACTGCTTGGATCTCCATACTTCTTATAGGTCTATTTAAGTGATTAATATCATCTTGATTTCATTTAGGTAGGTCATATAAATCAAGGAAATCATCCATTTCTTTCAGGTTTTCAAATTAAGTGGAGTATATGTTATTACGTATGTCCCTATGATTTCTTGAATTTCTCTGGTATCTGTTGTGATGCTGCCTTTTTCATCTCTACTTTTATTAATTTGTATCTCTTCCCTCTTTCTTTTGGCCATATTTGCTAAGGGTTTATCAATCTTGTTTATTCTTTCAAAGAACCAACTCTTTGTTTCATTGATTCTTTGGATTTTTTTTTTTGTTTCTATTTCATTAACTTCTGCCCTAACCTTTATTATTTCTTCCCATCTACTCATTTTTTTGTTTCCCTTGTTCTTGTTTTTCCAAGGCTTTAAGGTGAAGCATTAACTTGTTTACTTGAGACCTGTCTAATTTCATAATGTAGGCATTTAAAGTTATAAATTCCCCTCTTAGAACTGCCTTCATTTTGTCCCAAAGGTTTTGGTATGTTGTGTTCTCATTATCATTTGACTGTATGAATTTTTTGATTTCCTTCTTGATTTCTTCATTGACCCATTCATCATTTAGTAATGTATTGTTTAGTTTCTGTGATTTTGTGTATTCTGTATAGCTTTTCTTGCTATTTATTTGTAGTTTGATTCCTTTGTGATCAGATAGAATGCAAGGAATTATTTCAAATTTCCTGTATTTTTTAAGATTTGCTTTGTGCCCTAACATATGGTCTATGTTAGAGAATGTTCCATGTGCTGTTGAAAAGAATGTGTATCTGCCGCATTTGGATGAAATGTCCTTTATAGATCCTTAGGTCCATTTGTTTTATGACCTCATTTAATCCAGATGCCTCTCTGTTTATTTTTTGCCAGGATGACCTGTCAATTGATGAGAGTGGGGTGTTGAAGTCATCCACTACATCTGTTTTTGGTGTTTATAACCAGTTTTTTTATATTTAGTGTAAATTTATACAAAGGAAGTATCATATATAGGTAGAAAATAATTGTTGTTGCACATTCTTTAGCTAACTAGTCTATTTTAGCTTTCTGACATAAAGTATAAAATATGTTCAGTATTTACTAAGATTAGACCCTCATAATCAATTTCTTCTTCATGACCTATGCTAAAGTATTGCCTACAAACAACACTGTATCTGCATTCCAATAATAATTTGAACTTTAGAAAGGCATTCAAATTCTAACAAACAACTTCTGTTTGTGTACATTTAACATTAAGTCATAGGTTTAACAGATGTGTTTACTCCACTCCACTAATTTTGGTAACATTTATGCACAGCCAATATTTACTCTTATATGCTATTTATTTAAGTCTTAGTTAAATCCCCTTCAAGGTACAAGAAAGAAATAGTTCACTACCAAACACTGTAGGTAAATCTCTATTGCTATTAGTCTGCTTCCAGTGTGAGTGTTTCTTAGGGCAAGCATTAAAAGTAGTAGTATACAGCAGCAATCCTGAGAATCAATGGCTTATAAAAATTAGATATACTTTTTGTTCAAAATAGTTACTTCTTTTGATTCTGACTCTTGGGATACTTAAGGAGAAATAATTAAGTATAGGAAATGTATCGTTTTCATAGCCTGTTATTGTCCTGTGTAACAATGTACTACTCTAACTCTAAGTGACTTAATTCTGGCTGAGATTTAAAAGAGAAAATAGATTTGATGGACAGATACACTTGGTAACATTGCAGAAAGCATGGCTAATAAAAGTGTGAAAGACAGGATATTTTGCAATTTTCAATGAGTTATGTAATGCAATAATTTTGAAATTTTTATTGGTTCAAACAATATTTGAACTGTTACAAACCACATATGGGACTAGGACTATAGCTCAGTGGTTAAATGTTGCTTGCTTGGAAAGCTTGACACCATGGTTTGAATTCCCAAGCCACCCAGGTAAGGTGAATGCAAAATGTGGCACATGCATATAGTATTTATTTGCAGTGGCAAGAGACTCTTGCACATATATGTACATGCACACATACACACATACACACACATCAAAATAAATTTAAAAAATTAAAATCACAGGTAAACCAACTAACAAAATAAGTATATATTAAAATTGGAATTATAGCTAACTATCATTAATAAAATCTAAACATGCCACCAGCTAGTATAATGCACATATCATAATTAAGAATAATTTTCTAAATGCACGATAATATAGTGGCAGTATCAAGAAAATTGGGCAATCTATAGTCAATATAAAAATCAAAAGAATTTCTAACTCTGAGGAACTATTCTAACTCAGTATAGGAATGAAAACTGACTTTGAGGCAGCGATATATGGAGCATGTGTTACTGTCATTACTGCATTATGGCAAGAAGGCTACTCTATTAACTTTCTTCTGTTTCCAAGGGGAGCAGTTTTCCTTGGTATTTTTAAATTCTATTTCTTATCAGTAAATGTAGTCTTGACCTTTCAGTTTATAAAATGCCAACAACAGACATTTCCCTCTTTATTAAAAGATTGATTTCCAGAAAGTTGGAACTATAAAAGGAAAATGAAGTTTCGTAAGAAAAATATCCATGTCTCTGACATACATTGTTTGCCAGACAACACTTGACATTTTACCTTCATATTGAAAAGTAAGCAGGTCAACACTGTTTCTAAACTGTAAACAAAAACTTAAATGATAAAACATAATCTCTGGGTATTTTGATGGACCTGAGCAAGCAAGATCAAAGGTGAAAGACACCAGAACATCACAAGGAAACGTTTGGGTCCTGAAATTGAGCTGGATTTTTATTCCCTCAATACACAGCCAAGAGAAAACCACAGCTTTATAAATCTTATATAGAAATGCATGCATTTGGACAATAAATTCCAAAGCACGGGTGGGCAAAACTGTCTAGAGACAAGCATTTGTAGCTCAGGATGTGTTTGAAGATAAACTGATTTATTTAAGTCACTAGAATAATTTGCTTTCCTGAATCAAGTCTTGGGTAGTAAGAAAGGAAACCTATGTCTGCCAGAAAAGAAATAAACCTTAGGGCAATCACTTTCATATAAGATGAAAATCAAACATTGGTAGCTCAAGCTAAGATAGTTATATAGATCGATAATAGATGGGTACAAAACCATTTCATTTCTTAAAATATACATTTAAGAACTAAGTTTTAGTTTGAGTGTCAACCACCAGAATCCCCAAGAGATTGAAGAGGAAGAAGCATTTTAAAACTCATTTAAGAGTATAGCATTGCTGGGATAGTGGCCAACACCTTTAATCCCAGAGCTCAGGAGGCAGAGGTAGCAGGAGCACTGTTATTTTGATGTCAGTCTGAGACTACATAGAGTGAGACTCTACTTTGAAAAAGAAAAAAGGAGGTTGGTGCATGGTATTATTCTAAAATGTTATGCATATTGATTAGTAACCCTAATCCTCCCATTCTCAATTTGTGATAATCTGCGTTGCATTCTATGATCCTATATATTTGAATATTTTAGATATATTACTGGGCTCATGTATTTTCTTTCCATTACTTAATTCTGATAGCATATAGCCTTTCAAATCCATCCATAATATTACATAGTGTAAAATTTCCTTATTTGTTAATCTTTAGTATTGCTTTGTTATATGAATGCATCATTTTCCTTGTCCAGTCATTGTTAAAGAGACAAAGAAGGTCACTTTTACAGGTTAGTTACTGTGAATTATTCAGCAAAGATGATAGACACATGCTTTAAGTGAATAAATACCCATTTTAAATCCTCTTTTAAATTGACTGAATAAGCACATAGAGGGGAGATTATTTGATCTTGTGGTAATTGTATTTTTAAAAATTATTTATTTATACACTTCCAATCAAGATGGCATCTGCCTAACCATGCCAGAACTCCCGGCAAGGAGAGGCAAGGAATTAAGGGGTCATTGGGACTTTTAGGGGAGAGCAATCTCTAATAGATCACCATTGGGAGGGTACAGAGGGACAAAAAAGGGAATCTGCTGATTCCCACACTCTTGAGTAACCTACTGGTACCCCAATCTCCCTAGAGGCCATCCTAGCCAAAGTCCCAGCCTCAGGCTGTTCTCACAGTAACTGCAGGTAAGGAGACCCAGGGCCATAGTTCCAAGTGTGCCACCCAGCACAGGTTATTGCTGGAATCCATACCCATGCCTGCATGTTCACAGATCCCCGACCCCCTACGTGTCTTCAGCCACCTCTCACCCCCTACTTTGATCTCTCTCTGCCCTGCCCTTACCCCCATGCACCATGACTTTGGAATCCCTCCACTCTGACCTACCCCCACTTGACATCCACCCACTCTGCTTGGCCCCACCCCTGTGACTTCGGATCAACCCTGCTTGGACCCACACCCATGACTTCCTTTGACCTGCTCCACTTGGCCCTTCAGATATGACCCTCTGCTCTGCTCCGCCCTGCTCCGAGCAACTTCACGCCTGCTCTGCTGAACCCTGCCCCACCCCACCCAGCTTCCCACCCACTCCTCTTTGCTCTGACCCTGACCCACGAGTCTTCAGACTTGCTCTGCTCCACCCTGCCCTGCCCTCATGTGTCTGTTTAACCTCACTACTCTGCCCCAAAACTGTGCAAGGACTCCTGCCCCACAAATCTCTGCCAAGACCCCAGGCGACCCTTCCCTGCCCCCACATGTGTCTCTGCCCCTGCGAAGCTGCACCACCTCCCCCACCGATCATGAACACAGTCCCACACGGTAATGGGAAGAACACAACTCTAAGGAATAACATAAAAATCAAATGCAAGTAAATCCAATAAGATTTCCTAGTCCTAAAATGCTTGTCTGTAATCAAAACATAGAAGAGACAATAGGACTAGACCCCAAAATGAGGTTATGAGCAATGCAATCCTGACCAAGCAATTGGTAGAACTTGCACCAAAGCAACAAAGAACTAATAATCGTGTGGACTCTGCCATCACTAGACTACACCTAATAGATAAGAAAATAGAAGGGGTCCAAACACAATTAATGGATATAAAGGAAATCCAAATAAAAAAAGAAAAATAAAAAGAGGGCCTAAAAAAACAGATTGTTATGCTAAATGAAGATATAAAAATGCAAGAAAATCAGAAATTGATGTGAAAAGGGAACTTGACAAAGGGATGGAAACCATACATAGAAAATTAGTAGAAAATCCAAACCTAATTGAACAAGCCCAAAACTTCTTAGATGCTCTCAAGAATAGAGTCAGCCATATGGAGGACAGAAAGCCGGGCGTGGTGGCGCACGCCTTTAATCCCAGCACTCGGGAGGCAGAGGTAGGAGGATCGCTGTGAGTTCGAGGCCACCCTGAGACTCCATAGTGAATTCCAGGTCAGCCTGGGCTAGAGTGAGACCCTACCTCGAAAAACAAAACAAAACAAAACAAAAAAAAAAAAAAAAAAGAAATTCAGATCTGGAAGACAAAACAGAAGAAATAATTCAAGAGTGCAAAAGTTTCAACAAGTTCAAAAATTTCTGTGAACAAAACATGACGGAATTGTGGGCTTCCCTCAAGTGTCCTAACATTCAGATCATGGGAATACCAGAAGGGGAAGAATTCAGACCAAAGGTATGGAGAACTAATTCAACAAAATAATCGAAGAAAAAATTTCCATCTTTCAAAAGAAGGGCCCATCAAGATACAAGAAGCTAACAGAACCCCAAACAGATTAGACCAAAGGAGGAACTCTACAGAGGCATATTGTCATTTAGACTCTAAACATTGACATCAAAGAGAAAGTCCTAAAAGTAGCTAGGGTAAAACAACACCACACATTTAAAGCGAACCCCATCAGAATCACTTCAGACTTCACAATGGAAACCCTGAGAGCCAGAAGGGCGTGGAGTGGAACACTGCAAACTCTAAGAACCTAAGGCTTCCAACACAAACTACAATACCCAGCAAAATTGTCCCTCATAATAGATGGTGAAAGAAAAACCTTCCATGACAAAACTCAGTTTTACAAATATATGAACATAAAACCAAGCATACAGACAGTATTTCAGGTAATTCTCCACACAGAAGAATCAAACAGTCAACCTCAAGTACATACAAGAAACAGATCCCAATAACCTAAGTCAGAATTTGCACAAAAAATTTCAAAGTCCAAGGAAACACCAAACCACATAAACCAGCATAATATGGCAGGGATCAAATCAAACCTCACAGTCATTACCCTAAATATCAATGGCCTTAATTCACCCATCAAGATACACAAGCTAATAGGGTGGATCAGAAAATTAGACCTCTCAATCTGTTGTCTTCAAGAAACCCATCTCACCACTAAAGACAGACACCTCCTCAAGGTGAAAGGGTGGAAGTTGGTATTCCAAGCAAATGGAAATAAGAAACAAGCAGTTGTAGCCTTACTAATATTGGATGATATAGACTCAAACCAAAAATAATCAAAAAAGACAAAGAAGGCCACATCCTACTGAGCAAGGGAACAATCCAGCAAGCGGACATTACAATCATCACTCTTTATGCACCAAACACAGGTGTATTACAATTCATAAAACAAAACATACTCAACAATGAAACAGAAATAACCACCAACACCATCATATTTGGGGACTTCAATATACCATTATCAGCAATAGATAGAACATACAAACATAAACTCACCAGGTAAGTTGGAGAGCTCAAAAAACCATAGAACATTTAGACCAAACAGATATCTACAGAACATTCCACCCCAAATCCCTGGACTACACATTCTTCTCAGTAGCACATGTAACCTTCTCTAAAATAGATCATATACTAGGTCACAAAGCCTGCCTCCATATATTTAGGAAGTTTGACATAATGTCCTGCAAGATATCAGATCACAATGCTATATTGCTAGAAATTAACAACAACAACAACAAAAAATACCAAACCAAAAATCCCCTTGGCTCCTGGAAACTGAACAGGACACTTTTAAACAATGAATGGGTAGGGGATGAAATAAAAAATGAAATTGAGAAATTTCTAGAAATTAATTACAATTAGAACACATCATACCAAACTTATGGGACACAATTAAGGGGGTCCTCAGGGAAAAAAATAATACCACTAAATGCCTTCATAACAAAGATAGATAGACACAAATCAATAACCTAATCATCCACCTAAAGGCACTGGAAAAGCAAGAAGAATCCAACCCAAAAATCTCCTGACAGAAAGAAATAATTAAGATCAGAGCAGAAATTAATGAATTGGAAACTAAGAAAACAATTAGTAAAATTGATGAAACAAAGAGTTGGTTCCTTGAAAAAATAAACAAGATTGACAAACTCCTGACCAATTTGATCATGTGAAAAAAAGAGTCACTTCAAATTAACAAAATTAGAAATGAAAAAGGAGAGATCAGAACAGATATAAGTGAAATTGGGAGAATCATCAGGTCTTACTTCAAAAACCACTACTCTACAAAATTGGAAAATATGGAGGAAATGGATAAATACCATCTACCAAAACTAAACTCAGAGCAGAGTATTCTCCTAAATAAAACCTATCACACCCCTTGAAATTGAAGAGGTAATAAAAAAATTCCCCAAAAAGAAGAGTCAAGGACCAGATATTTTCTCAGTCAAATTCTATCAAACCTGCATGGAAGAACTGAAACCAATCTTTCTCAAACTGTGCCACACAATTGGAGAACAGGGAAAGCTCCCAAACTCCTTCTATGAAGGTACTATCACTCTATACCAAAACCAGGCAGAGATGCCACAAGAAATGAAAACTACAGGCCTATTTCCCAGATGAACTTAGATGCCAATATCTTGAACAAAATTCTCACAAAACAAATTAAACAACACATCAAATCCATTATCCACCTTGTTCAAATGGGCTTCATCCCAGGAACGCAGGAATGTTTCAACTTATAGAAAATCTGTCAATGAAATACACCATATAAACAAGGCTAAACACAAAAACCACCTTATCATTTTGACAGATGCAGAAAAGGCCTTTGAAAAAATACAACATCACTTCATGATCAAAACATTGGAGAGAATTGGCCTGGTCAGTTTATATCTCAACACAATAAAGGCTATATACAGAGCTCCTAAAGCCCAAATAATACTTAATGGAGAGAGACTGAAGGAATTTCCATTGGGATTGGGAAGAAGACAGGAGTGTCCACTCTCACCTCTCCTCTTTAATATATTACTAGGAGTCCTAGCTCAAGAAATAAGACAGGAGAAAGAAATAAAGGGGATCCAATTTTGAAAAGAAGTTAAGTTATCACTATTCACAGATGACATGATTCTATATGTAAGAGACTCGAGAGCCTCCGTTCCAAAATTCTTAAAGGTGATAAACCCCTTCAGCAAAGTGGCAGGATACAAAATCAATATGCAAAAATAAGTAGCCTTTCTATATGCCAATGACAAAGATACAGATAAAGAAATAAGTGACAATATCCCACTTTCAATAGCAATGAAAAAAAATACCTTGGAATAACATTAACCAAGGAAGTGAAAGATCTATACAATGAAAACATTAAAAAAAAACACTGAAAAAAGAAATTGAGGAAGACTTAAGACAGAGGAAAGACCTCCCATGCTCTTGGATAGGCAGAATTAATATTGTGATAATGAAAATCCTTCCAAAGGGAATCTACAGATTTAATGCAATACCCATCAAAATCCCAACATCGTTCTTCACAGAGATAGAAAAATTGATCTCAAAATTCATATGGAAAAATAAAAGGCCTCAGATATGCAAGCATATCCTCATCAGAAGAAACACTTATGACCTCTGGAGGCATCACTATACCTGATCTGGAAATGTTCATCATACATGATCACCAGGGAAATGCAAATTAAAACAGATATGAGATTCCACCTTACCCCAGTAAGGATAACAAACATCAAAAAATCAAATGCAAACAAATGCTGGTGAGGATGTGGGGAAATAGGAACACTCATCCACTGTTGGTGGGAATATAAGATGGTACAACCACTTTGGAAAGCAATATGAAGACTGTTTAAAAAAAAAAAAAACTGACTATAGTGTTACTAACAGACCCAGTTATTCCCTTACTAAACATGTACCCTAAAAGCTCCATGCCTCAGCTCAGAGAGATTTGCTCAACCATCTTTATAGTTGCTCAATATTGTAATAGCCAAGGGCTGGAATCAACTCCGATGCCCATCATTAGACGAATGGATAACTAAGATGTGGTATATCTGCACTATGGAATTCTACACAGGTGTAAGGAAAAATGACACAATGAAATTTGAAGAAAAATGGTTGAACCTGGAACAGCTAATTCTCAGTGACCTCAACCAATCACAGAAGATAATTGCCACATAGTCTCACTCATCTACAGCACCTAACCTGAATCTACCCAAGTTGCCGACATACCTACCAAGCATCTAGAGGATCAGACACTAGGGAGGGTGGAGAGGGAAGGGGAGGTGATGGAGGGAGTGGGGGACAGAAAACTGGACCCAAATTCAATGGCACCAAAAAACTCTACATCCTAAAAGAGAGACAAAATGGTTGAACCTCTACTAGGCCCTTAGAGGGAACACCGGATTCACAAGATGATGGAGAGTGTACGATGAAAACTGACCATTATCTCCTCATGTCTCTGCTTCTCTCCCTCTCTCATCTCTCTATCTCTTTTATAGCACTTTTCTTTTCCTTCCTTCTCTTCTTGGGCACTGACTTGGTAACAGCAAGTGGTCATCATCCATAATGCAGTTTTGATCACAGAGACCTACAAGGCCTCCCAAAAGAAGACAGATTTATGTCATAGAGCTTGAAGACCCACCATAGGTTAGTGGTAAGACCCTACTGCTGAAGACACCATACACTGTTAGTACATATCATGGAGGGACATGGCTGGAAGCTGGAAGGCATTCAGTACCCAGACAGTAAGAATGTCTAGTGTGACTGTGGGATAATAACCAATATCTGTCCAAGAACGTATGGTCTAACCTACTTAGCAGCAAACAACCTTATGTGATGCTCATACAAGCGCAATAGTGGCACATAGCCACAATGGGAAACCAACTGCTCTTGATTTGGCTAACTGATCTGCTCAGTGGAATGGAACCTATAGCTGGAGCTGGGAAACAAGTCAGAACCATATCCAAAATGGACCCACTCTTCATTAAACTCTTTCTAAAACACAATGGTCATCACAATTTCTTGGTGCTAACTTTATTCTCCATTGGACAATATGTTTCTCTTTTTGAGATAGACACAGATGCTAAGGAGAGAATCACCCCATCATACCTAAAAAGGGCCCCAGCTGAAACTAAGAATAATTGAGGAAACATGCAAGAATGCTGTTTTCTTGGCGATCCATGAACCAGCACAATGGTGAAGGAGATAGACACAGAGAACAATCAACCCCTACCAAACCAGATACCCAGAGACACAGAGGTGCCCAAGATCTCAACACAGAAGCAGACCTAATATGAACCCAACATGGCTCAGGGAAATTTGCAGAACAGGGGGCAGAAAGAATGTCAGAGCCATAATTTGGGTCATAACACACAGAGACATTTCCTCCTACCCCAAACTAAAGGCTAACCCCACAATGCATGACCCATATACACCAACAACGAGTGTCCCTGTGGAGGGGGGAGGACAGGGAGGAGGCTAACAATGGTACCAACTCGACTGTATTCATTGACTACAAAATAGTAATATATAAAAAATTTAAAAAATAAAATAAAAAAACAACAAAATTTATTTATTTATTTATTTATTTATTTATTTATTTATGAGAAAGAAAGAGGCAGATACAGAGAGAGAATTGGCATGCCAGGGGCTCCAGCCACAGCAAACAAACTCCAAATGCACATGCCACCTTGTGCATCTGGCTTGTGTGACTACTGGGGAATCAATCCTGGGTCCTTACACTTCACAAAAAAGTGCCTTAACAAGTAAACTATCTTTCTGAAGCCCAGATAACTGTATTAAAAAAAAAAAAAACAGTTTGGAAGAAGACCCTTCATACTATTTTCCTTAGCAATACCACCATTTTTTTGTATAGAATCTTTTTATAATATGCAACATGATGAAAGGTATTAAGCAATATCATATTGTGGATTTGGTTTGCAATCCCAAGTTAGCTAGTGAAGTTGAGCGTGTTTTAATATAACCACTAGCCATTCTGATATCTTTGAAGAAAATGTATTCAAGCCCTTTGATTATTAGTATTTTAATTGAGTTTTGTAAGTTCTTTATATATTTTAATGTGTTCCCTTTATCAAATATATGTTTCCTCAATATTTTACCATCTAAAGGCAAGCATTTCATTTAATTGTTTCATTTCATGTTTAATTTTAATAGAGGCCTACTTAGATTTTTTTTAATTTTTAAAATTTATTTATACTTACAAGGAGAGAGACAAATATAGAATGGGCACACCAAAGCCTCATGCCTTGCAAGTGAACTCTAGACACATGTACCACTTTGTGTATCTGGCTTTACTTAGGTACTGGGGAATCAGACTGCAGTAGTTTGAATAGATTTCCCCCAATATATTCAATATTTTATTAGTTTCTAGGTTGCATCTGCAGCCATCTGGCTGGAGGAGGTGTCACTGGGCAGATCTTAATGTGTGATGGTGGGTTTCAAAGTGTACCTTTCTAGAGTTCCTGAAGTGTGCTGTGCTCTGTGGCTTTTGACTTTTAAGCTCGTGCTTCTCTCAGTGTGTTTGGTCCTGTGAAAACAGGCCAGCTTCTTCTGCCATTATGGAACTTCCCCTGGATTGGTAAGCTTCAATAAATCCCTTCCTCCATGACTGTGCCTGGTCTGGAAGTTCATCTCAATGAACCAGAATCTGTCTGCTACACAGACCCAAGCTATCAGTCTTTGCAAGTGTAGTGGTTTGATTCAGGTGTACTCTATAAATATTGGTATTCTGAATGCTAAGTTCCCAGCTGATTGCGATTTGGGAATTAATGCCTCCTTGGGGCAGTGTATTGTTGGGGTCAGGCTCATGGGTATTATAGCCAGCTTCCTCTTGGCAGTATTTGGCATGATCTCCTGTTGCTGTAGTCCATTTCATGTTGCCCAGGAGGTGATATCCACTCTCTGCTTATGTCATCATTTTCCTTTGCCATCATGGAGCTTCTCCTTGAGTCTGTAATTTAAAGTAAACCTTTTCTTTCTTTTTTTTTTCCCACAAGCTACTGTTGGTTGGGAATTTTCTGTCAGCAATGCAAACCTGACTGCAACAGCAAGCAGGCACCTTTACCTACTAAGCCATCTCTCCAGCCCAGTCACTTTTATTTGTTACAGTGTTTTTAAAAATTCACTGCAGGGGCCTGATAGATGCTGAGTAGTTAAGGCAATTGTTCGCAAAGCCTAATGACCTGAGTTGGATTCCCTAGTACCTACATAAATCTATGTGCAAAAAGTTGTACATGCATTTGCAGTTCATTTGTAGCAGCTGGAGGCCCTAGCATGCCCATTCCCTGTCTCTCTTCTCTCTCTGCTTGCAGATAAATAAATTAAAAACATATTTAAAAATCACTGCAAATAGTAGAGTAAAAAATGTTTTGCCTATGTTTAATTCTAGGAGTTTTAGTTTTTTTAGTGTATACATATAAACCATGGTAGTCATTTATTTTCAGTGTTTGGAATACAGTTTTATTTCTCACACTCCTCACAATAAAATGTAGATCTCTTGGCAGACAAGGAGAACATTTGGTTCCATATACTCACTCAGAGATCTTTCTGATTGATTGCTCTACCATCTTCTAGTACCTAGGCTTTATTTGATTTAGGGGCTGGGGAGATGGTTCTGCAGTTAATTGCACTGGCATAGAAAGCCTACCAGCCTGGATTCAATTCCACAGCTATTCATATAAAGTTGGACTGGCAACTGTTTGCTGGAGCAAGAGAACCTGGCATGTCCATATGTACATGTATCATATACAAATGCATACATGCCAATAAAGAACATAAATCTAATTGTTTTAGCTATATTCACTTCCTGTATTCTTAACTTATCTAGGTAAAGCTCATTATCATGCAATTTACACTAGTGAGTATATGAGGTAGGGTTCTCTAGAGGAACAGAACCAATAGAATGTGCTTATATTTTAAAGGGGGATTTATTAGTTTGGCTTACACAGTAGGGGCTGGGTAGTCCAACAATGTCTGCCTGTATGCTAGATAGTGTGAGAACCCAGTAACTACTCAGTCCACCAAGCTGGATTCCTCAGAAATTGCAATCTGATCCAAAAGGTCTGGAAGTTACCTGGAGAGGTGTTGGCATGCAATCCACATTGGAAAGCCAAAGACACTGGAGTCTGATGTCAGTGAAGGATTATAGCAGCAGCATTATACACTTACTTAAGAAGAAGTAAAGGCAAGCAGCGACAGTCACCTTCTGCTTTCTGGGACAAAGCACTCAACCAGAAACAGTTTATGGAAGTAAATGGTTTATTTCCAGCTTACATTTTCAAGAAGTTTCATCAAGGCAAAAAAAGACGCTATGCATCTACATAGCAGCAGGGAGGTCATAGAGAAAGTTATCTCTGAACACCAAATAAGGATGGACTAATAAACCTCAGGCTTCATCTCAGTGGCACATCTCTTCCAGCAAGGATCTACCTCCCAAAGGCTCCACCAGCTGGGGAATAAGTATGAATCTTGATCACATGAGATTTGGGGGATATTTTAAAGTCCACATTTGGCATCTTGAGTTTGTTAACTGTTGCATGGAAAAGAGTTAATTTTTTGTGGATACCCAATTTTCTCAATACTATTCATTTAATGAACTATTACTTCCTCATTATGCATTCATGGCACTTTTTGACTAAAAACGTTGATTCTATAAATGAGTTCCTTTCTGTTTTTCTTTTCTTTTCTATGTCACTATACCACAATTTTTTAAATACTTTTTAAAATCTATTTTCTTTGAAAAGTTTCTTTTAATGTTTGGTAGAGATTATGTTGAGTTTGCATGTAACTTTGGGTAGGATGGACATCTTATCAATATGAATTCAACCAATTTAGGAATGTAAGATATTTTTTCAGTTGCTTGACACATCAGTTTCTTTCAACAGTGGTTTAGGGTTTGTATACAAATATTTCAACTCTTCTTAAATTAATAATCATTTTAACATTTTGATGTTAACATGAACTAGATTCTCTTCTGCATGTATTTTTAGGTAAGTCAAATTACTATAAAAACTGGAACTGATTTTTATGTATGTATTTTATATCCTGCAAGATAAGCAAATTCATTTTTGCTTTGTACTATATATCTCAGAGAAAAGCATCCCCACTTCCCACAATCAGCCATGATATTAGTTTATTACTATTCATAATTTTTCATATGTTAAGAAAATTTCCTCTATCTAAATTGCTGATTTTTAATCAAGAAAGGCTATTGAAATTTGTTGAATGGTCACAACTTCATTTATTGAGATAATAAAACATTTTATATTTTAATATGTAAGTGTGGTATATGAGCTTGCTGATTTGCATACACTATAACAGTCTTGCATTTAAAGGGTATATTTCACTTTATCATGATATATAATCTTTTTCATGAGTAATTTAGTAAGTTTGCATCTGTGTTCTTGGGAGATATTGGCATGTAGTTTTCTATTCTTGTGGTTTCTTTAGCTGATATTGCTGTCAAGGTGCTCCTGACTTTATAAAATAAATTTGGAAGGAATTCCTCTGTTTTTGCTTTTTGGAACAGATTAAGAAGAATTGATATCACTAACTTTAGTGTTTGGTAGAATTCATAGCGATACCAGCTGGTCCTGGGATTTTCATTGTGGGAAGCTTTTAATTGCTATTTCAATCACACGGTTAGTTTCCTGTTTAACCTTTCTGTTACTTCCTGATTCAATCTTAGTTGGTTGTAAATTTCTAGGAATTTATTCACTTCCACAAAGTTATTCAGTTCATTTGCATACAATTGTATATAATAAGACATTAGTTCAGTGATGTCTGTTGTAGTATCTCTATTTCTAGTTTTACTAATTAGAGATTAATCTATTTTATTTAACTCAGAGAAAAGATTTCTTGATAATGTTCAAAAATAAACTTTTAGTTTCATTTTTTTCTATATTCTGTACAATATCCATTTCTTTTACTATTTCATATTTATTATGTCATACCTGCTGCTATCAGTGGCTTTAGTTTGTCCTTTGATTTTGATTCTTGAAGTGCAGCACACTAGTTTTTTATTTGAAATATATTTTATTTGTTTAAAATGTCAGCATTTGGGATGGAGAGATGGCTTAGTGGTTAAGCACTTGCCTGTGAAACCTAAGGACCCTGGTTCGAGGCTCTATTCCCCAGGACCCATGTTAGCCAGATGCACAAGGGGGCACACGCGTCTGGAGTTCCTTTGCAGTGGCTGGAGGCCCTGGCACGCCCAATCTCTGTCTCTCTCTCTATGTGCCTCTTTCTCTCTGTCTGTCGCTCCAAATAAAAAAAAAATTAAAAATGTCAGCATTTTATCACTGTAAATTCTTCTTATAGTACTGGTCTTACTTCTTTCATAGGTTATTTGAGATTTTTCTTGTGTTTTTAAATGTAGGCATTGGTATGACTGTGTATAGTTTAAGTGTACTAATGTTCCATTGGGACTGAAGTCTTGGTAGATTTGGGGAAATTAATATGTGAAATGTTAAGATGTGGTTGACTAGCTAGAGTTATTTCTGAACGTATCCATGGAAATAAGTGAAAGATTCTACTCTGTTTTTCTGTTTCCAGGTATGCCATGATAACTTTCTCCACCTATTCCCTTTTATGCTCAATTAGATACAGGGTCTACTCTAAAGTTAGAGCCTTTGGCTTAAAATTCTAACACCCAAAACTGAGTGTGAAATAAGACTTCTTTTCTCCTTACATGGTCTGTGTCATGTATTTCATTTATAACGACAAAATATTGGCTTAGCCATCAAGTTTTTCTATTTTAATTCTTTTTTGCTATAAACTTCTCTTCTAGAACAGTTTTGGCTACATATTTCTGTTATATCTATTTTGGTATGATGTGTTTCGATGTGTTTCCACTTTCATTTCTCTCAAAATATTTTTAAATTTAACTTTGACTTTTTTTACAAAGGGATTCTCCAAAGGTATAACATTTAATTTCCATATTTTGTAGTTTCTAGTTTTCCTTCTTTTACTGATATGTAGTTATATAGCACTACAGTTGGAAAATGTTGCTGGTCTTAAGTTCTTGTCTTGCAATGCTCAAAGAATGATGTGTGAAGATATGACAGAAGGGCAAGTATGAGAGAAAGGCAAGTTGAGCAAGATTTATTTTTAGAAGGAAAAGCAGACAGGTAAACTCAGAGGTTCTTATAACTTTACGGAAATAAATTAAGCATCAAGTTTGGTTTGACTGAGT
Source organism: Dipus sagitta (assembly GCA_036346955.1). NCBI lineage: Eukaryota > Metazoa > Chordata > Mammalia > Rodentia > Dipodidae > Dipus > Dipus sagitta. Next base: position 77,061,229 of record CM070776.1, read on the forward strand.
TGGTTAATTTTAAAGCGCAGAGGGTTTCTTGATAGATTGCTGAATTTTACAAAATAATGTCAGTTCTTGAGAGTGAGAAAATTACCTGCCAAATGTTCCAACGATGAGGAAGAACCAAAGTTTCAAGAATGAGAATCAGAAATTGAAAAAACTAAAACAAAACTTTGTGGTTTCTCTTTCTCTCTCTCTCTCTCTCAAATAAATAAATAAAATATTTCTTTAAAAATGCTGGAGAGGGGCTGGAGATATGGCTTAGCAGTTAAGCACTTGCCTCTGAAGCCTAAGGACCCCAGTTCAAGGCTCAATTCCCCAGGACCCACGTTAGCCAGGTGCACAAGGGGGAGCACGCGTCTGGAGTTCGTTTGCAGTGGCTGGAAGCCCTGGCGCGCCCATTCTCTCTCTCTATCTGCCTCTTTCTCTCACTGTCTGTTGTTCTCAAATAAGTAAATAAAAATGAACAAAAATGCTGGCGAGATGGTTTAGCAGTTGACACTTGCCTGCAAAGCCAAAGGACCCCAGTTCAACTCCCAAGGACCCATGTAAGCCAGATGCACAAGGTGGCACATGCATCTGGAGTTCGTTTTCAGTGGCTGGAGGCCTTGGAATGCACATTCTCTTTCTATCTCTATCTGCCTCTTTCTCTCTCTCATGCTCTATAAAATAAATGAATAAATAAATAAAAATATTTATTTAAAAAAAACTGGTGGTCAGCTAACTACTTGGTTTGCCAAGACTTTTGGAACTTCATTTCGTTGCATGTTGGTCACTTCCTCCAGTAGCTCATGTAGCACTTTTCAGCATTAGACAAGCTGTCTGGGGACTGGCTCTTTTCCCGGATTCCAGCCAGGTCTCTTCATGCTCTGTGTTAGCAGCATATGGTGTCTTCAGCAATAGGATCTTGCATTTTGTCTCAGGCAGATAATTAAGTGCCTTGAGAGAAACCTGTCTTGTTTTGGGGACTTCATAAGTCTCTGATCAATAGCTCATTGTGGGTAGCAATTGATTTCTGGTACTGGGTGTTATAGGCCAGAGGAAAAAATATAAACTTAGGCTTCATCCCACCCTCTCCAGGGCTCATCTTACTTGTTCTCCCTAACTCCTTTTGAGAGTTATATCTTTCAGTCTATCTCCAAGGATAAAGATTTCTATGGCACCCATTCATTTTGGATTTAGTTTTGTGTTTTTCGCCATCCTCCTCTTCCTGTCCCCCAAATCCTTCCATCAATATTGTCTGGGCCTTGAGTTGCCTATTGGCAACTTGAGCTGAGCCAGGTTAGGAATCACAGATGTATGAGACCATGAGACATTTGTCTCTCTATGATTGTGTGAGTGCACTGAGTATGATCTGTTCCAAGTCTGCCCATCTTTCTACAAATTTCATTGTATCATTTTTTTCTTACTGCTGAGTAGAATTCATTGTGCAAATATACCTCAACTTTGTTATCAGTACATTCAATGATGGGCACCTGGTTTGATTCCAGTTTTTAGCTATAATGAATTGAACATCTATGAACATGCTTGAACAAATATCTCTGTAGTGAAGCATGGAATATTTAGGATAAATGCCCAGTAAAGGAATAACTGGGTCTGTTGGTAGCTCTACGTTCATCCTTTTTGGGAATCTCGATATTGATTTCAATAGTGGTTGTACAAGTTTACATTCCCTCCAACAAAGGATGAGAGGATGAGGGTTCCTCTTTTCCCACATCCTGCCAACATTTGTTGTAAGATTATATATATATATATATATATAGTCAAACAACAAATATATATACATATATATGTGTGTATATATATATATATATATATATATATATATAATCAAACAACAAATATATATACACACACACACACACACACACACACATATATATATATATATATATGTATATATATATATATATACGCATGGGGATTGAGGGTCATGCATTGTCGGGGTAGCCATCAGTTATGGGAAAGAGACAATATTTCTGTGTGCAATGTCCCAACTTGTGGCTCTAACAATTATTCTGCCCCCTCTTCCACAAATTTCCCTGAGCCAAGTTGGATTCGTTTTAGATCTACTTTAGTGATGGGCTCTTGGGGGCCATCCCTACTAGAGTGAGGTGGAATTTCAGAGTTGTCTTAATTTGCATTTTCCTAATGATTTGGGATGTTGAGCATTTTAAGCGTGTGTTAGTCATTTTTATTTCTTCCTCTGAGAACTCCCTATTCAGTTCACTGCCCCATTTTTGGAGTGGGTTGTTTGATTTTTCTTATTGTTTAGGCTTTTTAAAATTAATTTATTTATTTATTTGAGAGCAACAGACAGAAAGAGAAAGAGGCACATAGACAGAGAGAGAGAATAGGCACGCCAGGGCCTCCAGCCACTGCAAACGAACACCAGATGCGTGCACCCCCTTGTGCATCTGGCTAACGTGGGTCCTGGGGAATCGAGCCTCAAACTGGGGTCCTTAGGCTTCACAGGCAAGTGCTTAACTGCTAAGCCATCTCTCCAGCCCTTGTTTAGGTTTTTTAGTTCTTTGTAGATTCTGATGTGTGTATGTTATTGGGTGTGTTATTGGTTATTTAACCTTTAATGGTGAGTTATATACCATTGTATGGATATACAAAAGCAGATTTATTAGTCCATAAGGCAAAAGACAACTGGATTAGGTTCTGTTTTCAATCATTATGAAGGCATTCACTGTAATATTAACATATAGGTTGCTGTGTAAACATAACTTTCCATTTTCTATAAGGTAAATTCCTAAAATTGGAGGCTCCTGCTACTTACTTATATAACAAGTTAATTTTTAAATTAAAAATTCTGTAACATGTGTCCTGAAGTAGACTCATCACATTGAATTTTAGTTCTGTCTGTCTATTAGTGGCCCTAATATCGTTTTAATCATTCCATTTCCTATGAAGTGCTATATTATTTTAATTTCATTTTTGTATTTCCTTAAAGACTGATGATAGTGAGCATCATTGCATGTGCTTTTCTGAAACTCAGGTATCATCCTTGCTTAAAGTATGATAAAATATTTTTACTTGATTTTTTCTCATTTTTAAGTTTTGGGAATTATTCTTTTGTCTTTTTTATATAATTATAACTGTGAAAAATGTTGTATTAGTTTATATTGTGTAATATAATATATGGGTTTTTGAATACATATACAAATATAATTTTTGCAATATTTGCTAAAACTATCACAATTCAAATTTCTTAAGGATATATGTAATATTTATATGGATCTATTTCTACATTTTTTATTATGTTTCATTGGTCACCTTTTATCAATTGTACATTGTCATAATTATTATAGCTTCATGAGTTATAAGTATTATGCTTTCATAGCCTCTTGCCTCTGCAAATGAACTCCAGATATATGTGCCATTATGTACATCTGGATTTACATGGATACTGGAGAATGAATCTCGGACTGGCAGGCTTTGCAAACAAGTGTATTTAACCACCAAGCAATCTTCTCAGCTCTGAAAATGCATTTTAAAGGATGAAATTGAAAATATATAAGGTAACAAGTACATAAGAGTTGTGTGCTAGGTAACTATTATTAAGAGCAGATCAATATTAACAAACAGTTTATTATTATAAACATAAAATCAGTAATCCATTGTATCACAGGTTATTGAACTCCAACCTTGGGACAGTGTGGGTCATGGGAAATCGAACCAGGGTTCTTTGGCTTTGCAGGCAAATGCCTTAACCACTAAGCCAGCTCTCCAGCCCCAGCATCAAATATTTTAAATTTGGGGGAAGGTCTTATGGTGGGTTGTAAATTCAAATGAAAAGTTCTGAAACAATTTTTTCTCCATGTAATAACTTTATTAGAAGTGTCAACGCATTACAACACAGCCAGCATGATGGGTCCTGAAAGTAGAAGATACAGACAAGACACAGAGAGAGAGTGGACAGTGGAGAGAAAAAGAATAGATTCATTGTAGCAGTAGCAGCAATGGTATAAGTGCAATAGGGTTCTAGGGGTTCAAGTAAAGTCCTTAAACTCAAAACCCTGAGTTCATATTTGTGTTTTAACAAAAATTGGAATAAACAGACTAAGAAGGATACTTAGAAGCTATTACATTTATTTGGTGAAATCAGGAAAACTAGGTAGAGCCCAGAAACCAAGAAAAGGGGAATGAATACACCCACATGGTATGATGGCCCATGTGGAATTTGAGTATGGTCCCATGAAAAAATGTGGAAAGAGATTTTGTCAAAAAGCCTTGTGCTTTAAAAACAAAATAAAAGACATAAAAATAGTAAAAAAAAAAAAAATCATTTTCCACCCTGACAGACAGGCTGCCAGAGTCTAGAGTGGGGAAGGAAATGGTCTTATCGATTTTGGGACCCTCTAAGACTCAGGAGTTGAGAGATGAGCAGCAAAAATATTGGAAGAAGATTAGAAACTGTGACCCCTGGTAAGTTTCTATTTATTTGGAGTCAGGGGCTATATCTGGAAGAATTTGTCACACCTGGGTACAGCGGGAGAGCCAAATGTCTTGGAGTCAAAGAAGGCGTAGATATACACACACCTGGGTAAGGTGTGCATGACAGAGAGAGGGGGGAAGAGAGAGAGGGAAAGAGAGAGAGAGGATGAGGATGAGGCTGGGACAGAAAGAGAGAGAGAGAAAGAGAGAGAGACTGTGTGAGAAAGAGGATGAGACTGGGGCAGACTCTGAATTCCAGTTCTGCTGTTGCAGTAGGGCAATTCTGTGGTGTAAGATTTCTCCTGTGAGCCTTTCCCTAACTGCATAATACTAAAACTATGGAACTAGTTCCCTTTCAGCAACGGTGGAGGAGGAGTTATAGTGACACAGTAGAGGATGTCTCTCTGCTCTCTGAAGAGAGAGAGAGAGAGAGAGAGAGAGAGAGAGAGGCTGAGGCAGGGACATGGCGTGATGTAATTTGTAATGTTACAGCTATTGACCTAACAATAGTCACTATAGTAGAAGGGAAGGGTTTGGTACAGAATGGATTGTCAGGTGGCAAATGAATTGACCCTTTAGAACAGAATAAGAAAAAACATAAAAGTTTACTGGGTATACTGTAAGAAGGAATCAGGCTGGACAGTAAGTAGAATATCATCTGTAGTCTACTATCATGGGCTTCAAGGGGAATCTATTTTGGAGAACTTCTTTTATGGATAGGGTATATTTTGTGTGTGTGTGTGTGTTTTCCTACATGCAATTCATGCCATGGGGAGGAGTACAGTCCTGATTGGCAGGTGTATAGCTCTGCAATGATAGTGTAGGTGGCTGTGCATCTAATCTCCAGCCGAATTTCTAGTTGTGCAGTCACTGCCATACAAATTAGGGTCACACAAATGAGGGCAATCCTGGTCTAAAGGGGTCCCAGGGTTCAGGGCTACAGCTCTATGGTATCAGGTTGCAGCATTACAAAGATAGGCCTTTTATTCTTTCCATCAAAGCTTATAAGGGGATCCAGCTCCATTTTCTGGTTTCTTATTAATGGACCTCTTAGTCATATATATATATATATTTTTTTTTTTGGTTTTTCGAGGTAGGGTCTCACTCTAGCCCAGGCTGACCTGGAATTCACTATGGAGTCTCAGGGTGGCCTCGAACTCACGGCAATCCTCCTACCTCTGCCTCCCGAGTGCTGGGATTAAAGGCGTGCGCCACCACGCCCGGCTTTAGTCATATTTTTGTACTATCTTAATTTGTATTGAATAATGATACTCAGGTGTTAATAGCAACATTCTTTTTATTGTACTAGATTGGGCCTATATGTATACTTTACAAAAGTTATATTTCTACATTTATAGGTCTGTGAAATAGTGTATACTTGATAGTAATAACAGATGATATGATAATAATGTAAATTATCCACTGTGTGATAGTAGTTTAATAATTCTAATTAATTTATGCCTGTTCTCAGGGAACTGTTGTACCATTTGGCATCCATATTTAAGTATGCCAATCAATGACTGCTATTGTTTAAGAAACACACAATAAAGGATGAATATAAAGATACATAAAAAGCAAATCACTAGAACTTTGATTATAAGCTCTCAGAGTTTATTGTAACAACAGAGGCTTCGTTACAGAAAACTTTAATCTTGTTCACTTTAAGAGTTTTCAAGTACATAGGTAAGAGAGACCACTGAGAATGTGTTAGGTTATTACTATGTATCAATAGTATATATTGAGAGTAATGGCAAAACACATATTTTATAATTTAGAAGACTTGACTTCACATTTTTACGAGTATATTAGTGTAATCATGTATAAGAATACAGACTCCTCTAAAGTTCCTTGCCCTTATATGAAGTGAAAAAGTAATACCTAATTGATAGATTTGTGGTGAAAAGTATGTAATCCAACATTAAGTATAAGTAAACGGTAATTGTTATTATTACTAATTATAGCATATTTTAGTCAGTATTACCTAAACAACTGTTTCATACTAACCTTCTCATATCTGTTCATGTATTCTAGAATTTCTTCAGATTTTAGGCACACTAATTTATATCAGAAAAAAAACATGGTTTTAAATCTTTGTAAAAACTTATAAACTTAGGATGGAGAGATTACTCAGAGGTTTAAAATGCTTGTTTTAAAAGCCTGATGGCCTGGGTTCATTACCCCACTAACTAAGTAAAGCCAGATGCACAAAGTAGCACATTAATCAAGTTCATTTTAGTGAAAGTAGACCCTGGTATGTGCATACTCATTTTCATTATCTCTCTCTTTGTCTCTCAACTAAAAAAATATTTTAAATGAAGAAGCAATTTGAGTGTTTTATTGTCGTGTTAACTATTATATACTTATGTTAATTTCTCAGGTCTAATTCTAAGAAACCCATGAATCTTCAAAAGGTGAACTCTAGGTTGAGGTGATTTTATGCCATACTGTCCTTGGGATTCAATATGTGCCTTAAAAAGTTCAGGACCAAGTGACTGTCTCCCCTATATCCTTCACCTAATGGGGTACTAATTATAGTTCACCTAGTTCCAATGTCATCTGAACAGGCAAGTGACCACCTAGGGAATACAACTTCCATAAGCTGTGGACTTCAGACAGTGGCTACTCATGCCAAAATCTCTGATGCCATCATAGGTCCTCAAAAACAAGTGATAGTACTTAACACATGGCCCAACATTAACCAGTCACAACCCAGGAATTCCTATCTGATTTCTAAAACTTTAAATATATAATTATAAATGACACATATGTCAACAGCACCTGTGCCCATCTTTTGTAGTCAGCTTCAGTTGTTGGGATGAACTTCCAGACCAGACACAGTTTACAGGAGGAATGGAATTATTGGAGCTTACAGATTGAGGGGAAGTTCCATAATGGCAGAATAAATTGGACACCTTTCCCAGATCCACACAGAGAGTAAAGGCAAATACCACCAGCAGAGCAAGCAAGACTACTTCAGGAACTAGAGGCAGAACTTGGGCACTTTGTATGCTTTAAGACCAGGTCTGACCCCACACCTGAGGGCTGGATCCTAGGATCTGCCCACAGTGATACCAAGTTACAAGCTTTAATAAAACCCCTGAATTTTGGGGGGTACATCCATTCAAACTACTACATACCACCTCTGGCACCCAATAGATTTATAATAATTTCATCTTGTATATTGTATTTAGTCTAACTTCAAAGGTATCCATAGTCTTTACTAACATAAGATAGTCCCAAAGTCACAAGTCTCCTCTGAAATTTAAGAATGTCTCTTAGCTGTGAGTCCTGTAAAATCAAAACAAGTTATATACTTTCAACATATAAAGGCACAGAGTAAATATTCCCATTGCTACAAGGCATAACAAGGAGTAACTGGACCAATGCAAACTCAATAGCCATCCACCAAACATCAAAAAACCATAGTTCATGTCCAATATTCATAACCAGTGGCTGGCATTATTTGAGTTCTATAATTCTGCCCTTCCAGCTGGGCAGGATAGCCAGGGAGACTTCTATCCCAAATCAACAGTGCTTCATGGTAGCCATTGCATAGTCCTGGTATATCTAGAAATCTTTGGGTCTTCATTGCAAACTACAGTCAGTCTTCCAATGGCTTCACCAGCCTATTCTTCAGGGTAATCGTGCCTTGTCTATATGCAGTGTCTCAGCAGCTGCTCCTGAAACCATATGTACTTCATAACTTACTCCACACATTTTTTGTTCATGAAACCAATACCAGGTGTGTAGGGCACAGCCATATTCTTAATTCACGGATGAAATAACCAATGAACTTGAAGAGTAGGTTCTGTTTTTTCATCGGCTCCTTTAGAAGACATTTTATTTCTATCATTCAGTCTTCCCTCAAGCATCCTTTTAATTGTTTCAATGTAAACTATTTGGGCCTTCTTCCTTCCAAATGCTAATGTATTTGACAATAGCAGCTTCAGTGAATTAAAATTAATTTCTATGTCAGTAAAATTTAAACTTATTTGAATTTTTCCAATTTTAAATCTTAAAATTCTCAATTTTATATCTTTAGATAAGCACATAAGTCCACTACAAATTTAATCTTGATCAAATTCTCTGGGCCTGTTCAGCAGAATGCAGTCAGCTGTTTTGTCAGTAGCCCAGTTTCAAAAAGATTTTAGGAGTCTTTCCTTCCCCTTATAAATTTCATAAGCAAAGCCTACAAATACAATTCTTTCTATACTTGGCATTTTCAAACTCCCATCATAATAGTCCATAATACTTGGCTTACCACTCCAGAAGGTATCTTCAGTTGCAAGCACCAAGTTTCCCATTCTTCCAGCACACAAGTTCCAAAAGACCAAAACCCATGTGGCCAGGTTCATCTCAACATCTCTACCCCAGTCTTGGTACCAATTCTGTCATAGTCAACTTATGTTGTTGGGATAAACTTCCAGACCAGACACAGTTTATAGGAGGAATAGAATTTATTGATGGTTAAAGATTCAGGGGAAGTTCCGTAATGGGAGAGGAAGCTAGTTCCCTTTCATAGTTCCACACAAAGAAAAGTTACTCACCACCACTAGCACAAGCAAGCCCAATTCTGGAAACTCAGGCAGAACTCAAGAACTTTGCATAATTTTAGACTAAAATTCCAGGTTTAACCTCACACCTTAAAGCTGGGCCCAGGCTCTGCCCAGAGTGACACCAAATTACAAGCTTCAATAAATCTCCTGAATCTATTGGGGGACATCTATTCAAGCTGCCACTCCATCCATGAAAACAGTCCCCAGGCTACCCGTGGCTGCAAACTGTGGCTCCTGTTGTGATAGGCCCAGGTATATACCACAATCTTTTTGACAGTCACATGAAAATGCCTTCATATCCTGTAATTTAAAAACTGTGTCTGCTGTTGCCACAATCATAATGCCATCTATTCTTTTCTTGAGGGATCTGGACACATTCTTTCAGTATCTTTCATGACCAAGACTTTGGAAGCTGCCACCACAAGCCCTAGTGATATCATGTAATAAAGACTTAAGATATAAACCTACACCTATAAAAGTAAGACAATGATACTGATGATCTTCTGCCAAAACACTGCTGACATTAACCAAATTATGCCATCACACTTCACTTTTGAATTTTCATATTAACAAATTACCTATTCAATAGATATCTTATAGAGCTTGAATCCCATATTTATTACAGCATAAATCACAATAGCCAAAATTTGGAACTGACCCACATGTTCTTCAAAGATAAAAATGGAGTACATTTATCTGGTGGAATACTATTCAGCCACAAAAAGAACTAAATCCTATTATTTGTAACAACATGGATTGGAGATCATTATTATAAGTGAAATAAGACAGAAACAAAAAGATTAATACCATATGTTGTTATTCTTTATAGAAACAGATTATTCAAACTTGTAGAAGACTGGAATAGAATAGTGATCACTAGATGCTGGTAAAGGATAGGAAAGAGGGCAAGAAACTAAAATTCACTGAGAAACACCAAAATCACACTAAAGATGGAAGAATCATTTCTGCTGCTTCTTTAACACAATGAAGTAACTGTTTTGCAAAAACAAACTACAATGTATTTAAATTAATTAGAAAAAGAGAGTACAAAATTTCCCAAACATACAAATGTTCAAAGGTTGGAGAAATGGAAAGATTTTTTTTTGAATTCTGATTTGAATAACATACAACATTTACATATGTAGAATTACCATAATTTACCCTTAAGATGCATAAGAGGCAGCTAATCTGTTTGATATATTTGAATTTATAGTCAAAGGAATACATATTATATTCTAAAACATAAAATTTTATATAGATATATAATCTCAACCAAGTGGACTAATTATATGTCTCAGATAAAAAGGTCTGAATTCTTCATTAATGAAGTTCTCACATCCTACCACTCACTGTGCAAGTAAATAATACTGGGAAGATATTACACAACCTCCCTTAACCACTTGAAGCTACTTGACAGAAAGCCAGATAAAAGCTGAAAATAATGGGACAAGGAACATAATTGCTATTTTCTAGGCATATAAATTGATCTCAGTTGGGGGCTAATGTTCTTGTAAGTGGTGATTAAAATGTTTTCTAGCCATAATAATATTAAGGACTCAGTCATAGAAAACATGACTTTCTGAATTTTAATATCAATAACAAAGTAATATTATATAAAGATACCTGTAATGGGTATTACATAAGTTGAAAAATCTGAAAGCAAAAATGTAAGATTTATGCTATGAACCAAACTAAATTAATTTACTTCTGAATTGAAGTCGATATCAATATTAAAAACTTTCCAATGTCTCAAAGCATAGTAAGATGATTAAATAAATACCAAATAAAAGCTTTAGTAAAAGAGGATTATGTTAATTTGCTTTAAAATCAGTAAGATTCATTTTAAGGCTGGCTTTATTGGCTTAATAGAACTTATTTTAATAACTCAATACACTATTTTCTCTCTTCTGGAAAAAGGGAACATATTATTTTACTATGTATTGAATTTTGAATAAAATTTAATTTATTCTTCTGCTGCCAATATAGTTTCAAAATCATTTTTTATCAATATTCAACTTATGTGCCTAGGTCAAAAATTAAGGTGGGAACATAGTATTTATGTATCTCTGAAATAATTTACAGACTTCATTATAACTTAAGAATAAAACTGATTAAATAGTTTATGAACATTTATTTAGTTTTTATTATATATATTATATATAAACATATACATACATACATACATGCATGCATTTGTCATTTGTGTGAATATACAGTTAATAACAAATTTCTTTTCAATTAAAAGTCATATTTGTGGGCTGGAGAGATGGCTTAGCAGTTAAGCGCTTGCCTGTGAAGCCTAAGCACCCCAGTTCGAGGCTCGACTCCCCAGGACCCACATTAGCCAGATGCACAAGGGGGCGCACGCATCTGGAGTTCGTTTGCAGTGGCTGGAGGCCCTGAAGTGCCCATTCTCTCTCTCTCTATCTGCCTTTCTCTCTCTGTCTGTCGCTTTCAAATAAATAAAAATAAAACAAAAATTAAAAAAGTCATATTTGTGTATCTAACACGACATCAGTTATTTTTATGCACTTGCTTGTCTTCTTCATTTTTTTAAAAAAATTCTGAATATTACATGGTTCTTGGCTTGTATGCATATATGTACATTATGCTTTAAAAATTAAAATCATAAAGAAACCCATTAATTTAGCTACTAAATATATTCTACAACAATGATCTTTAGAATCCTTGTCATTACAATGATACAGACTCTGTTAGCATAAATGTATCTTAAGAGCAGTGTAATATGTTAGGCTGAATCAAATGAATAAGACCACCTCTGAAAATAGCTCATGTTTTGAAGAGACTTGATAGTTGTTCACTGCTTATCTACTTACATACATGTGATTTCAAATATTGTATGTACAACTTAAAACTATATATACAAGAACTGTCAAATAACTACATGTCAACAATAAGATATATCCAGATGTAGACCTATCAATTTGAATCAACATGAAATATGTTTACTCTCACTCACATATGCATGTACAAGAGAAATTTATTTTCTTTTAATTTTCTACCTTGGAGCCAAAATAGGAAGCCTGTTTTTCAACCTCTTCTAAATGTTTAGCTTGATAGTTAGCCACTATTAAATAAATGCAATAAATCATTTCAGTTCTACATATTACAGTAGTTTAGGTGACCATACATGAAAAAACAAAAGAGAAAACAAGTCAATAATGTTATGAAAATTACATTTCAAGTATTGCCAATGCATAGAAAAGTAAAATACCCAATACAGCCTTCTACTGCTAGAAAAATATGTCTTTACTACTATTAACTGGGAAGTGGTATGCCAGCCTATTTTTGGTACTTTTTTAAAGATAGTATGAAAGTGAAACTACTTCTCCTGAAGGAGGTAAAAATACAGGCAGCTTCTAATTTTGTAGCTACACAAGTCATAGGAATAGCAATTGGAAAGTTAGTTCGGAAATGGAAATTTACCTGAAATATAGTGACAACTCATTCTTCAATAATAGGGAATAGGTAACAATTATTTATTCCAATACAGTGAAAGAAAGTAACAGTATTAAATATAGTTGCTGAAATGTGTATGCACATTGATGACTACTATATGCACTATCTTCTTGTGGTGTTTTGAATGTGATACGTCTCCATAGCCTCATATATCTGTGATTATGCCTCATGCCTGATCCCCAGTGAGATGGAGCCTTGCTGAAGGATATGTGTCATGGGGGCAGATGTTGGTATTTATTAGTCCAGCTCAATGGGTATTAACCAGATGACTCACTCTTATTGTTACCTCCCAGCTGATGTGCTAAGAAGTGATGTCCAGCCACAGTTATTCCGTACTTTATATGGCATAATGAAGCTGCTCCTCTAGACTATAACCTAAAATTATATTTTGCTCTACAATCTGCTTTTAGATGTATGTTTTCCCTAGCAATGAGAAGATAGCTGTAACATTCTCACAATAGCAAATAAACGCCCAGGATGATGTGGTACAAAAATCTCAATAGGGAACAAGCAAAGTCTAGATGGATGTTGCAGTCAGCTTTGCATTGGTGGAAGAAAACACCTGACGAAGAGAAGCTTGTGGGGGAAAGGGGTTATTTTAATTTACAGACTTGAGGGGAAGTTCTATGATAGCAGGGGAAAACAATGGCATGAGAAGAGAGTGGATATCACCTCATGACCAACATCAGGTGGACAACAGCAACAGGACAGTGGGCAAAACACTGGCAATTGGAAGCTGCCTATAACACCCATAAGCCCCCTTGCCCCATGCCAACAATACATTGTCTCCAGGAGTCATTAATTCTCAAATCATCATCAGCATTCAGAACACTTAAGTTTATGGGGAACACTTGAATCAATCCACCCTGGCCCCCATAAACTGAACCATTCCTGATGTAAAATGCAATGCCTTTAGTCCAACTTTAAAAGCCACCATAGTTTTTATCAATCCCAATGATGTTCAAACATCCCTATAGCCCAAGGTCTTTTAACTGAGCCATAATACTAAAACAACAACAACAACAGCAGCAGCAACAAAACCCATAAAGGCACAGAATAAACCTTCACACTGAAAAAGATGGCATTGAAGCTGGGCATGGTAGCACATGCCTTTAATTGCAGCATTTGGGAGGCAGAGGTAGGAGGATCGCCATGAGTTCAAGGCCACCCTGAGAATACACAGTGAATTACAGGTCAGGCTAGACTAGAGTGAAACCCTACCTCGCAAAACCAATAAATAAATAAATAAATAAATAAATAAATAAAAATTTTAAAAAAAGATGGCATTGGGCAGAGCAAAGAAATACAAGGTTTAAAACAAACAGGGCAAACATGAAACTCTATAGCTCCAAGTCTGGCAACTATTACAAGTGACAAGTCTCCAAATATAGCCATTGACTAGTCTTTTGAGTTTCATTTATGCTCCTCAAGGTAAGCTACTCACAGTTCCAGAAAACTTTATCTGGTGCTAGAAATTCTCCTTGGTAGCCATGCCATAGTCCTGGCATTTCTAATGTGTCTCCACTCTGATCCAAAATTCATACTCCTGGCTCCATCAGGCATACACAGAGGAGTTTCCACAAGCCTGCTTTACACTGCCTTTTCCAAAACACAAATCTGTGTTGCAAATTCAATGACCCTCTCTTTCCTGCATTTATGATACTCCATAATACCAGCTAGGCTATCAACTTGTTAATCTGGAGGAGAATGAAGCAGACTTTGAAGAACAGGACACTCATTGAGCTTTCAGGCCCCTTCAAAAGACTGTATTCTTCCTGTTGTCAGATATGCTGCTCCAATCTCAAAGGCAATAACCTCTCCTACAATTACAGTTGAACAGGAAAAAAGTTTTAACCCCAAAATGCTTTGTCATATCCCTTGCTCATACCAGTACATTTCTATGCAATGCAACCCTGTACAAGTTCTCAGGAGAAGGGCTTAGTAGCAAGCCTCTCACACAAACTGCTTCTAGCCCAGTCCAAGCAAAGCTCTTTCTCAACTGCATAAGAAAAACATCACAGTCCATAGTTCTTACTGCATTCAGGTCCTTCAACTCTCAACAGAATAGTCCATCAAACTGTACTTACAGTACTGTGATGTGTCTCTTAGGCCAAGTTTTCAAATTCACCCACATTCCTCCTGCAAAGAACATTCAAAAGGCCAAGGCCATAGTTAGATTTTTAGCACCAATGATTCCACCTCTTGGTACCAATTTTGACTGTTGCAGTCAGGTTTGCACTGCTGGCAGAAAACACCTTTCCAAGAGCAGCTTGAAGGCAAAAGGGGTTTATTTTGTCTTACAGACTCAAGGAGAAGCTCCATAATGACAGGGAAAACATGATGGCATGAGCAGAGGGTGGACATCATCTCTTGGCCAACATTATATGGACAACAGCAACAGTAAATTGTGTCAAACACTGGTAAGAGGAAGCTAGCTATAACACCCATAAACCCATCTGCAAGAATTCACTGCCTACAGGAGGCTGTAATTCCCAAATTACCATCAGCTGAGGACCCAGCATTCAGAACCCCTAAGTTTATGGGAGTCATGTGAATAAAACCACCACAATGGGTAAATGGAATTTGCACAAGATTGAAAATAATTCTGAGCTAGACCAAGTTTTTCTTACTACTAGTTTATGTTGTGGAAGCATTAGCAATTAAAAATGTGAACACTGATATATGTTAATATTTCATTATTATTATTATTATTTTTAGTTATGTACACAGTGTGTATACAGCCATGTTGGTACCATCATTAGCACCCTCCCTACCCTCCCCCCTCCACAGGGACCCTCCTGGTTGGGGAGTGTGAGTCATGCATTGAGGGTTAGCCATCAGTTATCAGCAAGAGGCAATGACTCTGTGCATAATGTCCCAACATGTGGCTCTAACAATCTTTCCACTCCCTCTTCCACAAATTTCCGTGAGCCATGATGGGTTAGTTTTAGGTCTACTTCAGTGATGAGATTTTGTGTCTCAGAATATCTGGTTTTGTAGGAGTTGACTGTTCTATGTGTTAATATTTTGAATGCATGTCATCACAACTATATAATATTTGACGATTTGCATTCTGATTTTCCTAATACCATATATACGTATTTCTACATTTATATATGGATAACAGCTGCATACACACACACACACACACACACACACACACACACACACACACACACATAGCACAGTGAAGTAAACAGATAGGAAAATTTCTGGCAAAAGACTTCCTGGGGAATGAGTCTTGTCCCTACTACTGCATGCTGTTGAACCATGGATTATATGTTAAAAATATTCTTGCTATTTTTAATCTGTAAAATAAATATAGTAACTATATCATAAAGTTATTCTACAGAATGATGGAAAGAATTCCAGGTACCCCTTAGATAAATTCATGCCTCACAAGAACTTTAATAGGACATAAACTACTAGTGTTAGAGAGATTCAACTCCATGTTTCACAAGGGATTAATATCTGGAATAAAGAACTCAAAAATTGAATATGAAGAATAAAATCACCCATTTGATAAATGAGCAAATTCATTTTCCAGACAGCTGTCCAAACAAGAAATAAAAAGGGTCAATAAATACCTTTAAAAATATCCAATGGTATCCTTTCGCCACCAGAAAAATTGTGAATAAAAATGTTTTTATATTCCACCTCAAATCAGTCAGAAAGACAATCATCAGGAAAACAAATAATAACTGTGGTGGTTTTAATGTGACGGTGTGTCTCACACAGCCCCAGGGATTGTTGGATTAAAGTTAAGCATCCTACTTAAGTCTCCCGCAGTGTACTGGAGGAGGTGTCATTAGGGCAAGTCTTTTCGTCCATCCCTAAGGTATGTAAAGAGCTGAGTTTGAGCTATGACTGTCTCTGTTTGCTGGCTGTTGGTCATGTCTCGCTGCTACGTATCTATCACAGTGAGCCAGCTTCTTCTACCAGGATGGAAATTTCCTGGATTCTGTGAGCCTAAAATGAACCTTTTCCTCCTGTAAGTTCCTTTTTCTTTCTTTCTTTTTCTTTATTAGTTATTTTGTATTCAGCAAATACAGTCAGTTTGGTACCATTATTAGGCTCATCCATGACCTACCCCCTCCCCTTGGGCCCTCCCTGTTGAGGTATACGGGTCATGCATTGTGGAGTTAGCCCACAGGTATGGGTAAGATAAATGTCTCTGCATATCATGACCCAACATGTGGCTCTGACATTCTTTCCGCCCCCTCTTCCGCAAAATTTCCCTGAGCCATGTTGGGTTCATTTTTGGTCTGCTTCAGTGATGAGTTATTGGGGGCCTCTGAGGCTCTGGCTCTCTGATTTGGTAGGAGTTGATTTTTCTCTGTGTTGATCTCCTTCCCCCTTGTGCTTGTATCCGGTTCATCAGGAAAACAGCCCCCTTGCTTGTTTCGCCAATTTTTCTTAGTTTCAGCTGGGGCCCTTTTGAGGTATGATGGGATGGCTCTCTCCTTAGGATCTATATCCATCTGAAAAAGAGAAGCAGATTCTCCAATGGAGAGTAAGTTAGCACCAGAACAAAAGAGATAACCCTTACTTTTTTAATAGAGAATTTAATAGGTGTAGGCCCTCTTGTAGCCCATGATTGATGGTAGCTTGATATTGGCTAGTGGGCTTATGTTTGGATATGGTTCTGACTTGTTTCCCAGCTCCAGCTATGGGTCCCATGCCACTGAGGAGATCAGTTAGCCAAATTAAGAGCAGTTGGTTCCCCACCATGGCTGTGTGCCACTATTGCACTTGTGTGGGCATCACAACAAGTTATTTGCTGCTAAGAATGTTAGACTATGAGTTTCTTGGACAGATATTGGTCATTTTCCCCCAGTCGCCCAAGTAGCACCTTCTGGCACTAGACGCGCTGACTGTCTGGGGACTGACTATCTTCCAACTTCCAGCCATGCCATTCTATTTTGCATGTCAACCACATAAGGTGTCTTCAGCAGTAGGGTCTTACCACTAACCTTTGGTGGGTCATCAAGTACTCTGACAGAAATCTGTCTTTCATTTAGGAAACCTTGTAGGTCTCTATGATCAAAAGCTCATTGTGGATGATAGCCCCATGCTGGTACTGGGAGTTACAGGTCAGTGCCCACTAAGAAAATCAGGAAAAAGATAACTAATATACAAGAGTTAGAGAGAAGAGAAAGGGAGAGGGAGAGGGAGAAGGAGGGAGGGAAGATGTAGAAGATTAAAGTTAGTCGTGATCCTACCCTCTCCAGTGTCTTGTGGTTCAGGTGTTCCCTGTTAGGGCCTGGTGAAGGATCAGCCATTTGGTCTGCCATTTAGTAAGTAGAATTTTATGGTTCCATTGTCATTTGGGTCTAGATTTGTGTTTCCCACCCCTTTGATGCCCTCCCCTCCCTCCCCTTCCATCCTGGTGTCTAGTCCATGAAATGCTTGCTGGATATGTAAGATATTTTGGGTAGATTCAGGTTAGGTGCTGTAGATGAGTGAGACTATGTGGCGATTTTTTTTCTGTGATTGGGTAAGTTCACTGAGAATGATCTGTTCCCGGCTCAGCCATTTTTCCTGAAATTCCATTGTGTCATTTTTTCTTACTGCTGTATAGAATTCCCTTGTTTAGATATACCACATCTTAGTTACTTTTAATTGGATGTTTTTCCTAGCAATGAGAACGTAATTGCAACAGTAAAAAATGCTGGTGAGGATATGTGGGAAAAGGAACCATTACACACTACTCATATGCATTCAAACCCAATTAATTTCCCATGGTGGAGGCTCCTTAGAAAATTAATAATAAAACTATCATATGAAGCAGTTATACCACTCCTGAATTTATGCTCAATGGAACCTACATCAGCATATAATAGATACTTGTATATTTATAATTAATGCTTCACTAGTTACAATAGTGAAGATATGGAAATAGCTAAGATATTCATCATATTATGAGTGGATTAAGAAAACATATAAGCAATCGATTTTTTATCTGTGTAAATAAGAAAGAAATAATGTCATTTTCATGGAGATTCATGGAACTAGAAGCCATGTTAAACATAACTTCCAGATTCAGAAAGAAATACATCTATTCTTTCATATGCATTATCTATATCTGTGTATGTGTTTATAACACACAATATAAAACTCACAGGTATATCAGTATTTCTGTTTTTTTTTTTTTTAAATTTTTTTGTTCATTTTTATTTATTTATTTGTGAGTGAGAGAGAGAGAGAGAGAGAGAGAAAGAGGCAGATAGAGAGTGAGAGAGAATGGGCATGCCAGGGCTTCCAGCCACTGCAAACAAACTCCAGATGCGTGTGCCTCCTTGTGCATCTGGCTAACGTGGGTCCTGGGAGTCAAGCCCTGAACCAGGGTCCTTAGACTTCACAGGCAAGCACTTAACCGCTAAGCCATCTCTCCAGCCCAGTATTTCTGTTTTATTGATAAAGAATAAGTGCATCAGTCATTAATTCAGTCATCCATTGGTAGATAATTGGGTTGTTTCTAACTTTTCTTTATATTTAATGATGATATAATAAGTATTTGTGAACAACATTTTGTGTGGTTATATATTTTCATCTGTGCTTGGTGTACAACCAAGAAACATGTAGTGGATTGAAAAGTAACCTCAAAAAGTTCATGTCAACAAGCAAGCTCACAATATAAAAATATTAAGAATAAGTGTTTTAGTTGGTTTAATGTAAGGGATATAAAAATGAAATTGTACTGGATATGAGTGAACCTTTAATCAAGTATATTCTATTAGAAAGGGGAAGATAATTAATGACAAAGTTGGGAGGTTAAGAAGCAGGTATTTATGCTAATGACATAGTTACAAGTCAAAGAATGTCAAGAAAGACAGAGTAAAGAGAGGCATAACTCAGGTTTTCTCTCAGAGCTTCCAAAATGAAGCAACTATGATTACCCCTTGTTTTCATACTGGTGGTCTTCTGAAGTGTGTAAGAATACATTTCTATTCTTCTAAGCCATCAAATTTTGGGTGTCCATGTACCTGTCCTAGGACATTAAAAATAGACTAGCAATTGCTGTGTCAGAGAACAATCTTATATTAAAATATTTTAGGAACTAGTATACTATTACCCAAAGTGGCTGCACTATTATAATTCTCAGTAATACATCTGAGAGATTGAATTAGGCTACATCTTTTTACTTACTATCATACTTTAATATTTTTTATGATTAAAAAATCATTATAGCCAGGCATGGTGGTGTGCACCTTTAATTCCAGCACTCATGAGGCAAAGGTAGGACGATCACTGTGAGTTCAAGAACACACTGAGACTACATAATGAATTCCAGATCAGCCTGGGCTAGAGTGAGACTCTACCTTGAGAAACCAAAATGAAAAAAAATCATAATAGTTGTGAGGTGACATTTTATTGTTCTTTTCATTTTTTGTTGCATGTATGTAGGTGCGGTGGATATTCATATGTGTATGCATTTGAGGAGGCACTTGTGTGTGTACAGATGCATATGTGTGTGCACATATGTGTGAAGACAGAGGATAACCTCATATGTTGTCCTCAAGACCACTATCTACCTCGTTTGAGACAGTATATCTCATTTTCCTGAATATGGCTTGGAGGTTATGATGGGAACTTATAGGTAGAATTTTGGAAATCCATTATCTAATACAGTGGTGTTCATGTGAAGTTAAGGACTAAATATAAGAATATTTTAAATAATTTTGAAGGCATGAAAATCACCTTTAAATATGGTAGCTTGGGCTATAGAGCTTGCTCAGTGGTTACAGGTGCTTGTTTGCAAAGACTGCTTCCTGGGTTTGATTCCCAAGTACTAATGTAAAGCCACACCCACAGAATGGCACATGTGTCTGAAGTTCATTTGCAGTGGCTGGAGGTCCTGGGGCTTCCATTCTCCCTCTTTCTCTCATAAGTGCATACATAAATAAAATATTTTTTAAAGAATGTTAGCTTCTTTTTACATTCATTTTTTGTTTTAGAACTTTTTCATCTGTAAAATGAAAGGAATTATTAAAGGCTTATGGAGTTAAAAGTTTTAAATGTGTGAATACACGTTAAGTGAATAAAATTATTCCTGGTGTAATAAACATGCCATTAATGTTAGCCACTATTTATGGAGTCAAATCCAACTTTGTTTATTTTGCCCAATTGTTTAGTTGCATATCATGTAATTATGTAGTCATTTATTTTTTTATATTTGCTACTAGAGAGATTCAACTAGTCTAATAGATTCATTCCCTCCTGAATTAGGTAATAGCTAACATCAATTTAAGGTACAAGCAAGCTAAACACATAAATTATAGAAAAATGAGAGACATGGGAGATCAGGGCAAGGGATGTAACTTAAAATGTAGATATGATTTTTTAAAAAAACATTAAGGGCTGGACAGATTGCTTAGTGGTTAAGGTCCTTGCCTGTGAGGCCTAAGGACCTAGGTTCAACTCCCCAGTACCCATGTAAGCCATATACACAAGGAAGTACAAGCGTCTGGAATACATTTGCAGTGGCTGGAGGCCCTAGAATGCCCATTCTTTGTCGTTCTCTCTCTCTAGCTCTCTCTCTCTCTGTCACTCAATCTCAAGTGAATAAATAAATAAATAAATGGATAAATAAATAAAATATTTAAAATGTAGATATGATTATGTACAGTTATGGCTTTAAAGTTCCCTGAAGCCAAGTAATCTTCACCATTATAGACAGGTATATAATAACAGAGTAGAGTATAGATAGGAAAGCAGAAATATCTTTAAGTCAAGCTGTCCATTAAGAAATGATTTGTTGTCAGGTGTGGTGGTGCACACCTTTAATCTCAACACTCAGGAGGCAAATTGCTATAAGTTTGAGGCCACCCTGAGACTACATAGTGAATTCCAGGTCGCCAGGGCTAGAATTAGACCTAACCTCAAAAAAAAAATTTATGTTAGCATCGACATCGTTTATAAATAGGGATGCTTCAGCAGAAATTGCATAGCTAAAAAATTGATGACTAAATCTTGTAATCATTTAGGTATATGAGGATGTCTTTAACTGTTTTGACACTGAAGATGCATGTGTCCACTGGAGTTAGATGCACAACAAAAGGGAGAAAACTATGAATCATTTGAAAGAAAGAAAACAATAAAATATAGTTTTATTTATCTTGGATGGCTGAATATAAATAATAAAATCAAATATGAAGAAAGCCCTGCAATTCATAATAGAGCTCTTCATAAAATCTTCCGCCTTGCAAAAATGAAACCTCAAATATTTACAATTACTGTTAAATTATATATCTGTTGTGCATCAATGCCAATGAAGCTTTTTTTAGAAGCAACTTCAATGCACTAACTAGGATATTCCTTACAAAATCATTAATAATATCTTATGTAGTTGTACTTATATAGATTTATAAACAGTTGTTCTTATTCTTCCAAAAGCCTAAAACAGTGAAAAGTACATAAAATATTCATAGTTTGTGAATAGATTGTGAAAGCTTTAATATGTGTCTTTTGCATATCTTAGTCAATCCATCTGAACTTTGTGTAGAAAGCAGATAGTTTTCTTTATTAAATCTATGCCAAGTCCCTAGAATGTCTCTGTGTAGGTATCAATGGTGAGCACTTTATAAATGGAATGAGGTTAAATTAAAAGTAAAAATAAAGGTAAGGTTGTTAAAATAATCAAGCACTCCAAATTGTGTGAGTCATTAAGTGGCTTCATTAGAAATTTGTGAAGTTCATGCTTTCCCCTACTAAGAAACACAAATAGACCACCAACTTCAAAACATTATGTTTGTAAAAATAAAAGGATATTTATATACATACTTGATGATATTCATCAATACACATCATTTCTTTGCAATATTAGCTTTAATATTCTGTAAATAAACTCCAGTTTCCCTGTGAAGTTTTACTGCATAGTAGAAAATATATTCCTACAGGAAAATCGACTTTAAAGAATATTAAAATTACACATGTACATAGAACAAATTGTTGAAAAGCAACACACTTTAAAGAAAAAATGATCCACACATGAAACAATATTAGCAAACTGATAAAGCCATAACATAAAAGCCTCGAATCCTAGAATTTTTATAGAACTGATAGACTGATGGTATATCATGCTTAAATACTTAAAAAAAATTTCTAAGCTATCCATCCATATATTACACTGACATTTTCCTTTTTACCTACAGGTTATTTGTTTCTGTTATATTAAACGCTTTCTAAACAGCTTTGAACCTAGAAATATGCAGACCCTTGGAAATGAGACAAACTGTTATATGAATAACCTTTACTTAGCCTATTATCTACAAGTCCATACCTATTTCACTCTAATTGTCCAACTCTTAATTCATTTAAACTGTCACTGAATTGTTCTAATGAATAAATGTATTCTTCGTTTGGTACTTAAGAGAGACTTGTTGCAGAAACCACCATAGAACAACAAAATCCACAGATATCCAAACATGCTACAAGAAATGACAAAGTATTAACATATGCCTTAAGATATTCTAATGTACTTTAACAACTTACTAGGTTACACATAATATAGTATAGATACTAGATAAATAGTTGTTGTAGTATATTTTTATACATTAATGGTAATAAAATATGTCCACATATGTTCAGTAGAGATAAAATTATTTCCCAAATATTTTCAGTCTCATTGGTTGAATTGGTATGTTGAACTCACAGACAGAGAAGGCCAAGTGAGTTATCGTACTGCCACAATTTCTTAAGAATTGAAATGAAAGTACAATGTTTAAGATTTTTTTAAATGAAAATCTTAGTAGGATTTGATGATTTTGTGATATGGATAGAGATATTCTTTTATAAATAAAGGTGACATTATCGAACCATACATGAATAATTGTATTTTACTTATTAGTAGGATTTTATTATATATATATATATATATATATATATATATATATATATAACTTCTATACATACAGACAACAAACCATGGATTCATGGATTCCCTCCCCTCCCCCACTTTCCCCTTCATATCTCTGCTCTCTGTCATATACCCTCCCTCTCTCCATTACATTCTCTTAATTTGATGTCATCATCGTTTTCTCCTATTATGAGGGTCTTCTGTAGGTATTGCTAGGCACTCTAAGGTCTTGGATATCAAGGTCAAATACTCTCTGGACAGTTGTATGTAAGGAGTGGTATCCTTCCTTTGGCTCTTAAATTTTTTCTGCCACCTCTCCACAATGGACACTGAACCCTGGAGGGTGTGAGATATTTCTGTGCTGGACACTTCTCCATCCCTTCTTCTCAGCACCAAGTTGCCTTTTGGGTGAACTCAGTGGTCATTGCCATCAAGAAAGAGAAATTTCTCTAACCAGAAGTGAGAGTAGCATTAACATATGAGTATGAACATTAAGTGTAGCATTTTCAGGACAATTTGGTGAGAGTAATATACGCATTTATCCAGACAAGAGCAGGCTTTATATACCTGAGGCTCATGACCTCCCCTGCCTTAGGCTTTTGATTAGGTTTTCAGTACCAGGCATGTATTCCCTCCCATAGAGTAGGTCTTCAGTCCAATTAGAGAGCAGTTGTTTTCCCCCAGAGCAGACATGCCACTATTGTACTTGTTCAGTCATTTGGCCTGTCTGGGCAAACTTGAGGTTTCCAGTGTCCAGTGTGTTCACCACTGATGACTTCTGTCTCCCATAAGGCTGCATAGAGTGCAGCTTTTTTCCAGCTTTCAGTTGGCTGGGTTGCAGGGAGAGGGTTTTGTGCTCAGCACCAGCTTGATTTCTCAGTGACTCTGCCGCTCAGGCATGTGAAGTCTTCAGCAATAGCATCTTACTATTTCTCACAGGAAACCAAGAGCCTTGGAAACAGCCTATAACGTTTTGGAGGCCACAGGGACCGCCCTGGCCAACAACTCACTGGAAGGTATCCTATCCCTGGCACTGAAAATTTTCTAGTAACAATGTATGGCTTCTGGATGTGCCATTATTCAAGAAAGCAGATTTTCATATGTCTTATTCAGAATATCTTGAATTTTATACAATCTCTTCCCCTGACCTCGCTTAGGCCTTTCCCCTCCCTGCAATTTGTTCTTCTACTTACATATATACAATACCATCCCCTTAAGACCTTCTCCCTCCTCCCTCCCTTATAGCCATTTTTGAGCTTATGGGCCTCTGCTACTGATTTTTGATTCCAGCTCATACACATCTATCCATTTGTAGCTAGGATCCATAGATGAGAGAGAACATGTGATGTTTGGCTTTCTAGGCCTGGATTACCTCACTTAATATAATCCTTTGCAGAACCATCCATTTCCCTCCAAATTTCATAATTTCGTTTTTCTTTACCACTGCATAGAACCCCATTGTTTTCATGTGCCACATCTTTTTTATCCATTCATCTGCGGACATCTAGGTTGGTTTCATTTCCTAGCTATTGTGAATAGAGCTGCAATAAACATGGTTGTGCAAGTATCTCTAATGTAGTGAGAAGAGTCATTAGGATATATGCCTAGGAGTTCTATAGCTGAATCATATGTTAAATCTATTTTTAGCTGTCTCATAAACCTCCACACTGATTTCAACAATGGCTGTATCAGATCACATTCCCACCACAGTGTAGAAGGGTTGGCCTATTAGCGCATCCTTGCCAGCATTTTTTGTCATTTGTTTTCTAGATGATAGCCATTCTGACAGGAGAGAGATGGAATCTCAAGATAGTTTTAATTTGAACTTCCCTGATGGCTAAGGATGTAGAACACGTTTTTAGATGTTTATATGCCATCTGTATTTCTTCTGATGAGAACTCTCTATTTAGTTCTATAGCCCATTTTTGTTTGGGTTGTTTGATTTCCTATTGTTTTTTTTTTTTTTTGAGTTCTTTGTATATTCTGGATATTTCTCCTTTGTCAGATGTGTACCTGGCAAAGATTTTTCTCCAACTCTGTAGGTTGTCTCTTTGCTCTCTTCACAGTGTCCTTTGCTGTGCAAAACCTTTGTAATTTCATGAGATACCAGTAGTTGATTACTTATTTTATTTTCTGAGCAATTGGGATTATATTCACAAATTCATTACATATGCCAATATGTTGAAGGGTTTCTCCTAACTTTTCCTCTAGCAATTTCAGAGTTTTAGGTCTGATATTAAGTCCCCTGATCCTCTTGGATTTGATTCTTGTTCATGGAGAAAGACAAGGATCTATTTTCATCTTTCTACATATAGATATTCAGTTTTCCCAGCACCACTTGTTGAAGAGGATACCTTTTCTCCAATGAATATTTTGGGCATTTTTGTCAAAAATCAGATTGCTGTGGCTGCCTGGATTAACACTGGGTCCTCAATTCTATTACATTGATCTACATGTCTGTCTTTGTACCAATACCATGCTGTTTTTGTTACTATGGCTTTGTAATATAGCTTAAAATCAGGTATGGTGATATCATCAGCCTTATTTTTCTTGCTCAAAATCATTTTGGCTATTCTAGGTTTTTTGTGCATCCAAATACATTTTAAGATTGTTTCATTTCCTATTCCTGTGAAGAATGACATTGGAATTTTAATGGGGATTGCATTAAATGTGTAGATTATTTTGGTATGATTGACATTTTCACAATATTTATTTTTCCAGTCCAAGAACATGGGATGCCTTTCTATTTCCTTGTGTCTTCTGCAACTTCTCACTTGAGTGTTTTAAAGTTCTCAACGTAGAGATCCTTCACTTCCTTGGCTAAGTTTATTCCAGGGTATTTTATTTGTGTATTTTTTGAGGCAATTGTGAATGGGAGAAATTCCCTTATTTCATCCTCCACCTTCTTAACACATAGGAAACCTACTGGTTTCTGTGTATTTATTTTGCATCCTGCTATGTTGCTAGAAGTGGTTATCATCTCTAGCAGTTTGGTGGTAGAGTTTTTAGGGTTTTCTATGTCTAGAATCATATCATCTGCAAATAGTGATAAATTGATCTCTTTCTTTCCAATTTGTATCCCTTTTATGAGTGTCTCTTGCCTTATTGCTATAGCTAAGACTTCCAATACTATATTAAATCAAACTGGGGACAGTTGGCACCCTTGTTTTGTTCCTGAATTTAGTGGAAAAACTTCAAGTTTTTTTTCCATTTAGTATTATGTTGGCTATAGGTTTTTCATAAATAGCTTTTATTATGTTGAAATATGGCTCTTCTATGTCCAGTTTCTGTAATACTTTTACCATGAAAGGATGTTGGATTTTGTTGAAAAGGATGTTGGATTTTGTCAAATGCCTTTTCTGCATCTATTGAGATGATCATGTGATTTTTGTCCTTCAGACAATTTATATGATGTATTACCTTTATTGATTAGCGTATGTTGAACCATCCCTGCATCCCTGGGATAAATCCAACTTGGTCGGGGTGAATAATCTTTTTGATTTCATTATTTTTAAGTTTATTTAAAGTATACATTAAAACTTTGATATGTGGTTGGCCTTTATTAACTGAGGATAAGAATTCTGGTAGTTATTGCCATAGACTTGTAAAAAAATTGCATTGCTATTATGCAGTATAATCTTTTTCTAAAATATTGCTAATATATCATTTTAAGCATGATAAAATCATTATTGTTTTGATATTGCATTATTTATATATAATTTTAAATTTACCATAAAGTTTTGACATATTGAAAGTATTTTTATGTGTTTTAAATTATAATTTCCTTAACTGAATAAAGCATATCAATTATCAGAAGAGTAATTACATAAAAATTTTGAGTGTAGTCAAAAGACTAGAAAATGTTTCTCTTAGTGTTTTCCATTTTGTATATATTTACCTATATACTATATTCAGAGCTTAGCAGAAAATTAGTTGTAGAATTAAGTTATGCAATTAGTGCATTAACTATCTTTATTCCGATCAGGAAATCAAAATTAATTAATCAAATACAGAAACTTAATTGTTGTAGTGGCATACACCAGCTTGTATAATGGATGACAATTCATCAACAAAGCCATGGCATTCTTCTAAATGTTATGTATAGGTACATCTCTGCATAGTAAATGGAAATATTTCTGATACATTTTATGATTGTAGTGGCACTCACTTCAATATTTGATACTGATTGTTAACTTGATAGTCTCTAGGAAAAAATAGGAGGCAAATTTCTCAGCATTCCTGTGAGACTGGTACTAGATTAGGTTAATTATCGGGGGGAGACCTAATCTAACTTTAGGTGTCACATTTAATGGGTTGGAGTCATTAACTGAATAAAAAGGAGAAAAGCAGTCTGAGCACCAGCATTCTTTGCTCATTGATACCTAACTTCAAACTGAGTATGAAAAGCCGCCTTCTGCTCTTAGTGCTGTGCCTTCCCAGCCATGAGAGGCTGTAACCCCTGAATTTGTAAGCTAAAATAAACTCCTCCCTTAAGTTACTCTTGTCAGGTATTTTGTGAAAGCAACAAAAATTAGGTAATACAGAAATTTGGTACTGAGAAGTAGAACCATTTTTACCATATATCTGACTATGTGTTTCATAGACATTTTGAACTAATCTATTGGAAGAATATGGAAGAGTTTGGAACTTTGTGCTAGATAAAATCCACAATGTTATAAGCAAAATTTATTAGGACATTATGGTGATAAGGTAGGCGACCAGAATCCAAAAGAAACATGAAAAGTGGAGGTGGGGCTCATGAGTATTCAAAATAGAACCGGGATCTTATCAATAATTGGACAAGAGTCAATTCATGTCATATTATGGCAAATAATCTGACTATTTTCTGCTAGTGTTCTGAGAAATATTTCTTTTGCCTACTAAAGATACCCAGTGCCAAAATAACTTCAGGGTAACCCACAAAGCTATTGAAAAAAACAGAAATTTCATGAATGGTATATTTCCCTGGCTTTAAGGCTTGTCTTGACTTATCATATTTTTTTTCATTTAATTTTTTAAGCTTGATGTCATTTCTTTTTTTTTTCTTTATTAGTTAGTTTTGTATTCAGCAAATACAGTCAGTTTGGTACCATTATGAGGCTCATCCGTGACCTACCCCCTCCCCTTGGGCCCTCCTTGTTGAGGTATATGGGTCATGCATTGTGGAGTTAGCCCACAGTTATGGGTAAGCTAAATGTCTCTGCATATCATGACCCAACATGTGGCTCTGACATTTTTTCCGCCCCCTCTTGAGGCAGAGTCTTACTCTACTCAAGGTTAACCTTACTCTGTAGCCCTTACTGTATCTCAGGCTGGCCTCAAACTCATGGTGATATTTCTACGTCAGTCTCCTGTGTAATGGCATTAAATACATAACCCACCATACCTGGTTTCTTTCTCATGTATGTAAAATGTTTATATATATATATATATATATATATATATATATATATATATATATATATATTTGAGAGAGAGAAAGAAAAATAGGCAGGTAGAGAGCAAGGGGGGAGAGAATGGGTGCACCAGGGCTTACAACCACTGCAAGTAAACTCAGAATGCTTGCACCCCCTTGTGCATCTGGCTTAAGTGAGTCCTGGGGAATTGAACCTGGATCAGTTGGCTTTGCAGGCAAGTGCCTTAACTACTAAACCACCTCTCCAGAACTGTATGATGTTTCTTGTTGAGAAAGGTACACTCAAAAAATTAAATACATATATTTTCATATATATGGCAATATTTACATATTCATATATATGGGAATATATATGAGTAAAAACTCATTTCATTTCAATATCTATTATGTATCTCTTTTAGACCACACTTTATCAAGGATTCCAGAAATTTAAATATGAACAAGGCATTATGTATCTACATTTAGTAACAAAAACCTGTGTCAAATCCTCACACAAATATTTTTAAATATTTGTAGCTGCCCTTAAGAGAAAGGGACTATGAACAATTAGTATATATCATTCATGACCTAGGTTTGTGACCAGATACTCCTGTGACATCTTTTAATTTTGTTTTGTATTTATTATATATCTTTCTATTAGCTATGAAACAATATTTGAATATAATTTAAATGTGTTAGCATAATGCTTAATGATTACACAATACTATGTACAAGCTTTTTTTTTTTTTCCTCCACAGTTTATACTAATTCTTTGAAATGGAAAAAAAAAAAACAAAAAAAAAACAGGCATGCTAATTTGATTCTCCCAATACTGAGAACATTTTCTAGCTATTAGAGAGCAGCCATCAACCATTTACTACTTTATTCCTTCCTGGTTTTTCTTAGTGTTTATCCAATTTAATAATTAAATGAAACTTTTTAAAAGTAATGAAAATATGGAATTTTAAAAAATATGGAATGCTTCATGAATTTGCATGTCACCCTTCCTCAGGGTCTATGCTAATCTCTGTCATTCCAATTTTAGTATATGTGGTGCTGAAGTGAGTACAAATATTTTATTTTCTATGTGGAATAGATACACTAATTTATTGTAAAGAGAAATAGATCCAAACATTAAAACAAGTAAGTCTTCATTATGAATCCCTTACTTTTATGGTAAATGTTGATACTAAGGTGATGGGAAAAAATAGTGCACAAGACCATTTAAGGGGCATGGGTAGCATCTCTGTATTTGCAAATAAGATAGCAGATTAGAAGCCACATACAATGAAACCTTGTATAAGAAAACAGTCACCATAATACCAATAAACTATTGTCCTCTAAGAGACATGATCTGAAAGCAAATTTATTAACCCACATGAGATTTCTGCAGGTAAAGGTTGCGATACAGTATGAATCTACATGCCCAGCCAAATCAAGATACCAACACAGTAGAAACAACTGGGAAGTGCTTCTCCTCACAGGAATAGAAGATGTTCTGCCTCACAGGAATAGAAGATGTTTAAGCAGAGCAAGGGTAGCTAACTGAGAGTGTGGGAACAACCAGTCAACTTATCACATACTCCACTTACCCATGCGCACCAGAAGCACTGAAACTATGGCTGAAGCCAAGGACTTCCATTCACTTCTCTGATATACCGTATCCAGATAATTCAAGTCATGCCAAGAGTGCAATGAGGAAATAAAGAACCTTGAACTCAGCACAGATTCCACGGAAACTTTGCAAAAGTATTATCTGTTGCTAGGAAAGCAAATTGAGAATCATGCAAAGCTGCTCCAGGCCCTACAACCTAGCCTGCCTGAGGAGACTGCATTTCAATGAAGTACTTCCCACAGAATGGTACAGAATGTGTAATCTGATGCTTGTTTAATGGAGGAAAGGGGGCACCCATCAGAGAGGATTTCCCAGCATCACGACAGACTACAATGAGACTCCAAATGAGATCCAGCAATCAGTTTATATATTTTTATTTATTTATGTATTTATGTATTTATTTATTTGGTTTTACAAGGTGGGGTCTCACTGTAGCTGAAATTCTGAGTGAACTGAAATTCACTCTTTACTCTCAGGGTGACCTCGAACTCATGGCATTCCTCCTACCTCTGCCTCATGAGCACTGGGATTAAAGGCATGCACCACCATGCTGGGCTTCAGTTTGTATATTATATATTTCTATTCAGCTCCCTCCTCCTCTATTCCTTAGTTGTATAACACAAATGTCAATGTAGCAGGCCAGCTTGGATCTGCTCAGCTCTTGCTCTATGTCACATTTTCCCCCATTTCATTACTCTTATCTTTTTATTCTTTATTTTTATTTATTTATATATTTTGGTTTTTTGAGGTAGGGTCTTGCTCTAGTCCAGGCTGATGTGGAATTCACTATGTAGTATCAGGGTGGCGTCTGACTCATGGTGATCCACCCACCTCTGCCTCCTGAATGCTGAGACTACAGGCTTGTGCCACCATGCCCAGCTCCTTTTCTTTTCTTTTTTTGGTTTTTCCATCTTACCTTTTTTTATTTTTATTCTCCCAAAAGCACAGACTTGGCTGTGCGCAAGGTCTTTGTTCCTTAGCCTCCTAATAGATGGGACTCTTCTCCAGCCCTGAACTCTTGACCTCTAGCACCCACTTCTCCATTGCTGGGATCTCAGCTATGCACCACCACACTCAGCCCCAGGTTATAGTTCACAAAAATTGATAATTACTCATTTTGTTCTCTTTCATCGTATTGGCATCCAAGTGGGAACAAAACTTAATTAAATGAAATTACCTGTTAATCTTCAAGTTGAAATATTCTAGATGTCATTTTGTTTAAATCAACTTAGCCTAAGTTATTTTCCGAATAATAAGTAATATGCTAATAAATTAACTTATTTGGGCTGAAGAGATGTCTTAATAGTTATGGTGCTTGCTTGGAAAGCGAAAAGACCCAGGTTCGATTCCCCAGGACCCATTGCCATATGTACAATGTGGTACTTGCTTATGGAGTTCATTGCAGTGGCTGCAGACCCTCTTTGTCTCTCTCAAATAAATAAACTAATCCAATTATGCAATTAGATGCATTGTTAATATTGTTCATTAGTATCTAAATTGCCATACATACTTATATATTTATGCATATATACATATATATAGATATATTCAGCTCTGTATTTAAAATAGTGAACTACTGTCATGTACAAAATATGAATAGTTATTTTTGTGTAGTTGGCTGGAAAATTAAGGTGGAATTTTAGGCTTTGCAACCAGCCCCTTTACCTGCTGAGCCAAACTCATAGGCTTTTGAATATTTTTATCAAATCATTTTATCAAAAAATTGTAGATTTATAACTGCTGATCATAACCAGGTAGTATATACCTATCTAGTTGACATTTAGGGGTAGATCAAGAATTCAGAATACCAGCATCATGTGCATGTCTATAATCCCAGAGAATGGGCAGTGGAAGCAGCCTAATCAATACTTCAAGGATTGTCTTGTCAATGAACCTAGTGAAAGACCAGCTTTGGCTACATGAAACCTTATTTCAAATAAAACTAAAAATTCAAATAGTAATGTACCTTATGATGAAAATATATTTCTTCTAAACTAAGTAATAATTATAATGTTGTTCATCTTGTTTTGTCAAAGTAATACAGAAGATTATATTTCAAAAGACTCTATTTAAAAACCTCAATCTGCACTTGAAGATTGTTAAAATGTTCATTCACATTTTAACTCTATAACTATGTGATACTTTGCTCACACTTTAATTACTCAGAGGAAAATTAGTTCCATAAAGTCATTCATTTATCATCTTATGATGTTCTCACATTTGATCTCATTTTCATGAGCTTGAATTCAGCTACAAGTTTATTATTGCCTATTTAAAAGCAGCCAACAAAATAGTAAATTATGCATTTGAAAACCATGCAGGCTGACATTTCTAAAGTTCACTGGACATTTTTTTTCTATAGTTGTAATGTGCTGCTAGCATTCAATGTCTGAAATGTGATTTCCATTCATTTATATGTTGAGAGATAAGTGCAATGAGTTCTTATTAATATTTTATAGCTAAGTGTGGCATACACTGCCATCTATAGTCATTTGTCCTGAATCTAAAGAGCAACTTGTAATCAAATAGGTGTATCCTCATAGGTACATTAAGCTCAATTATATATTACTGTGTATTCCCAAAGATAACTATGATATATTAATGACCTTTCAAATATGTTCCTTTTACTTGGTGTATAATGTAGTTAGCATTAGGTATATGACAATTTCCAATAAGCTTAAAATTATTTATAAACTTCCTCAATAATTATGAAACAAGGGAAATGCATAACAAATTTAACGAAAGTTGTATGTAACACAGAAGCCATCATAAGAAAATAAAGATCTTCACCACCCCAAAAGATAAAAGCAGGGAAAAAGTGATACTAAGTCTGAGGAAATAAGTAGAAGCATGAGAAATATGATTGGACAAAACACAGGAAAACCTCATCAATGACTGTTTATTTATATTCCTTCCCATGTTTCTATGACATTTGTTTCTCCTTGGTATGGGGCAGGAAACCTTTCAAATAATGATCTTCAGGAGAGAATTGAAAAGGTCAGAAAGCCACTTCAAGGGTGGCCATATTTGGAGGTGGGTGTTTTCTGAACACCAGAAGAGTGGTGATTGTAATCTTTGGCAAGTTAAACAATTGGAAAACTTTTAAATAGAACTAGAAGTACCTTTAAGCATAGAATAACAAATATCAAATAGATATGTTACATATTTCAAAATTATTTCAGAAGAAATACATATTATCTTAAAGATATATGTCAATATAAGAAATAGCTCATTATTAATTCAACCCATCTTTTTTCTTAGTGAAAAGTGATATGGTATTATTTCTGTAGTGTGTTCTGACTTCTACTTCTAAAAGTCTTGAGGTGATCTAAAGGCAAATAAAAACCATCTTTTATTTCAATCAAGAATATTTTACATCTTGTGCCTTAAGATTCAAAATAGTATTACTATAGGACATATACAAATCTTAGTTTCAATTATTTTGTTTTTGCATTTAGTAGTAAAGAAGATAGTTTGAAGCTTTAATATTTTTATTATTTTTTAATTGCACAGGGTAAAGGATTCCATTATGACACATATATTTCTGTGATGTATGTAGGTATGTTTTAAGAGCAGAGGTCACATTGAATATCTTGCTCATTCTCTCACCATCTGATTTTTTAAGTATTGTTTTTGCTTTATTTTATTAATTTGTTAGAAAGGAAAGAATGGGCACATCAGTGCCTCTAGCTTCTGCCAACAAACTTCACACTGGCTTACGTGGGTCCTGGGAAATCAAATCTGGGTTCTTTGGCTTTGCAGACAAGTGCCTTAACAACTAAGCAATCTCTCCAGTCCTCCATCTCATTTTTGAGACAAAGTTTCTCACTGAAACAGAAAGCTCACCAATCTGGCTAGATTAGTCAGCCAGCAAGCCCTGGAGATCCTGTCTCCTTCTCTCCAGCTCTGAGACTACAGGTAACTGGCTTTATACATGGGTAGTAATAATCCAAACTGAGGACAAAATGCTAGCATGATAAATATTTTACTGAGGCATCTCCTTTGAATTCCTTCTGACATTCTATACATGTTATGATATATTTTCTAAGAATTTTTTTCTTTATTAATTAGTTTTGTATTCAGCAAATACAGTCACTTTGGTACCATTATTAGGCTCATCCATGACCTACCCCTCCCCTAGGCCCCTCCTTGTTGAGGTATATGGGTCATGAATTGTGGAGTTAGCCCACTGTTATGGGTAACATAAATGTCTCTGCATATCATGACCCAACATGTGGCTCTGGCATTCTTTCTGGCCCCTCTTCCACAAAATTTCCCTGAGCCATGTTGGGTTCATTTTTGGTCTGCTTCAGTGATGAGGTATTGGGGGCCTCTGAGGCTCTGGCTCTCTGATTTGGTAGGAGTTGATTTTTCTCTGTGTAGATCTCCTTCCCTCTTGTCCTGGTATCCGCTTCATCAGGAAAACAGCACCCTTGCTTGTTTCTCCAATTTTTCTTAGTTTCAGTCGGGGCCCTTTTGAGGTATGATGGGGTGGCTCTTCCTTAGGATCTACATCTATCTGAAAAAGAGAAGCAGATTTTCCAAGGAGCGTAAGTTAGCACCAGGACAAATGAGACAATGCTTACTTTTTTTTTTTTTTTTAGAGAATTTAATAGGTGTAGGCCCTCTTATAGCCCATGATTGATGGTAGCTTGATATTGGCTAGTGGGCTTATGTTTGGATATGGTTCTGACTTGTTTCCCAGATCCAGCTATGGGTCCCGTACCACTGAGGGGATCAGTTAGCCAAATTAAGAGCAGTTGGTTCCCCACCATGGCTGTGTGCCACTATTGCACTTGTGTGGGCATCACAACAAGTTATTTGCTGCTAAGAATGTTAGACCATGCGTTGCTTGGACAAAAATTGGTCATTTTCCCCCAGTCGCCCTGTAGCACCTTCTGGCACTAGACGCGCTGACTGTCTGGGGACTGACTATCTTCCAACTTCCAGCCATGCCATTCTATTTTGCATGTCAACCACATAAGGTGTCTTCAGCAGTAGGGTCTTACCACTAGCCTTTGGTATGTCATCAAGTACTCTGACAGAAATCTGTTTGTCTTTTAGGAAACCTTGTAGGTCTCTTTGATCAAAATCTCATTGTGGATGATAGCCCCATGCTGGTACTGGGAGTTACAGGTCAGTGCCCACTAAGAAAATGTGGAAAAATATAACTAATATACAAGAGTTAGAGAGGAGAGAGAGGGAGGGAGAGACAGAGGGAGAGGGAGGAAGGGAAGATGTAGAAGATTAAGGTTAGTCTTGATCCTACCCTCTCCAGGGAAGACAGTATCAATGGTGGAAGAAGCTGGTTCACCAGAGATCAGTTGTTAGAGAGATATCACCAACATCGAGCAAACACAAGCAGACAGAGCTCAAATTGTTCTGAAAATAGCTTCAGAATTAAGGTGCACCCCTAGTGACACACCCGCTAGCAGGCTGCTGGAGTCACAAGTTGCATGCTTAATCAGAAATACCTCAGGCTATGAGAGACAAATATTCATATTCAAACAACCACACCAGACAAATATGAGAACTTGAGTTCAGATCTCCAGGACCCATTGTAAAATCTGGGCACTGTAGCAGGCATCTGTAATCCAAGTGTGCCTATAGTGGTATGGGAGGTGGAGACAGGAAAGTGTTCCAGAAGCTTACAGTCAAGATAACCTGATAAATGCAGTGGTGTTCATAAAGTGACCCTATTTCAAGTAAGGTGGAAGGCAAAGACAGACACCTGAAGTTGTTGCCTGGCCTCCCCTTACACAATGTGGTACACTGGAACCCACACTCACACATCTATCAAAAAATTGTGGCACATGCCTTTAATCCCAGCACTCATGAGGTAGAGGTAGGTGGATCGCTGAGAGGTCGAGGTCACCCTGACACTACATAGCGAATTCCAGGTCAGCCTGAGCTAGAGTGAGACCCTACCTCGGAAAACCAAAAAAAAAAAAAACGCACACGATACAAACATGCCATGTATTTTTACATATTTAGCTATTGGGGGTTACCTAAACTGATTTACTAATTTGTTATGGATATACATACTAAACTGACTTAGTTTATTTAGGTTTCTTTGTAGAAGTGTTATAACTGTATTATGAGAAAATTTTATTATTAAATTGTCAAGAAATCTTTACAGTGACTTGGCTAATTTACATTACCACTAGCAGTATATGAAGGTTTGTTTTACCCTCCCCGATCCTTGCCAGTATTTAATATCATTCACCTGCTTGCATACCACCATTCTCACCGGGGTGAGACGGAATCTCATTGTGGTTTTAAAATATTGTATTTGTTTATTTATTGAAGAGAGAGAGAGAGAGAGAGAGAGAGAGAGAGAGAAAGTGGCAGACAGAATGGACATAGGCAGACAGAATGGACATTCCAGAGCCTCCAGCCACTGCTAACTAACTCGACACATGCATCACCTTGTGCATCTGGCTTACATGGATACTGAGGAATCGAACCTGGGTCCTTAGGCTTCACAGGAAAGTACCTTAACTGCAAAGCCATCTATCCATCCCTCATTCTGGTTTTGATTTGCATTTCCCTAGTGGCTACAGATGTTGACCATCTGAACATTTCATGTTTAACATTATTTATTAGCCATTTTTATTTTCTGAATTCAAAATTCCTTGTTTAGCTCATTTGCTCATATGTTGCTTGGATTATTTACTCTTTAATGTTTATTTTTAAGTTATTTTTGTATTATTATTATTAACATCCTTTCACATGGAATTAGCCGATTTTTAGTATTGTTCCTCTTCACTATATAAGACTATTTCTTTATACTTTTAAATGTTTAACTTTCTTCTTAATCATAGGCAACTCCAGAGCTCAATCCTTCTCATGACCTCTTTGATGTGTTTTTGAATTTTATTTGAAAGCAAGTATTATATTGTGAAATTTTGTGTCAATGTTCTATATTCATCAGGGAAATTAGTTTATAATTTTATTTCTTATTTTTGTTTATTTTAATTTTTTATTTATTTGAGAGTGACAGGTAGAGAAAGAAAGAGGCAGATAGAGAGAGAGAGAATGGGTGCACCAGGGCCTCCAGCCACTGCAAACGAACTCCAGACATGTGCACCCCTTGTGCATCTGGATAACGTGGGTCCTGGGGAATGGAGCCTTGAACTGGGGTCCTTAGGCTTCACATGCAAGCGCTTAACCACTAAGCCATCTCTCCAGCCCTTTCTTACTGTCTCTCTCTCTTTTTTTTTTTCTTGTATCCTTATCTGGTTTGGTATCACAGTAATACATGGAAAGTGTTTGGAAGTGTTCCTTCCCTGTCACTTTGATGGAATAGCTTGAGGTATAGTGTTGTTAACCTATTATTAAGGATAAAAAGGTCAATAATATAAATGTGTCATTTTTGCTGGTATTATTTTTAAAATATTTTATTTGTTTATTTATTTGAAAGTCTAAGGGAGAAAGAGAGAGAGAGAGAGAGAGAGGCAGATAGAGAAAGAGAATGGGTGCTTCAGGAACTCCAGCCACTGCAAGTGAACTCCAGACACATGTGCCACCCTGTGCATCTGGCTTACATGGGAACTGGGAAATTGAACCTGGGACCTTAGGCTTTGCAGGCAAACACCTTAGCCACTAAGCTATCTCTTCATTCCCAAATTTCATGTTTTTTTTGTTTTGTTTTGTCTTTTCTTTGTTAGTTATTTTCGTATTCAGCAAATACAGTCAGTTTGGTACCATTATTAGTCTCATCCGTGACCTACCCCCTCCCCTTGGGCCCTCCTTGTTGAGGTATATGGGTCATGCATTGTGGAGTTAGCCCACAGTTATGGGTAAGATAAATGTCTCTGCAGATCATGACCCAACATGTGGCTCTGACATTCTTTCTGCCCCCTCTTCCACAAAATTTCCCTGAGCCATGTTGGGTTCGTTTTTGGTCTGCTTCAGTGATGAGGTATGGGGGGCCTCTGAGACTCTGGCTCTCTGATTTGGTAGGAGTTGATTTTTCTCTGTGTTGATCTCCTTCCCCCTTGTCCTGGTATCCGGTTCATCAGGTAAACAGCCCCCTTGCTTGTTTCGCCAATTTTTCTTAGTTTCAGCCAGGGCCCTTTTGAGGTACGATGGGGTGGCTCTCCCTTAGGATCTACATCTATCTGAAAAAGAGAAGCAGATTCTCCAACTGAGAGTAAGTTAGCACCAGGACAAATGGGATAACCATTACTTTTTTTATAGAGAATTTAATAGCTGTAGGCCTGTACCACTGAGGAGATCAGTTAGCCAAATTAAGAGCAGTTGGTTCCCCACTATGGCTGTGTGCTACCACTGCACTTGTGTGGGCATCACAAGAAGTTATTTGCTGCTAAGTAGGTTAGACCATGAGTTGCTTGGACAGATATTGGTCATTGTCTCCCGGTTGCCCATGTAGCAACTTCTGGCTTTGACGTAGGGTCTCACTCTAGCCCTGGCTGATGTCCTGTAGTTCACTATGTAGTTCTAGGTGCTGGGACTAAAGGCCTGAGCCACCATGCCTGGATATGATTATTTTTAAATATATACTAGGTAGTAATACTTCAATTTTATTGCTTCTTATAAATATGCTTATTTTTCTATATTAAGTTAGTTTAATTTTATAGGCCATATGTTTCTAAAAATTTACCAATGTCTTTAAGTTTGTCCAATATTTTAGGTTATTATTTTTGAAATTATTTCTGAATTTCAGTAGTATATGATTATATGATGTGATAATCCCTTTTATCTACAATTACATTAATTATTGTCTTCTCATTTGCTTGGTTGGATTGACTAAGGATTTTCAGGTTATATTTATCCTTTCATAGAAATGATTCTCTGCCTTAGTCATTCTTGCATTAATATTTTAAAATATTTTATTTATTAATTTTAGAATGAGATAGAAAGTGGGTCTGTAATTTTCTTTTTTTTGTGTGTGTGTGTGTATGTCTTTATATGGTTTTTGTCTCCTGATGATACTGGCTTAAAATTTTTTTGTTGTTGTTTATTTTTATGTATTTGAGAGTGACAGACAGAGTGAGAAAGAGGCAGACAGGGAGAGAGCTAGAATGAGTGTGCCAGGGCCTCCAGCCACTGCAAAGGAACTCCAGCCACATGAGCCCCCTTGTGCTTCTGGCTAAAGTGGGTCCTGGGGAATCGAACCTCAAACTGGGGTCCTTAGGCTTCAGAGGCAAGTGCTTAAATGCTAAGCCATCTCTCCAGCCTGATGCTAGCTTTTAAAAAGGAATTTGGTTTTTTTACTTGCTTTCCTATTTGAATAGTTTGGAAGCATTGGTGCTAATCCTTTTTGAAGGTCTGATAAAATTCATCAGTGAAACCATTTGCAACGGCTGGACTTTTTTTTTTTTTAGTTTAAAGGGTCTTTTTTGTGTGTTTGTTTGTTTGGTTTTTCAAAGTAGTGTCTTGCTTTGGGCCAGGTTGACTTGGAATTCTCTGAAGATATTTTTATTACTGATTCAATCCCATTGCTCATTACAGCTCAGCTTAAATTGTTTATTTTCATCAATTAGTTTACTTTTAGTATATCACATGTATTTAGAAATTCATCCATTTCTTTTATTTTATTGTCCTGTGGCGGGGGAGCGCAGACTGCTTCCAGGTCCCAGTGCTCCCAGCCACAGTTTGGGCTGCTTCAGTGCTTGGTGCCTCAGTGTCACTCCTAGCTCGAACACAGGGAGCTTTGGCACATTATCGCTTGAGAATTCAGGCAACTTTGGCACCCCTTCCAGGCAGTAGATAGGCGGCATTGGCAAGTGAGAGCCAAAGCCCAGGCTGCTTGGCAACTGCCCCAGGCTGCCTCAGACTCCCGTTGTGCTTGAGCCCATGCTGATACACCCACCTACGTGCCCATACACTGTCATGGGCAGACCACAGCACAAAGGAAATAACATGAAAAATCAAATGCAAGAAAATCCAGTTAGATCACCCAGTCCTACAATGATCATATCTAATCAAAACATAGAAGAAACATTAGGATCAGAGCACAAAAATGAAGCTATGAGCAATGCAACCCTGACCAAGGTACTGATAGAACTTGCAGAAAAGCAAGAAAGGACCAATAATTTTATGGATGCCATCACTAAACTAGACCTAATAGATAAGAAAATGGAAGGAGTTCAAAGAGAGCTAAGAGATTTGAGGGAGAGTGAAAAAAAAAGAAGGCTTCAAAAATCAGCCGGCCATGCTAAATGAAGACATAAAGAAATGCAAGGATGAATTCCAAGAAGCATCAAAAAAATCAGAAAATGATGTGAAAATGGAGCTTGACAGAGGGATGGAAATAATATATAGAAAAGTAGTAGAAAATGCAAACTTAATTGAACAAGTCCAAAACTCTCTAGAAGCTCTCAAGAATAGAGTCAGCCATGTGAAGCATAGAGACTCTGATCTGGAAGACAAGATGCAAGAAACAGTTCAAGAGTTCAAAAACTTATGTAAGTTCAAAAGTTCCTATGAACAGAACATGAGGGAATGGTGGGATACACTTAAACGTCCTAATATCAGGATCATTGGAATACCAGAAGGAGAAGAAATTCAGACCAAAGGCATGGAGAACTTATTTAACAAAATAATTGAAGAAAACTTCCCCAGTCTCTTAAAAGAAAGGCCTATCAAGATACAAGAAGCTAACAGAGCTCCAAACAGACTGGACCAAAGGAGAAACTCTCTAAGACATATTGTCATTAAGATTCTAAACATTGACACCAAAGAGAAAATCCCAAAAGCAGCTAG
The DNA here is from genome assembly GCA_036346955.1 of Dipus sagitta. Classification (NCBI taxonomy): domain Eukaryota; kingdom Metazoa; phylum Chordata; class Mammalia; order Rodentia; family Dipodidae; genus Dipus; species Dipus sagitta. The sequence goes on from CM070776.1 coordinate 77,102,298, forward strand.
GGAAAAACAGCATATCACTTTCAAAGTTAACCACATCAGAATTACTTCAGACTTCTCAATGGAAACCCTGAAAGCTAGAAGGGCCTGGAATGAAACACTGCAAAGTCTAAGAACCTATGGCTTCCAACCCAAACTATTCTACCCAACAAAAGTATCCCTCAAAACAGATGGTGAAAGAAAAACTTTCCATGACAAAACTCAGCTTTATAATTATATGAACACAAAACCAAACCTACAGAGAGTATTTCAGGAAATTCTCCACAGAGAAGAAACAAATAATCAAACTCAATTGCCTACAAGAAGCAAATAACAACAACCAAACTCAGAGTAGGCACAAAAAATCTTCAAAGTCCATGAAAACACCAACCCACATTTACCATCACAATATGGCAGGGACCAAATCAAATCTCACAGTCATTACCCTAAATATTAATGGCCTTAATTCACCCATCAAGAGACACAAGCTAACAGGATGGATCAAAAAATTAGACCCCTCAATCTGTTGCCTTCAAGAAACCCACCTCATCACTAAAGACAGACACCTCCTCAGAGTGAAAGGGGGGAAAACAATATTCCAAGCAAATGGGAATAAGAAACAAGCAGGCGTAGCTATATTAATGTGGGATAAAATAGACTTCAAACCAAAAATAATTAAAAAAGATAAAGAAGGCCACTTCCTAGTTATCAAGGGAACGATCCATCAAGAGGATATTACAATCATAAATCTGTATGCACCAAACACAAGAGCACCACAGTTCATAAAACAAAACCTACTTGACAATAAAACAGAAATAACCACCAACACCATCATAGCTGGAGACTTCAATACACCATTATCAGTAATAGACAGATCATCCAAACATAAACTCAACAGGGAAGTAACAGAGCTCAACAAAACCATAGATCACTTATACCTAACGGACATCTACAGAACTTTCCATCCCAAATCCACAGACTACACATTCTTCTCAGCAGCACATGGAACATTCCCTAAAATAGACCATATACTGGGTCATAGAGCCTGCCTCCACATATTTAGGAAGGTTGACATAATTCCCTGCATGATATCAGATCATAATGCTATATTGCTAGAAATCAACAACAAAAGACCCATCAAGAATCCCAACAGCACCTGGAAACTGAACAGCACACTTTTAAACAATAAATGGATAGTGAATGAAATAAAAAATGAAATTGCAAAATTTCTGGAATTGAATGAAATGAGAACACATCGTACCAAACTTATGGGACACAATGAAGGCGGTCCTCAGGGGAAAATTCATAGCACTCAATGCCTTCATAAAAAAGACAGACTTATTTTGAGTGAGAGAGAGAGAGGTGCAGATAGAGGGAATGGGTGCACCAAGGCCTCTAACCACTACAAATGAACTCTGGGTGGATGTGACAGCTGTGCATCTGCCTTACATGGTTACCAAGAAATAGAACCTGCATCCTTAGGATTTGCAGGCAAGTTCCTTAACCACTAAGCAATTCTCCAGACCTTGTTTCTTTTATTGAGACAAGTTCTCACTAGGATTCTTTTAAATGCATTACATAGTTCTTTTTGCATGTATACAAGTTCTGTATGTGTATGTTTTTGTGTATGCACATATGTTTAAGTATATGAGGCACATATGTGTATGCTGGTATGGAGTATAGAGCTTGATATCAGGTTCCTTCCTCAAGTGATCTTCCACCCATTTTTTGAAACATTGTCTTCTCACTGAACCCAGACCTCAATGATTTGGTAAGTTTAGCTAGGTCTAGGAGTTGGTCATATTTGCATGCAAGCCCATCATTCACTGAGCCATCTCTCCAGGTCCCAAACTCACTCTATAACCCATGTTCCAGATTCCTGCACCTGCCAACTGCTGGAGTACTAGAATTATAGGCAATCACCAATGCTAATCTTTTTGAGTACTCTCAAGAAGAATGATAAAACACAGGGAAAAATTTCTAGGAAATATCCAGAGCACCATGTATTCTTTGACATTTATCACTTTGATTTTGTTCCTTGAAACCTCTTACACTAAACTTTCTGTGACCACATTTAGCTTCCTGTTTTGATCAGTCCTCTGTGCCAAAACTTAATTTTTCCTAGCAGCTGGTTTACTCTTTGCTCAAATTTTCTCATAATTGCTGTTCTATGAGTCAATCAGTGACATGGATGAACATATATCAGCTATTTCAGTAAATTCTTCTCTCTCCAGACAGTATTTACATAGCACATGGGAAGCCAATTAACTAAGGCTCTGTTCAGAAGGTGGTGAGAAAGAAACAGTGATATAAATTAATTGAATTTCCTTGGTTCTGATGGTGAGTCATCTTTATTTGTCATGATATTGAGTATTGCATCATAAAATTAACTGTCAGTACTCTTGGGATATGTTTCATTAGGAGATTTTAGTTTTTCATCTGTTTCAAGCATGAAGAGAGCATTGCCAAATACTTTTCTAAAATCTCCACAAATTTCATATATTGTGTTCTTAAAATCTGCAACAACATCCATCATCTTTGGTCATTGATAAAGAAGAGCTCTTCCTTATCAGAAATCCTTGCTATTTTGTGGCTAATTTCATATTTTTAGGACGCAAATTCTTCACTTATAGCTGTCACCTCTTTTATCTCAAACTCTTTTCATCCCTTTCTCCTTGCTATCAACAAAGTTAGACAGGTTTATTTCACATTCACATGTGACATTCATACATGAGATTCTGAATTTTTAAATTTATTTATATTTCAGATACAGACAAAGACAGATATAATGGGCATGTCAGGGCTTGTAGCCACCAGAAATGAACTACAGACATATGTGGAACTTTGAGCATCTGGCTTACATGAGACCTGGAGAATCAAACCTGTGTCCTTAGGCTTCTCAGGCAAGCACCTTAACTTCTAAGTCATCTCTCCAGCTCTGTGTTATTTTTAATTCATTACTTAATTGTTGCCTCAAATGTAAGGTAGAATCCAAGATACAAATTTGAACACTGCTGTCAGCAGTAAATATACTTTAGGAGTAGAATAGATTATCATGATGGTCATCCACTTCCTAAAAATATCTTACCTTTAGTGGCAGTGTGCTCTTTTGTGACTTACTCTACTAATACCTAATTTTACATTTCTCCTTTACTTATTCTTTTTTTTCCAGATTTAATGCTGTATATTTTATTTCTTTTTTCTTTATTAGTTAGTTTTTTTTAAATTTATTTATTTATTTATTTGAAAGTGACAGAGAGAGAGAGAGAGAGAGAGAGAGAGAGAGAATGGGTGCACCAGGGCCTCCAGCCACTGTAAATGAACTCCAGACGCATGCGCCCGCTTGTGCATCTGGCTAACGTGGGTCCTGGGGAATCGAGCCTCGAACCGGGGTCCTTAGGCTTCACAGGCAAGCGCTTAACCACTAACCCTATTTAATAGGTGTAAGCCCTGTTGTAGCCCATGATTGATAGAAGCTTGATATTGGCGAGTGGGCTTATGTTTGGATATGGTCCTAACTTGTTTCCCAGCTCCAGCTATGGGTCCCATGCCACTGAGGAGATCAGTTAGCCAATTTAAGAGCAGTTGGTTCCCCACCATAGCTGTGTGCCACTATTGCACTTGTGTGGGCATCACAACAAGTTATTTGCTGCTAGGTAGGTTAGACCATGAGTTGCTTTTACAGATATTGGTCATTTTCCCCCAGTCGCCCATGTAGCACCTTCTGGCACTAGACGCGCTGACTGTCTGGGGAATGAATGTCTTCCAGATTCCAGCCATGCCATTCTATTTTGCATGTCAACCACATAAGGTGTCTTCAGCAGTAGGATCTTACCATTAACCTTTGGTGGGTCACCAAGTACTCTGACAGAAACCTGTCTTTCTTTTTGGAAACCTTGTAGGTCTCTCTGATCATAAGCTCATTGTGGATGATAGCCCCATGCTGGATCTGGGAGTTACAGGTAGTGCCCACTAAGAAAATGAGGAAAAAGATAACTAATATACAAGAGTGAGAGAGAAGAGAGAGAGAGAGGAGCAGGGAGAGGAGAAGGAGGGAGGGAAGAGGTAGAAGATTAACGTTAGTCGTGATCCTACCCTCTCTAGTGTCTTGTGGTTCAGGTGTTCCCTGTTAGGGCCTGGTGAAGGATCAGCCATTTGGTCTGCCATTTAGTAAGTAGAATTTTATGGTACCATTGACATTTGGGTCTAGATTTGTGTTTCCCACCCCTTTGATGCCCTCCCCTCCGTCCCCTTCCATCCTAGTGTCTAGTCCACAAGATGCGCTTGCTGGATATGTAAGGTATCTTGGGTAGATTCAGGTTAGGTGCTGTAGATGAGTGAGACTATGTGGCGATATTTTTTTCTGTGATTGGGTAAGTTCACTGAGAATGATCTGTTCCAGGTTCAACCATTTTTCCTCAAATTTCATTGTGTCATTTTTTCTTACTGCTGTATAGAATTCCATTGTGTAGATATACCACATCTTAGTTATCCATTCTTCTAGTGATGGACATCTGGGTTGATTCCAGCTCTTAGCTATTAGAAATTGAGCTGCTACAAACATGATTGAGCAAATCTCTCTAGCCTGTGGTTTGAAGGTTTTAGGGTAGATGCCCAGCAAGGGAATAACTGGGTCTGTTGGTATCTTTATACTCAGCTTTTTCAGAAGTCTCCATAATGCTTTCCAAAGTGGTTGTACCATCCTACATTCACACCAACGGTGGATGAGTGTTCCTACTTCTCCACATCCTCGCCAACATTTATTTTTATTTGATTTTTTGATGTTTGCTATCCTTATTGGGGTAAGGTGGAGTCTCATAGTTGTTTCCATTTGCATTTCTGTGATGATTAAGGATGATGAAAATTTTCTTAAGTGTATGTTTGCCGTTTGTATTTCTTCCTCTGTGAACTGCCTCTTCAGCTCTTTGTCCCATTTTGTGAGTGGGGTGTTTGACTTCTGATTAACTCCTATAGCAAAGTAGCAGGACACAAAATCAATGCACAAAAATCAGTAGCCTTCCTATATGCAAATGACAAATATACAGAGAAAGAAACAAGGGACTTAGTCCCATTTTCAATAGCAACAAAAATAAAAAATAAAATACCTTGGAATAATGTTAACCAGGGAAGTGAAAGATCTATACAATGAAAACATAAAAACACTCAAAAAAGAAAGTGAGGCCGACTTGAGAAAATGGAAAGACCTCCCATGTTCCTGGATAGGCAGAATTAACATTGTGAAGATGACAATTCTACCAAAGGCAATATACAGATTTAATGCAATTCCAATTAAAATCTCTACAGTGTTTATCACAGAGATAGAAAAAATGATCTCAGTGTCTAGACACTAGGATGGAAGGGGAGGGAGGGGAGGGCATCAAAGGAGTGGGAAACACAAATCTAGACCCAAATGGCAATGGTACCATAATCTTCTACTTACTAAAAGACAGACCAAATGGCTGATCCTTCACCAGGCCCTTACAGGGAACACCTGAACCACAAGACACTGGAGAGGGTAAGATTAAGACTAACCTTAATCTCCTACATCTTCCCTCCCTCACTCCCCCTCCCCCTGTCTCTCTATCTCTCTCTTATCTCTAACTCTTGTATATTAGTTATCTTTTTCCTCATTTTCTTAGTGGGCACTGACCTGTAACTCCCAGATCCAGCATGGGGCTATCATCCACAATGAGCTTTTGATCAGAGAGACCTACAAGGTTTCCTAAAAGAAAGACAGATTTCTGTCAGAGTACTTGATGACCCACCAAAAGCTAGTGGTAAGACCCTACTGCTGAAGATACCTTATGTGATTGACATGCAAATTAGAATGGCATGGCTGGAAGTTGGATGAGAGTCAGTCCCCAGACAGTCAGCGTGTCTAGTGCCAGAAGGTGCTACATGAGCGACTGGGGGAAATTGACCAATATCTATCGAAGCAACGCATGGTCTAACCTACTTAGCAGCAAATAACTTGTTGTGATGCCCACACAAGTGCAGTGGTGGCACACAGCCATGGTGGGGAACCAACTGCTCTCAATTTGGCTAACTGATCCCCTCACTGGTATGGGACCCATAGCTGGAGCTGGGAAAGAAGTCAGAACCAGATCCAAACATAAGCCCACTCTCCAATATCAAGGTACCATCAATTGTGGGCTACAAGAGGGCCTACACCTATTAAATACTCTATTAAAAAAAAAAAAAGGAAGGGTTATCTCATTTGTCCTGGTGCTAACTTACTCTCCGTTGGAGAATCTGCTTCTCTTTTTCAGATAGATGTAGATCCTAAGGAGAGAGCCACCCCATCATACCTCAAAAGGGCCCCAGCTGAAACTAAGAAAAATTGGAGAAACAAGCAAGGGTGCTGTTTTCCTGATGAACCGGATACCAGCACAAGGGGGAAGGAGATCGACACAGAGAAAAATCAACTCCTACCAAATCAGAGAGCCAGAGCCTCAGAGGCCCCCAACACCTCATCACTGAAGCAGACCAAAAATGAACCCAACCTGGCTCAGGGAAATTTTGCGGAAGAGGGGGCGGAAAGAATGTCAGAGCCACATGTTGGGTCATGATCTGCAGAGACATTTAGCTTACCCATAACTGTGGGCTTACTCCACAATGCATGACCCGTATACCTCAACAAGGAGGGGCCATGGGGAGGGGGTAGGTCACGGATGAGCCTAATAATGGTACCAAACTGACTGTATTTGCTGAATACAGAACTGACTAATAAATAAAAAAAAACAGAATAAGAAATATAAAATTAAAGATAATAAATACTCATGAACAGTCATAAAAATACATGATAACAATAAATGTCTTTCCATGAAAAAAAAAGAAAAAATGATCTCAAATTTCTTATGGAAAGGCAGACGGCTTCACTTATCCTAACATATCCTCAGCAAAAGAAATACCTCTGGAGGCATCACTATACCTGATCTAAAGCTATATTACAAAGCCATAGTAATAGAAATAGCATGGTACTGGCATAAATCAGGAGTATAGACCAATGGAATAGACTTGAGGACCCAGACTTTGGGTCAAGCAAATATAGCTACTTGATATTCGATAAAGGCCCAAACAATATAGGCTGGAAAAAAGACAGCATCTTCAACAAATGGTGCTGGACAAACTGGATAATCATATGCTGGAAACTGAAACTTGACCCACACATTTCACCATGCACTACACTCAAGTCCAAATGGATCAAAGACCTCAATATAAGACCAGAAACTTGAATACTACTGGAAGAAAATTTAGGAAGTACTTTCCATGATATAGGAATGGAAAAAGACTTCCTGAACAAAACTCCAGTAGCTCACGAACTTAAACTGTCACTCAACCAATGGGATCACATGAAGCTGAAGAGTTTCTTTACAGACAAGCATACAATAAGCAAAGCCAATAGATTACCCACAGATTACCTGGGAGAAAATATTTGCGGGTTATCCAACTGATAGAGGCCTAATCTCTAGAATCTACAAAGAACTCCTTTGTTTATTCTTAAAAAACAAATGCAACCTTCAATTATTCTCTCTAGGACCATTATCCACATCAATTCAAAGCAATTTGAAAGCACTTGGAAATTTCACCTCAAATCGCATCTTTAATCCTGATTACAACTATGAGATCGTGACACATTTTCAGTTGCCTGTGGACATTCCCATATTGATTTTTAAATTTAAAACATGACAAATTCAGAGGCCTCCAACACCTCATCACTGAAGCAGACCAAAAATGAACCGAACGTGGCTCAGGGAAATTTTGCGGAAGAGGGGGCAGAAAGAATGTCAGAGCCACATGTTGGGTCATGATATGCAGAGACATTTAGCTTACCCATAACTGTGGGCTAACTCCACAATGCATGACCAATATACGTCAACAAGGAGGGGCCAAAGGGAGTGGGTAGGTCATGGATGAGCCTGAACTCCTGTGAAGTATATGAAGGACAGCCACAGAATGCCCCAAAGGCAGATGAAAGCCATCCTTCGGAAGATACTCCACAGGAGGCAGAAGGCAATCCTCCAGCTGCTGAAGAAAGTGTTAGAGAGGAAGCAGAAGGAAGCGTTGGAGGAGAGCCTGCTCAGCCTGCCCAGGAACCTAAAGAGGACACTTCTGTCAGGCATTTGGACCCTGAGGAAATAATAAGAGGAGTAGATGAGTTCAAAAGGCTTAGAGAAGAGATAAGAAGAGTAAGAAACAAGTTTGTGATGATGCATTGGAAGCAAAGACATTCACGCAGCCGTCCTTATCCTGTGTGCTCCAGGCCTTGAAATCAGTTCTCTCTGCTATTGAAATCTGGCTGCTGCTTTCTTTCTGTTAGCATTATTTAATGTATCTTTGGCCTTCATTTTACTTTCTGATATTTCGTTTTAAGTAGTTTGTTACCAGCATCTCATTAGATTTTGGATTTTGACCCATTTTTCAGGTTTATTTTTCAGTCAGTAAGTTTTGCACCTATGCATGGAAATCTGGTCATTCCATATTATACAGTAAAACATAACAAGTTAGAAAGCAGCATATTTAGAATCAGCTCACATAGGTAGGGAAAAAACCTAATTGTGTGTGTATATATGTATCTCAAAAACTTAAAAAGTGCTTATTTTTGTGTGGTGTTTTGTTTTTATTTTTCTTTTTGCTTATGTGTATTTTTTAATGAACACAAATCTCACAAAGAACCGAGGGTTTTTTAATAAGTAAAAGTCAAAGAATTTGCAAAAAAAACCTGAAAAAAAATGACAAATTCAAATTATACACATATATTTTGAAACGTATATGATTTCCCTCAAAATTCGATGCTTGTATTGTATTATGTGCATATGTAGAACTGAAAATTTTCAGAAGTCACAATATGATTACTATCATACCTATTACATTTTATTTCCCCTAATAAAATCTTTATGAAGTAGACAATATTTCTTCTAAGTAAGAGGTGTAAGGCTTTGAGACATTTTTCAACTTTCTTTAAAAAATGAAATTTGGCATTAGATTTGGAAGTCAATGGTTCCCCATTACAAATCCTTTCAATTATACTATGCTACCTCTAAGGCACATTTAAAATTCTGGAGCTCTTTTAGTTGTTTTTCCTTTTGTTTCTTTAAATCTTATCCTATGGAAAATATTTCATAAACCTTAGGAAACTTATCTCTGCAACACCTGTATCTGCCCCTTGTTTTAATATTTACATTGTTAATGCTAATGTCATTGTCATTACTTACCTTGGTCACAACAATGACCTGCCACACTCCTCTTCTTTAATTTCTTTTTTTTTTTCATTTTTATTTTTTATTTTATTATTTTTTTAAAGTCAGTTTGGTACCATTATTAGGCTCATCCATGACCTACCCCCTCCTTTTGGCCCCTGCTTGTTGAGGTGTATGGGTCATGCATTGTGGAGTTAGCCCACAGTTATGGGTAAGATAAATGTCTCTGCATATCATGACCCAACATGTGGCTCTGACATTCTTTCCACCCCCTCTTCCGCAAAATTTCCCTGAGCCAGGTTGGGTCTGCTTCAGTGATGAGGTGTTGGGGGCCTCTGAGGCTCTGGCTCTCTGATTTGGTAGGAGTTGATTTTTCTCTGTGCTGATCTCCTTCCCCCTTGTGCTGGTATCCGGTTCATCAGGAAAACAGTGCCCTTGCTTGTTTCTCCAACTTTTCTTAGTTTCAGCCGGGGCCCTTTTGAGGTATGATGGGGTGGCTCTCTCCTTAGGATCTACATCTATCTGAAAAAGAGAAGCAGATTCTCCAACGGAGAGTAAGTTAGCATCAGGACAAATGAGATAACCCTTTTTTTTTTTAATAGAGAATTTAATAGGTGTAGGCCCTCTTGTAGCCCACAATTGACGGTAGCTTGATATTGGAGAGTGGGTTTATGTTTGGATCTGGTTCTGACTTGTTTCCCAGTTCCATCTATGGGTCTCATACCAGTGAGGGGATCAGTTAGCTGAATTGAGAGCAGTTGGTTCCCCACCATGGCTGTGTGCCACCACTGCACTTGTGTGGGCATCACAACAAGTTATTTGCTGCTAAGTAGGTTAGACCATGCGTTGCTTTGACAGATATTGGTCATATTCCCCCAGTCGCCCATGTAGCACCTTCTGGCACTAGACGCGCTGACTGTCTGGGGACTGACTCTCTTCCAACTTCCAGCCATGCCATTCTAATTTGCATGTCAATCACATAAGGTGTCTTCAGCAGTAGGGTCTTATCACTAGCCTTTGGTGGGTCATCAAGTACTCTGATAGAAATCTGTCTGTCTTTTTGGAAACCTTGTAGGTCTCTCTGATCATAAGCTCATTGTGGATGATAGCCCCATGCTGGTTCTGGGAGTTACATGTCAGTGCCCACTAAGAAAATGAGGAAAAAGATTAAGTTAATGAATTAATTTCTTAATTTCTATTCACATGTTTTGTGATCATTAACATTATCATTATATATCCTCCCATTTTCTGTTTTAGTACACTACTGTAAGTTTCTTGAACATAAAAAAGTTATCATCATATTCACCTTGATTTATGACCTTTTTATCATCCTATCTAAATGTTACACTTTATTTGTTGATTTTCTTAAAAACAAACCATTATTTTGTATTGTTATAAATGTAACTGCCCTTTTCTCAGTCTGATATGTTTTTAAGTATAGAAACAGTTCTAGAAGTTAAATCACATTTATGTGGCCTTCCAGTTAATTTTAATCAAAGTGCAGAATTTACTGGAAAAAAGGAACATCTTTCTGAGTGTGTTGGCACATGTCTTTAATCAGAGACAGACAGGAAGAGAAAGAAGCTGAGAGAGAATGGGTGCACCAGGGCCTCCAGGCACTGCAAATGAACTCCAGATGCATGTGCCACATTTGCCTCTGGCTTACGTGGGTACTGGGGAATCGAGCCTTGAACCAGGGTCCTTAGGCTTCACAAGCGAGCACTTAACCACTAAGCCATCTCTCAAGCCCTCAGATTCTCATACTTATGTATTTTGACTACAAAATAATCTTAAATGACATCAAAATTGGTAAAGATGTAGACCAACTTGAGCTCTTACACACTGCAGTCAGAAAAGCACACACACGGAATTACTTGAACAAAGCAGGTCCATAGTGTCTTTTCAAGTTAACAAATAAATTACCAAGTCATTTTTCAAATCCTCTGCTAGAAATTTGTTGAAATAAAAGTAAAATTAAGGGCTGAAGAGATGGCTCAGCAGTTAAGGTACTTGCCTGAAAAGCCTAACTCCTGGGTTTGATTCCCTATTACCCACATAATGTCAGATACACAAAGGGACACATGCATCTGAAATTCATTTGAAGTGGCTCTAGGCTCTGGTGCACCCATTCTCTTTGTCTGTCTCTCATCACTCTATTTGTCATGGCTTATAAACAAATAAAATTTAAATTAAAAGTAACATTAAGCTTGGTATGGTGGTGAATGCCTTTAATCCTAGCACTCAACAGGCAGAGGTAGGAGGATTGCTGTGAGTTCAAGGCCATCCTAAGACTACATAATGAATTTCAGGCTGCCTAGGATAGAATAGACCCTACATAAAAAATAAATTAAGTTAAATTAAACTTCACAGAAAAAGCATGTTTAAGAGTATCTATAATTGCTTTAGTTATAATGACAAGAAAACAGAAGGGTTGATAGAGTCCCTTCAGTTGGTTGATACATAAACCTGTTTCATGTGGAATGTTACCTAACAATTGTATACTACTCAGTAGTTAAACAAGAATAAACTATGAATACATTCTTCACTGTGAACAAATCTCAAATATATTTGTTAATTTATGAAAAGTAGCATTCAAATGGTTAAATTCAGTATGATATCATTACTATGATGTTCTGATCTGAAATGTACAAACAAACATAGATAGCAGAAACGGATAGATGGTTGGTGGCTGTCTGGAACTTGGGAGAACATGTGACTATAAAGGGCACAATGGAATACGTTAAAGTGATTGAATTAAACTTCACCTTGATTTTTTTTATTACATACATACTTAGTATGGATACATCATGTATTGGTACTATCCTTTCCCTCATCCCTGCCACCATTCTGCTGGGGACTCTTCTCTCTAGAGTGGCTGGTATTCCCCATGTGGTTGTGGGTTGTGCATTGTGACAACAGCAGCCAGGTATTGGGGGGAATGCCTCTTAGTATTATGCCCCAACCTGTGGCTCTTATAATCTTTCTGCCCCCTCTTCTGTAAAATTCCATGAGCCTTGGTGGTTGTGTTTCAAACTATATCACTGATGAGCTCTTATGAGTCTCTGAATCTCTACTTTGGTATGTGTTGAGTATCCTCAGCACCTGTCTCCTTTGCTCTAGTGCTGATTGTCAGGCTCACCATGGAAGCAACACTCCTTCTCATCTCCCCAATTCCTCTGTGGTTTCACCTGGGCCTTGGCTGAAGTGCAAGGGATGTTTTATTTCCTTGGGTGTCACGACTCTCTAAAAATACAAACAGCCAAAGGAAAGGCAGGACTCCATACAACATGCTCCCTCCAGACACAAAATGGCCTGGATATCCATGGCCTCACAGTGCCTGATACTACCTGCATAAGACCATCATAAGAGGAGGAAAAAATCAAGACATCAAAAGTAAAAGAGAGACTGATTGAGATGGGGAGGGGTTATGATGGAGAGTGGAGTTTCAAAGGGGTAAGTGGGGGGAGGGAGGGTATCACTTTGGGGTATTTTTTATAATCATGGAAGTTGTTAATAAAAAAATACAAACAGATTATCCAACAGAGAGTGAAGTCAGCATAGGTTAAATTGGATATGTGTTATTAATTTTGGGAGAATTTGATAGATATAACAAACCCCTCTTTTTGCCATAGAGCAGTGGGAGCTTGTCACTGGAGAGCACATTCGTATCCATAGGATTCTGACCTGGTTCCTAGTTCCAGTTATAGGTTCCTTTCCACTGAGTTGATCTCTTAGCCAATCAGAAAACTATTGTTTACCCTCCCAGGCTGTGTGCCACCATTGCACTGGTGTGTACATCTTGACAAGGTGTTTGCTTCTGAGTAGCTTAGACCCATGGTTTCTCATACCATTGTTGGACACTTTCCCCCTAGTAGCTCATGTAGTGCTTTCCAGTACAAGACAGGATAACTGCCTGGGGTCTGGCTCTCTTAAGGATTCCAGCCAGGTCTCCTGGTGTTCTGTGTTGGCAGCATATGGTGTCATTATCAACAGAGTGTTACCTCTTACCTCAGGCAGGTAATCAACTGCTTTGACAAAAGCCTGTCTTGTTTTGGGGACCTTGTAGGTCTCTCCCATCAACAGCTCAATGTGGGTAGTTGCTGATTTCTGGTACTGGGAGTTATAGGCCAAAGCCAAAGTTTTTAAGGTTAGGCTTCATCTCACCCTCCTCTCAGAGCCCTTCTTTTTGGACATTCCTCCTATACTCCTGCAAAGGGTTACATATTTTAGTCTACCTTAAATTCAAGCAGAAAGTTTTCTATGGTACCAGTTCATTTTGGGTTAACTTTTGTGTTTATTTTCCCCCATCCTCTCCTTGCCCCTTCTAAGCCCTTCCATTTCTATTGTCTGGGACTTAAGTTGTGTATCAGTTATTCCAATCACTCCAGCTAATCCAGGTCAGGAACCACAGATGAGTGGAACATGTGGAATTTGTCTTTCTGTGATTGTGTGTGTTCACTGAGTGTGATCTGTTCTAAGTCTGTACAATTTCCTCCAAATTTTATTGTATTGTTTTTTCTTACTGCTGAGCAGAATTCCATTGTATAAGTGTAGCACAACTTTGTTACCCACCTTTCCAATGTCAGGTACCTAGGTTTATTCCAGTTCTTACCTATTTTGAATTGAGCAACTATAAACATGGTTGAGCAAATATTTCTTTAGTGAAGCATGGAGCATTTAGGGTAAATGCCCAGTAAGGGAATAACTGTATGTTGGTAGTTCTATATCATCTTTTTCAGGGATCTCTATATTGATTGCCAAGGTGATTGTTCAAATTTGAATTCCCACTAAAGGGAATGATGGTTCCTCTTTCCTCACAATCTCACCAACATTTGTTGTCATTTGAAGTTTTTAAATGATTGTCATCCTTACTGGAGTAAAGTTGAATCTCATTTTTGTTTTAAATTTGCATTTCCTTGATGGTTAGGATTGTTGAACATTTTTTTTAGTGTGTTTTAGTCATTTGTATTTCTTCCTCTGAGGACTCCCTGTTCAGTTCTCTGCCCCATTTTTGAGCATGTTGTTTGATTTTTTTTTTATTGTTTAGTTTTCTTTATAGTTCTTTGTAGATTCTAGATATTAGGACTCTGTCAGTGGTATAGCTGGAAGAAATTTTCTTCCATTCTGTGGGTAATATATTGGCTCTGTTTATGGTATGTTTGAGCAAAAGCATTTAAGCTGCATGAGATCCCATTTGTTGAGTGATTGTTTAATTTCCTAGGCTACTGAGTTTTCATTTAGGAAGTCTTTCCTCACTACTATATCATGAAGTGTTCCTGATACTTTTACTTCTAGTATGAGAAGATTTTCATGTCTTATATTGAGGTCTTTAATCCATTTGGAGTTGAGTTTTGTGTATGGTGAGATTAGTGGGTCTAGCTTTATTTTACTACATATTGTTATCCAATTTGTCCAACACCACTTATTGAAGATGCCATCATTTATCCAGTCTGTGTTATTGGCACTTTTGTCAAAGATCATATACTTAAAGCTACTTGACCTAAGGTCCAGGTTTTCAAGTATGTGCCATTGGTCTAAATTTCTATTTTTATACCAGTATCATGCTGTTTTTGTTGCTATGGGTTTGTAATATAGCTTCAGATCAGGTATGGTGATACTTACAGTGGTATTTTTTTGCTAAGGATATGTTTAGATATCCAAGGCATACTTCCATTACACATTCATTTTGAGATCATTTATTCTAGTTCTGTGAAGAATGATGGAATTTTTTTAAAATATTTTATTTATATTTATTTATTTGAGAGAAAGATAGATACAGAAATAGGCAGGTAGACAGAGAGAATAGGTGCACCAGGGCTTCTAGCCACTACAAATGAACTCCAGATGAATGTGTCCCCTTGTGCATCTGGATAACATGGGTCCTGGGGAATCAAGCCTCCAACCAGTGTCCTTAGGTTTCAAAGGCAAGCGCTTAACTGCTAAACAATCTCTCCAGTCCGATGCTGGAATTTTTATTGGTGTTTCATTAAGTTTGTATATTGCTTTTGGTAGAATTGCCATTTCACCGTATTAATTCTACCTATCTAGGAGCTTGGGAGGTCTTTCCATCTTCTTAAGTTCACCAAAATTTCTTCAGTGTCTTTATGTTAACATTATATAGTCTTTCACATCCTTGGTTATTGTTATTCAAAAGTATTTTTGTGCCTATTGAAAATGGGAGATCCTTAGCCAGGCATGGTGGTGCATGCCTTTAATCCAAGCACTTGGGAGGCAGAAGTAGGAGGATCACTATGAATTTGAGGCCACCCTGAGACTACATAGTGAATTCTAGGTCAGTCTGAGCTAAAGTGAGACCCTACCTCAAAAAAAAGGGGGGGGGAATCCTTGCTAATATCTTCCTCTGTATATTTATCCTATTGATTTTTGTATGTTGATTTTGTATACTGCCATGTTGCTGAAAAAAATAATCACTTTAAAGTTTTGAGATGGAGACTTTTGTGTCATTTATGGTTAGTATCATATCATCTGAAAATAGGGCTAATTTGACTTCTTCATTTAATATTTGTATCCCTTTTATTTATTCCTCCTGTTTTATTGCTTGGGCTTGTACTTCTAGTACTAAGTTGAAGAGCACTGGTGAGAGTGGGCACTCCTGTACTCTTCTGAAACTCAATAGGAACTCTGTAAGTCTTCCCCATTAAATATTATTTGGTCTTTAGGTGCTTCATATATAGCCTTTATTCTGTTGAGATATAAACACATGCCTCTTATCTCCACCATTTTGATCTTGAAATGATGCACTTTGTCAAAGCCCCTCTCTGCATCTATTGAAATGATCATGTGATTCTTGTTATTAATTGTATTTATTTATGTGGTGTATAATGTTGAGCAGTTCCCATATGTTGAACCGTCCCTGCAACCCTTAGATGAAGCCTACTTGATCAAGGTAGATTATGCTTTTGATGTGTTGTTGAATTTGGTTTACAAGGATTTTGTTTAGTATCTTTGCATCTGAGTTCATCAGGGATATAGGCCTGTCATTTGATTTTCTTGTTGGGTCTCTGTCTGGTTTTGGTATTAGGGTGATGCTAGTTTCATAAAAGGAGTTTGGGAGCATTCTCTAGTCTCCAAATATGTGAAACAGTTTAAGAATAATTGTCTTGTAATGGAAAGTTTTCCTTTCACTATCTATTATGAGGGATACTTATGCTGGGTACAGTAGTTTCAGATGGAAGCCATAGATTTTTAGTCTTGATGTGCTGCATTCTTGGCCTTTCTGGCTTTCTATGTTTCCACTGAGAAAGCTGAGGTAATTCTGATGGGTTTGCCTTTGTGTGTAATGTGTTGTTTCTCTTTTGCTGCCTGTAGAATCCTCTGTTTTTGTTGTTTAGAGTTTAACAGTGATGTTCCTTGGTGAGTTTCTTTTTTGGTCCATTAATAGAAGCTAATAGAAGTTTCTTGTATCTGGGTGGGACTCTCTTTTGATAGGGTGGGAAAGATTTCCTCAATAATTTTGTTGAATAAGTTCTCTATGCCTTTGGTCTAAATTTCTTTCCCTTATTGTATACCCATGATTCAAATGTTAGAACCTTTTAGGGTATCCCACAGTTCCCTCATGTTCTGTTCACAAGATTCTTTGAATTTATTAAATTTTTGGATTCCTGAAATGTTTGTTTTGTCTTGTCTTCCAGCTTTGATGTTCTGACCTCTACCTGATTAACTCTGTTTTTAAGAGTTTCTAGAGAGGTTTTCACTACTTCAACTTGCTTGTCATCTGTTTCTGTATAGTATCCATCCCTTTGTCAGGTTCCAATTTCAGGTAGTTTTGCTGACTTTCTTTCTTTCTTTTTTTAACAAGGTAAAGTCCCACTCTAGCCTAGGCTGACCTGGAATTCCCGATGTTGTTTCAGGCTGGTCTCAAACTCAGTGATCCTCCTACCTTTCCCTCCCAAGTGCTTGGATTAAAGGTGTGCACTACCACACCCAGCATGTTTTGATTTTCTCAATGCTTCTTGGAATTCATTCTTGCATTTACTTATGTTGTTATTAAGCTTAACCAACTGGTTATTGAGATCATCTATTTTTTGGCTCACCTTCAGTTCATTTATCTCTCTTTTGAGGTCTCTCTCTCTCATTTTTGTCAATTGGGCTATGCCTAGTGAAGACAGTTGTTTGGATTGTATTTATGAAATTATTGTTGTTTTTTTTTTTTTGATCATTTGCTACCAGTTCTCCCATTTGTATGGCCAGGGTCTAACATCTTATGTTTTCATTTTGGGGTTCTTTTCCTATTCACTCCTATATGTTTTCATTGGAGACTTCCATTGTGGGATTAGGTAACCTTGTTGGAAATCTCTCATTTTATTGTTTCATATTGTATCTTTTGTGTTGTGATCTACACATCTCAGTGTAAGAGTCTAATTTAATTAAGGAGTAAGAAATTTTCCCTTCTAGTGTCTTCAGTGAGTATTCTACTTTCTGTTTGAATAAAATAGGCTTGTGATGGCTTTGTATTTTGGGATGCACAGGTTGTGGAGGGCCAAAGTTCACCAGCAGTTTTGGGCTGGTGCTTACTACGAAAGGTGGGATTGGAAGTCTGTGATCCCTTTGACCTTGTCTCAGCTGTGTCTTATACCTGTGGCTCAGGGGCCATAGCACTTTCTCTTGCTCTCCTACTGTGCCTAGATGGGCATGTTATGGAGGACTCACTGGTTTCCCCTGGCAGTTGCTTCTTCTACAGCAAAATTAAAGAGTTAGAAAATTCTGAAAATATAAATGCAATGTGGAGTACAGGAACACACCAACATCATATATTTTATATTCCCAATAAAGTAAAATTTAAAAGGCAAACCACATAGATATCTTACTTGGAGTGTAAGAATTAAATTAGTAAGAAATAAATGCCTGAACTAATTCAATTAAAGGGAGTTATTATAAACTCAAGGTAGCATTTGCTGTACAAGAGCTATAGTAATCATGCCAATAGATTAAGAAAAGATAGGAAAACTGAAAATATATTAACATCATTAATGTCCTAAATTTTAACATTTCTTTTATTAAGTGGAATAAATGTGTGGGAGTTTATTAATATGAAAAAAGATAAAAGGAGAAAAATTATTATCAATTTAGTATCCTAATTAAATGTCACTTGGAGATTTTAGTAATTTTTGACTTTAATTAAACAATTAAGCACCCTGGGACTTTCTAATTATTAAAATAGCATTTATCTGAACTTGTAGGCAGATGTTTCCTATTAATATTCTCAGTATAAAATGATAAGCATACATTTTTGCAGCATAATAGATATAGTGAGCAATATACTTCACAGAGTTCTTTACATAGAATAGCTAGGTAAATGCTTCATCATGTAAATGCTGGTTAAGGGCAAAGCAAATGACTTTAGAACTTATCCAGTACAAATTCATGTCAGTATAATATGTGCACATTTTATGCAAAATACATTTTATAAAAATATGCATTCACAGCATAATTAATAAGTCAGAAAACATATTTAAGCATGGTTGTGAAGCAAATCCTTAACCATTTCTGTGTTGTAGATTAATTTCTCTCATACATTACACATATATGTTTAGTCTCAGAACATATTAGTGTTGGTACATCTAATAGTATTAATAAGTAATATGGGAAAATACTATGTCTCTTTTCAGTTGTATGATATTAAATGTAGGACAGTATAATGATATTTCTTTAATTTACACGTCCTTGTTTAGAAGGTTGACTTTCATGTACTTCAACAGACAAAATATCTCCATGATTTGGCTTAGATTCACAATTTCTTTGTAGGAACATGTCTTGCTACAATGTAAGCTTAAGTGTTGTATCAGAGATGAGATGAGTATGCACTTGCAAATTAACCTGTGGACTGATTCATTAAGTAGCTGATTTTACCAGATATATTTTATATAATGTCCAATTATATGTGTGGACATAATTGCTTCAAAGTCAATTGAAGAATTATGTACAAATCAATGTGGACTGCAATAAAATAACATGACATTTTAGCATTAATAACATTTGTTTCAAAGAACATTGCTTTATTACATTAATATTATTCTAATGAAGGTATATAGCTTTATAATATTTCATATTGTTGTTTTGTGCACTCCCAGATCATGTGGGTTAATGACAGAATGTTGAAAAGGAAACCAAAATATTTTAATGTGTCTGTAATGAGCAAAGTTATGTTAATAGTATTGACTTTAAAAAAAAAACCTCCAGAGGGGCTGGAGAGATGGCTTAGCAGTTAAGGCGTTGGCCTGAAAAGTCAAAGGATCCTGGTTCAATTTTCCAGGACCCATGAAGGCCAGATGCACAAGGGGGTGCAAGCATCTGCAGTTCATTTGCGGTGGTTGGAGGCCCTTGTGTGCCCATTCTCTCTCTCTCTCTCTCTGAAAATAAATAAACATATAATTTTTTTTAAATCTCCAGAGCCCTCCCAAACAGATGAACAAGGACAAAAAAATGAAAGTATGTAAAACCAATGACAACATGAAAACAACCTGTCACATTGCTTTTAGCAATGCTAGTAAGAGTACAATTATTTCAAGAATGAGTTGATGAGTAACTAATGACCACCACTAAGCTATAAGAATCAACACTCGTAGGGGTCAGGAGAGATGGCTTAGCGGTTAAGGTGCTTGTGTGTGAAGCCTAAGAACCTAGGTTTAAATCACCAGTATCCAAGTAATCCAGATGCACAAGGTGGCACATGTCTCTGGAGTATATTTGGAGTGGCCAGAGGCCCTGGGCTGCCAAGTTTCTCTCTCTCTCTCCCGCTATCTATCTATCTTTCCATCTTTTTCTCTGTCTCTCCAATAAATTAAATATTTTAAAAAATAATCAACACTGGGCAGTAAGACAAAACAATGGAGAGATGATAACTGATAATGGTGAAGGGTTTAAGGACCTTGACATACCAAATTTGATTTTAAGTTAAAATCTTCGAAATGAAAAAACATATACACCTATGTTATAACACCCAACTAGTAGATCGGAGAAATGCCATAACAGCCATGCCATGTTTAAGATAAACATAAATTTAATGCTTGACTACAGTGTCACAAACATAATGCAGGTGAATATAAATGATACCCACATCATATATATGATCATACAGCTCTAAAGAATTCTAAGTTCCCACTGTCAAATTTGGGTAATATATAGTAATAGGTCTTTAATTTTAACACATGAGTAATCACGAAGGTAATCATCAAAATAAAATGAAACAGTTACATAACTAGAAGGTTAGTACATAAAGAAAAGTGGAAAATAAAACAATTCACATGAGAGAAACAAAAGTTAGGAAAAAAGAATCTAAAATATGCAATACCAGTAGATTTTGTTGTTGTTTTTGCTTGTTTTTCTTTTCAAGGCAGAGTCTCACTCTACCCCAGCTGAATTGGACTCATTCTTTAGCCCCAGGCTCACCTCAAATTCACAACAATCCTCCTACTTTAGCCTCTCAAGTGTTGGGATTAAAGGCATGTGTCACCATGCTCTGTGGTACCAATAGAAATTGAATACCAAAAGAAGACAGATTTATGTCATAGCATTTAATTACCCACCAAAGGCAAATGGTAAGATCCTACTGCAGAAGACACCACATGTTGTTGGTACAGTACATGTAGAAAACTGGCTGGAATCTGGAAAATAGTCAGTCACCAGACACTTAGTTTGTTTAGTGCCAGAAGGTGCTACATGAGCAACTGGGGGAAAATGACCAATATCTTTCCTAGCAACACGTGGTCTAAGCTACTCAGCAGCACACAACCTGACGTGATGCGCACCCAAATTCAACAGTGACACACAGCCATGATGGGTAACCAACTGCTCTCAAATTGGGTAATGGATCCACCAAGTGGAACCGAACCCATAGCTGGAACTTGGAAACAAGTCAGAACCATATCCAAAACTCAAGTCCACACTCCCATAGCAAGCTCCCATCAATTTTGGGCTATAAGAGGGCCTACACCTACTAAATTCCTTTAAAGTAATAACGGTTATCCAATTTATCTGGTACTGACTTCATTCACTGTTGGAAAATCTTCTCTTTTTCAGATGAACAAAAAACCCTGAGGAGAGAATCAGCACATTGCACCTTACAGGGTCCAAGCTGAAACTGTAGAGTAATTAGGGAAATGAGCAAAAGTGCTGCTTTTTTTGGTGAACCTGGTACCAGCATAAGGGTGAAAGAAATAGACACAGAGAACACTCAACTCCCATCAAACTAGATATTCAGAGACATAGAGGTTCCCAAGACCTCAACATTGAAGTAGACCTAAAAGGAACCCGATATGGCTCAGGGAAATTCTTAGAAGAGAGGGTGGAAAGATTGCTAGAGCTGCAAGTTGGGACATTATGCTCAGAGACATTGCCTCTTCCCCATAATTGATGGCTACTCCCACAATACATGATTCACAATCCCCAAGGAGGAGGGTCCCTTTGGAGGGTGGAGGACAAGGAGGAGGCTAAGGATGGTACCAACATGTGCTGTTTACACACTGAGAATATATATAATTAGTAAAGAAATAAAGAATAGGAAAAGGGTAGATGCAGCCCCAATATATATATGTAAAAGTGCTTAAAACTTTAATTAAAAGTCCAAGGGCCGAATAATATAATAAAATTTTCAATAATATGTTGTATACAAAAGGATTACTTGCTTTAAATATGAGCCTAGAGAAACTTTGAAATTAATAAGATAGGAAATAAGATGTGTCACGTAAACTGCCAAAAAATATAATTAGTGCATTTTAGAGCAAGCATTACTAGTGAAAGATAAAAGTTACTGATGGAAAGAGAATCGGATCACACAGAGATGCTTATAAAAAGCAAGTAATATAGCTGCAAACGTTGTAAAGCAGAATTGGATCAATGCATATTCGTTGAATAAGGTTGAGTTCTTATTTACTTTTATAGAATTAATTTTGTGTGTATGTATCCATGTATGTATGTGTATGAGGTGTATGTATGAGCACACGCATGTCATGATGCACATAAGGAGGTCAAAGGAAAATCTCAGTGTATCTGCCCTAGGTCCTAGCTTTCTATGTTGTTTTAGACAGGCTCTGTCTTGATTGTTGCTATGAATTCCAAACTAGTTGACCCTTGATCTTCAGGTGTTTCCTGACATATTCTTCCAATGCCACACATATTGGTATAAAAGATATGTATACAACTGTGTCCTGCTTTATATGGATGCTGGAAATTCAAACTGTAGTGGAAAAGCTTGTACAAGTGCTTTTACTGTGTCATCTTCTCACCTCCTTAGTGTGTGTGTGTGTGTGTGTGTGTGTATATATATATATATATATATATATATATATATATATAGAGAGAGAGAGAGAGAGAGAGACGACTTCTATACTTACAGATGATAAGCCATGGTATTTCCCTCCCCTCCCCCGCTTTCCCCTTCATAACTCTGCTCTCTATCATATCCCCTCCTTTTTTCTATTAGTCTCTCTTTTAATTTAATGTAATCATTTTTTTCTTCTACTATGAGGGTCTTGTGTAGCTATTGCTAGGCACAGCGAGGTCTTGGATATCAAGGCCAATTTCTGTCCCGACAATTGTATGTAAGGAGTGGTACCCTTCCTTTGGCTCTTACATTTTTTTCTGCCACCTCTTTCACAATGGACCCTGTCTTCATCTTCTAAGTGCTGACATTACAGGCAGGTACCACCATTTCCAGCTTAGTAGTTCTATTTTTATTTTTTTTTATTTTTTGAGGTTCCTATTAAGTTTGATATATTTTACAAATCAAGTATTTGTGAATTTCAAAGAGGCATCTAAATTATTTTAGTAGTTTGTTTCTGTGGGTTTTTTTTTCAAGGTAGGGTCTCACTCTTGCCCAGGCTGAAATGGAGTCTCAGGGTAGCCTCGAACTCATGGCAATCCTCCTACTTCTACCTCCCAAGTGGTGGGATTAAAGGTGTGTGCCACCACGCCCAGCTGTTATTTTAGTAGTTTGACTGAGTCTTGAAACCATCCTCATATCATTGTTTTAAAATGTTTTTATCCGCTTAATATGATTACTCGTGGACATTTGTAATTAATATCTGTTCTTATCCCAAACACAAATAAACATTATTCATTTATTTCTGAGAATGTCTTCTCTAGACATTTCTTATAAATGAAATCCTACAACATACAGTTTCTTGCATCTGTCTTTTTTCACTTAACACTGATAACGTTCTCTTATGACATAGGATGTCTAAATTTTCTCATTACATATTGATGAATATTACTCAGTTAAATGAACCAATCACATCTTGCTATCCACTCAAAAGCCTATGGACTTGTTTCTGTAATTTAAATAAAATTTTGTATACTTTGGTTAGCAACGTTCTAATCCCATTGTTCCCAGTCTGTGTTATCATTACTGTATTTTTGGGTGTAGGGGTATGGTGCTGTGGATGTAATTTAGGTTCTCATACATTTGTTTTTTTTACAAATTCTATGTTACTGAACTACACCCCAAACTTATACTTTTCACTTCTGTCTTTTTCCAGAGCAGAGCAGTTGCTTCTGTTTAATAGTGGTAATCTTAACAATTACAGCAGAAGCAACTTGAATTTCTGTTTCTGAGACTTCAAACATGCTTACATTTCTCTCTATGTCAAGCTTTATAATTTTTTTAATTTCTTTTTGTTTTGTATTTTCCTCTCTTTCACTGTAGATCTGAATTAGGGCGGAGCAAAGAATCTATAACAAAGACCACAGGAAGTAATAACTCCAAATGACTACACCTAGGACAATGTGAACAACATAATAAAGTAGTAATCAATTAATACCTGAATATAAAATAAACATATATCTATATTGTTGCAGATTTTTAGAGTGATGGTACCTTTCTCAGTTCTGGTTGGGTTTAGTTGAGTTAGAATGCAAGACATTCAACTGTCACTAGAACACCTCAAGCCAGTGGCTCTTTTGAGTTTCTTATCTTACAACCTACAAAGAACTGACAAATGTAGACAAAGGTGAAGGGCAAGTTTAGCAAAGTTTTATTCTAACAAACTAGAGAGCTCCAAATCTAGGAGGGGTCTTGAATGGGTAACCCACTCAGTGAATGGTACCAGGCATTTTTATAGCCTCAAAGATATAAAATATATATCAAGCCAAGGTGGAGTAGATTGGTTACGTTTAGTGTATAACATGTTCTACTCTTGGGAATGTAAATTAGGCATCAAGCAAAGTGAACTGAATTGGCTATTTTAATTAAATGTATATGGTGGGGTCTTGCTAAAAAAGGAATAAGGGTGGTGGTCAGCTGGTATCTTGGTGAGTCATGGCGAGTCAGGGATTTTTAAATTTAGTCCTTGGACTTTGTTCTCTGGACTTATAATTAGTGATGTTCTTTTTAGGACTCAATCCTGAATACCTACAAAATGCGGCCTAACTTACTCCTCATTCCTATCAATATTAATAAAAAATCAATGAGTCAATGAGTACATAAATATAGGAAGAAAATTTAGTCCCATATGCTGAAAAAATTCTAAGAGTAATGGATATATGTTATATAGTAAAGGAGATGAAGCATAACTATGAAGTCCTACAATGAAACTACTATGAAATGTGGGCTTCATAAACACTTCCTTCCTTACAAACAATAGAAAAAGGAAGAAATACTTCAGTCATATGATCAAGGAAAACACCATAAGTAAGTCATGTTGATAGTACATACCTTTCATGTGAAGTAATGGAAATGGTACATAACCTCTGTGAACTTTCTCCAAGAACCCATGACACCAATCTAATCACAAGAAAACATGACAAAACCAAATTAAAGGGAATGTTTCAGTCAGAGTAACTGACTAGTGAGCTTCAAAAATGCCAAAGTGATATATAATAAAGGCTGTCTGAAAAACTCTTATGGCAAAAAGAGCATGATAAATGATGAATAAATGTAAAGTGTTACTCTAAGATTAAGGAATGGGGAAATAAGATTAAATTTAAATAAACATGAAGTAGGAATGTTATTGAATTATGTTACATAATAATGTAAACATTTAGAGATTAGCTTGTAGAGCACATAAAAATTTTCAATATTAATCAAAAATGTTAAAAAATAGGTAAAAGAAACACCCAGAAAACGAAAGACACTTAGATCAATGATAAATATAAAATAATATTCAAACTCATCAAAATCAAAAATAATTCCAGCACTATCTTGAATAAGAAAGGTAAGTGCAGAATGCTTGAGGTGGCAAAAATGGCCACTTATTTTCTTTTTTTTAAAATATTTTATTTATTTAAGAGAGGGAAAGAGAGAGAGAGAGAGAGAGAACAGGTGCACCAGGGCTTCCAGCCACTGCAAACGAACTCGACGCATGTGCCCCCTTGTGCATCTGGCCTACGTGGGTCCTGGGGAATCGAACCGAGGTCCTTTGGCTTTGCAGGCAAGCGCCTTAACCACTAAGCCATCTCTCCAGGCCCAATGGCCAGTTATTATCATTGTGATTTCTGATTGAATTTCATCCACTTGTCATAGTGGCAGACTAACTTGGAATTTTTTTTTTTTTTTTTACTTAATTGGTTTTCTTGGAAAGTCTTTTTTTTTTTTTTTTTTTTTTGTCTAGGATGGAAAAAAATTGACCTGTACTTAACTTTCAGTTGCTAGGTTTAGGCTGGGAATGTACTAATTCTATACTGTCACCTCATACTAAGTCGCATCATAAGATGCTCTGCCATATTATCATTCCTCCAGTCATGGAGTTCATAGCTAGTGCACTATTCCTTTAACACACAGTTTTCTTATGCTGTCATAGTAAAATGAACAGAGTGGGTAGCTTAATCAAAAGAATTGAATTTTACTTGTGGAGGCTGATAAAGTAGAGTTATGCCAAACAGTTTTTTCCTGGTATGGTATTCCTGGTTTGAATCATCCTCCTTCCCATTATACCCTCATATGGCCTTTCTGCTGAGCACACATACAGAGTGAGATCTGTGGTGTCTCCTCATTTCTTCATAAGAAAACCAATCCAACTGGATTAGAGACATTCATTTATGACTGCATTTACTCTAACTACATCCTCACAGATCCTATTGCCAAATGTAGTCTCATTGGAGTGGCTTCAATATATACATTTTGTGTTTTACAATTTTTAAAATTTTTATTTACAGATTCTATACTTACAGACAATAAGCCATGATAATTCCCTCCCATCCCCCACTTTCCCCTTCACAACGTCACTCTCCATCATATCTCCTCCCTCCCTCCATTAGTCTCTCTTTTATTTTGATGACATCATCTTTTTCTCCTATTATGAGAGCCTTGTGAAGGTATTGCTAGGCACTGCAAGGTCATGAATATCAAGGCCAATTTGTGTCCGGACAACTGCATTGTAAGGAGTGGTACCCTTCCTTTGGCTCTTACATTCTTTCTTTCACTTCTTCCTCAATGGACCCTGAGCCTCGGAGGGTATGATACAGTTGTTTCAGTGTTGGATACTCCTCTGTCACTTCTCAGCACTATGTTGCCTTTGTGGTCATCCCAGTGGTCACCATCATCTGAAAAGAGAAGCTTCTCTAATCAAAAGTGAGAGTATCATTAATATATGGATATGAACATTAAGTGTCATGCTTATAGGGCACTTTGGTAAGCATAGTACATGCATTCAGCCAGACAAGAGCAGGCTTTATATCATTTTGCTTATACAAGTTTTTTATTTTCTCTGCATTATTTCTATAACATACAACTCTACAAAACAGGAAAAAGATAAAAGGATTATATACTCTCTATTCTGAACTACAAATATATCTCACTATTTAAAAATAAAACACTGAAAAGTAAACAGAATTTTCAGAACTTGTTTTAGTAGAAAAGGAATTCACATGTGTGATTGATGGGAAAAACATGGATTATGAAGAAGGTGAAGACATTGCTTCCTGCCAAACCATGCTATTCTCTCATATGATAGAGATTATATGGACTTTTGATGCTTTTAATATACTGTTTTAAAATAAAAGATTTCTGTCTTAGTTTTGCTAGTTTTAGAGTTGAAGTGGTTTCTATAAACCATTGAGATATCTTATTATTTATTTCAATCAAGATTACAATTGAAAAGTTGAGTTATTATTCTGTTGCTATCACCTATCTCATTTGTCCTGGTGCTAACTTACTCTCCGTTGGAGAATCTGCTTCTCTTTTTCAAATAGATGGAGATCCTAAGGAGAGAGCCAACCCATCATACCTCAAAAGGGCCCCGGCTGAAACTAAGAAAAATTGGAGAAACAAGCAAGGGGGCTGTTTTCCTGATGAACCGGATACCAGCACAAGGGGGAAGGAGATTAGCACAGAGAAAAATCAACTCCCACCAAATCAGAGAGCCAGAGCCTCAGAGGCCCCCAACACCTCATCACTGAAGCAGACCAAAAATGAACCCAACATGGCTCAGGGAAATTTTGCGGAAGAGGGGGCGGAAAGAATGTCAGAGTCACATGTTGGGTCATGATATGCAGAGACATTTAGCTTACCCATAACTGTGGGCTAACTCCACAATGCATGACCCATATACCTCAACATGGAGGGGCCAAGGGGAGGGGGTAAGTCATGGATGAGCCTAATAATGGTACCAAACTGACTGTATTTGCTGAATACAGAACTGACTAATAAAGAAAAATTTAAAAAAAAGAAACAAGTATAAGGCAGTGACTCATAAAACCATACGATAATAGTTTGAATAGGTA
The DNA here is from genome assembly GCA_036346955.1 of Dipus sagitta. Taxonomy (NCBI): domain Eukaryota; kingdom Metazoa; phylum Chordata; class Mammalia; order Rodentia; family Dipodidae; genus Dipus; species Dipus sagitta. The sequence goes on from CM070776.1 coordinate 77,130,149, forward strand.
ATTCTGGCAACCACAGTTAAGCAAAGCCACTGACAGCGTAATTGAAGATGCTGTGGATAATACTGTGAGAAAGGATACTTGAAGATAGAATGATGTGATTGCCATCATATTTTGAAAGAGTTCTTATGTAGAAAGGGGTACTTTACCTATTACAGCTTTTCAGAATCCCAGAGAGTCATTAGTGAGTGAATATTGCAAAAAGGAGGAATTTAGATTTTCATGAGAAATATTTTCTTAAATATATTGCTGTTCATCGATTATACAGGATGCCGTATTAGAAAGTGGTTTCTCCACTACTTCAAGTTCAGGGAGAGTTCAGAAGTTTGGCTGACATATTCTTGTTAAAACTGAGTTCACATAGGTGAACTCCATGATTCAACCTCATGCTGAGATAATCTGATGATAATAAAAAGTATTATTTAGGAGAAATTATGCATTATCTGAAAAAATAACATATTTAAATTGGTGCATTTTGTGAATTTTTAAAGGATTTTGTTGTGACAGAAAAATATAAGAACTTTGTATGCGTTTATTTTTACTTAGTGGCAGAGCCAGCAATTTTAGGCTTTAATGAAAATAAGCAGCATTTCAAAAGGATTAATTTTTAGATCAGAACACAGCCAATTTGATGCCTTTTTGTCCCAGCTGAGATGAGTAATTGAAAAATCACAGTTGACACACACAAATCATTATCTTTTTATGATCATCTTTTCTTTCCTCAAGCTTGAGTTTTCATCCCTCAATTAAAATCAGGAAGATTAGGAAATTCAATATATGGAGGATTAAAGATCATATATTTTTTCCAACAGGATATAATTGCAAAAACATAAATTTCACACCAAGCACAATAGGAGTTCAGCACTCCTTGCCTATGGTACTGCCTCCTGCCTGCATCCCCACTGCACCCATCTTCCCACCAATCACAATGTATCCATTGAAACAGACTATGAAATCACATGCAGAGAAAATGGCAGATAATCAAAGCTTACATTTTGGTTTTCTCACCAATTTGTAAAAAACTCATCCTTTATCAAATGTTGATTACATAGAAGGAAGCCTATTCTTACATCAAAATAGTTGTATATCAATGAGTAAAATTAACTTTATAGTATATCTTAATTTTTTGAGACAAATTTCAACAAAGTAAGTTTCATTTGAATTTAGTTTTATTTATTTACATAAAAGTGAAATGAAACACTATATATATATGTGTGCGTATATACACATGTACATATATATGTATATATATATATATATATATATATATATATATATATGTATACAAACTTAAGCCTGACATAATAAAATAGAGATTTTTCTACTTTGTCCTTCTCAACAACTCTAATGGAACCTAATTTACTCCATTGTTTAACCAAATTGACCTCACCCTTTTTGGAGAGGTTATAAGAATTATTGCTTATAACATACTGCTTCAAAAATGGAAATTCAAAGGAATATTCTAAATGTGCTTGAGTCATGTAATACTGGCAAATAATTAGTTTGATATCAAGCAATAAAGAAAAAAGTCAAATTTATATCTGCATGTCATGCAGAGATGAATAGGAATGATTTATCAGGTTACAAAAAGGCTTTCAAGTGGGAAAAATAAATCCATGATGTCCACTCAGGAGTCAATTTTAGAGCCAGGGATGCTGCTTGAATTCTTTAAATAAGCAAATATTTGGTATATCTTGTTCTTTAGATAAAATGACTTCAGACAGTAATCATTTGTCTCTTCTATCTGCGTTAGCTGTGAGCCAAGTGGACACAGGGTCATCATGTATTATTCAACTTTATCCTTTCATCAGTTTCACAATGGCATAAGAGCTAAAACAACACAACTTTGTGTACTAAGAAATACATCTAAGGATGTGATTTCAAAGTGACTATTTTTCAAATCAATTCTAAAAATATTTAGAAGAAAATTGGTACAAAAGCTAAGTCAAAATCTGTTTCTTTCTCTGTGGTATTGCCCAACACTGCAAATGATATGAATTTCATAGTGATCTCACATAGACATTTTTGGTTTTATTTAACTGGCATTATGTTGGGATGAGCTATAAAAACAAAGTGGAAGTGAATTATGAGAATGAGATGTGGGAATGAACTATGGGACAGAATTGTGGTAATATTTCTTATCGATCTTAGAAATAAATTTTCTGATATTATTGCCATAAGATGCTAAATTTCTTACTTGTAACTTGCTGTAAAGTTAATCATACAACCATGTAATCCACTCACTTAAAGCAATGTGTCTAGGTTTCTTGTGCTTTGAAATACCTTTGGCCTGAACAGCATAAATGACAAACACTGACAAACTATGTTTAGAGGTGCTGAGTGATCTTAAGCTCTAGTCTTTGCCCAATTTCCTCAGTGGCATGACTGGTCTCTTGACTCAGACCAAGTGCTCATGGGTAAGAAGTGCTGATCATTGTGTTGAAAACAATGAGGTCAGTAACTATGGGCTCACCGTTTGCTAAAGAAAACAGGTGGTCTTAATGTAATTATGTTTATGATCAGAATATAAGTGTGCTCTGGATCAGAAGAGTCAAACAGGTCTTATATAAACTTTATCCTTTCCTTTAACAAATGCTAAAAGATTATCTAAAGTCAATTGTTCCTTATCCTTTGCTCATACAATGTCCTTCTTATTCCCATATTACTGGTTTTTGACTGTTCAATAAAAATTCCAATGAGTACCTGTATGCAGAGAAATCCACAGTAATAGGTCAGAGCAGTGGTGACAACAGATGCAGTGGGCTTACTAATAGCTTGAAGTAAACTTCTCTTCATCTTATTTTTCCTCAGGCTGCTACTAGAGGCAGCTAGCCCACTCCTGGGATTGGTATCCGAAAAGTTACTTCTATTTTTCAGGCTTTGCTCCTAGAAGGAGTTTGCCCACTTCAGGATAGGAAAATTCCAGGAGTTAGTCTTCTATAAATTCAGGGATAGGCTCATGAATGAGGCAATAATTAATATTATGATCAAGTACTTTTTACTCCTCCTTATTATTGGAATTCATCCATCATATGTTTAAAATTTTCAATTTTTTATTTATTTCTTTGTTTATAATTCATGTATAACCCTTGTATATCATGTTGTGTTTTATAAAGAAATTTTTTTCAAGTATATCATGTGCTTTATCCATGTTTAATCATCTTTTATTACTTCCCTTAATCCCCTCTCCTCATTTTACCCTCCTGATACTGTAATTCCTTCCCACAGTCTTCCTTCTGCTTTCATGTACTCTCAGACAAATGATTTTATGCATCTGTGAAGAATTCACTAATATTTATTTTTTATTTGCATGTTAACATGTTGCTCCTCAGTTTTCTTTCTTATTGAGGAAATGGTTAGCAAACACTTAATATATGTCAGTTGCTATAATCTCATACCTAGCCTAGATCAATTTCCCAATCATATAACTGTGGCACAGGAGAAATATAAGGAACAGAGAGATTGAATAAAGGTACTTGATCTCTAATTTAGAGAATGGAAGATCCTATGTTGAATTTGAGGCAATTTGTTTACAAAATATGTGACTTAATAAGCTAATTAAGTTTTTTATAGCCCATCAATAGTGTAGTTTTATGAGTATATTCAGTTTCTCATGAAGACTTGGATTTAGATCAAACTAAAATTAGAACACCCTTTAAGTGTATCCACAATAATAGGATATTTATGCAGAAAAGATTTCTTCTAATTAATCAAGATATGACTTTATTTTCAGCTAACAAGTCATACAGTAGTTCCAATAATTGTCTTCATCAGATATATGAATGGCAATCTCTCTAGAAACTTGTCTTAACATACCCTCAAAAGAGCTCTCAATTTTCCAAGAATCTCTGAGACAATGTTTATAATAACTCATGTGTTAATTTCATCTATGTAACTCTGACCTCTGGAACTTCTGTCTGAGAAGAAATATGCCATTGGAAAATCATCTCATTCCTAAAGGTAAGTGGCTTCTTTAGCCCAGAAAACATCACTCCAATAAATACCATATCTTTCTTAAATGTCTCAACAAGTTAAATTAGGTGGCCTTTGGGTGCCCATTGATTGGGATTATTTTTCCATACAATCCATTATAGAAAAAAAAAGAAATTAGTGATTAATAAAGCTTTCTAACTAATTAATTACAAATAGAAGTTGTTGTTAACTTTTGTTTTAAGAACATGCACCTTTACTGAATCTATATAAAACATATAAGAATCACCTATATTGAAGGGTATTAGAATTAATAATTACTTACAAGCAGCCTCCTGGGCAAATGGTAAGTAGCATTAAAACCATACATAATAAAATGATTTTTTCTGGTTGTTGTATTGATTATTCTCTAGTTGCTGTATTGAATTTACTGGACTTTTACTTTAATTAGAAACATGCATCTTTCAAGCAGGAAATTGAAAAAGATCATGATCTCAAGTAAAAGATAATTATAGATAGGTTTAAATGAAATGGATAGCCTGTATCCAAATATGACTGTTAAACCATCTTTTGTACATGTAGGCATACAGGGAGGAATGGCTTTAATAACACATTTTTAGGAATAAATTGCTTTCACTTTCAGGTACATACCTGTCATCCCAGCACTTAGGAGGCTAAGACACAAGACTGCAAGTTTTAGCTGTGTTTGTGCTACATACAGACATCCATGCCAGTCTGTGCTGCATAGAAAGACTCTGTTCCTCAAAACTGAAGAAAATAAAATTATAGTCAGGCATGGTGGTGCACACTTTGATCCCAGAACTCTGGAGGCTAAGGTAGGAGGATCACCATGAGTTTGAGACCACTGTACTACTATGGAGTGAACTCCAGGTTAGCCTGAGCTATAATGAGACCCTACCTGAAAATTCAAAAAAGAAAAAAAATCCTTCTTGTATACATCCATTATTATTATTTTTTTTACCAGCAGCTCTTTTCATAAAAAAACAAGAGTCATAGTTTCACAGTTTAAAAAGTCACACATTAAAACAGTTTACAATTTATTATATATTCACCAGGTTTCCACTTGATGATGGGCATGTGTATAAAGCAGAAGAGAAGGGACAGCCTCGAAGGTGATGACTCTGATGCTAGGTTTTTACACAGGACACTGAGAACCACAGAAAGCTTATGTTTTATCATAAAAGAGCAACCAAATTCCACTCTTATTAAAAAAAAATCCAATTAGAAACATCTTTTTTAAAAATACCAAATTTCACAATAAGATGAACAGATTTCAAATAAACAGCAGTCTGAAAATCTTCAAAATAAATGTTTTTGTATAGCTGAGAATATGGTAAGAAGTTAAAGCATCATTTTCAAAGCAGTTGAGTATTTCTCATTACAATATAGCTTTTCCTTAGAAGTGCTTTCTTTCCTCCCAGAATCACTACTGAAGAAATATTTTCAAGTGACTTCATGAAGCTGTGTAGTCAAAAGTCATTTACACCCTACTCAATGACAAGGACAGTCATATGAGAACCATCCCATGTAGCCTTCAATGGAAGAACTGGTCTTTGGACTGTTACCTGCTCCTTTCTTTCTTAGATCATGTAATCTATGCTCTTTACAGAATGTGCCTACACTTCTCCAAACAGAATTTATGTGATTGTAGTAATTCTTGACAGTTAAACATAAGTGATGAAATAAGCTATGTGGTTTCTACATACCAATGCTAGAGACATCCTGGCTTATAGTGCTGGGCTAACCATCTAATCTAATGTAAAAGAAAATGCAAAAACAACATAAATTTTATGCAAGGAGGCTCATGGCTGTTTTGGCACTCGGGTAAAACAGTTGTCTGTCAATTCTTCAGTTTTCACCAGATTTGTACCATGTCACTGAGTTTTCCTACAATCAATCTCTGATAGACAAAGACTGGGATGATAGTATATATAAACTGAATTTATCTAAGTAACACAAAGTCTTAAATGTGAAGCTTAAATAAGTTATGAAGTTTTCTGTATCTGCAAAAGAATCTATCTAGTTTTCTGCTTAAAACAGAGTTTAAATTCTGCTTAACTATTCAAAACAGTTTACAGAACTAAGTTCCCCTAATCAGATTTGTTTCTCATTGGCAATAGTATATACATGCTTTAGTGAAGTACTAAGTCTTCAATACTTATACCCTTTAAGGGCTCTGACAGCCAGATAGTAAGAATATTTTTATAGAGTCCCGCTCACTACTGAAAACGTCTACTATAGGTGTTCACTTCACAAATGAATATTTTAAAACAAAGCTGTTTACTAGAGTGTAGGATGTGCACTCTATAAGGAAGTTCTCTGATAATACTTCTAATCTAGGAAACGGCAGTAAATTATTGCACTTTTTTTGGTGTGGCACCTGAACATTTGCTAAAGCTATTTCCTAGGACATGAATCAGTCATTTCAAATACTGAGTATGATATCTACAGTGATGACTACCATGAGCTCCTACATCTTGAATGTTTTTCAAAATGCTGAAGAATGTGTCCTGTGCTCAAAAGAGATTGAATGAGGTTGGAACAAGACCCGACCACTGGAAATGGGACATGATCTTCAAATGGTTTAATTCCTATGTTTTCTATTGAGATATGAACTCATAGCTTAAGAAGGTAAGATTATGGTTTCTATACTCCCATAGAATAAAGTGCCATTCAAGACCCACCGCAGTAAGGGCGTGTAGGATCAGGATGATAGTATAAACTGCTTTCATATGATTGTGCCATTCTCAGCTATGACTAGATGGAAGGTGAGGGATTCACAATGAAACAGACAGCAGTAAAAAGAACGTGGGTGCCACTCAGCTGGTTTTCCTGAAGTAGCTCTAAACTTGGTATTGGCATAAACAGACTTGTGCCTGAGCCTCATCTACAGACAAGAGAAAAGCTAACCATGCTGTTTCCAACAATAAAAAATTTGGAGTGCAAAACAATGCATGACTATGGGACAGATTATGTAAATAAAGAGTATATATTAATGATAGTTTCTATAATATAAATAGCCTTTAATAAAAAATAATCTTTTTAATAACATTAATACTCACTTCTATGTTCTGGAAAACATGCATGAAAAAACGTATTCAGTTCAACTGTAAAAGGAGAAAAAGATCAACTTAAAGTGAATACTGTACAATTCTGGAACAAGAAATTCTCCTGTCATTCTTTCTCTATGATGATTAATTTACTTGTTGGGAGCCCAGAATTTCCCTAGGAAAAAAGTCACAACCTTGTAAATACTGTCCAGAAAACAAAAACAAAAACAACGGAAACCAAAAAATAATAATAATAATAATAACACCACCTTATAACAGGTCTCATTTGTGACTGTTTCCAAAACTGTGCAGGTAAGACCCAAAATCCATCAAAAGGTTTGATTTATTAAAAAGAAAAAGTCTCGGTGAAATCTTGAGAGTCCCTTCCACCCCCATGCATGTTTCTTCATTAAACAAGCAGTGAAAAACCCCATTTCAAATTTGAAGTTTGAACAGCAATGGGAAAATAATAGATTTTCATTCTTTTCCAATCTTATGTAATTTAACATAAACTCCAGTTTACTTAGACACAATGCAATTAACGGCCTTTGCTGTGTTCACATTTTAAAACACAGAACGTTGGCAAGACAAATAGAACATCATTGTTTTTCCGTCTCCATCATTTTGTATATATTTGGGGGATTTTTGTTTTGTTTTTTAAAAAAAGATACAAACAACCTTCAAAGTTTAACTTTTTTTGGACTTAAGGCATAACATGAAATTGCGTGTTATTCTAAAGGTTCATTTTGAAATGAACTAGTTTAGTGCTATCAAACCCTGTTTGCGTTTACAGCATTGAAGTTATGTAGCATGCAACTGATTCCTGTTCTTGCTGAAGTTCTATGCTTCCATGAGCTGTGCAGCTTCCACGCTGTCAGCTTCGCCGATGACAGTTACTGGCTGTGCAGCAGAGAAGCTAACCCGGGGCTTCTGGTCTCAGTCACGCTTCAGGTCAATGCGTGTTGCTTAATTGTGTGGAAGATCCAGTCCATTTTTGTCGTCCAGCCACCATGATGTGCGTCATTCATTTGCTTCCTGAAGTATTCCAAAGCCTCTTCCTCGGTTTTATCTAAGGCTAGAGTCTATCGAATATATGCAATGTCGTCAAAAGATTGTAGCTCTGTCATTCCAGAGCCGATCATCATGGAGAAAAGATTGATGAAGAGATTGGCATGCTGTCGAATGGCTAAATAAACCTTGTAGCACATCTCCCGAAACCTCTCAAACTCTCTGGTCTTTGTGCACTCCTGGGCGCCTTTGCTAATCATTATTAGGAAATCTTGTGTCAGAACAAATGGTACATGCTCTCGTTTATAACCAAATTTTTTCTTCTTGTGGTCCAGGAAGTGTCCAAAATCTATATCAAACAGCTGTCCATCATCTTTCACCATGATGTTACTGTTGTGCCGATCTCCAATTCCCAAAATGAAGGTAGCAATACAGTACTCAGTGCAGGAGCGCGTGAACAAGTCAATAGCTGCATCGTAGATCTCTCCCTTGTTCTTGTCTTTCAGCCACTGGTGCAGCGTGTGGCTGTTGAACTGCAGTGCACCCTTTAGGCCTCCTTTGCACTGGATCTGCATGATGGTTTGAGAGTTTCGGACCACCTCAATGAGCCCCATGCAGTCCCCGATGGACAGGCAGCCATAAGGCAGCATTCGACGATCAAGACCTTGATTTTGCCAGGTATTTTCTATAATGCGAATGATCTGAAGTGTTAGCATATCTTGTCGTAAATCATCGCCGTTTTTAAAGATGATCTCATTGTTCTGAAACAGTAACTCTGACATGATGTCTGGATTCTCCCAATTCAACCACAGGGGCCTTTTGGCAGAGGACATGATTCGACACTCTTCAAGCCTGAGATTTCCTAGCTGGTGAGCAGGGTTGAGAGGAGAAAGAAAGCCCTGTAGGGCATCCATGAAATCAGGCTGCCTCATCTGCTCAACTAAAAACTTCATCTGTACCTTCTGGGTCTCATCCTTCTTCTCCTGCTTGAGAATGTCAGTTAGGTTGATGAGCTTCTCCATGGCCTCCACCTGTTGATTCAGATGCTTCAGATACATCCCACAGGCTCGGCTGTAGGACTCTAGCAGTAGGTCAAACCGCTGACTGACTCTCATATTGTGCATCTCAGACTTTAAATGCCAGAAGAAAAAGTGCCCAATCCTCTGATTTGCCAGTGCTTTCTTAAGTAAAAATCTTACACGCAGGTTATCCAAATATTGTTCATATTTTAAGACCTGTACAAGCTGAATTAGGTACTGAGAAAGTTTTTCATCTGTTAAATACTTTTCCAAGCACTGAACAGCAAAACTTCGAACCATAGTATCTGGATAATTACAGTCCAGAAGCTCCATGGCCTGCTCTGGTTTGATTGGTGGCCAGTCTTTTACTAAACAGTACATCTGGGCTACTTCATCTCTGGAATTCCATTTAACAGATAGAAGCAATTCGGGTAGAATTTCAGGAAGAGTTACACAATAGTGTCTGTGGCTCCACAGGAAATCCTTCTCTTGTTCAGTGATTTCAGACAGAGGGTCCAGTGTGCAAATCAATCGAAGTTGTTCTTTGTCATTTTCTCTTAGTTCATTGTCTCTAGCCAGTCTGTTACTCAGTCCTGCATGGGAATAACTGAATCCTGCTTCTCGGGACACAGAGCAGTTGGCATTCTCTTCAATCACTGACATGTCTGGAAACTTCACCACACTGCTGAACCAATCAAATTCCAGCTCCAGGCATGGCGTTTCTTTGTTTGGATTTGACCCAGTAACACCAATTGGGTTAAGCAGATCTTCTATTCCATGAGGCACTGGCAAAAGATTCAAAGCCATTTTCCCAGATACTAGGGTATCAGTGTAATCAAACAAGTTGGTTTCCCCAGGCCAGTGGGCAGTGCTCCTCCTTAGCACCCTTTTGGCTCTTAACAGAGCAAATGGAAAGGCAAAGTCGAGCAGCGCGAGGAAGGTCAGGAATGTATATTTTGTAATTTAGCCACTCATTCCACCTAGGATTGGAGCAAGGTACTCGTTGAGTATTCACATTGTCACATAAAGGTTCACCTCCATGGTAGATGCCTGTTCAAACATAGATCTTATCAATGTCTCGAATATTTACATTCACGTAGGTTGCACAGAGAATTTTGATTCTGAGTGTGCTGTTTATAACCCAGAGGGATTTTGTGGATGTCTCTCCATTCATGTATTGCGTGGCTGTGGAGATAAGCCTGGAGTAAGATGGCATTGTGAAGCAGTCCGTAGGCAGCTGAGAGTAAAGGCTTTCCTTAGCCATCAGAATCAGGTTAGGCATACTCCCAAGCATTATACAGCTTCTTATGTACTTGTACTGACTGAGCGGGTATTTCTCTAGGAAGTATTCTTCACACCCACACACCTTCAGGATGCACTTGCCCTGATACTCCAGCACACAGATCTTCAGCTGCTCTGAGGACAGCAGCATACTGCGGGTTTTCTTCTTGATTGCTTCGGCAATGACTTGCTCGGGCACACAGTCGTGGTTGATCTTCAGGTTGTACTTCTGCTTGTCATTATTTGGAGAACCTATTACCCAAATCACCACTATTATTTGTCCTTTATCTAATTTATTGTAGATGTGCTTTGGCAGTTCTGGCGAGGACTCTACATTTGGAGGGTAGGCATACATTGCTCTGCTGTGAGGGGAGTTGAGGTCCCTAAGGTCCACGGCTTCTTTGCAGACATTTAGAATGTTTCTTCGGAAGTCCTGAACTTCCAGATCTTTAACCATGTCAAATTCACACACTGGCATGCCAATAACAAAATCGATCTCCCAATTGAGGATCTTTTCTTCACGGTTGCCTACTGGTTCAATTACTTTTAAAAAAGGGTTGAAAAAGCCGAAGGTCACAAAGGCGTCTTGTTTCGTCAAAAAAATTCTTCTCTTTCTGCTTCTTGGGTAACAATTACAAAAATGTAAGAAGACTCATCTTGCAGAAGTTGATGGAGAGGGTATTTTCTGGCTTCTTTAAAGAGTTCATATTTTATGGTGATTACTGTAGCCTCAAGGAGGTATTCTAATGTCACTATCATTCCATTTGGTAGTAAACATTCTATGAGGATTCGAGGGGGCATCAAGTGGATGCCCCACAGTTCACCCGAAGATGGCCGTGGAGGCATCTTTCTAACCCTCTGCTGGTTTCACATAGAAAGCAGCTCTCAGGAACTAGATGTATGGCTGTCCCAAAGCCAGGACGTCACGCTGCTCCAGGGTGCGAAGCTCCAGCCGCATCAGGTCCCGGCCGCGCGCAGGCAGCAGCAGCGGGGGGGGCCGAGGGAGAGGACTGCGGGCATAGTGGATGCCGCCTGCTGGGCCCTCTCCCCCGGCTCTCCAGAGCGGCCCGGCCCGGGGCCCGGAGCCCTGCATCGCCGCCTGCCCCAGCCCCAAAGCCCCAGCGGCCGCGGCACTAGCAGCGGCAGCCCAAGCCCGAGCCCTCTGCTGGGGCACCGGAACTCCATCCATTATTATTTAAATAGTTATATTTCCTAGCTGTATTGGTTACTTCCCTTGCTGTGGCAAAACAATTTAAAGTTCAAAGGGAAAACAGTTGTGTATTTTGGCTTACAGTTCAAAGGAGCATAGTCCATTCTTCTGGGGAAGGCGGTAGCAGGAGCATGAAGCAGTTGATTACATTATATGCAGTCAGGAAGCAGAGTGATGAATGCTATTTCTCAGCTTGCTCTTTTTTCTTTATTCAGTCTGGGACCACAGCACCTGGAATTGTGCTGCCCCATAGTTAAAGTAGATCCTCCCATCACAATTAGCCAAACCTATAAAATCTTTCATAGGCAGGTCTAGATATTAATTACCATGGTGATTCCAAATTCTGTCAAGTTGACAATCAAGATTAATCATCACATAAATGAAAGGTAAACTTTCTACTTCATTTATTCCTACATCATCCTGTTCAGTGTTGTGATGAAACATATTTTATGCTTCATATAATAAAGTGTTGTATTTATTATAAGTAGTCTCTTTATTTGATTTCAAGGGTATTGATATATTCATACTAATAATATTTTGTATTATTGTTGTAGTGACCTTCTTGTTGATAGGACAAAGCATCTGACCAAAAGTAGACAATAGGAGGAAAGTATTTTGGCTTATAGTGGTGAGGGGAACCTCCATAATGGCAGGGGAAATTGTGTCATGAGCAGAAGCTGGATATTACCTCCTTGCAGTAGCAGGAATAAAACATCAAAAGGAGAGAGCCAAATTCTGCCAAGGAGCAGCTGATTAGAGCAACCCTAAGCCTATACACAACAACACACTTCCTCAAGCAAGGTTCCACTTCTCAAGTTACCATCAGCTGGGGACCAGGTTTTCAAAATAAATGAGATTATGAGGGACATACGATTCAAACCACCACAATTATATTAATAACATTTTTTTACATTTTTATATTAAGAAATGTTCAGAAACAAGAAGTACATGCACATAAGAGGCAACTGTTTTTTAATATGGAATTTGATTATAAATATGGGATCCCAAAATTACCAAAAAAATCAAAAACTGAAAATTATGAAAAGGAGCGAAGATAAGTTAGAAGAAGAAACAAAGATACACAAAGAACCAATTGTTATATAGGGACTAGATGGAAAAGAAGAATGAAGAAACTGAATAGCACCAACATTTCTAACACAAATTTCAATTACCATTTTTTAAGAATAAAAATTTATTTTATTAATATTTCCTTATTCAGAATTGAATGTCAATAATCCAAGCATTGGTGGTCACAAGAAAATAAATTAGCCATTCATGTTGAGCCTGATTGCAAATCCTATTTTATTATTTAATTAACACTCATCTTACATTCCAATCAACTTTGAATTGTCACAAGAGAGTTTTACATTTATGCCTATATAAATATCTCAAACAAGCATACTAAGATTTGCATGTTTAATATTTTAAAAGTATGCATAATATTCTACCCTAATCATATTTTTTCAGCAGCAGGGTGGGGGGATGGCTCAGTGGATAAAGCACTCACAACAAATCAAGCTTGAGTACCCAAGGTCAATTGTTAGGCTACATGCTAACAGCCTGAAGCTAAGGTGGCCTTCTGTAATTCCAGAATGCTCACTGTAAGATGGGAGGCAGAGACAGGAGAATTTCCTAGAAACTCTTGATCAGCACAACAAAAAGAACAACAGCATGGGGCAAGTCCACAGAAATCTTGCCTCACTTGTGGTAGAATGACAAAGAAAGACTCAAAACTTGTCCTCTAACCACACATACACCCCTCCCCCCACACACAAGTTAATATTATTTAAAAAATACACACACAAAATAAGTAAAAACTATATATATACATACATATGGGAGTTTCTGGGTAAGATGGCAGACTAGAAACATCCATCTCTGGGCAAGCCTGTGAAGGATAAAACGAAAATAAGAACTAAATTATTCTGTCCCAAAGAGGGAAATTGAAAATTAGAAAATCACAAACAAGTAAATAAACAAACAAAGATTCCAGGAAGATCCCAACACCATGCAGTTCTAGTACACACCCTGAGTACAGATCCAAGCTTTAATCCATAGAGGAAACTGAGGACTCCAGTACCCAGTGCTAAAGGTTGTAAATATGAAATTAAGAGACATCCATCTCACAAACAATCTTGCCAGAGTCAGATCAAAGGAACCACTCCCAGACCCCACTGACATGGCTGAAACTGAAACAAGAGAATGCTGAACTACCAACTTCCACAGACTAGGGTCCACAGAATGGGAAGTTCAAAACATAGCCCAGTGGCCTGATCCCAGAACTAAAATGTCAAAGGTAGAATGGAACTGCACATATGAGACAAGTAGAGGAGTCACCATTCCAGGAACTGAAGAAGTCCAGACAAGAACCAAATATCAGGCTAGTCAGTTTGTAAATCATATGTTGCCACCAATTCCTTTTCCAACACCTATTATCAACTCAGCAGGCCAGCTCCAACTATAGTCTTACCCTCTAGGCTTCCTTTTTCTGTGTATTTGAGTGTGTGTTTAAATACTGTTTTTGATTTTTGTGTGTTGTTCCATTTTCAGTTTTCTTTTTCTTTCTTATTATTCCCCCTCTACATTTTCCTCCCCCGAAATGTGTAGTCTGCTCTGGTTTTACTGAACTATGTACTCTTCTAAGCAGTAGTTTACTCTAGGGGTTGGAATTGGGATAGAGATTGATGCTCTGAACATCAGTCTAATAGAGGAACACAATATTTCATCCCTATGACAAGGTAGTCTCTCTTGAATATAGCAAACACCTTCACTGAAAGAAGAAAGGTGAGTGTTGTAGTTACATTCTAGTTGCTGAAACAAAACACCTAACCAAAAGAAGATGATGAAGGCAAAAATTTATTATGGCTTATAACTCAAGGGGAAGTTTCAGCATGCCAGGTAAAGAATGGTAGAGCAGAGACTGAGCATCACTTCTTGACACAGCAGCTGGCATAAAGCAGCACAAAAATATGAAAGAAAATGGTTAATAAATACTAATTAAATGTGTTCAACATCCTTAGCCATCATGAAAATGCAAATTAAAACTGCTTTGAGATTCCATCTCACTCCAATCATAATGGCTAAAATAAAACAAAATGAAAACAAGTGCTGATGAGGATGTAGAGAAACAGAGAAACTTATTCACTATTCATAGGAATGCAAACTGGTGCAGCCATTATAAAAATCCATATGGATATTTCTCATAAAGCCAAAAAGAGATCGAATGATCCAGCTATATAACTCCTGGATACAAACTTTAAATACTGCACTCTACCTAAAGATACTTGCTTACCCATGTTTATCGGTGCTTTATTCATAATAGCTAGAAATGGAATCAGTATAGATGTCCATCAACTGATGAATTGATTGTAAATATGTGATACATATACATAATGAAGTTGTATTCAGCTACAAAAAATGAAATTATGAAATTTACATGCAAATAGATGGGACTGGAAAGTGACATATTGAGTAAAGTAACCCAGACTCAGAAACACAAACACTGCATATTCTCTCTCATATGTAGATCATAGATTCGAATTTATAGATAAGTGGCCTTAAATATGAGTGAGATTCTGTAAAGATCAGGTAGCTGGAAAGGAGTAGTAAGAGGTTTTGTGGGCATAGTAGAATTCAAGGTGCATGAAAGTACAAAGGAATAATAGTGAGAAAGAAAGGTTTATGCAGGTATAGGTTTGGGGGTTGTATGAGCCTGAACAAAGTGGAAGGAGGATAAATAAAAACTAAGAACAAGCCCCATGAAAAGGATAATAAGCCACATGAAAACCTACTACTTGCTAAGCCAAATAAAAACAAAATTATTTTAAAAATGGGTTTAGGGATGGAGAGATGGCTTAGCGATTAAAGCACTTGCCTGCAAAGCCAAGGGACCAAGGTTCTATTCTTCAGGACCCACATAAGCCAGATGTCCCATGTGTATGGAGTTTGTTTGCAATGGCTGGAGGCCCTGGTGCACCCATCCCCTATCTCTCTCTCTATTTCTCTCTCAAATAATTTTTTATTAGATATAGACATACTTAGTGTGTAAACAACACATGTTGGTACTATATTTTCCTTCATCCCTGTCCCTTTTCCGGAGATCCTCTTCATTGGGGATACAGGTCAACCCCATGGGTATTGTGAGTCATGCATTGTAGGGGCAGCAGTCATTTATGGGGGAGACACAATTTTTCCATGAATAATGTCCCAATTTGTGACTATAACAATCTTTCCACGCCCTCTTCTGCAAAATTCCCTGAGCCATGTTAGGTGCTTCTTTTTTTAATTTAAGTTTTGTACTCAGTGAATACAGTCAAGTCGGTACCATGGTAAGCTTCCTCTCTGATTGCCCCCTTCCTCAGGAACCCTCCCTGTTGTGGAATATGGTTTGTCCATTGTGGTGTTAGCCATCAGTTATGAGTTGGAGGCATTGTCTCTGTGTATAATGACTCAACATGTGGGTCTGATATTCTTTCCGGTTCTGCAGACCTAAAACGTTGTGGGTGCTTTTCAAGTCTACTTCATTGATGGGCTTTTAGGAGCCTCTGGATCTCTGTTTTGGTAGGTGTTGAGTGTCCTCAGTGTTTATCACCTTCACCCTCGTGCTGATATCAGGTTCACCGAAAAAGTAGCACTGTTGCTCATTTCCCCAATCCCTCTATGGTTTCATCTGGGGGAGGGTTGAAGTGTGCTGGGTCATTTATCTCCTCAATTCCCACTCCCATCTGAAAAAGAGAAGCAGATTCTCCAAGGGAGAATGATGTCAGCACTGGATAAATGGGATAACCATTATTAATTCTAATATTTTTAAAATATGTTTTAAACATAGTCTTAGTAAAGTCTCTTACATGGGTGGAAAAAAATCTGCTCCTATAAGCCATAGGCTATTAATTATAAATTCTACTATCAGTTATGAGATATCGCCCAACAAGTATTTAGTCAATGAGGTTACAGAGGCTCCCAAAACAATATAGGTTATTACCATTGCTCTAAGGTTTCCCACCAGGACTAGATAGTCAGTTCAGTCAATATTGCTGACTGCTCCACACATTTTAGCTGCAGGACAAATAGAAAACAGGCTCAAACTTGACTAGAAGCTTCCTCCCTGATGGCTAGATTTCTTCATACAATAAAGTGCTATGCAAGCAGCTGGGGAAGAAAAGCCATCAACAGTAATAACTGTTGACCCTGGATATTCCACAACTGTCCTGCTGGGCAAGACATGACTCCTGGTATAATAGTGGTATGAATACTGTGGGAATAATCAGCCACTCTTTTGTTGGATTTGAATGCCATTCCACAGGAGGAAACATAAGACTTGTATAGTAACCTGGCCCAAAGACTATGAGTAATGTCATAGGTCTATGGGGAAACCTTTACTGTGGTTAGGCTGAACAGACGGCATGTCAAATCATCTTCTAAATATCTATATTTATTTCCACAGATTAGTACTAATTGAAGCCTTAGTCACAGAAGTTTCTTACTACAATGGGCACAGGTTAAGGCTGAAATTCATAGCTGGAAAAATAGCTGAGAATAAGTGACTATTGTGTGTCTTGCCTCAAACAGGACAGCTAAACCATGCCTGCAAGACTTAGGGAAACTTGTGAAAGAGAGGATAGAAAGAATATAAGAACAGGAAGACAGGAAGGAAGGTTGCAAAATGCTGATTTCTGGTAAATCTTGGATGTTACATTCATGAAATTACAACTATGTCCATATGGGACAGTATGAGATGCAGATATTTTCACATTTTTCACCCATTCAGAGAAGCCTATCTATCTACATACCTCTTTCTCAAACTGTCTTGTCACCAGTTTTCAAATCATGTTCCTTAAAATTTTTGGTCATCTGATACATAATTGACAGGAATTAGTATATAAACACAAATATGACCATCTATCCAAACACAAATGTGCAAATTCTAGTGTTCTTATTTAAGCTTTGCCCACTGGGAGTCATTCTGGTTAACAGTGTCATTCAAATGTGTTCCAAAAAGAAACTGAAATGCTATGACTCAGTTTTTACATGTTGTACAGAGCTGTTTCTATACCAAGCCAATCTTTCCTTTTCCTCTGTCAAGGGATCATAGAAAACTCTCCATTAATCTGTAGGTGGTGTTTAGAAGAGAGAAGGCAATGTTGTAGTTATAGGGAACATGGACACTTGGATAACTACTTCATGAAGCTTACTTATATGTTCGTACTCTGCTGGAGCCTGGTCTGGTGTATAACACTTTGTTCAAATATTTTATATATTGGGCCAGGTGTGGTGGCGCACACCTTTAATCCCAGCACTCAGGAGGGAGGCAGAGGTAGGAGGATTGCCATGAGTTCAAGGCCACCCTGAGACTCCATAGTGAATTCCAGGTCAGCCTGGGCTAGAGTGAGACCCTACCTCGAAAAACCAAAAAAAAAAGTTATTTATTGGGCTGGAGAGATGGCTTAGCACTTAAGAGCTTGCCTGTGAAGTCAAAGGACCCCGGTTTGAGGCTCAATTCCCCAGTACTCACATGCACAAGGTGTCACATGTATATGGAATTTGTTTGCAGTGGCTAGAGGCCCTGGTGCACCCATTCTCTCTCTCTCTCTCTCTCTCTCTCTCTCTCTCTCTCTATATATATATATATATATATATATATATATATATATATATATATATATATATGTTGTTCTCAAATAAATAAATAAATATAAAAAAGAAGACTTATTAAAAATATTTTACATATTTATTTAAGAGAGAGAGAGAGTGGGAACACTAAGGCCTCCTACTACTGCATACAGAATCCAGACACATGAACCACTTTATAGCCCTGTCTTCTCATGGAAATTGAATTTGAGCCAGAAGGCTTTTCAAGAAAGTATTTTTAACTGCTGAGCCATCTCCCCAGCATGAATATATCACTTTCTTTTGAAAATATAATACCACTGTACTCACTCAACTTTCCATCTTAGAAGGTCAGATATGACTTAGATAATAATAGACATCCAAACTTTCATAGTAAATTTGTAGTTAATGTGTAAGCATTCTCCACTGAGTCTCAGTAGCAGACAAGATGATTCCCTCCCCCAAGGGAAAGTGATCCAATGAGTATGGCATTATTTCTTCTTATGTCATATGATATATACTATGTTTTACTTATGGGCTTACAATAGGCTCCAGTCATCAGTTCTGTTTCACACTGACATTTCACATATTCAAAAGGATGGAGCAGCTTGTACAAAAGTGATGCCTATTGTAGAGTCTTTTCTTACTCTTTTGCCTCATAAAACCTAGCAGCTTTTTATATGATTCTGTAAACACACTGATACAGAGGACATACAGTACCATTTTTTTTTTTTACTATGGTAGTATATATAAGCAATGTCTATTTTTTAACCTTAGAAGGCATATGTTACCATACCCTATACACAGCACTGGGCTCTATCAATTTTACTCTACCTGAGGCCCATAATTTTTCTGGATGTATTTTACAGTCAGGTGCATCTAAATAATAGTTACTTATTGTTCTATAGACCCAATCAATAAAGTACCAGGCACTCTGTGATAGTGAGGGGAACAGTGTGTTTGGAGCCTATGAACCCACCCTTTGGCCCCTATGGGTGTCCCTCCCCATCCCACACCTCATGCCTTGGCTTATCTTTGGGCCTTGGCCACATCCTCTGATTGTGCCTGGCTGTACTGCTGCCTGCCTCAGTTTACCAAAGCCCCTACACTGGTTAACTATGTGGACCTTAACTCCAGCCTGGTCCATGGTGCCCTACAACCTGTTCCCTTACCCTAAACACCTCCCTGTCCCTATCCCCCTCACTGGTAGCATCCACATACAGGTGCACCCTTGGTACATCACTCCTGCCCAAATGGGGTAACAGTGAATCTTCTAAAACCTGCTCAGATAGGTACATTATGGAAGAAGGAACAAGTGCTATGGCCCCTGAGCCCCACAAGCAAAGCAAAGCTGTGACAGTGGGCTTAAGAGATTTTGCACCTCCAACCACAACTCTTGCATCAGCTACCAGTCCAGAGCTGCTGATACATCTGCAACCTTTGCAACCTGCACATCTGAGGAAATAATGACATCCTACCCCAAGCCAGTTCAAACCCCAAACAGAACACTCACTCAAGATCCTACAAGGGGAAATTCTAGCTTCATTCTTAATAAACAAGACTTTTACCCCAAGATAGGTAAACCCAATGCAAAAACAAAAACAATGAAAGACAATAAACTGAAAAATCTCCACCAAGGTTGTCTAGCTCCACAATGGAAGTATAATAAGCCATGTGACCCTGACTAAGTTGTTCATTGATCTATAGGCAAATAATCAGAAAATCAATAATCATATACATTAAAGTCAATGGAATCATCTGTTACAGTACACAGCTTTCATCACTAAGCTTAACTTAATTGAGGAAAAGCAGACAAAACCACAAAAGAGAGATAAATGAATTGAAGGTGAGTCAACACATAGATGACTTCAATAACCAGCTGATTAAGCTTAATTAAAATGTGATTAAATGAAACAATGAATTCCAAGAAGCATCAAGAAAATCAGACCATGGCCTGAAATTAGAACTCAGCAAAGGGATGGATACAACAAAGAAAAATTCAATGGAATACAAAAATGAACTAGAGCTTTCAAAAGCCTCTATAGAAATCTTCATGAAGAGAGTTAACTATGTGGATTACAGAACCTCAGATCTGGAAGATAAGACAGAAGAACTTGTGCAGTAGTCCAAAGACATTGATAATTAAAAAAAAAAACATGCAAACGGAATATGAAGGAATTGTGGGATACCCTACAATGACCAAATATCTTGGTCATGGGTATAGATGATGGAGAGAGAATTCAGGTCAAATCATGGAGAATATATTGAACAAAATTATTGAAGAAATCTTTCTCACCTTCAAAAGAGAGATCCATCAAGATTCAAGCTCACAGAACACCAAACACACTGAACAAAGACTCCAAGGTATGTCATAGTTAAAACTCTAAACAATGAAAATAAAGAGAGTGTACTAAAAGCAACTAGAGTGAACCAACTCATTACATACAAGGGCAATCTCATCAGAGTTACTTCAGATTTTTCAATTTTCAGTGGAAACCCTGAAAGCCAGGAGGGCATTGAATGGAGCACTTATAAATCTAAAATGAAACTGTGGATTCCAACCTCAACTACTGTACCCAGTAAAAGTATGCCTCATAACAGATAGTGAGAGGAAACCTTCCATGATAAAAAGAAGTTCTATAATTCTATGAATACAAACCCAAATCTATAGAGAATACTTCAGGTCACAGATAGTCTGTACAGTGCTGAAACGCTCTACATATGCTGCAGGGGGAAAACACACAACAATATTGTGAGAAAACAGAGGATGCTACTTTTTTAAAGCAGCCAGTCTGACAAGATGTACATACCTGTGTAATAGTGGCACACAGCCAAGATGGGTAACCAATGGCTCTCTGATTGGCTAAGGGATCTATTTAATGGAACTGAGAACCAAGTTATAATCCTATGGAGACCAAGATTATGGACCCCAATGTCAAGGTCACACTAGTCTTTGGTCAAAGTGAAGCTATGCCCATAAAAATCTCACTAAATTCACAATGCATATTCCCTTTAACCTATCCTGATCTCACTCTCCATTGGAGAATCTATTTTTATTTTGCAGAAAGAAGTAAGAACTGAGGACATCCAAAATTGGTTAACAAGACAAGACTAGATAGCTGACACACTGACAGAAGATGAACCAGCCCTAGTATAGCTGCTAAGTCCCAGTTGAAATCACAGAGGAAGTGGCAAAATGAGCAAAAGTACTGCTTACACTGCAAGCTTGACAACGGGCATCAGGGTGATAGAGACAGACACTGAAGATAATCAAACTCAGAAATCCAGAAACTTCTGTGAATGTAAGAGCCACTTAGTAGGAGGGAATATCTAGAGTCAATGCCCGCCTCCTACAGTGGCTGACTGCTGCTCTTATAACACATAACCCACAACTCCATGCTGAACCCCTGCAATCCTACTAAACAGGGCTCACAGTGGAGTCAGGGCAAGGAGGATGGAAATTATGGCAACAACACATGATGTGTCCATACAAAGTTTCTACTTAATAAATAAAAATGTCATTAATATAAAAGTTAAGTGATATAACTTTCGGAAGAAAAAGGTGACCAAGAGTTCTACTCTTTTGTCTAATTCAAATAGGAATGAATACTTACATATTTACATAACCCTGAGGAGGAAGATAATGCATGTTTAATAAAGCTGAAAGCAAACTATTTCTGATTATTTTTTTCTAACATGGGTAGAGGATAAAACACTTTCCAGATCAATGGCTACCATCCCTATATCAGGGGATATGTGAATTTTCCCAAGCAATAAAGCCACATCTGCTAAAGCTTCTGAAGTTGGGATTATTACCAGGTTAATGTTATGATAAACTAGTATGGTTACCTAAGATCTATTTTCTGTACTTGTCTAATAGACAAGGTGAACAGAGATATAGTAATTATCACTACCCCTATATCTCTTATGGTCTTCATGGTGGCAGTATTCACTGCATTCCCAGGGGAGTATTGAATGACTTTCTGTTTACTAATCTAGGAAGAATCAATTCTGTTGACTACCACTTGGTTGTTCCAACCAAACATATCCCTCAACTACAACTCAGGGATTCTGTCATTCCTAATTATTTCTATATAAATTTTCTATTCTGTAATTGGAGAAACAACTAAAGCATTCTTTTGGAGATACTCTGGATCCGAGGAGATGAACCAGAGCTAAACATTGATATCTGACATTCATACTTCCCTAATCAAACTAGAAAAACAGACTGAAGTCATTACTATCAGTTCAGTGTCATGCCTAGTAATTCACAACAGAATTCATTGCCTTTTTTTTTTTTTACTTAGTGCACAATTATCATCTTAGAAAGTCATAGCATCCTTTAATAAAGATTGGAAAAAAAGATTGACAATAGAAATTTTGGGGCAATGTAGTAGGCTCTTTTCTCAAGTGAATTTACCTTTTTCTTCATTCACTGAATTCTAAGTCTATGCAATGACTTAAATTCTCTGAAATGAAAAAGTAGCCATGATTTATTTCTGTTTTTATGATTCAACCTAGACCTTGGTTCATCTTGTCTAAAAGTGACCCAAAATCCAAATTTTATCCTCAGGAAGATCATGTAAGAACTGAGTATACTTCTCATATACTATACTTCTAGAAACAACATGATGAACCAACTAATACTGAAGGTCCCTGCAAGTCAGACTGTTGATTTTTCCCTTGAGTATGCTGTCCATTATGATATCTATAACACTCCTTGAGTGTTATCACTTGTCCTTTACCATCTTAGAATCCAGTTTCCCTCCTTCATTGCATTTAGGTTTTACAATTCATTGGTAACAGCGTTCTATTAAGTTTTTTTTTTTTTTTAATTTATTAGTCAGTTCTGTATTCAGCAAATACAGTCAGTTTGGTACCATTATTAGGCTCATCCGTGACCTACCCCCTCCCCTTGGCCCCTCCTTGTTGAGGTATACGGGTCATGCATTGTGGAGTTAGCCCACAGTTATGGCTAAGCTAAATGTCTCTGCATATCATGACCCAACATGTGACTCTGACATTCTTTCCGCCCCCTCTTCCGCAAAATTTCCCTGAGCCATGTTGGGTTCATTTTTGGTCTGCTTCAGTGATGAGGTGTTGAGGGCCTCTGAGGCTCTGGCTCTCTGATTTGGTAGGAGTTGATTTTTCTCTATGCTGATCTCCTTCCCCCTTGTGCTGCTATTAAGTTTTGACCTGCAGTGAATGATCACAGAGCTTCTTAACTATATTGAACATTCCCTTACAAGCTTTTTTCTCATAGTCATGGTGAAAGGGTTATCATCTGAACTCTCCTAGGATGTAAAACAGAATATGAAATGACAAATACACAGTAACATTGAAAAATCCCAGATGACTGGAATCCCTTTATCCATATCTATATCATACCAAAGCATATCTGCCATGTTAATATTATTCAATCTGAGTTTCCTTATGTTCATGATTCAACAACTAAAAAAATGGCATGTCTTTAACTTCCTTAACTTCATCTTAATTGAAGGGTCTCTGTTAAGTGAGCTCATGCCCTCAACTTTATATATTATTATCTAATATATATAATATATTATATAAAATTTTATATATAAAATTTAATATATTTTATATCCAACTTTATATTTCTTTTAAAATTATCACAAAATTGCATAAGTTTGAAAAAGAAAATAGCAGTTTCACATGGATCCCAGGTTGTTTTAGTTTTTTGGCTTTGTTTTTAATCTAGGCATAACACAGTGGAATTTGAATCTAGTAACAGTTATAGGAAGATTTATATTGATATTGAATGTTGAGGAAAATCAAGAGATTTCAAGGTAGCAACAATCTTAGAGGAAGTCATTATGATTTTCCCAGGCAATGTAGCATTGTTCCCCTTATAGTAGGTGTAAGAGACTATCTTTAATCACAGAGATTCAATATAATTCAGATTCTTCATGATTCTAAAATTACTTAGAACAGAAAAGGAGAGAGGGGAGGAAGGAGAGAAAGAGAAAGAGAGAGAGAGAAGAAAGTTCTACTTAAGGCACTGACTCATATTCATACACAATACTGTAGGTTGAAATATGAGCTATAAATTAGCAGGAAGAAGTCATGAGAAGTCAAAGTGTGCTTGGAGTCTGAATGTAGTCAATGACTGAATATCCTTTTCCTCATGAGAATCTATCTTCCTCTTTCCCTCTCTTCTCTTGATTTCTATTGTTCGGATGACACTCATCTACCCAATGGAAATTAATTTGTGATATTAAATGTCTATTAATTTAAATGTTTATCTTATTTAAAAATGTATTCACAACAACATGGTCTCTTTTGAACAAATAGCTGGGTACCACGGCCTACTAAAAGTAACATTACTAATCACAATTCTCCTTATCAATTCTGGAAAACTAATATGAATTGAATGTCCAGTGAAATGTAAGGGCTCATCATCTACAGGATGAAACTATGTGTTTCCTCTCCATAAATTATTTGTGAATAGTAATTTATGATGGCCATATCAATACCATGAATCATCATTTTAGGGATAAGTTGAGTGACAAAGGAGAACCACAACAAAATGGGCTAATGAAATGAATAAACAATTCACAAAAATATATACTTTAAAAGAGTCAAATTTTCTAACCATGAGGGAAACGCAAATTAAAATCACTCAGTACCATCTTCCTCTAGTTAAAATGGCTATGACCGAGAAAACTGACAACAAATGCTGTAAGGATGAAAGGAAAGGGGAACTCATTCACTATTGTTAAGAGTACAAACTAGTATAACCATTATGTAAATCAGTATGCAAGTGTCTGGAAAATATAGAAATAGAACTCCCATATGACCCCACTTTAGCACTCCCAGGCATATACTCTAAGGATTTTTTATTATTCTACTGAGATACTTGCAGATCCATGCTTATTGCAGCTCCATTTACAGGTGCTCAGAATTTGAATCAGCCTAGATGCCCAGCAACATATGCATGGATAATGAAATTGTGGCAAATTTATACAGTGGAATTCTATTCAGCAGTAGGGGAAATAAAATTATGAAATCTGCAGGAAATGGGGAGATCTGAGAAGAATTATTTATTTATTTATTTATTTATTTATTATGAGCAAGAGTGAGAAAGAGAGAGGCAGATAGTAAGACAATGGTTGTGCCTGGGTCTCTAGCCACTGCAAACGAACTCTAGAACTATGTGACACCTTGTGTAACTTATGTGGGTACTGGGGAATCAAACCTGTGTTATTAGGCTTTGCAGGCAAGAACCTTAAATCCTAAACCATCTTTCCAGCCTGAGAATTACTTTAAGTGAAGTGACCTAAGCTCAGAAATATCAAAACCACGTGTTCTCTGTAATATGTAGATCCCCACTTGTAAAAATCAGTAATATGTGTGTATAGAAGGGTAAATATGGGTAAAATCTAGCAATATAGAATGGTAACCCTGAGAGACCATAAACAGATTAGTAGGAAGAGGGGTGAGAGAAGGACAAAAGGACACACAGGGCATGTAAACAGACAGGAAAGAATATTGAAAAAGGGAAAGGGAAATGTTAGGCTTGAGACTGAAGTTGAGGGGAGGAAGTGGGATGAGAATCAAACAAAATAAGAATAAGTTATACCTATTTTTTGTATTCCAACTAAAAATTAATTCCTCATGTTAATACAGAGAATGATTAAATCCAAAACTTTTTTAAGTGAAGCATGCCTACAAAAAAAATCTTACAAAGAACATGTGTGTGTGTGTGTGTGTGTGTGTGTGTGTGTGTGTGTGTGCTTGTGTGTGTGGCATATGCACACTTATGTCCCCTTGCAGCACCCTATATGCTCATCTGTAGTAGGGTCACTTGCCAGCAGTAGCTACACTGGAATTCAGATATAGCACTCTGTTGCTGTTCCTCCAGGTCTTGTTCTGAGCCAGAGTCTTTCTTTTACTACTTCTGGAGCTTGTCGGGCTTCAGAAGATTCTCTTATCTCTGGTTCTCTGTGGGACTGGGGCTACAGATGAACATGGGCACACCCAGATGTTTTTATTTGGGATCTGGGAATTTGAACACAGGCAGTCTCAGGCCTTCTCAGACCCTCATGCTCACACAGAAAATGTACCTAACCATTAATCCATCTCTACAGCATGATAACAAGATATTTAATAACAATAACTTATGTGTTTTTTTTGTAAATGGCCAGAACTAAGCCAGGAGACCAGCACTCACTAATGTTATAAAACTGTGACTGTACGCAGGGCATAGTGGCTCATGCCTTTAATGCCAGCCCTTGTAGACAGAGTAGTAGTTCCAGGGAAGCCTAGCCTAGAGTGAAACCCTACCTCAAAAAAAAAGCAAACAAAATGCTACTGCAATATTTTTTATAACTGGTAGAATTCTTCTTATTTTTAAAAATTAATTAATTTATTTTTTATCAATTAGTTTTGTACTCAGTGAATACAGTCAAGTTGGTACCATTGTTAGGCTCATCCATGTCCTACCCCCTCCCCTGGCCACTCTTTGTTGATGTATATGGGTCATGCATTGTGGAGTTAGCCCACAGTTATGGGTAGGAGAAATGCCTCTGCGTATCATGACCCAACTAGTGGCTCTGACATTCTTTCCGCCCCCTATTCCACAAAATTTCCCTGAGCCATGCTGGGTTCATATTCGGTCCGCTTCAGTGATAAGGTGTTGGGGGCCTCTGGGTCTCTGGATATATGATTTTTTTTGCTTTTTTTTTTTTTTTTTTCGAGGTAGGGTCTCACTCTAGCTCAGGCTGACGGAGTTCACTATGGAGTCTCAGGGTGGCCTTGAACTCATGGCGATCCTCCTACCTCTGCCTCCCGAGTGCTGGGATTAAAGGAGTGCGCCACTACGCCCGGCAGGATATCTGATTTGATAGGAGTTGATTGTTCTCTGTGTCGTTCTCCTTCAGCCTTGTGCTAGTACCCGGTTCACCAAGAAAACAGCACCCTTGCTTGTTTCACCAATTATTCCTAATTTAAGATGGAGCCCTTTTGAAGTACGATGGGTTGGTTCTCTCCTTAGAATCTGCGTCTATCTGAAAAAGAGAAGCAAAATTTCCAATGGAGAGTAAAGTTAGCACAAGACAAATGGGATAACCCTTATTTTTTTATAGAGAATTTAATAGGTGTAGGCCCTCTTGTAGCCCACAATTGGTGGTAGCTTGATAATGGAGAGTGTACTCATGTTTGGATATGGTTCTGACTTGTTTCCCAGATCCAGCTATGGATCCCATTCCACTGAGGGGATCAGTTAGCCAAATCAAGAGCAGTTGGTTTCCTACCATGGCTGTGCGCCATGATTGCACTTGTGTGAACATCATGACAGGTTATTTGCTGCTCAGTCAGTTAGATCATCAGTTGCTTGGAGAGATATTGGTCATTTTCCCCCAGTCTCCCATGTAGCAACTTCTGGCACTAGACGTCCTGACTGTCTGGGGACAGACTATCTTCCAGCCTCCAGCCATGACATTCCATTTTACATGTCAACAGCATATGGTGTCTTCAGCAGTAGGGTCTTACCACTAACGTTTCGTGGGTCATCAAGTACTCTGACAGAAATCTGTCTGTCTTTTAGGAAACTGTGTAGGTCTCTCTGATCAAAAGCTCATTGTGGATGATAGCCACATGCTGGTACTGGGAGTTACAGTTCAGTGCCCACTAAGATGAGGAAGAAAAAGATAGCTAATATAAAAGAGTTAGAGAGGAGGGTGGGAGGGAGGGAGGGAGGGGGAGAGAGAGAGGGAGAGAGAGAGAGAGAGAGAGAGAGAGAGATGCTGTAGAAGATTAAGGTCAATCTTCATCATACCCTCCTGTGCCTTGTGGCTCAAGTGTTCCCTCTAAGGGCCTGGTGAAGGTTCAACCATTTGGTCTGCCTTTTAGCATGTAGAATTTCATGGTCCCATTGACGTTTGGGTATAGATTTGTGTCTCCCACCCCGCCTTTGCCCTCCCCTCCCTCCGCACCCACTCTATTGTCTAGTCCTCGAAATGATTGCTGGGTATGTTGGCATATTGGGTAGATTCAGGTTAGGTGCTGTAGATGAGTGAGACTATGTGGCGCTTATCTTTCTGTGATTGGGTAAGTTCACTGGGAATGATCTGTTCCAGGTTCAACCATTTTTCCTTAAATTTCATTGTGTCATTCTTTCTCACTGCTGTGTAGAATTCCATTGTGCAGATAT
This sequence comes from Dipus sagitta, assembly GCA_036346955.1. NCBI lineage: Eukaryota > Metazoa > Chordata > Mammalia > Rodentia > Dipodidae > Dipus > Dipus sagitta. The sequence continues at coordinate 77,158,442 of CM070776.1, forward strand.
ACCACATCTTAGTTATCCATTCTTCTTGTGATGGACATCTGGGTTGATTCCAGCTCTTAGGTATTACGAATTGAGCAGCTATGAACATGGTTGAGCAAATCTCTCTGGATTGAGATTTAAAGGTTTTAGGGTACATGACCAGTAAGGGAATAATTGGGCCTGTTGGAAACTCTATAGTCAGCTTTTTCAGGAGTCTCCATATTGATTTCCACATTTTGACAAGTAAGATAAATAAATCAGTCTCATTATAAAGTGATAAAAGATCTGTCCTTGTTTGCAGAGGACATAATTTTGTAGGTAGAAATTCCCAAGTAATCTATAGTATAATTTTAGAACTAGTACTTTATTCAGTAATTTCTTAGGATACAAGATAAACAAACAGAAGAATTGTCTCCTTTCTATTTAGTAATTAAGTACATGTGAAAATTGAAAATTAAAATATAATAATAAAATTAAATACTAAGGAATAAAATTGCAAAATATGTGTAAGACTAGTATGCTAAATATCAGGGACCTAAATAAAGGAAGACATGTGCAATGCTCATAAATTTTTGCCTGCATCTTAGTAAAGCGTGTGTATTAACTTCAAAGAAAGGTTTTATACAATTTTATCAAAATCTCAGTAAAAATTGTGTACACATAATAAGCTTATTCTGGAGTTGATATGAAAGAGACAGAACCTGAAATACTAAAATAATTGAGAAAAGACATAATAAACTAGAGTCATTCTGCCTGATGTTAAACCTTACTTTATAACTATAATAATCACAATGTTTTGGTATTTGTAGAGTGATTGATCCATGGAGATACAGAGCAAAATAAAGCCAAAATAAACCCATGCAGATACATGGAATTGATATTGACAAAGATGACAAAATAATAACCTGGAGGAAAACCATCATGTAAATGTATTTTTATGTGACTCATCTCCTTCTAGATATTGTTTCCAAAATGCCACACATTTATAATTGAGGACATGCAAAAAGAATGGGATCACTTTGCTTTTATTTCTTTTTGACAATTACCTAAATATGTCTCTGTGTATACAATATATTTTGATCCTTTTCACCCCTATTTCCCTTTTATTTCCCTTGCAGTCTCATTAAACTCATCCTTCTTCCAAACAAGTCCCTTTCTTACATACATGCCATTTTTGTGATTTACTGAGTCTACTTAGTTTTATTAGCATGAGGTTATTAGTTTGAGGGGTTTGTCAGTGGCTATATAACTGAAAAACATGACTCCACTATTCTCTTAGTACTTAATTGACAATAGCTCGTTGGAGAGGAGTGAGGCCCTCCCTCATCCATCAGGGGATGCTGATAAGCCTTTTCTTTTCTTCAGGAAACAACAGGTAATGTGAGTTCATGAGTGCAAAAGCCATATCATGTCATAATACAGTGTTCCATTGAACTCCTCCCTATGCATAAGCTCTTACATTCTTTCTAGCCCCTCTTCCACAATGCTCACTGAACACTGGAAGGGCGACATAGATGTCTCATTTAGCACTAAGTACTCAAAAGTCATTCATTCTCAACGCTTTGATAAATATGCAAGTCTGTACTGACCCAATCCACTATAAAAACTTTTCTGCTCAGGGTTTAAAGAAGCACTATTCTGTAGGTATAAGCATGTACATTTAGAAAGTAGTTGAAAAACATGTCTATTTAGCATAACAATAATAGTAGTTTCCTCCCTAGGGCCTATGACCACACCAGTTATGGGCATTTGACCAGGTTTATAGTACCAGACAAGCATTACTACCTCTGAGGCAGGCCTCAAATCCAATCAGAAAGTGATTAATTACTCCATACTAGTCATGCCACTATTGCACCAGTGGGTACATCTTACCTAGTAAGTCTATAATATAGCATATATGCTTCACAGGTGAGTAAGACTGTTGATGACTCTTCTACCCCACCAGATTTCAGAGCATCTTTCTGCATATGAAGTGTAGACAGTAGGATGAAGCATCCAATTCAGTTCCAGTTAGATTTCCCTATCCTACAAATGAAAGGTTTGTTGTTATCAGCAATAGAGTTTTACTATTTGAAAGGTCACCAAGATCACATAAATGACCCATCTTTTTTTTAGGGTCCTCTACATCCTGTCCTTCCTGAGCAACAAATCCTAGAGAAATAACTAACACTTTGCACTGGAAGTTTTTTTTTTTTTTTTTTTTAATAAGCTATGACTTCTGGGAGCAGCTTTATCAACACATTTAGTGGACCTGTATTAAAACTATCTTTTAAATCATATCTCAATTATCTTCCAAAGTATCAGGTTTCTTTATAGATTTTTATATATCCTTAATTTTGCTTAACCTTTTTCCTGATACTCTTCCTGAACTACTTACCTTTGTCCCCTATTCAACTTTTTCCACCCAGTATTCTCCCCTTCATCTATTTTTTATATCACATGCATTATACTGTCCTTCCCCTGAACTTTTCTGCATCCACTGCCCTGTAGTCCCTTTCTACTTTCCTGGCATCTATCAACACAAGACCTTAAACACAAATCTAAAAATTAAAAGCTATAATATATATGTGACAGAAAAGTTGTAGCATTTGTCTTCTGTGCCGGAGTAATCTCACTCAATTTATTTTGCAGGTCCAACCATTTTCTCACAAATTTTCATAGTTTAACTTATTTTTTTCTGGTAAATAAAATTCTATTGTGTATGTGCACCACATTTTCCTTTTCCATTCATCAGTTCATTGACATCTAAGCAAATTTCATTCCCTAGATATTGTGAATAGAACAACAATGAACATGATGTGGTGTTTACTTTCTCACCAATATTGAATAGCATCTCCTCCCTCCCAATATCCTTGCTAGTATTTGTTTTCTTAACAATAGTCATTCCGACTAGGGTTAGATGAAATCTAAAAGTAGTTGGAAGTTGAATTTCTCTGATGGATATTAATGTTGAACATTAAAAATATATTTATTAGCTGTTTATATTTTTTCTTTATTCAATTCTTCACTTACTTCATAGCTACTTTCATTTGATTTTTCAAGGTAGTCTTGCTCTAGCCCAGGCGGACCTGAAATTAGTTTCAGGCTGGCCTTAGCTGAGATGAACTCCCTGCAGCTATAACTGTGGTAACTGGCTCAGGCAGTTTCCTGTTTCTCTGTGTCTGGAACAGTTTGAAGGTTGCCATTTGTGGGGTCTCTTTTTGGGTCTCCAGTTGAGGTGCTGACTAGAAGTACCACGTGTTGTGGTTGCCAAGGCTCCTTTCTATAACATCCCATTTGATGTAAAATGTGCCAGAATTTCCCTTGAAGAGTTCATTATGGCTATTGGTGCCCCTGATGGTGGAGGAATAGTTATAGTTATAGTGGTGGTAATGGGTGTGGTCATGGGAGACGTTCATTGGGTGATAAGCAAGTGGATCCTGGAGATGGGAGCAACAGATCATCAAGTGACACAATATTATTGTTCTTCTTGTTGCCCTAACTCACTCATATGTGGTTTCTGAGCTTCTAATATAAAATAGTACTATACCACTATAATACATACTATGGATGTTTATGCAATCAACTCTAATTTAACTCAGTCATTCTCCAAAAGTAGACATGATAGTAGTAAAAGGAATAATAGGGAAGATGAAGGGGTAAAATGAGAGTGATAGGGGTTTAAGAGAGAATAATGAACAAGGAGAATATGATCAAAATATACCACATGTATGTATAAACTTGTCAAAATTAAAGTTAAAAGTAATGTATCTTCCCATATCTACCAACTATATTTTTATTTGAATTTTGCATAGGCAATTTCTACCAGTTTTGGAGATTTTACTCTTCCAGGTAGAAATAACATTTTGTAAAAGCTGATAAAGAACTTGCCTGGGGTCCTTGGTTTGTAGGACTTAAAAACTGTCTTTGCAGGATGTACTTTGCAAACATGATGAACTATGTAAGTGATAGATTTTTCTACATTAAGAAGTATCATTGGCAATCGATTTTTTCTGTCACTGCCTTCTGCTCTTTACAGAATACTGAATAAACTTGTCCTGCTTTTATTTTTGAAAAAGTATTGTCAAAAGTAAGCATCCTTCTTCACCCACAAGACATAGCACACAACCCCTTCAGTGATTTAGAATGTTTGCAGTTGCTGATGGCTTAGAATAGATCAGGAACTTGTCCCCATTCAGCAGAATAGGCACAGTGGACAGAAATATTCACATCACCTGTTCCCTTACATTTTTCAACTTTACTCAGAAAAAAAAAAACCTTCCACAGGGAAAAAAGGTAGTAGGAAATTGATATAATTACTTATGTAATGGGGCGTGCATAAAAAGCATTAGAAAAGCATATGTAGAAAAAATGACTAGAGAGTAATTGGATCATTTCACATGACAAGGACACAGCACCATACTTTCCTTGAAATGTTTAGTCAGGGGAATTTCTGCATGAACTTAGCAAAGCTCTGCTGACTGCATCCAAAAACATATGAAACCAAAGTTTAAATTCTCATTGTATAAACCAAAGCATTTTAAAATGAAAGATAGCCGGGCATGGTGGCACATGCCTTTAATCCCAGTACTTGTGAGTTCAAGGCCACCCTGAGACTCCATAGTGAATTCCAGGTCATCTTGGGCTAGAGTGAGATACTACCTCAAAAAAACAAAACCAAAAACAAAAACAGAAAAAAGAAAGATACATCAAAATTAATTGGTTAAATCTCTAGTATGTTAACTGAATTTCATTTTCACTGCTATGGGGAGTAGCACATTTTTAGAGGTGTAATATTCATTGTATTTTATCCTATATAAGCTGTTGTTGACTGATACTGTCAAGATCCTTCATGAAAATAAAATTTGATACTGAAAACTAAAACTTTTAATCAGAACTTGTAAATGATGCTAAAGTAAACTTCTAAATGCTAAAAACGTTAAAAAGAGATATCTGCTATGAGTCTCTCTTTGACTCCTTGTCACTGAGTGTATACGATAAAAATATAAATGCACAAGCCATAAGTTCTCCAAACTTTCTGCATACCAGTATACTAACAGTATGAATATCTTATAAATACCTATCCCTAGCTCAACTAAATTGATGTCATTGGAAAAAGACCCTTATCATATCTATTTTTATTTTTGGTTGGGTGGTCTGAGGTAGGGTCTCACTCTAATCCAGGCTGATCTAGAATTCACTATGTAGTGTCAGGCTAGTCTTGAATTCACAGTGATCCTCCTACCTCAGCCTCCCGAGTGCTGGGATTAAAGATGTGTACTACCATGCTCAGCTATTTTTAACATGGTCTGTGGAATGATGATTCTCAGGTAACTGGCCATTGGATAAAATAATTGTACTTTGATAAAGATTTACACTTTCATTTTTATAGTCATGAAATTCTATGCTTTTGTATAATATCTTTGCCTTTCCTTCACAAGATGCTCAATACTCTCTGAAAACATAAAATGAGCAACTTTCCCGATATCATATATTCATTACTATCTTGGATTTACCATGGATTTACTTACAAGTGATATGATGAAAGGGGGATAAACTTTTTAAGATTTTAATTTCCAAATTTAAGGACGGTAGAGGCATTTTAGTTTCATCGGGTGTTTTAGACAGCTAATTTAACAGACATTTTACAAAAAATTAGAAAAATTCAGAACCTATTCAATATGTCAGAAGCTCTGGTGTTATTCTCCAGCACCTCAAAGAAACAAATGAGTTCAAGGCCCATGTGAGTAAATAAACTGATTAAGCAATGTGTAAAAAATAAATGCATAAGATTCTTTCTTGACATGTGTGTTCCATGGAGTGATAACAAGATACATTTGTAAAGTCCCAACAGGATATAAAATTCAATTGAGAGATATAAAAATGTTTGCTGGGATTAAGGTAAGTAAGTCCCAAAGAAAATTGTACCTGTTAATTAGACATAATTTTCAAGAGATATGACACCTGGCTTGATGTTTGATGGAATGAACATTGTTATATTGACTTAGAATTAGGTAAACGGTTAGAGGGCCCAGAATTCAGCACCTGATCCAGACTATCCAATCAGGCTTCCTCCTCCCACTCAGGTATGCAGACCTCTTCCTGAGCCAGCCCCTTGAGTCCAGACCAATCAGCTCTCTCTCAGGCTCACCTTGGCTTGAGGGTGAAACCTACCTTAAGATTATAAATAGATGCTTATCAGGTGGATACAGTCTGTTCATGGCTGTTGGCCTCTCCTGAACATCCAAGTCCTTGTTCTTGTAAGTCCCCACCCCCACATTTCAGCCCTGCTGGGCTGAGAGAAGAGGGAAACCCTATTCCCATGTGGGCTCTCTACCCACTTCTGCCTTCCACAAGGCAGGAGCTCTTTATAATTTTTTTTTATATTTCTTTCTCTTAATCTAATAAATTCCCCCCAAGGTCTGGAGAGATGGCTTAGTGTTTAAGCACTTTCCTGTGAAGCCTAAGGACCCTGGTTCGAAGCTTGATTCCCCAGGACCCATGTAAGCCAGATGCACAAGGTGGCACATGCATCTGGAGTTCCTTTGCAGTGGCTGGAGGCAATGGCACGCCCATTCTCTCTCTCTCTCTCTCTCTCTCTTCCTCTTTCTTTCTCTGTCTGTTGCTCTCAAATAAACAAATAAAAATAAACAAAGAAAAAATAAATTCTCCCTAAGTCTTATCCTCCTCTCTATGGATTTTAATTCTTTAAACTCATAAGACAAGAATCTGGGAATACCCTAAATTTACTGGTGCATTGGCATATTGGTGTATTGGCAAGGAATCACAAAATCTCTGGTTACAATATCATATTGGGGAACACAATATCAATTTAGTATTTCCAAACAAAAGCATTTTGATGAACCGTTACTATGAAGTATAATTTAGATTATAAGCATGTAGTAATGCAAAGGGTCAAACAGCTCTAGTTAACATTTGAGGAAAAATATTTTGAAAGGTGTTAGGCAAAGTAACTATATTTCTTTTGCTTAAATAAATTGTAAAGATGTATATTGTATGTGGCTGAAATATGTTTTCTCTCTCCTCTGTGAATTATGGTAAAAGCTTAGGTATATGAATCTACCCTTGAGCCAAGATTAATTGGACCTGCTAAGGGGAAGCAATAAGATTGCCCAAGCACACAAAGGGTATTTTTTTTTCAAGCAGAATATAAGTAGAGTAGTGACATGGCATGCAGTTTGGAGCTTAAGGCAAAGGAATGTATGTGCATCCTCAGTAAAGTTTCTGGGAATTTGTATTATAGACTCTGCATTTAGAAATAAATTTCTAACCAGCAGTGAAGCATTGGCTAAAATTATTATTTAAACTGAAAGACAGAATAAGAATGATTTATGAAACACCTGTGATATTTTGAGTAATATCAGAAAAAAAATCTGATAAGAGGAGAATGATGTCTAGTATTCCATAGTAAAAATTATCTAGAGGACTATAGAGGGAGTCTCAGTGTGTTCATAAGCAGGCGGAATATTCTCTTCTGGAACTGACTTTGGAACTTCCAAAATTGGTGTTTGAGTCTACTAACACTTAGAAACCTATGTAAAGCTTTTGATTGGCCGGCAGAACTCTACTTAATATATGGATGGTGGTTCAAAGACGGCAACATTTGGTTTAGAAGATCACCCTCAGAAAAGTCCCCATTAGTGTCAAAGATACGTGGGAAACTTCTCCCTGTGCTTGAATGAATAGGCCATGGGCCATGTGAGTCCAGGAGTGGTCAGTGCAGACTACAGAAATACAAGCATGAACTAAACCTGAACTTTCTGAGACACAAAGTGACAATAACAATTCTTAATTCTTTTGGTCTCATGAGAACACATCTTCCAAGATGATACTTTGTTTCCACAATTATTGGATTAAACAAGTGGTGTGCCAAAAGGCAGAAAATAATCTACATTGTTTGTGAAGACAGTTTTACAATAATTTTAATCCTGTTCAAGAGTGAGAAACCATTATAGTTGAATCATAACATACACCCTGTTTTTTTTTTCTTTTTTGTTTGTTTGTTTTTTGTTTTTCGAGGTAGGGTATCACTATAGCCCAGGCTGACCTGTAATTCACTATGGAGTCTCAGGGTGGCCATAAACTCACAGCAATCCTCCTACCTCTGCCTCATGAGTGCTAGGATTAAAGGTGTGTGCCACCATGCCCGGCTACACCTGCATTTTTGTATCATTGTATTGTATTAGGTTTCAACATGGACTTAAAGGGTTATATTGAGATCATTTGGAATATTTCTAGAACTTTTTATTTTATAGTAATTTTACCATTTGATTCTCTATTTTTTTTTCCTGAGGTTTTAGGTTACCATGTATAAGAACAGCCTACCCTAATAACAAATATAATAAGATAAAGCTCTTATTATATTGCTTGTCATAACATTTAATTTAAGGTTTTGCCTCAATACAGAATCAATTCTATTTATAGTCTATACTTATTCCTATTAGATTTCATTTTTAGATTTAAAAAGACACTTATTTCCTGTGATATTTTATTTGCAATTTAGTTTTTGGGTTGAAATTTAGCCCCTGCTTGGTTAGAATCAACTGCATTTTGTTTATTGTACATAAATCATATCAAAGCCTTTTAAAATATTTTCACTATTATATTATTCCTTCAGATTCTGTAAGCTACATAATTATTTTATGTATATGAGGACATATGTGGGTACATATTAAGTACCAGTACATATAATTTCATAAAGCAAACATTATTAATATAAAGGTATAAATTAATGCCAACCCAATAATAAATGAATACTAGGATAGTCAGGCAAACAATCAAAAAAGTAACATGGAGCAAAGTAATAAAGTAACATGGGAACTATTAATCAAAAAGGCCAGCCATTTATAGAAAATGAAACCTAACTACTTCAGAATAAACATTCTTCTTAGTTATTCATGAAACTTTGTCTAAAATAGCACATTTTAAGACAAAGCAAATCTTACCAAATATAACAAAATTGAAATAATTTATTATGCTCAATTAGTCATAATGGAATAAATCTAAAATCATCCAAAAGAAAAACTATAGAACATATACAAACTTACAGAGACTGACAACATGCTACAGACTGATAACCTATTATCAAAAAAAATAACCTCACAGGAGACATTTTAATATATCTAGAATTGAATGAAAATGAAAACTCAACATACCAAAACCTTTGTCATATAATTAATATGGTTATAAGAGGGAAGTCTAGCCATAAATTTATACTTTAAAAAGTAAGGTAAATATCAAATAAAAAGCATAATGATGCACTGGGCGTGGTGGCACAGGCCTTTATTCCCAGCCCTTGGGAGGCTGAGGTAGGAGGATTGCTGTGAGTTCAAGACCATGCTCAAACTACCTAGTAAGTTTCAGGTCAGCCTGGGCTAGAGTGAGACATTACTTTGAAAAACAAAATAATTATGGACTTGAAATTCTTGGAAACTAGAACAAACCAAACCAAATTTCAATACATGGAGAAAAAATATTATACATATCAAGTGGGGAAATTAATTGATGATTGCAGTGAAAAGCATCCATGCAATCAATAAAACATAGAACTGAAAAGGTAAACAAGATTGTAAAAGCCTTAACTAAACTAAAGCTAATAAGAGGATGCAAATTAAGAAAATCAAAGATGACAAGTGAAACATTACGACACCAATGAAATGCAAAGGATCATAGGGCAAAATTAAAAACCTACATTCCTATGAATTGAAAAATTTTACGAAATAGATAAATGTTTAGACAGGTTTGATAAACATTTATTAATTCAAGATAATATAAACATTTTAAGTTGTATATAACAAGCAATGTAATTGAAGCAATGGAAAACAGTCAGCTAACTGAAAATTTGCAATGTCCAGATGGACTTAATGCAGAATTCTACCAGACATTCAAAGGAAACAAATAACATCAATGCTCTTGAATATAGTCCATAAAATAGAAAATGCAGGGATTCTACCAAATACATTTTTGGATTCCAGTATTACTCTGATCCAAACCAAGAACAGGAAACAATACAGCATCAATAGCAAAAAAAAAAAAAAAAAATCTATGTTATGAACATGGATAAAACAATCCTCAAGAAAAAAAAAACTTGCAATATAAATTGAAATACACATCAAGAAGTTAATTTACTATACCCAAATGAACATAATTCCAAGGAAACAAAGTTGGTTCTACACATGAAAATCAATAAATATACTGTATCAAATTAATAAACTCACCAAAGGAAATCAGTTATCTCAATAGATGCAGAGAGGGCCATTGATAAATCTAAATGGAGGGGACAGGGAAATATTCTTAAGTGCTCATGGGAAAATAAATTTCTCTAGCCACTAAAGAAATCAGCATGTATGTTCCTCAAAAAAAATAAAAATAAAAATGAAAATACATCTACAATATGACACAACATTACCATTGTTGGGCACATAGCCAAAGGAATCTAAGGCAGCATATCACAGAGATATTTGCACTATTTCCAATAGCCAAGTAATGTAACCAACCTAGATATTCATTAAGGTTGAAATATAAAAAAGTTATATTTATATACATATGTGTACCTTACTCTGTGAAATTATGTCATTTGCTGGAAATCATATATTCATTCAGAGAATTTTATATTGCATGAAATAAGCCAGACACAGAAAGTAAAATATCACATATTCTTTCATTCATCGGCCCTATATTTTAGGTAAGTACATACAACAATTTGTCTGTATATGATTTGAAAGCAGGAGGACTTCAGTGAAAAAGGAGACTAACAAAAGCAAGGAAATGGGTACACTAGTGAATATGGTCAATGTACACAAAGTACAGGGTCTTTATGAAACTTAGTACTTTGTATAATGAATATATACCAATTTTTAGATAGAGTATAAATATACAGAATGGATATATAGAATTTTTCATACCCAAATATATGGAATGTTATATGAGTAACAAAAGAAAATAATTAAGTGTAAGGATAAAGTAAAAACATAGAAATTCCCTAATTTTGGAAGTAATTAGAAAAATATATAAAATCAGCCAGACATAAATGGAATGAAGGAATTGGTTAACATAACAGAAAAATTAATAAAATATACCATATGCTGTTGGTACAGAACATGGAGAGACCTGGCTGGAATCTGGAGGAGAGTCAGTCCCCAGACTGTTAGCATGTCTAGTACCAGATGGTGCTACATGAGAAACTGGAGGAAAATGACCAACATCTCTCCAAGCAACTCATGGTCTAAGCTACTCAGCAGCAAAAAACTTGACATGATGCTCACTGAAGTACAGTAGTCGCACACAGCCATGGTGGGAAACCAACTGCTCTTGAATTGGCTAATGAATCCACTCAGTGGAATGGAATCAATAGCTGGAACATGGAAACAAGTCAGACCATATCCAAAAATTGAGTCCTTTCTCCAATATCAAGCTCCCACCAATCTCGGGCTATAAGAGGGCCTATACCTATTAAATTCTCTCTAAAATAATAATGGTTATCCCATTTATCTGGTGCTGAGTTCACTCTCCATTGGAGAATATGCTTCTCTTTTTCAGATGGATGAAGAACCTGAGGAGAGATTCAGCCCATCACACCTCACCAGGGCCCCAGCTGAAACCATAGAGTGATTGGGGAATTGAGCAAGAGTGCTGCTTTCTTGGTGAACCTGGTACCAGCACAAGGGTAAAGGATATAGACACAGAGAACATTCAATTCATACCAAACCAGATGTCCAGAGACACAGAGGCTTCCAATACCTCAGCACTGAAGTAGACCTAAAAGGAACCCAACATGGCTCAGGAAAATTCATGATAGAGGGGGAGGAAAGATTGTTAGAGCCACAAGTTGGGAGATTATGCACAGAGACATTTCCTGTTCCCCATAACTGATGGCTACCCGCCCAAATGCATTACCCACAATCTTCAACTTCTTGAGGAGGGTCCCCTCATGGGGGAAGGACAAGGCTAGCGATGGTACCAACATGGCTATTTACACACTGAGTATGTACATAACTAATAAAAATAAATTAATTTAATTTAAAAAAAGATGACAGGGCACACATGGTTAGAGGGAACATGAAGCCAGTCTTCCAAATAAACCTGAGGAACCAGAAAAGAAAATGGCTTGTGTGGGAAATACTGAAATAAATATAGGAAAATGCAAGATATAAAAATTTGTAAGAATTTTAACTTCTGTCATTTTTTTTTCAGAATATCAGGTTCACATTGCTGGAAGAAATCACCTGACCATGAGCAGCTTTTGGGAAAAAAGGGTTTATTTTTGCTTACAGGTTTGAGGGGACACTCTATGATGGCAGAACAAATGATAGCATGAGCAGCAGGTTGACGTCACCCCTGGCCAACATAAAGTGTAAAATAGCAACAGGAGAGGGTGCCAAATACTACCAAGGGGAATCTGGTCATAACACCCATAAGCTGGTCCCCAACAATACACTGCTTCCAGAAGGTGCTAATTTTCAAATATCTATCGACTAAGAACCTAGCATTCAGAACACCTAATCCTCCCCTGGCCCCCATAAAATGATAAATACATATGATGCAACATGAAATGCACTCATTCAACTTTAAAAGCCCCCATAGTTTTTTTAAATCAATTCTAATGATATTCATACATCCCCATAGTGCAAGATCTTTTAACAGCCATAATACCCAAATATAACATCAAAAAATCCATAATGGCACAGAATAAACATTCACACTGCAAAAGATGGCCTTGTGCATAGCAAAGAAATACTCAAACCTGGGCTGGAGAGATGGCTTAGTGGTTAAGTGCTTGCCTGTGAAGCCTAAGGATCCTGGTTCAAGGCTCGATTCCCCAGGACCCACATTAGCCAGACGCACAAGGGGGCGCATGCGTCTGGAGCTCGTTTGCAATGGCTGGAGGCCCTGGCGCTCCCATTCTCTCTCTCTCTCTCTATCGGCCTCATTCTCTCTCTGTCTGTCACTCTCAAATAAATAAATAAAGAACAGAAAAATTAAAAAAAAAGAAATACTCAACCAATACAAATTTTATAACAACCAGGCAAACATCAAACTTTTTAACTCCAAGTCCAACAACTCTAGTTTGTGACAAATCTCCAAGTTTCTGGTATTCCAATTCCACCCCTCCATCTAGGCTACTCACAGTCCTAGAAAACTTCATCTGGGCAGGCAGCTTTCCTTAGCAGCCAACTCATGGTCCCAGCATCTCCATAGGATCTCCACTGCAACCCACAGTCTCTCTTCATGCTCTCTTGGTCTCCATTCAGGCATCCAGGAAATCTGCTTCATACTGCCCATGGCCACTTCCAAAACACAAGACCGTGTGACAAACTCAATGATCCTCTCTTTCCTGAACTTCTTATACTCTACAATATCAGGTAGGGTGCCAATTTGTTAATCCTGGAGAGAACAAACCAGACTTTGAAGAACAGGACACTCCTTGAGCACTCAGGCCCTGCAAAAGAGTTTATATTCTTCCTGTTGCCCCAGTGTAGGTGAGCTGACCCAATCTCAAAGGTTGTAATCTCTCAATTGCAGCTGAATGGGCAGCAGTTCACCCAAAGATTTTTTTTTTTTTTTTGTATGTGTACCATATCCCTCTGCTCAAAACAGTTCATTTCTATGCAAAGCAGCCCTGCACAACTTCTCAGAACACAGGCATAACAACAAGCCTCTCACAAAAACTGCTAGCCCAGTCCAAGCAAAGCTCTTTCCCACCTTCATAAGCCAAACCTAACAGTTCATAGTTCTTACTGCATTCAGGTCTTTCAACTCTGACCAAAATAGTCCATTGAGCTGTACTTATAGCGCTGCAAGGTGTATTTATGTCAAGGTTCCAATCCTTTCAATTCCTCTTCAAAATCAGCCCCAAAAGTCAAAAGCCACACAGTCAGCTGCCTAGCAGCAATTCCACTCTTTGGTATCACTTTAATCTAGCAGTCTTATTCACATTCCTGGCAGAAATCACCAGAACAAGAGCATCTTTCAGAAAAAGGGGTTTATTTTGGCTTACAGATTCGAGGGGATGCTCCACAATGGCAGGGAAAATGATGGCATGATCAGAGGGTGGACATCAGCCCCTGCCCAACTTAAGGTGGACAAGAGCAATAGGAGAGTGTGCCAAATACTAGCAAGGGGAAGCTGGTTATAACACCCATAAGCCTGGCCCCAACTATACACTGCCTCCAGGAGGCATTAATTCCCAAATCTCCATCAGCTGGGAACCTAGCACTCAGAACACCTAAGTTTATGTGGGACACCTGAATCAAACCACCGCAGAAACATTGCCTCTTCCCCATAACTTTCCCAACAATGCATGACCCACAATCCCCAAAGAGGAGGGTCCTTTTGGAGGGGGGAGGGGGTTAATGATGGTACCAACATAGCTGTTTACACACTGAGTTTGTATATGACTAATAAAAAAAAATTTAGAAAAGGATGACAGGGCACACATGTTTAGAGAGAACATGAAGCCTGTCTTCCAAATAAACCTGAGGAATGAGAAAAAAAAGAAAAAATGCTTTGTGTGGGAAATATTGAAACAAATATATCAAAATACAAGATATAAAAATTTGTAAGAATTTTAATTTTTGTCATTTTTTGGAATATCAAATATATAGCCCTACAGAAATAAATCTAAACACTTATAAGGATAATTATTCTAGAAAAAATATCAATGGTTGAAATTTTCTTGAATTACTTTAATGATGATATTAGTGGAATGGAGAAACTAATCATTTAAATATATGTTTTACAGAAACATTTTAATTTTAATTCAGTTCCACATTGCTAGCCCACTTCCACTCTCAGAATTACCTTCCTCCTTCAAACTGCCTATATTCCCATCATAAATAATAATATTGAAAAATTAACTGTTGAAATGTTATAGGATTGGATGGTGAATAATTCTTTAATATTTTACATCTATTTATAACTTTAATGCTAACATCCAATAAATATTCTAGAGAAATAAAAGTACACACTTATTTCATTAAACAATATAAATGTAGATATAAGTTTTCCAATCTACATAGTAAGTACAACCCACCAATATATAAAAACAAAAGGATACTATTGATTTTAGGGTGATTCAACCCAAAATAGCATGTCTATATCAGAGAAAAACACTTTAAAATTTCAAAAATAGACTTCTTGCTCTCAGTAATTTGACATTACAAACCCAAGTTGCATTAGCTTACATAATGTTTCATTATTCACTTTTTGTTTAAAAAAATCTACCTTAAAATAATTTCTGGACAATAATTATTCCTGTTTTAGATTTTTTTATTGATGGCTTTATCTATAATCTTCCTAAGTGCAGTGTATGTGTCTGGTCCCATATGTAGAAAAAGGGAAATAAATGTAGAAAAGTCTCATTTTATAATCTCCAAATTGTACCCTGCTGATTTTTGGAGAATGTATTAGAGATTATTTAGCTCAACTACCTATAAATTCCCTATTTATGTTAGATCCAGAGTAATTTGGAACCAAAAATGAAATTATATGTTGACTATGTTTAATATTATATAGGTTTTAGCATGTGATGTATGAATTTATTATATATTAAAACATATTTTCCTTATATAAACCTAAATGGTTTTATCCTTTTAAAGTCATTTATAAGTCACTCTGTATAAAAATACATATGTTGGTGAATAACCCTTTAAATTAATAAAATAATTAGATCAATTTCATTCCTTTTCAATGAATATTTATAGACAGTATAAATATGAGATGATAAAATTTTATTTAAAAGTTATATCTTGAATATATGAAAAACTACCTTTTCACCCATGCAATAATATATGTGAAATCAAGTGCTTTTCAAGCTACTAAAACCTTTATATCTTTTTTTTCAATTTTTTTGTTGTTCATTTTTATTTAGTTATTTGAGAGCGACAGACAGAGAGAGAAAGAGGCAGAAAGAGAGAGAGAGAGAGAGAGAGAGAGAGAGAGAGAGAGAATGGGCGCGTCAGGGCTTCCAGCCACTGCAAACACACTCCAGACACTTGCACCCCCTTGTGCATCTGTCTAACGTGGGTCCTGGGGAATCGAGCCTCAAACCAGGGTACTTAGGCTTCACAGGAAAGCGCTTAACCACTAAGCCATCTCTCCAGCCCACCTTTATATCTTTAAAGGATAGTAAACCACAAACATTCTCAGTTTAGGAATATTTTAAACCATTTCTTTGGCATATACCCATTTATTTCAATATTTTTCCAACTGGTTATTTCCTTTTCTCTGGGCAATTGTAGGTTGAGTATACTTGAGTATAGTCCAAGGAAAAACCCAACAATAAGTAACAGTTGATGCCCAATTATAGCAATGTATTTTTCCAAGCAACACATAGGGGAAGAACAGAATAGTCTGACCTGGTTAGAAAGCTGTGAATCTCTTCCAGGAATGATGCCATCATGTCCTGCTTCTGATTGACATATTTTACATCATGAAGTTGTGATGGAAGTTTGAAAGTGGCATTAATGTCATTTTCTGATATACAATGAAAATACAAATCTGTTTATAGCTATTTGGAAAGAAGATACTTGGATAAGCAAAATGATGCAATTTTATATTAAAATTCACTTATATAATATTTTATCTATTTATTTGTGTGTGTGTCTGACAGAGAGAAAGGAGAGGGAGAGTGAAGAGAAAGAGAGCACATGGGCGTGTGAGGACTGCTTGCCACTGCATACAAAATCCAGGCACATGAGCCACTTCATACAGGCAGTTTTATGTAAGTACTGGAGAATTGAATATGGAGTTGGCAGACATTGCAAGCAAGTGCCTTAACCACTGAGCAATCTCCTCAGGCCCTACATTTCGATTTGCACTTTGTTACTTTCAGAGTATGTCACTGTCATAAAGAAAGATACGAAAATTACATATTGTATCAAAATATTTCAAAATTCTGTGTATAAACATCATGAAACAGTAAGGTAGTTGGAAAACAGACTAATTTACTAGAAATCCTGTCAGCAGAAATAATTACTTCCTAATTCTATTATGGGTTGTATATAATGTAAACCTATGATTCAGTTAAACAGCATATAAAGTATATTTACATTTTATTTATTTATTTGAAAGAGGGAAAGGGAGTGAGGAAGAGGCAGAAAGAGAGAGAGAGAGAGAGAGAGAGAGAGAGAGAGAGAATGAGCACTCCAAGGCCTCCAGCCACTACAAACTAACTCCAGATGCATGCATAACCTTGTACATCTCCCTTAAGTGGGTCCTGGGGAATTGCACATATGTCTTTAGGCTTCAGAGGCAAGTGCCTTAACAATTAAGCCATTTCTCCAGCCCTATTTTTTTTTTAATTAAGTGGAACTTTGTATGGACACATCATGTGTTGGTACCATTGTTTTTCTCCTCCCTGCCCCCATATCACTGAGGGCCCTCTTCAGTGGAATTGCTAGCATTCACAATTGAGTAATGGGTTATGAGATATGAGAGCAGCAATCAATCATTTTAGGGGGGAGCAATGCCTCTGGACAGTCTCTCCGTATCTGGAGCTCTTACAATTTTCACACCCCTTCTTCCACAAAATTTCCTGAGCCTCCATGGGTGTGTTTTAAGTCTACTTTAGTGTTAAGTTCTCAGCAGCTTCTGGATTTATGCTTTGGTACCTTCTGAGTATCCTCAGTGTCTGTCTCCATCACCCTGGCCCAGGTTGTCAGGCTCACCACAGAAGCAGCACTCTTGCTCATCTTACCAATTCCTCTGTGGTTTCACCAGGGCCCTGGCTGATGTGAAAAGAATGATTTATCTCTTTCCAGAGAATCTGTTATATTTTTTTATATGTTGTTGATAGATTTTGGTTGTCTCAGTTCTGTTTTCTGAAAAAGAAAAACAGATTCTCCAGATTCTGGAGAGTGATGTCAGAATAAGTTAAAGGAGATAAGCATTGTTAATTTAGAAATATTTTGATGGGTTTAGTGTCTTTCTTGGCCAAAAACTAGTAGGAGCTTCTTGTTGGAGTCCATGATATTGGTCTTCATATGATTCTTACTTGATTTCCCTTTCCAGGTATGGGTTCCTTTCCACTGAGCGAATCTGTTAGTCGATCAAAAAGCCATTGGTTATCCACCTAGGTAGTGTGCCACTATTGCACAGGTGTGCAAATTTTCTTCTCTGCATATTTAAACAATTATATTCTATGTGGATATTTGAGGAGTAGGGGATCATTCAAATTTCTATAAAAGTATCTGAATTTATATTTGTTTCTTCCAAAGATAAGAACGTGAATTGAACACCTCATATTCATAAAAAGTTCTAGCTTTTTCATAGACTAAAATGTGATTATCTGTTTTAGCTCTGTAATAGATTTAAGCCATTTATTAATAGATTTATAAATTCTTCCTCCCTCGACCTGATAAAAAAGATCCTCAAATTGAGAATTATGTGCAAAACAGTAGGCTCTTGTATTTGTTTGCTTGATTATTTAAAGTCAAAGGACAATCTCACTCTTTCCACATAAACATCTCATCCCATTAACTTACCTTCTATAGACACAGAGCATCATGAAATTACAGTCTCACATATAAACTTTGTATAAGTTTGAGAATATGATAATGAATGTGTACATTTACGTTTAATTGGTTTTATGTTCCCAAGTAATAGTATACGCTTTTATAGTGTAACTATAGCATAGAAACAAGTGAGAACTAAGGGACAATAAACAAATAATAGTAGTCATAGTAGCCACAGGACATAAAAATTACTAATGTTAAAAAATAATGAATCCTCACACTCAGTAAAATGGTAAAAACTTTGGTGAGGAATATTGTAGTATGTATCAAGAACATCATGGAAAGAGAAAGAGTTTATACTCAATTCCTAAACAGCAAGGACAGCTAAATAGAAAATTAAAGAGGAAAAATGAAGGGTAGATGAATTCTCACTAACTTAACAGGATATCATGGCTGAAAGCAGTCAAGGGTGATTAGATTTAAAGTGTGACAAAATTCTCATTAAAATAACTTAGCTGCACTACTGGATTAAGCAGGACAAACACAAGGAACAATGATCTAGGCCAAATGTGGACTTAAAGGCACCTGAATAATATTTAGTCATGGAGAGTATTGTAGTCACTAGATCTCTGCTTATGACTGCAAAACAACCATTATAAAATTTATTGGTGACATTCTCTCCCCTCTTATTATGCAGATCTATTGTATATAGTGTCAGCCATTGTAAGGTCATGAATATCATGACTACTGTGTGTCTAAAAGACAGTGTTGTAAGCACTGGCCCCACCTTCCTATGGCTGTTGCATTCTTTTCTTCATCTCTTCTGTAGTAGTCCCTCAGAATGGTATATTGTTTATATATGTACAAGTTGTCAATAAAGAATTCTAAATAAAATAAAATTGGGGATGGAGGTATAGCTTAGCAGTTAAGGTGCTTGCCTGCAAAGCCAAAGGACCCAGTTTCGAGTCCCCAGGACCCACGTGAGCTAGATGCACAAGGTGGGTCATGTGTCTGGAGTTCCTTTGCAACAGCTGGAGGCCCTGGAGTACCAATACACTCTCTGTCTGTCTCTCTCTCTCTCTCTGTCTCTCTCTGTCTTTCTCTCTGTCAAATAAAAATAAAATATTAAAAGTACAAAATAAAATTACTCAACTGAATAACATGATCTTTGGATGTTTGTTTTGATAAAAGCACTATTAATAGATGAAACATGTTCAATAATTAACACTAGCCATTATATACTTAGGTACAGGGACTTCTTTTTTTTCTTTTGTTGTTGTTGTGCTTTGGGGTGGGATTAACAGTGGTTTATAGAGTTCAGAACAAAATATCACAAAGGATGATATTTTGGCTTGCTGAGTGTTTAAAGTGAAGGTCATTGGAAGGCTCCTAATAGTATAATTTTTCTGAGCTTCTCTGACCTCCCACCCATTATTCTAACCTGAAGTGAGTCACAGAAACCAAAATACTTTTCTGCCTAGACAAGTCATAGAACTAAGATCCTTAGATCTCAAACAAACAATAAAACCTGAAAAGCGACATTCTCCAATTCTTGTACTTACAACACTCACATTCCAGAATATTCATAAACCATACATAGAGGTGAAGGATGACATAGAAAAGCAAGATGAATCTGAACAGAGGCTTTGCTAAACTCCTCTACTCAGCCTATAACTACTAAACCACCTATACTGGTCCAGCCAAATTTCTACATATCTACTTATTATTGATTAAATCTAAACCTAAATGCATTGGGCGTCTCTTGATATTTGAATTTTCATTTCTGAAGTCATACAAAATTTAAATAAATCTACTCTTGATACTTTCTCTTCTTAACCTGTGTTTTTCATTGGTTTCTTAGTTGTACTGTTTATGATAGGTGAGGGACTATATACTAACTGCCCTAATTTGAAAGGGATTCCCATTCTCATAACAGCTCTAAATGTATAGTAAACAAACACAAAAGGAAGAGAGACAGAGAGATGTTAAAATTATTTTTTAATATTTTTATTTATTTACTTGAGAGAGAGGCTGCCAAAAGGGAGGGGGTGGGAGACACAAATCAAGATGAAAATGGCAATGGTACCTTAAAATTCTACATTCTAAAAGGCAGACCAAATGGTTGAACCTTCACCAGGCCCTTGGGGGAACACCTGAGCCACAAGACACTGGAGAAGGTATGATGAAGACTGACCTTAATCTTCTACAGCCTTTCTTTCTCTTCTCTCTAACTTTTTTATATCAGTTATCTTTTTCTTCCTTTTCTTAGTGGGCACTGACCTATAACTCCCAGTACCAGCATGTGGCTATCATCCGCAATGAGCTTTGGATCAGAGAGACCTACACGGTTTCCTAAAAGAAAGACAGATTTCTGTCAGAGTATTTGATGACCCACCAAAGGTTAATGGTAAGACCCTACTGCTGAAGACACCATATGCAGTTGACATGTAAATGGAATGGCATGGCTGGAAGCTGGAGGAGAGTCTGTCCCCAGACAGTCAGTATGTCTGGTGCCAGAAGGTGCTACATGGGCGACTGGGGGAAAATGACCAATATCTGTCCAAGCAAGTCATGGTCTAACCTACTTAACAGCAAATAACCAGTCGTAATGCTCATAGAAGTGCAATAGTGGTGCACAGCCATGGTGGGAAACCAACTGCTCTTGATTTGGCTAACTGATCCCCTCAGTGGAATGGGACCCATAGCTAGATCTGGGAAACAAGTCAGAACCATATCGAAACATAAGCCCCCTCTCCATTATCACGCTACCACCAATCGTGGGCTACAAGTGGGCCTACACCTATTAAATTCTCTATAAAAGAAATAAGGTTATCCCATTTGTCTTGTGCTAACTTTACTCTCCATTGGAGAATCTGCTTCTCTTTTTCAGATAGACGCAGATCCTAAGGAGAGAACCACCCCATCATACTTCAAAAGGGCCCCAGCTGAAACTAAGAACAATGGGCAAAACAAACAAGTGTGCTGTTCTCTTGGTGAAATGGGTACCAGCACAAGGGTGAAGGAGATTGACACAGAGAACAATCAACTCTACCAAATCAGATATCCATAGATCCAGAGGCCCCCAACACCTCATCACTGATGCAGACCGAAAATGAACCCAACATGGTTCACGGAAATTTTGTGGAAGAGGGGGTGGAAAGAATGTCAGAGCCACAAGTTGGGTCATGATATGCAGAGACGTTTCTCCTACCCATAACTGTGGGCTAACTCCACAATGCATGACCCATATACCTCAACGAGGAGGGACCTGGGAGAGGGGGTAGGACATGGATGAGCCTAACAATGGTACCAACTTGGCTGTATTCATTGAGTACAAAACTAATTAATAAAAAATAGAATTGAAAAAAGTATGAAAATACTAGGTCCTGGTGCCAGTGCAAATGAAGTCTAGATGCATGTGTCACTTTGTGCATCTGGCTTTACATGGTGTAGTAGACAACTTCAAATTGCTGGGATAGGCATCCCACCAGACAGAGTTTAGGGGAATAAGGGGCTTATCTCAAGTTTACATATTCAGGGGGAAGTTCCAGTGATAGAAGAAGAAGCTGGCTCACCTTTACAGATCCAAGCAGAGAGAAACAACCAAACATCCAGTGTACATCAAAGAGCACCAAGTATGCACCAATAGCAAGCAAGACCCTCGCCAGATATCCAATCTCTCTGTATACTATTGGACTGGAATTCAGAGCCATTTCAGTGACAAGCCCCTGCAGACTAAAATTTAATAAAACACCTGAGTCCAATGGGTGACATACATTCAAACTACCACATGTGGGTACTGGGGAATTGAGACCAAGCCCTCAGGCTTTGTGAACAAGTACCTTTGACCACTGAACAATTTTTTCAGCCCCTAAAGTTAGTTTATAAAAGCAGATTTACATAATAAAAATGAAATTTATTAACTTTTAAGATACATTATGACATAGTGATTGATTTTTCACTGAAATGAATGCAAAACGAAATCTTTCCTTAAAAACAACAGTTTTAAGCAATTTGACTCTTAAATTTACTAGCTAATTTTTATAAAATTTTCATGAAATTCTATTGACAATTTATTTCAACTTTGTAAGGTTTTGAATTTCCAAACTAAAGGCAATCCTATTGTACAAGTGGACATATTTATATATCTATATATAACTATCTTCTATATTAAGTCTTGAGAACTCACAAATATTTCAATTGTATACAGAAAAACAAGAAAACCAAATTTCCAATATATTAAAACTTTCTTGTTGGAAGCAGGAAGAAACTTCAAGGTATAAATCTTTAACATAGCAAAGCAAAGGTTGATACACAAATAACTGTTGTATAGAAATGTGGCTCTTCTTAATCTTCTCAATAGATGTAAATGCATTTCAACTATGACCATTAACCTCAAAATACTTGATTATTTATGTTAATGATACATTTTTTACTCTTATATGTTTAAAAAACATGCCCAGAAATTAAATGCTCAATTTCATAGTTTATTTTTAAATTTTTTATTTGTGAGAGAAGCAGACGGACAGAGAGTGAGAGAGAGAGAGGATGGCACACCAGGGCCTCCAGCCACTGCAAACTAACTCCAGACACATGAGGCACCTTGTACATGTGGCTTATGTGGGTCCTCGGGAATCGAACAGAGGTCCTTTGGCTTTGAAGACAAACATCTTAACCACTAAGCCATCTCTCCAGCCCATAGTTTTTGTTAATTATATGTACACAAGGAAAAATCTAACTCAATTCATCTGGAGACTATTTCCATAAATTATTTTATGGTTTCTGTAATTAGTATTCCTTAACCAATGGTTCCTGTAAATAATTTCTAAAAGAGATTAATTTTGGATATTCCTGAACACCATTTAAATAAAATGAAACAGATTTTGATGGCATGTTATATTATACATAGTGTGTTTGAAATATACATATATAAATTAGAGAGATAGATGACAGAAAGATGATTGATTGATTGATTGATAGATACATAGATAGATAGATAGATAGATAATACATAGATAAATCTTTTGGGGGATTTCAAGGTAGGGTCTCTATTTAGCCCAGGCTGACATAGAATTCACTATTAGTCTCAGGTAACCTCAAACTCATGGCAATCCTCTTACACTTACCTCTGCTTCCTGAATGCTGGGATTAAATGTACACACCACCAGGCCTAGCTAGTTTGATCTAACTTTGTAGAATATTTTATTGTGTGAATATGCCAAGATTAAATAACAATTACTATATTATACTTCATCTCTGTTTTCAGCTATGACAGTCTTTTAAACTTTCGAATCAGAGGGGTGAATCCTAGGAGACAACAGGAATCCTGGTAGGAAAGGGTCAAGCAAAAGTTTCCTTAGTAAGTCCTACCTATATCTCTATTTTTTTATTAATTAGTTTTGTACTCAGTGAATACAGTCTATTTGGTACCATTGTTAGGCTCTTCCATGTCCTACCCCCTCCCCCTGGCCCATCCTTGTTGAGGTATATGGGTCATGCATTCTGGAGTTAGCACACAGTTATGGGTAGGAGAAATGTCTTTGCATATCTCTATTGTGGCATGTCAAGCATGTACATGAAGACAGATATTGAGCAACCCAAACAAGGAAAATTATTTGAAAAGAGTGTTTCAACACAAGAATCAGTAACTGAAGTTGTTTATGAACAGTGAAAAACACACACCATTAAAAAAAGAGAGAGAATAATACTTACCAGACAAAAATAATAGAATTTTAAAAAGCAACATATTTGAAACATATAATGATGTAATTCTTTATTGTGCAATATATGAAAAGTCAAGAATGTGACATGCAGGCTAAAACCAAGTCAATAAAATTTGATCTCAAATAAAACATGACATTAAACTGACAGAGAAGGGTTTCAAAATGTCTAGTAAAACTATGTTCAGTGAAATGCTATTTATCCATAGGTATGCAGCTTAAGTAAATAGTATTCTAAGCAGAGAAACCCTCTGAGACAAATATACTTGCAGTTCATATCCTAATATAGGAATGAAAATAGAAATCTATAAGATGTTCCATTAAAGCAAGAGAAGACTAACTAATAAATAAATATGTATGTATCTATAGGTGGACAACGACAAAAGTTAATGTGAGTTATCTCAGGTAGATGGCCTTGGAAATTAAGGAGCTTATCATGACTTGGAGAAAAAGCCTTTTACATGTCTTTGGGTTTTGGATTGCTACAACAAGAATATTTTTGATACCTTGAAGTATAAAATTAAATGAATATCTGCATGTATTCAAATCTACAGTTGAAAGAGATATGATTGGTAATAATAGGTAGAAATTTTACTTTTAGAATCTAAAATGCTAAAGTCAAACAACTGGGTGAAGAAATAACTTTTTTTTTTTTTTTGGTTTTTCGAGGTAGGGTCTCACTCTAGCCCAGGCTGACCTGGAATTCACTATGTAGTCTCAGGGTGGCCTTGAACTCACGGTGATCCTCCTACCTCTGCCTCCCGAGTGCTGGGATTAAAGGCGTGAGCCACCACACCCGGCAAGAAATAACTTTTAAATTGAAATATACTGTTATGTGGAAGTCATTAAAAATACACAATAAACAATTGTAGCTTTTAAAAAAATTCAGCATTAGAACAAAATAAAGATAAGGGATCATCATTTGAACTATAATGTAACTTTAGTATCACTATTATAAAACTTTTCTTGAAATAAGTTTAAATTAACTGTGCATATTTTTATCTATAAATAAAACAAAGGTCACTTGTAAATTACTGATACACTCCAATTAAATAAGGATAGGAGACTTGTAGGTAGAAGTTTTTTATACTGAAATAATTAGACAAACTAGTGCATTGAAATAAATAGAAAATTTATCCATATTCTTAAAGCTAGAAAAGGGGAGATTATGTTCAACTTGGACACCAACATATATAGCAGTCAGTAATGTAGCCAAAGAAAGGAAAATTGCCTAAGTCCTCCTACTTATTGCTTCATTTTATTTTATTTTTTGGTTTTTTTAAATTATTTATTTTATCTGAGAGAGAGAAAGAGAAAGAGGCAAATGGAAAGAGAGAATGGGTGCAACTTCAGTCACTGCAAATGAACTCCAGATGCATGCATTGCCTTGTGCATCTGGCTTATGTGGGTCCAGGCAATTCAAACCTGTGTCCTTTGGCTTTGCAAACAAGCACCTTAACTGCCAAGCCATCTATCCAGCTCAATTATCCATTCTTTAAATAGACTGTAACTTTATTCATTATAATAGTATACAGTTAGTTGTCAGCCATCTGAAAATATTTCTAAACAAAAAGAACATATTAAAACTTTGACAGTTGAATCCTTGCTTCTTGAAGGAAATACAATTTAATTGTATTTAAATTTAAATTTATTTATTATTTATTTGAGAGAGAGGGAGAGAGAGAGAAAAAAAGAGAGAGAGGGAGAGAGAGAGAGAGTGAGTGTGCCAGAGCCTCTAGACACTGCAAGCAAACGCCAGACACATGTGCCACCTTGTGCATTTGGCCTACTTGGTTCCTGGGAAATTGAACCTGGGTCCTTTCGCTTTTTAGACCTTAACCACTAAGCAATCTCTCATGTCCAGAAATACAACTTCTAGGTTTTCATACTCATCTTCCCAAACTTTATGTCATAATAACACAAAGGTTGAAAATTAAACCATGTAATTTGTTTTATATAAAAAAATTCAAAATGAAGTAACCAAAACTCAAGTGAAGTGACCCAAAGTAAGAAAGGCCACAACTGCATGTTCTCTCTGTATTTGAATCCTGGATTTCCATATATATATATATATATATGTATATATATATATATATATATATATATATATATATATATGTGTGTGTGTGTGTGTGTGTGTGTGTGTGTGTGTGTGTGTGTGTGTATAAAGAGAGAGAGAGAGAGAGAGAGAGAAAGAGAGAGAGAGAGCAAATATGGGTACAAACTATAAAAATGGAATGATAACCAAGAGTGAGCATAAAAGGATGAGTAAAAAGAGAGGCAAGACAATGGTGAAAGGACACATTTGGAATCTAAACACGGCAGGGGATATTAGAGGAGAAGTGAAATGGGTGATTTGAGAGACGAGGGAAGAATGAAAATCAACTCAAACAAATTATATGTTACAAATGCAAGCATGAATGATATTTAAATGTCCATATGTTAACTAAAAATAAATTTAAAATAAAAATAGCCCAAACTACAAATAATAAATATACTTCACGTCAAAAAGACCAAAATACACCCGGGCGTAGTGGCACATGCCTTTAATCCCAGCACTCGGGAGGCAGAGGTAGGAGGATCGCCGAGAGTTTGAGGCCACCCTGAGACTACATAGTAAATTACAGGCCAGCCTGAGCTAGAATGAGACAATCCCTTAGAAAACCAAGAAAAAAAAAATAGTTCAGTAAGTTTCAAGCATGAAGTATGTGAAAACTAGCACCTAATAAATAACATGAGTTGGTGTGTTAAAATACTTTAGATACGTGTTTAGATATGTGCTTCATGAAATGTAGTACATACTTGATTTTATGCTCTACATTAAATGTGAAGATCTTTCATTTCTATGGTGACTTTCAAACAGCATTCAAATTTAGGACAAAATAGTTATATATATATATATATATATATATGTGTGTGTGTGTGTGTGTGTGTGTGTGTGTGTGTGTGTGACTAAAAACTAATATCGATACTATACAAAGTTAAATCCCTCTGGAAACATAGGCCTACCTCTGTGTTGTTCTCTCTTGCCAGTTTACTCAACATAGACTCTGGGACAGTCTCAGTAAGGCTACAAGGGGATGTGAATCTTGGCATTGATGTTACTTTCTTTTAATGATAAAAAGTAATGAAAATGAAAGTATAGGCACAGATTGGATTCATCTGCAAAATTTTATTTTTCCACTCTATTTCATATGCTATTGCTTTAACGATAGTTCTGGGTTGTTTGGTTAAAAACACAGATTAAGACTGGAGAGATTTCTTAGTGGTTGAGCACTTGCCTGTGAAGCCTAAGGACCCCAGTTCAAGGCTCGATTCCCCAGGACCCACGTTAGCCAGATGCACGAGGCGGTGCACTGCGTCTGGAGTTCGTTTGCAGTGGCTGGAGGTGCTGGCACATCCATTCTCTCTATATATCTGCCTCTTTCTCTCTGTCTGTTGCTCTCAAATAAATAAATTAAAAAAACAGATTAACCACCTTTTTTTAAATTTCTAAACTACTGCAAATCATGCCACAATAAACAGGGGAAGGGAGATACCTACTGCACATTGAATTTGTTATCTTTCAATATATACCCTGTACTATGATTGATACATTGTATATTATTTCCATTTTTAAACTAATTTATATTCTCACTCACAGTGTGCAAAGGTTCCCTCTTCTTTACATCCTTGCTAGCACTGGTTATATTTTGCCAATTGCAGTGAAGGGGTAGCTCATTGCTTTAATTTGCATTTACTTGATAATTAGTGATGCTTAGCATTTTTCATGCAATTTTAAGCTATTTCTATATCTTCATCTGAGGAAAGTGCATCCAGGACACATGACATTTTTATGTTTGGCTACTGGATACTGTATGCCAATTGGAATACCATTCAGCCATAAAAGATTGAAAGCCCTGCCATGTACAGAAACATGTAGAAATAAGATTTACTGTTTTATTGTTAGTATGCAGTGCAAGAGACTTCAAACTTACCAACAATTTAATTCCTCTATATTCCTTTATAAGTACGTTGAACATTTCCCCATGGACTTTAAGTAAAAAATAAGCCTTACGCAAAACAAAACATCATCAAAATGCACCAAATATATCTTTTGAGCTCCCTATATATGTTTAGATTGTGTTAAGTTCAGGAAGTCTGGCTTGCTTCTAGTTTGCCAAAGCACAATTTAATATTGTAAATAAAATAATACACAAGTTATTTCTTTTTCATAGAAGAATTGTAGAATGAGACTGGAGTGCAAATATGTTTTTCAAAAATTTATTGCTCTGACACACAATATCTACTACTTCAGAAAGAACAGAATATTTGACTTTTTTCTTAGAACACATTGGGAGTTAATATCATGAATAAATTTACCTACAAACCAAGAGAAAGGAAGCTTAACAGGTAAATAGTACACAGTCTTTTGATTTTGCTATGGCAAATAGATATACCTTCACATAATTTTGTAAGTACTTTTGGGAGTACTTTACACAATAGTATTAATAGAAATTTAAAAATGACAGCTTACTTGTAGCTTTTTGTTCACTAAATCCAGGTATAAGATCTTAAGTTACCAGGAATAAATATAACAAAATAATGGGCTTATTTTCTACTTTGAAACTTTTTAATATATTTTCATAGTCTCTTTATTAGATATAAAATTAGATTGTAATTATAATGCCATTTTGTACAATTTTCCCATTCTAACAATATAGTATTAATATTGTGGGTCCTAATATGTATGTTGAGCTTAGAAATTTTACTGTAAAATAATCATTGAACAGTTTAACTTTGTTAAATTAAATTTTAGCCTTATTAAACAAATTGCTCTGTTTGTGGCATATTGCATGACATAGAAATATATATATTTACATGATATTTTATGTTTACAAACTAATTCATACTAAAAGCCTTTTTTGTTTCGTTTTGTTTATCGAAGTTCTCGCCCTAGCTCAGGCCGACTTGGAATTCACTATGGAGTCTCAGGGTGGCTTTGCACTCATGGCGATCCTCCTACCTCTGCCTCCCAAGTACTTGGATTATAAAAGCCTTTTTACATTTATCAATTTATACAACAATCATATAAAACACATATTTTTAGAAAAGGTAAAGGAGTATTAACCTTTCTTTAGACCAAATTTTGGTAATATGCTTTCCTTATGAAAAGCTACATATTCCACATTTTAAAATTTAATGTCACAAATGAACCCAACATGGCTCAGGGAAATTTTGCGGAAGAGGGGGCAGAAAGAAAAAAAAATGCAGACAACTTCCCCAAGTCATGTCTGCAAAACAAACTTATTTTCATTAATTTTACAAATAAAAAAATTAATATTACAAATGTATACATAAGATTTTCATAATTTTTTAAATACCTACATTATAATTGACATCCACAATGAGCTTTTGATCAGAGAGACCTACACTGTTTCCTAAAAGAAAGAAAGATTTCTGTCAGAGTACTTGATGACCCACCAAAGGTTAGTGGTAAGACCCTACTGCTGAAGACACCTTATGTGGTTGACATGCAAAATAGAATGGCATGGCTAGAAGTTTGAAGACAGTCAGTCCCCAGACAGTCAGCACGTCTAGTGCCAGAAGGTGCTACATGGGCGACTGGGGGAAAATGACCCATATCTGTCCAAGCAACTCATGGTCTAACCTACTTAGCAGCAAATAACTTGTTGTGATGCCCACACAAGTGCAATAGTGGCACACAGCTATGGTGGGGGACCAACTGCTCTTAATTTGGCTAACTGATCTCCTCAGTGGTACGGAACCCATAGCTGGAGCTGGGAAAACAAGTCAGAACCATATCCAAACATAAGCCCACTAGCCAATATCAAGCTACCATCAATCATGGGCTATAAGAGGGCCTACACCTATTAAATTCTCTATAAAAAAGTAAGGGTTATCTATTTTGTCCTGGTGCTAACTTACTCTCTGTTGGAGAATCTTCTTTTCTTTTTCAGATAGATGTAGATCCTAAGGAGAGAGCCACACCATCATACCTCCAAAGGGTCCTGGCTGAAACTAAGAAAAATTGGTGAAACAAGCAAGGGTGCTGTTTTCCTGATGAACTGGAGATCAACACAGAGAAAAATCAACTCCTACCAAATCAGAGAGCCAGAGCCTCAGAGGCCCCCAACACCTCATCACTGATGCAGACCAAAAATGAGCCCCACATGGCTCAGAGAAATTTTGCGGAAGAAGGGGCGGAAAGAATGTCAGAGCCACATGTTGGGTCATGATTTGCAGAGACATTTATCTTACCCATAACTGTGGGCTAACTCCACAATGCATGACCCATATACCTCAGCAAGGAGGGGCTAAGGGGAGGGGGTAGGTCATGGATGAGCCTAATAATGGTACCAAACTAACTGTATTTGCTGAATACAAAACTAACTAATAAAGAAAAAAAGAAAAAAGAAAATAAATAAATATCAAACATTATTTCTTTTTTTAAATGGTTTCTTATGTATTTTCAATAATGGCTTTTTTAAAGTATAGCTCACAGACCATAAACTCTTTAAATTTTTTTTGTTTTGTTTTTGTTTTTGTTTTTCGAGGTAGGGTCTCGCTCTAGCCCATGCTGACCTGGAATTCACTATGGAGTCTCAGGGTGGCCTCGAACTCACGGCAATCCACCTACCTCTGCCTCCCGAGTGCTGGGATTAAAGGTGTGCGCCACCACGCCCGGCTTCTTTAAATTTTTTAAAACCACAGTTTAATGGTTTTTAGAGTGTTGTTAGAGGTGAGTATCCATCATCACAACCTGATTCTGAAACATGTTCTTCACTCTCAAAAGAAAGGTGACCCAATATTATTAGCAGTCACTCTTCATTCTTCTATTATCCCCCACCCTCAGTCCCTAGAAACCTCTAATCTACTTTCTATCTCCATGGATTTATTTTTTGAGGCAAGCCAAACATGCTAGTCTTTTTATGAGACAAAGAAAAAGAAAGAAAGAATTAGGAGGAGGAGGAAGAGAGAGTGCACCAGGGCCTCCAGCCACTGCAATGAAACTCCAGATATGTGTGTCCGCTTGTGCACACATTTGACATTGCATGCTTGCGTCACTGTGCATCTGTCTTATGTAGGACCTGGAGAGTTGAACATGATTTCCTTAGGCTTCTCAGGCAAGTGCCTTAATCACTAAGCAATCTCTCCAGCCCTCCATGGATTTAAAAAAAATTAATTTATTTGAGAGAGAAAGAGACAGAAAGAAACAGAGATAGATAGAGAGAGAGAGAGAGAGAGAGAGAGAGAGAATGGTTATTATTTCTTATATGGGAAATTTCAAAGAAGTACATTTCTATCTCAGCAACAGAAACAAATCTTTTTAAGACTTCCTTAAATTTTAAAGATTGCATCTGAATGTACTTTGAACAAATAATTTTGTTTTATGAAATTTTATTCTCTTCTTTTTTCTCATCACTGAATAGTGCCTGGCACAAAGTGCTATGTAAGTATTTTCTATTACCAATGCTATTATTATCATCAATATGCATTTTATAATACGTTTGTAACTGAAAGAAATCTATATTATTGGATTAGGTGTTCTCAATTGATACTATGTAAATAAATAATCAAAGGAAACCAGAAGTCCCAAATAGTAAGAAATGATTCAGTCTGATTTCTTGGAGAGTAGTTGGGGGGCTGAGAAATGATAGTGTAAGTTTATTTTCAAAGAAATTTTTTGTCCATTTTCTTTTTTTTTCTTTTTTTACCAAATTGCTATAATGAGGACTGTAGAAACAGAAATTAGGTTGTTGTAAATACAGTACTATTTCAGGCACCACTGAATATGCATATGCATGCCCACACAAACATGAGACTATGCCATTCATATATCATTGCTACATGTAAACACTATTTGAGGGGCTAGAGAGACTCAATGGTTAAAGGCACTGTTTTTCCAAATGCATGTCCATAATATAGTGTACATGTCAAAAATATTATTTGGCCTGTGGATATATAATTGTCACAACATAATCAAAGACACATTTCTTAGCTAGTCATGATGGTACACACCTGTAATTCCAACCACTGGGAGGCAAAGGTAGGAAGATTATGATTTTGAGACAGCCTGAGCTATATATAAGTACTTTATGAACTTGGGCCACAGAAGGGGACCCTGTTCTTAAATAAAAAACTGAGGAATGTAGCTTGGTGGTGGAAGGTTTGCCAACCACACACAAAAGAATAGATGTGATTCTCAAAACCAAATAATCTATGTTTTCTCAGTAAAGGATTATTCTTTTCTCCATTTAATTTTATTATCAGCCTGTCAAAATTGAAGTGACTTCAAATATGACAGTTTATTCTGAAATCCTAATTTCCATTCTAATGATTTACATATACATTCTTACAATAGAACAACATCATTTTAGTGACTGACTCTATCTTTGAAGAAGTTTTGGAACCAGACAATCTGAGTCCTTCAGACTTACTTTTTAAAGAGTTATATCACTATTCTATATCCCTTGCATATAGATGGTAGGTCCAGTTTTTCAACTTGTACCAAAAGAATAGTAAAATAGACAAGAATTTGATAGGAATTGCAATAAATCTATAGAGCTATTTGTAGATTTGATTCCATTTATCTTGGTCTTCATAAAACTGTTTCCATTCAGTTTGGTATTATTTAATTTAAACATTTTAATTTTTCAGTTATATGCACTAGATTTCATTGTGCAGATCTTCACTTTATTAAGTTTATTTCTGCATACACTTTGGTTTGTGCTTCTTTTATATGTAATATTGTTTACTTAATTTTAGTTTTAGATTTCTCTGTATTTCATAAAAAAGTAAAATTAATTTTTGTATCCTAACCTTGTTCTGTGCAACCTCGCTGAAATTGTTCATTAGTTGTACAACTCTTTAAGTAGACTTCTTTGTTGGCATTTCTTAAATTATTAATTCAATTTATGCTTGCTATATGTGTATTCAGATTGCCTCTTTCTTCTGAAGTTCATTTCAATTTCATGCTGTATCTTTTCAGGGATTTGCCCTTCATATTTAGCTATATAATTTGTTGAGACAAAGCTGTCCATTTTATATATGTACATTGAATTTTATTAATTTACTTTTATTTTTATTTTATTTTTTGTTTTTTAAGGTAGAGTGTCTCTCTAGCCCAGGTTGACCTGGAATGCACTATGTAGTCTCAGGCTAGTCTTGAACTGACAGGTATTATGTCACCTTTATCTCCCAAGTGCTGGGACTAAAAGCGTGATGACCACATCCAGTTGTATTATGATTTTTGTATTTTTGATATCTGTAATATCAGTGGTTATTTTACAGATTTCTGTTTCTAGCAACTACGTTATGCACCTTTTTTGCTATTCTAGCTAAAGGATTACCAACATGGCCTTTGATAACAATTTTTAATATTTATTTATTTGCAAGAATAAAAGAAAGATGATATATACATTCAGATATCTTGCCATTACAAATGAACTCTAGATGTGTGTACCACTTTGTACATATAACTTTATGTGGGTACTAGGGATTTGCATTAGTCTTTGCAAGTAAGTGCTTGTAACTGCTGAGCCATCTTCCCAGTCATTGTTGATATTTTTGATGAATCAAATTTTAACTTTATTTCATTTTATCCATATTTTTACAATATTATATTTAATTATGATCTAAATTTTTGTATACTCTTCCTGCTGCTTGACTTGGGTTTACTTTATTCTTTTTCTTAGATTATATTTGGTTTGAATTCTCATAATTATGACAGGTAATAAAAGCTTTTAAGTTTTCCCCTAGATGCTTATTTAGGCATTTCCAGTAAAATTTGGTATGTTGGAGCTTGATTTTTTGCCCACTCAAATTATTTTCTCTTTCATTCTCAGATCCATTGCTTCCTTATCTAAAATTATTCTGTTCTCCTATTTGGCCCAATGTTTTAGAAAGTTTAGAAAAAGACAATAGAAACACATGATCTCTATCTCAGGTCCTTAGGTGTGTAAAAAATGGATTTAGAAACAGATTCAGAAGTCTCAAGGACAATTTTATTAGTTTCAGAGCAAAACCAATAGGGCAGGCAAGCTGGAGATCTTGGCAGCTGCCAGGAGGAGATGGAAGAGAGCGAAAAAAAGAAAATCATACTTTCTGAGTTAGAGGTCTGTAAAGCAGACAGGATCAGCAATGGAAGTCTGTGAGCAGTTACATTAAGGTAGGAGGGTATCCTTAGAGTGGAAATGCCAAAATGTCAGGGTAAGCAGGCCTATGATTTTGGCCAGTGTCAGACAAAGGAAGATAGTAAAAGGGAAAAGAAAAATGTTACAATTTCTTAGCTGTAACTCAGAACTCAGAAATTGGGCAGGCTTAACATTGAGGGTCATGGAGCAGCTATTGTAGGTAGGCATATATTAGCAGCCTTGGAGGTCACTGAAGGAGAAACTCCACTGTCTGTTATGTTTTACTTGTGTGCATTTTGATGTAATGCACTCTTTAATAAGAAGGTGAGGTGGCTAACACCCCATATAATTTTAAATAACTATCTTGAGGTATATAAAAATCCTAATCCCCATGAACAGCCATTGTATTGTTCAAACTTTAAACTCATTGGCAATTTTTTTTTATTATAACATAGTGACGACTAGCTTTGAGAAAGAGGTCATCTCACCAGTACATGTATATGAAGGGGGAGGGTAACATAGTTGATGTTTCTTACCCCACAGTGTGGTATTACCATTAGAGGTACCGATCATATTTTGGCTGCCTATGACTGTGATTTGTGCAAATGCATGTAAGAAGATTGCTGAGTACTTTAAGTAAAGTACTAGAGAAATAGAAGGTGATAGGGATATTGAAAACTTCCAATTGATTAAGTGGGGACTTAAAGGCTAAACATGTGTGCAGAAGTCACTCACCTTTGATTGACTCTGTAGTCCTCAGACACAGAATAAAACTAAATCTGTTCTGTTAGCTGCCTAATGTGTGAAGGCATGATTTTCCATAAAGATCTGCTTGGCAAAAAAAAAAAAAAAAAGGGAAGATGCCATGCTGGCAAAGATAATGTTAATGATGATTTGAGTTTGACTTTTCACTAAATTATAGTGACAAAATAGCATCTCTAGAAAGCCAGGCTTAAAAATTAATATAAAAACTTTAAACACACATGGACACACACACACACACACACAGAGAGAGGGGAAGAGAGAGGGAGAGAGAGAGGCAGAACACCAAGAAGTAATACAGAATATAGAAAATTTAAAATTAAGAACTAATGCAGAAAACAACAAATTCAGAAAGATAAAAAGCTATGTAAATGAGTTTTCTGAAAGTAGAGTTATTAAAACATTGTGTAAACTTTTTAGTTTTTAGTGAGAAAATTGTTAGACATATAAAATAATGAATTTATGCTTTATATATAGGAAAATAGTTATTATAAAATGTATCTCATGTGAATGGAATTCCAACTCAGAAGATAAACATTTTTTTTTTTTGGTTTTTCCAGGTAGGGTCTCACTCTAGCCTAGGCTGACCTGGAATTCACTATGGAGTCTCAGGGTGGCCTCAAACTCATAGTAATCCTCCTACCTCTGCCTCCTCAGTTCTGGGATTAAAGACGTGCGCCACCACGCCCGGCCAGAAGATAAACATTTTAAAAGTAATGCTGTGAATTTACTAAAGGAACCAAAAGAAATCTTAAACAGAATACATGCTAATATGTAAAGCAAGACACAACATAGTCAAAAAGAAAGAAAGAAATAACAAGGTGTATATTTTCTAGCCATATGAATATAAATTAGAATGAAATAACAGAAAGAAATATGGGTAATTAACAGATATATAGAATTAAACAACATGCCTGTTAAACATTGGGAAAAATCTTGTTCCTTAAGAATTTTGTTTCACAAATATACGAAAATATGCATATATATACTCATATAAATATTATATAGATACATATATACTGGGCTTACCAGGGCTTCTAATCACTGCAAACCAACTCCAGACACATTAGCCACCTTGTGCATCTGGCTTACATGGGTACTGGGGAATAGAACATGAGTGCTTAAGCTTCACAAGCAAGTGTCTTAATCACTAAGCCATTTTTCTAGCCCTAAAGATGTTTTCATTTTAAATGAATGTTTAATGTTGTTTTTGGATTCCCAGAAAATATCTGGAAAAGGAATAACACTATACTTGAAGGTCATGTAGGCTTGGCTTTAAGCATGTTTCATTGCTTTTTTTTTTTTTCTTTTTAATTATTTATTTATTTATTTGAAAGTGAGAGAGAGAGAGAGAGAATGGGCACGCCAGGGCCTCCAGCCACTGTAAACGAACACCAGATGCGTGCGCCCCCTTGTGCATCTGGCTAAAGTGGGTCCTGGGGAATTGAGCCTCGAACCAGGGTCCTTAGGCTTCACAGGCAAGCGCTTAACAGCTAAGCCATCTCTCCAGCCCTTCATTGCTTTTTTAATAACAACGTTTATTGCAAATGCCCTTAATGTTGCCTGAGTTCTCATTCTCAACAGCAAGAGGATTCAATCAGACTCCAGACTAAAGGGTTCCTAGTCATGTCTCCAAAATCGCCGTTGTTGGTCTATTCTGCCTCACAATCACTGGAAAAAAAGATTTCTCCAGTCACTGTGCAATCTGTTTAAGCCCATCACAATGTGAAGGTATCAGTAATCTGCATTCTATCACCAGAGTTTCATAAAATAAAACACTAAATGGTTGAACCTTCACCAGGCCCTTAGAGAGAACACCTGAGCCACAAGACACCGGAGAGGGTATGATGAAGACTGACCTTAATCTTCTACAGATTATCTCCATCTCTCTTTCAGTCTCTTTTCTCTCTAACTCCTTTATGTTAGTCATCTTTTTCTTCCTTTTCTTACTGGGTACTGACCTGTAACTGCCAGTATCAGCATGTGGCTATCATCCACAATGAGATTTGATCAGAGAGACCTACAAGGTTTCCTAAAAGAAAGACAGATTTCTGTCAGACTACTTGAAGACCCACCAAAGGTTAATGGTAAGACCCTACTGCTGAAGACACCATATGCGATTGACACGTAAAATGGAATGTGATGACTGGAAGCTGGAAGAGACCCAGTCCCCAGACAGAACGTCTAGTGCTAGAAGGTGCTACATGGGTGACTGGGGGAAAATGACCAATATCTGTCCAAGCAACTCATGGTCTAACCTACTTAGCAGCAAATAACATGTTGTGATGCTCACACAAGTGCAATAGTGGTGCACAGCCATGGTGGGAAATCAACTGCTCTTGATATGGCTAACTGATCCCCTCAGTGATATGGGACCCATAGCTGGATCTTGGAAACAAGTCAGAACCATATCCGAACATGAGCTTGCTCTCTATTATCAAGCTACCACCAATCGTGGGCTACAAGTGGGCCTACACCTATTAAATTCTCTATAAAAAATAAGGATTATCCCATTTGTATGGTGCTAAAATTACTTTCCTTTGGAAAATCTGCTTCTCTTTTTCAGATAGACGCAGATCCTAAGGAGAGAACCACCCCATCATACCTCAAAAGGGCCGCAGCTGAAACTAGGAACAATGGGCGAAACAAGCAAGGGTGCTGTTTTCTTGGTGAAATGGGTACCAGCACAAGGGTGAAGGAGATCGACACAGAGAACAATCAACTCCTACCATATCAGATATCCAAAGACCCCTCATCTCATCACTGAAGCAGACCAAAAATGAACCCAACATGGTTCAGGGAAATTTTGTGGAAGAGGGGGAGGAAAGAATGTCAGAGCCACATGTTGGGTCATGACACACAGAGACATTTCTCCGACCCATAACTGTGTGCTAACTCCACAATGAATAACCCATATACCTCAACAAGGAAGGGACAGGGGGAGGGGGTAGGACATGGATGAGCCTAACAATGGTACCAACTTGATGGCTTGACTTTACTCACTGAGTACAAAACTAATTAATAAAAAATCAATAAATTAAAAGAAAAACAGCGGTGAGACCCTAGGGAGAAGGCTTAGTCAGTAAAATTCTTGGGCATAAAGACCTGAAATCAGATTCCCAGCACCCATGTAAAATGCTGGGAGATGTGAAGCACATATGTAATCCCAATGCCAGGGAGGCAGAACAAGAGGCTTCCTAGGGCTTACTGGCAAACTAGTCTAGCTAAACTGGTTAGCTCCTGGTTCGTGAGAGTCCTTGAGACTAAAAACAATGTAGAGAGCCATAGAAAAAATAAATAAGTAAAACACACAGAGGCTCAAATATTAGTTATATTAGGTACTCTTTAAAATTCAAAAATTTAAAACTTCAAAAATTATCTGAGTAAATTATACTCAGTGTATAGTATAAAGACAGTTATGGAATATTCATTTTTAAAATTATTATTTATTTATTTTAGAGAGTGAAAGAGGGACAGAGAGAGAGAGAGAGAGAGAGAGAGAGAGAGAGAATGGGCAACACAGAAGCTCCAGTCATTGCAAACCAACTCCAGATGCATGTGGTACCTTGTATACCTGGCTTATGCTGGTCCTGGAGAATTGAACCTGAGTCCCTTGGCTTTTCAGGCAAGCACCTTAACAGCTAATCCATCCCTTCAGTCCAAAAATAAATTCATTTTACAGCTGCAGAATAGAAATTTTGTTTATCAGACTAGACCTATAAAAAGCATGTATGAGGCTACAAAATTATCCTCGCTTTTGTAAAAATGAAATATAATGATATATAACTAGTAGTTATCAACAAAAATAAACTTTAGAAACTGTAGAAACCTATGGAGTCTAAAAACACACTGTTGAACAAATAGTAAGTCATTAAGTAAATGAAAAGTAAATTAAAACATGTTCTGAAATATAAACACATAAGTCCCACATATCAAACTTATGAGATACAACAAAATAAATAATAAAATAGAATTTTTAGTGCTATTATGACAAAAATGGTTCTCTGATTGGCTAAGAGATCTGCTCAGTGGGAAGGAACCCATAGCTAGGAACCATGTCACGATGCTATGAAGATCAAAATAATGGACTCCAATGAGAAGCACCCACTTGACCAAAAGTGAGGCTACACCCATTGAAATCTCTCTAAATTAGCAATGTTTACCTTGTTTAACCTATCTCACTCTCCATTGGAGAATCTATTTTTCTTTTTCAGAAAGCAGTGAGAACCAAGGACAACTAAAATCTATTAACAAGACAAAAATAGATAGCTGACTCCCTGTCAACAGATTAATCACCCCTAGTACAGCCACTCAGGCCCAGGTGAAACCACAGAGAAATTGGCGAGATGAGCAAGAGTGCTGCTTCCAAGGCAAGCTTGACAATATGTGTTAGGGTGATGGAGACATACACTGAGGATACACAAAATCCACCAAAACAGAAATCCAGAAACACTTGAGAGCACAACAACTAAAGTAGTCTTAAAACATACCCACAAAAGCTCAGGGAAGTTTGTGGAATAGGAGGCAAAATGAATGTATGAGCCACTGGGTAGGAAGGACTATCTAGAGGCATTGCTCTCCCCTGATGACTACTGCTTTCACAACTCATAACTCACAACTCCGTGGTGAATATCATCAATCCCACTAAGGAGGGCCCTCATTGTAGTGGAGGCAGGGAGGAGGGAACTGAGAGAACCAACACATACCCATACAATGTTTCTGCTTAATAAGAAAAAAAGAAAGTAAAAAATTCACTCAGTCTGTGTATGCACTTGATGTTTTCTAAAATACTAATGAGTAGAGACAAGCTACAATTTTCATTCTGTCAATGATTATTAAATTTATCTTTGAAGTAAGCCAGCTTTATAATTTTATTCTGTCATTAGTTATTAATTTTATTATTGAAGGAGGTAAGCATTTTTGGGGGGTGTGGGGGAATTTAATGGACTTTTGGAATGTGAAAATAGATGCTAAAATATTTTGACATAGAGAGATCCTGGTCTAATGTTTCTCAATTTATATGACATCACTCAGAATACTGTAGGACTTTATTAAAAATAAATTCTATTTATGAAAAAAACTGGTTTGATTTTCAAAAGATAAATAAAATTGACAAAAATATTGTTCAGCTAATCAAGGAAAACAGAGATAATACTAAGCTGGGCATGGTGGAACACACCCTTAATCCCAGCACTCAGGAGGCAGAGATAGGAGGATCACTGTGAGTTCATGGGCCCCCTGAGAGTAAATAGTGAATTTCAGTTCAGCCTGGGCTTTAGTGATATCCTACCTTGCAAAAACAAGAAAGGAGAGAGAGAAAGAGAATACTTAAAGTAAATAAAAGTAGAGATGCAAAGTGGTACATTTCAAGGAATAGCACAGAAGTAAAAACAATTATTAGGGATTATTTGGTAAAATATAGTGTAACAAATTGAAAAATCGAAAAGGAATTAATAAAATTCTTGAAACATATTGTGAGAGAATTGGTCAGGAGAAGCCCAAACCAGGGAATGAGAAAGATGTAATACCACCTTCCCACTCAAGCGGGACCGAAATTTTGCACCTGAGTGAGTCTCATCCAATCAGCCCTCTATCTCACCACCACCCAGACCACTCAGCTTTCTCTCTGACTCACCTGAGCCTCAAGGTAAAGCCCACTACAATGAGATTATAAATAGATCCTTATCAGGTGGGCAAAGCCTCTTTGGGGACTTTTCAGCTTTTGTGGACTTCCAGGCCCTTGCTCTGGTAAATCCCTCCCATCTCTGCATGGCAGAGATCGGAGTTGCTACTCCTACATGGACTCTCTATGCCCTCCTACCTGCCACATGGTAGGTGCTCTCTGTACTTTTCTTAATTTAATAAGGTCTCTCTAAGTCTTACCCTATAGTCTATGGATTTAATTCTTTATATTCATAAGTTAAGGATCCAGGAATGCCCTAAATTTGTTGGTTTGTTGGCATCAGGAAGTTACCCCCAAAACTCCAGTTACAATATACTCAATTAAAATTGAACCATAAGGATTTTAAGAAACCAGAGTAGAACATAAGGTAATGAGTTTAAATGCATTTACATACTCTTGTAACAGTGAAAAGCCTAGGGCTGAATGAATGTATTCACAGCTGATTTTTATCAAATAACAGAAATGAAATGGAGGTCTGTCTTCCAAATGTATACTATGATAAAAATATTAACCTGTCACCAAAACTTGACAAGGACAAAAACAATCTACAAAACAATATCCTTGCTAAATAATGACAACAGATTTGCAAAAACTATTTCCCAGTTGAATACAACAGTACATAAAGTCAGAATTCATACTGATAATGTGGATTCATTCCAGGGATACACAATGGTTCAATATAAACAAATTAATAGACATAATGAATCCTATGAACTGAATTAAGGATAAGAGCATTATGATTGAACATGATATTGCTCAGTGATACTTGACCAGCATTCACAAAGCACTTAGTTGAATTGCCTAGTAGAATTGCAATTAGTAGTGGTTTCTTAAGGGTTTGGTAAAATCTAGCTTTGAAGTCATTTGGTCATGAGTTTTTCAAGGTTATATTTATTGTTGATTCAACCTCATTCCTATTTGGTCTATTGTGATTTCTCAGGTCCTTCATGACTTAAGATTTTGTCAGCAGTGGAGAATCCCAGTTACAATCCCAGCATTTGGGAGGCTGAGACAGAAGGATTGCCATAAATTCAATGGCAGTCTGTGATTCATAGAAAGCTCCAGGACAAACTGGCCTAGAGAGGAAGATTTTGTCTCAAAGTAATAAACATATGTAAAACAAAGAAATGAAAATCTTTATGATCTTTATGATCACTTACATAAATTTTGGTGAGAGGAAAACAACGCATGAAAAGAGGATATGACAAAGTAAAATTATCACTATTTACAGATTATGCAAGGTTGTATATAGAAAACCTTACAGACTCTACCAAAAGAAAATTACAGTTAATAATTGAACTCAGCAAAGTTTCAACATAAAAAAATGAACTTATACAAATACATAGTCTTAGTATAGACCAATAACAAAATTTCAGGGAGACAAATCATGAGCACAAAGTCATCCACCATAGATAAACCACAGCAGCAACAACAAATTTAACGAAGAAAGTGAAAATTACAAACACTGATGATTTTTTTAAAGTGGAAAGACTTCCCATTTTCTTGAATTGAAATAATTATTTTAATTTTGTGTGTAATATGCTTGTATGGTATATGCAACATACTCAACATGTGGAGACCAAAAGACAATGTTAGTTATCCACGTTTTTCACTCTTTAGCTTTATTTCCTTGATAAAGAATCTCTCATTAAATTTGGAGCTGCAACTTTGATCAGACTGGCTGACAAATGAGACCCAATCCATCTGTCTCCACTCACTCAGCACTGGGGCTAAGACATGATTAGCCAAATCTGGCTTTTTATGTGGTTGTTTGGGATTGAGTTTAAATCCACTCAATCCCAGACTTACATGGAACTCACTTATAGTCCCAGGCTGGACTCAAAGTCACAGTGATCCTCCTACCTCTGCATCTCCAGTACGGGTATGAAAGATATGTGCCACCATGCCTATATATTTTATATAAGAACAAGGCATACCTAATAGGAAAACAGTCTTGTGAAAAAGAAAAGGAAAAAAATAGTTGGACGCATAACAAAATTAAAATTCAAGATATGCCATGAAACCACAGTAATGAAAGCAACATGGTACTGACATAAATATTGACATATAGAGCAATGGGATAGAATAGAAAACTGAGGTGTAATCCCACACATCTACAACTGTTTGTATAGGGGCAAAAATCTGGGAAAGCAGAGTCTCTTTAACAAATGATGCTTATAAAATTGAATACCCACATTTATAAGATTGAACCTCAAAATGTTTCTTTTACTCTAAACCAAAATTATCTCAAAATTGACAAGATCCAAGTAAAAGCTCTGAAATGTTGAATAAGAACAAATATAGGAAATATTTCTCAACATTTTCACGGGAAAGTCTCTCTGTATAGAAATCAAAAGAAACAAAAGCAAAACTTAGAAACTGGTATCACATCAAATTAAAAAAAAATCTTGTGCACAGACTCAAATAAAAATAACAGAGTCTGGGCTGGAGAGATTACTTAGTGGTTAAGGCATTTACCTGGGAAGACTAAGGACCCAGATTTTAATCCCCAGAGTCTATGCAAGCCAGATGCACATGGTGGCACACGCGTCTGGAGTTCATTTGCAGTGGCTAGAGGCCCTGGCAAGATTATTCTTTATGTCACTCCCTTTCTCTATCATAAATAAACAAATGAAACAAATTAAAAGATTCAATTGACAAATTTTGGAAGGGTAGGAAATATCCAGAATATGAAAAGATTTCAACATCTTAACAACTAAAGCCAAATAAACAAATAAATATTGGCAAATGCACTAAAAAGACATTTCTCTAAATAAGTAATTTGTTAAAAATATAAAATGTTCAACAGCATTTGAACTGCAAATAAAAACACAATGAGATAATATTTTACCTCAGTAAGACTATGATTAAAAGAATTTGTAGCTGGGCATGGTGGCACATGCCTTGAATCCCAGAACTCGGGAGACAGAGATAGGAGGATTGCTGTGAGTTCGAGGCCACTCTGAGACTACATAGTGAATTCCAGGTCAGCCTGAGCTGCAATGAGATCCTGCCTTAAAAAACAACAACAAACAAACAAACAAAAAAGGAATCTCTGCCCAAACTCCTGTGAGAATGTTGAAGTGGTATAAAAGAAATAGAAAGGGAGGAATGGGGGAGGACTTAATAGGATGGTATTGTATATATGTAAGTAAGATTAATGGAAGGGAAAAGGCCTAAGGGAGGTCAGGGGAAGAGACTGAATAAAGGAAAGGTAGAGGGAGGTCTAATGAAAATCTAAGAGGATATAAATAAGTCATATGGAAACCTACTTTTTTTGGACAATGGAACACACAGGAGCCATAGATTGTTACTAGAAAATTTTCAGTGCCTTGGATGGGATAGCTTCTAGTGAGTTGTTGGTCAGGAACGTCCCTGATGCCCCCAAAACATTACAGGCCATTGCCAAGGCCCTTGGTTTCCCACCAGGAATAGATGGTAAGACCCGATTGCTGCAGACTCCACATGCTTGGGCTTCAAGGTCAC
The DNA here is from genome assembly GCA_036346955.1 of Dipus sagitta. NCBI lineage: Eukaryota > Metazoa > Chordata > Mammalia > Rodentia > Dipodidae > Dipus > Dipus sagitta. The sequence goes on from CM070776.1 coordinate 77,202,660, forward strand.
CGAGAAATCCTGATGCAGCTGAGCTGAAAACCTCCTCTATGTAGACAAGCTGACAGAAAGCTAGAAGAAGCCATGCTGCATGCAGTTCAAAGGGAGAGAGAGAAATCAACAGTGGAGATACCCAACAGTGGACACTGCAAGCATTATATTTGGCCAGCCAGGCCAAATGAGCCAACGGGTACAATAGTGGCACGTCTATTATAGGGGAAACCAACTGCCCTCTTATTTGACTGGAGTCCTGCTCCATGGTAGGGAAAACACCCTGATACTGAAAACCTACCACAGGGGTAGTCATGAGCTGTAGAAGTGTAATGTCTGCTGGCATCTGGCTAAATGTATATACTATGCTCACCAAACTGCCCAGTGTGCATTTCTCTTAATGTCCATATTCATATATTAATGTTACTCTCCCTTTTGGTTACAGAAGCTTCTATTTATAGATGCAGTGACCTTGGGATGACTCAGAAGGCACCATGGTACTGAGAAGAAGTGACAGAGGGGTGCTCAGCACTGAAATATCTCAATCAGACCTTCCATGATTCAGGGTCCATTGCAAAAGAGGTGGTGGAAAGAATGTAAGAGCCAAAGGAAGGGTAGAACTCCTTACAATGTGCTCCTCCAGACAAAAAATGGCCTGGATATCCATAACCTCACAGTGTCTGACACTACCCACACAAGACCATCATAACAGGAAGAAAAGATCATGATATCAAAATACAAGAGAGACCAATGGAGAATGGGAGGGGATATGATGGCGAGTGGAGTTTCAAAGGGAAAAGTGAGGGGAGGGAGGGAATTACCATGAAATATTGTTTACAATTATGGAATTGTCAATAAATAAATAACTAAAAAGAGAATGGGAAATTCTGTGCCAATCAGACATAGATTGCTGAAAAGAAAATTTCAGTGCCAAGTGTTGGATATTTTCCAATTAGTTGTTGGACAGAGAGGTCTCTGATGTACCTAAACAATACAAGCTATTGACAAGGCTTTTGGTTGTCCACCAGAACTACTCGGTAAGACTCTATTGCAGAAGACATGACATGGTTGGGATGCAGGACATTGGAAAAATCAAGCTGGAGGTAAGATAGAAGTCTCTTCTCTGTTGGTTAGCTGTCATGGTGCTGAAGATTGCTATGTGGCCTGTTTAGTGAGAAAAGTCATCACTGAATTAACACCAGCAGGCCCTGAAAGCTGCCTGGCTCACCAGCCAGGCAAAATATGTCAACTGGTGCAGTGTTCTATGTGGAAAACTAACTGCTCTTTGACAGGATTTCAGGCCATTCCATTTTAGGGAACTCATGACTGATACTGAAAAACTAATCAAAAGCCTAATGCAGGGGAAATTGTAAGCCGTAATGGGTTATCTAAATATTTATGTTTATGCCCATATATTAATGCTATTCTCACTTTTGGTTTGAGAAGTTTCTCTTTTCAGATACTGATGACTATGTGAAGACTCAAAACTCACTAAATTACTGAAAAGAAGAGGCAGTATAGTGTTTGGCACAAAGTGAGGTATCTCTTTCACACCCTCCAAGAAAGAGGAAGAGATGGCAGAAATAATCTAAGATCCAGAGGAAGGGAAGGAGTGCTTTGGAATACTGTCTTCCAGACATTGAGTGGACATTGCCTTCATGACCACCCCACAGTGGCTGATGCTCTCTACACAAGACCTACATAATGTTAGGGCAAAAAATAATAATGAGGACATCAATGTAGAAGAGGGACAAGCTGAAAGAAAGAAGCAATTCAGTGTAGGGGGGCATTGGAGGGAGACAAAGCGGGTGCTGGGAGGAGATTAGGACCAGGCATATTGTGTGTATAAATGAAAGTTGTCAATAAAAAGTTTAAAAAATCGAGGCCACCCTGAGACTCCATAGTGAATTCCAGGTCAGCCTGGGCTAGAGCGAGACCCTACCTTGAAAAACAAAAACAAAACAAAACAAAAAAAAGTTTAAAAATAAAAAATATATATATATATATATATTTATTTTTAAAAGAATTTACAGGGGCTAAGGAGATACATCAGTGTTTATGATTACTTGTGACACAAGCATGAGTACCTAAGGGGGCCTGAGATATCGTAAGGTTGATTCTCAGCACCCATGTAAATAGCTGGGTATGGCCCCAACCAACAGTAACCCCAGTCCTGTGGAGAAAAAAGAGGAAGTAATTTCTGGAGCTTCCTGGTGTGTCATTCTGAACAGAACTGGGTAACTCTGGGCCCAGTGAGAAACTATTTCTCAAGGAAAATAACTGGAAAAATGATAGAGGAAGGCATTGTACACTCTCCTCTGGCTTCTGCATGCCTGCTGTCAGGGTATGTCATCTGTGCACACATGTGTTACATAACACTACACACATACATACACACACACAAAAGAATTTTGTAGATATTGAAGTGTAATGTACAGCTATTATGGATAATACTATAGAAAGTGTTCAAGAAATAAGAATTGATATATTCTGTGATCCAGATGTCATACTTAGTCTATTTTGCCAAAGGAAATGAGTTCAGAACATCAGTGAGATACCTTCTCACCCATGTTTTAATCTGAAAATATTTATAATCAATAAGATATAAGATGAACTTATTTGTACACCAGTAGAGGGATAAAGAAAATGTAGCATGAATATTTAATGAAATATTATTCCTCCAAAGAGAATTTACATTAAAATCAGTGGAACTGGAACTGGAACTGGAGAAATAGCTCAGTGAACAAAACACTTGTGCAAAGGTGTGAATTCTTGAGATTTTATCCCAAGCAAACACTACAGCATTATCATTTGCAGTCTCAGCAAACCTATGACAAGAAGGGAGGCAGAGACATCATCAGGGAGCTCTCTAATCAGCTAGCTAGGCTTAAGAGAACTTGCATCAAACAATGTGGAAAGTAAGGACTGAAACAGAAAGTTGCCCCTCTGTTTTCTACACATGTACTGTGACATGCATGCACCTACACTCACACACACGAACACATACACACACATGCATGCATATACACACCATTCACACAAAACAGTGGAACTATTGGACATTGTATTACAGGAAATAAGACACAGAAATAAAAGTACCACATGCTCTTTTTCATAAGTGGAAGGTAAAAGAGAATCAACTTGAATATAGAATATTGATAGGTGTTGGGGAGGACATGGCAGAAGATGAATGAATAAAATTTGGATTTAATTAGTGTACATTGTATGAAAATATCACACTGAATCTTAGTTATATTTATAACATATTTATATGAATTTATGTCAAAAATTAATATAATAGGACTAGAAAGGTTGCTTAGTGCTTAAGGCACTTTTTGTGAAGCTTAAGGACCCAGGTTCAACTCTCCAGCTCCCATGTAAGCCAGACACCCAAAGGTGAGTTAAGTGCAAGGTCACACATTGCCACCTAGGTGGCACGAGTGTTTATAGTTCGATTGCAGGGACTGTAGCCCTGGATGGCCAATACTCTGTCTCTGTCTCTCCTCTCTCTCTCTGTCTCTCCTCTCTCTCTCTCTCTCTCTCTCTCAAAAAATTAAAATAATGCAAAATGGATTTATTTGAGCTGTGAGAGTGCTAAGAATGAGGAGGGAAATAAATCATAAAACAAAGAGAAACCAAAAACAAAAATTGTTGGCATGGTGGTATATACCTTTAATCCCAACACCGAGGATGCAGAGGTCAGAGGATTGTCCTGAGTTTGAGTCCACCCTGATACTACATAGTGAATTCCAGGTCAGTCTAGGACTAGAGAAAGACTCTACCTCAAAATAAATAAATAAGTAAATAAATAAATAAATAAATAAATAAGTAAAGAGAGGGGGGGAGAAGTTCTCTTTCATTTCAAAAGGAAGAGAATTAAATTCTTCTTTACTTTTTATTCCCCTTCATATCTGTGATAAGTTATTCAAGTTCTATCTTTCAATGTTATTTTACCTTCTCATGGTTATTCTTCTCTCATAGATTTTAAACAAGATTGAAAAATTTCCCAAGTTGCTGGAATTTTGATTGGGGCTACATTGAATCTGGAAGTCCTATTTATATTATTAATGCTTATAAATATCAGTAATGTAAAATTCAGCAATGCTAAGGTGTGTGTCCCATGACATGCTTCTGTATCCCCATATATTTAATTATTATTTAATTTTAATTGGTAATTAGCAGAACCAAAAATAAAAACCTGCATTGAAGTTATGAAAGCAGGTTTTTTTTTTTATAGTTTCCTAGTTTTAGGGAGTTGGAAAATATCCTAGGATACAATGTTATCACTCGTACATTTTCTTATATTCCACATTATTTCAAATGTTTGAAATAATGTAAACTTGTATTTATAAACTAAAATTACATATCTATTATCTCACTAATGATTTTTTGTGGTAAGAATATTTGAAAATCTATTCTCTCAAACATGTTAAGAAAAATTTATTATAATCTATTTTAGTCAATTTTCTAGGATTTCAATCCTATAACTTAAGTAAATAATATTTTTGTGATTTAATGTACTTGTACTTAATTTATTTTTCTCTAGAATTGAGATTTTTACACCTTTCTGAATTAAAGTTCTGTAATAAGAAGTACCAAACAAGATATAATATTAGTTGGGATCATAATATGGAATCAGTGTGTTTCCTGATTTTCTTAAGTAACCTTTTATACATAAGAGATAAGAATAGAGGATAAATTTTTCAAATAAATAATTGGATAAAAATAAATTCTGTAAATAACATAAAAAGATAAAACCAATGTATAAATAGTGAGAAAAAAGGATAGAAATAAATATGGCCTTTCAATAGTTCCTCTAAGTATTAAATTTATTAAGATTTCCAGTATTTTTCTGTTTTCTATCTGCCCATTTTTTCAAGAATTAGGTCAAATTAATGAGTCAAAATATGACCATCTCTACGGTTTATATACTATATATTTAATCAACCCTATGAAACAATGGAAGTGTGCACCTTCTTTGGAAGTCATATGGAACATTCGCCAAGACAAACATATTCTTAGCTATGAGACCCATGCCAATTTATGAGTATACAAACCACTGAATATTTGTTCAGAGAATAACACTAAACTGCAAATCAATAACATTAAGAGAAGAGGGAAGTCATAAATAATTGAAGATTAAACAATACAGTTCTAAATAAAATATAGCTCAAACAAGAAAATTAAAGAGGCATTAAAATATTCTGAACTCAAAAAAAATGTACTCTTTAGGGCTAGCAAGCAGCTGAGTGGTACAGTGCTTGCCTAGCTTGTACACGTCCCTGTGTTCAATTCCAAGAAAGAAATAAAGCAAGAAAACAAGAAAGAAAGAGAGAGAGAGAAAGAAGGAGGAGGAAGAGGGGGAGAGGGAGAGGAAAAGAAGAAAAAGAAAAGAACAGGGATGGAGGGAGGGAGGAAGAGAAGGAAGGGAAGAAGGAAGGAAGGAAATATTAAGATTTAAAGATTGAAATGACAACAATGTTGAGAGGGAAAATTGTGACATTGAATATGTAGGTTAGAAAAGAAGGTCTAAATTCAATAAACTAACCTTGCAACTAAGGAGAAAAGTACACATATTTACTTCAAACTAAGTGGAATAAAATTACAGTGGAAAGCAACAAAATTGAAAACAAAAATAATAGAGGAAAATCAAAGAAATTAAAATTAATTGCTGTGAAGAAGTCAGTAAAATCAATCAGACTAAATTGGCCAAAGAAACATAAAGGACACACATTTAAGGGCATCCCAAATTTCACATGAATATTTAATTTTTTATTAGTCAATATCTTTTATTTATTAAATCATTTGTTTACAGTCTCACTACTCAAAGTCATTACAATCCTCCCACTTCAGCCTTTTCTTTTAATGTTTTTGCTTATTTTTATTTGTTTATTTCAGAACAACAGAGAGAGAAAGAGGCAGAGAGAGAGAGAGGGAGAATGGGCTCATCAGGGCCCCCAGCCACTGCAAACGAACTCCAGATGCATGCACCACCTTGTGCATCTGGCTTACATGGGTACTGGGGAAATTGAGCCTAAAACTGGGGTCCTTAGGCTTCAAAGGCAAGTGCTTAACCACTAAGCCATCTCTCCAGCCCAAATATTTAATGTTTTTATTTATTTGAGAGAGGGAGAAAGAGGCATAGAGATAATGAGAAAGGTGGGGGGAGAGGGAGAGAGAGAGAAAGAGAGAGAGAGAATGGGCATACCAGCACTTCCAGCTGCTGCAAATTCACTCCAGACACATGAGCAACCTTGTGCATCTGGCTTTAAGTGGGTACTGGAGACTCAAACCTGGGTCCCTTGACTTTGCAGAAAAGTGCCTTTAACCACTAAGCCACCTATCCAGCTCACAAAATATTCATTCTACATCCATCTGCTGAAGAGATTGAGGATGACTCACATAATTTCTTCCATGAATGTATGATGAAATTTATGAACAAGGGCTGGAGAGATGGCTTAGCGGTTAAGGTGCTTACCTGCAAAGCCAAAGGACCCAGGTTCGATTCTTAGTACCCAGGTAAGCTAGATGTACACTTTGGAAAGCAATATGGAGACTGCAGAAAAAGCTGACTATAGAATTACCAACAGACCCAGTTATTCCCTTACTAGGCATATACCCTAAAACCTTTAAACTACAGTCCAGAGAGATTTGCTCAACCATCTTTATAGTGGCTCAATTCATAATACCTAAGAGCTGGAATCAACCCAGATGTCCATCACTAGAAGAATGGATAAATAAAATGTGGTATATCTACACAATGGAATTCTACACAACAGTAAGAAAGAATGACACAATGAAATTTGAGGAAAAATGGTTGAACATGGAACAAATTATTCTCAGTGAACTTACCCAATCACAGAAAGAAAATCGCTGCATAGTCTCACTAATCTACAGCACCTATCCTGATTCTCCCCAAGATGCCGATATACTCAGCAAGCATCTCGAGGACTAGACAAGCAGGTGGGTGGGGAGGGAGGGGAGGGCAAGGAAGGGGATGGGAGACACAAATCTAGACCCAAACATCAATGGTACCATAAAATTCTACATCCTAAAAGGCAGACCAAATGGGTGAACCTTCACCAGGCCCTTAGAGTGAACACCTGAGCCAC